>CM056051.1:409408825-410008825 GCA_029574335.1 Rana kukunoris
CTTTGTTTTTGTATTTTTCTTTTGGAACACCATGTTTTTTGTTTTGCTGGAATTGATTGGTAGTGCCCATGTGGCACTGTATTTCTCCAGCACTTCCAGACTGTCTTGTAGGCCTTTCTCTGTTGGTGACAGGAGCAGAAGGTCATCTACATACAGCAGGAACTTCACCTCGGTGTCATGTAGAGTCAGTCCTGGTGCTGGGGAGGATTCTAGAGCCGCAGCCAGTTCATTAATATAGATGTTGAAGAGGGTTGGACTTAGGCTGCTGCCCTGTCTGACTCCTCGGGCCTGCCGGAAGTGTTCCGTTCTTTTCCCGTTCACCTTTACGCTGCAGCTGTTCTCAGTGTATGAACTTTTGATCACATCGTATGTTTTCCCTCCTATTCCACTCTCCAATAGTTTGAGGAACAGGCCTGGGTGCCACACTGAGTCAAATGCCTTCTTAAAGTCCACAAAGCAGGCAAATATCTTCCCATGTTTTGTTTGGTGGACGTGGTTCTTGATGAGGCTGTGCAGGGTGTAGATGTGGTCTGTAGTGCGATGGTTTGGCATGAACCCTGCCTGACTTCTGCTGAGGACATTGTGTTGTGTCAGGAAGTTGAGGATCCGTTTGTTGAGGATACTATTGAATAGTTTCCCTAGTGTGCTGCTGACACATATCCCCCTGTAGTTGGCTGGATCTTAGTGGTCTCCACTCTTATGGATGGGTGTTATGAGGCCTTGGTTCCATACTGTAGGGTAGTAACCAGCACTCAGGACCAGATTGAACAGTTTACACATTGCAGCGTGTACCTCTGGGGAGCCGTGTTTAATCATCTCTGGCAGGATTCCATCCATCCCACTGGATTTTTTGGTTTGCAGGTTTTGGATTTTCTCCCCAATTTCTTGTGGTGTAATCGGTACATCTAGGGGGTTCTGGAAGTCCTTAATTTTTTCCTCCATATCATTAAGTCTTTTGATGATGTCTGTTTGTTCTACAGTTAGAGCCTTCTCTGGAATATTTTTGTAGAGGTCCTTGAAATAATTGAGCCAGATGTCGCCATTTTGGATGTGAAGATTGTTTTTCCTGGGTGCTGATCCAATATTCTTCCATATTTCCCAGAAAGAATTTTCCTGAAGTGCCTCTTCCAGCTGTTGTAGGTTTTTGGAGATGAGGTTTTGCTTTTTCTTTTTAAGGGTTTGTTTGTATTTTTTCTGTAGGGTGCTATGGGCTATCCTTAGGTCAGCATTGTCAGGGTCTCTGTGTTTGTTGTTGGAGACGGTCCGTAAGGTGTTCCTTAATGCTTTGCATTCTTTGTCGAACCATTTATTGGATTGTTTGTTGGATGGTTTATTATAGTTGGTTTTTCTCAGCTGGGCTGTTTCTGCGATGGTTTGTAGTATCTTTTGGAAGTCCTTTGCTGCCTGGTTCACACCTGGTGGGCTTATCTCATAGGTGGTGTTTTGGAAGTTTTCAAGTTTTTTTTTAATGTCGGTTCTGTCAGTTACCTCTCTGTATTTTGTGGTAGAATGTTTGGACCATTTAAATGATGGTGGCAGGTTGCGGAGAGACGCCCAATGGAGTTTCGGTGATGGTTTGCTGGAAGATTTGATGTATAGCAGTAGTTGGTTGTGGTCCGATAGGTGTGTTTGTGGGGTGACTGTAAAACCATTGATGAGTGTGGGGTTCATATCTGTGATGGCATAGTCTACCACACTGCTGCCTACATGGGAGCTAAATGTGTACCTTCCTAGAGAGTCTCCCTGGGTACGGCCGTTGAGGATGTAGAGGCCCAGACTGCGACACACATTCAGCAATTTTCTTCCGTTTTTATTGGTTGTACAGTCATAGCTGTTTCTTTGATTCTGTATGGACTCCTGGTCGTAATTTGCATGGCCCAGTATGTACGTGTTGCCATCAGAACTTGTATAGTCCTTTTCCCTTCCTGTCCTGGCATTGAGGTCTCCGCATATGAGCACTTGTCCCAGGGATTGGAAGTGGGTGATCTCATTTTGTAGGATCTCATAGGTGTCTGGCCTGAAATATGGAGACTCTGCTGGGGCAATGTATGCTGCACACAGGTATATGTCAGACTGGGAGGTGAGGATGGAGCTGCTTATTCTTAGCCAGATGTGGCTCTCTCCTTTTTTGATTGCATTGATGTTCCCATGTAGCTCCTCTTTGTACCAGACTAGTATTCCTCCTGAACATCGACCCTGTTTGATGTTTTTATCTTTCTGTGCGGGGACAGAGAATTCCCTATAGCCAGTAGGTACTGATGGGTTATCCTGTGCCCTGGTCCATGTTTCTAGGAGGATTTGTATGTCCGTCTCATATAGTCTTTGCTTGAAATCTGGATCATCTACTTTGGATCCGAAGGCTGAAGCGTTCAGACCCTGAATGTTCCAGCTACTGATTACTAATGATGTCATTTTTTGTTTGTATATTTATATACCTTGTAATGGGTGAATTTCTTGGGATCAACCGGTTTATGGGTGGTTGTTATTGTCTTTTTGCTTTTTTAGCTCAGTCACATCATTGCATAATGTGTTGAGGAGGGTTATTATCTTCTCCTCCTCCTTTTCTCTGCTCTGTTGTTGTCTTGATATCCTTCTTGAGGTGGGTGGTTTCCATTCTTGCCATCTTCGTGGTCCAGTTCTTTGGCTGGGTGTATTGTTGTTGTATTGCATTAGTGGTGAGGTTTGGTGTCTTGCAGTTGTAATTCTGTCTGTCTGAGAATGGTTTGTGCCATGTTCAGGATTGTGAGTTCTCTCAAGAACAATGTCTTTGAATTCTCTTGCCAGGTGACTGACCCCTTGTTTGTTCAGATGTTTGTTGTCGTAGAGATGTTGGGTCATTATAGAGTGGTGTTCTGCCAGTTGAATGGAAGGCTTTGACCTGGTTTTGTCTGCCAGCTCTGCGTTGATTTGTTTGATTATGTTGTTTGGCACGTCCCTCCTTGGAAGAAGGGAGGACAGAATTACTTTGGACTGTGGAAATTTTTGTTGGGCAGTCTCTGTTAGTTGGAATAATTTGTCCACAATAACTTGCGGTTGTTCCTGGATGTTGTTTGTGCCCGTGTGTATGATGATATGTTTGGGGTTAGTGAAATATGGATCGTTGATGACTCCTGTTGCCTGTTCAATTGTGACACAGTGAATTTTGGAGACTCTTGTTCCTGGGAAGAGCCGTTTAGTGTTAAGGTATTTCCCGTTTGAGTCTATTATTAAGACAATTTCAGGATTTTGTTGCCTGTTCTTGTGGTTTGATGGTTTGTTTGAAGTTTCTGGATTTTTGCAGTTGTCTTGGCTGTTGCTGGGCTTTGGAATGTTAATTTTAAGAGGTTGATGAGTCTCACCCGTCTGTTTGTTGATGGGCACTTTGTCTGTACAGACCATTCCTTTTAGTTCAGGTTCCTGATTGTGGGTCATCATCTGTGATTTGAGTATATTTATCTCTTCTCTTAACTGGGTGTTATCTTGCTGTAGTTGTTGCATTGTAGATCGTATTTCTAGTAGGGCAGACTTGAGTGTGTTCAGCTCTTCCCTCAGACGGTCATTTGCATTTCCATTGTCTCCTAACTGTCTTTGGAGCTGCTCTCTGGAGTGTACAAAATCCCTCTCCAGGTGAGATAAACAATCTCTGAGCATGTTGGCTGAGGGGACATCAGGCATGTCTATGGACAATGTCTTGGCTGCCATTTGTTTCTCATCGTTTTTGTCTGTAGTTTTTAAATCCTTATAAACCTTGGCCTGATCTTTCATTTGGGGGAAAGCATGCTCATACTCCTCTAGTTGCTCCTCAATGCCTTGTGCCATGATGGTGCCATTGTGATAAATATTCAGGGTGAGTAACACACAATTGTCTTCCTCATCCCTGACCTTGATCTGTCTGCCCATGCAGATACCTCCCTTTGTAATATTCTTGTAATATTTACAGAACTTTGTATGCCAGGCTTCAGTATTCTCAGTATGGAATAACAAATCAGTTTTCTTTCTGCCATTTTCCATATTGGAGAAGTCTGCAAACAGAGTCTCTGGATTTTGCTCAAGTTGTTCTTTCTTTATCGTACATCACGGGACACAGAGCGCATAGCCATTACACTTGGGTTATATGGGTACCTTCAGGTGTGGACACTGGTGTAATCAATTTCACAGGAAGTTTCCTCCCTATATAACCCCCTCCCACTGGGAGTGCTTCAGTTTTTTCGCCAGTGTCTTAGGTGTTGGTCACGTCTAGCTGTCCCTCGGAGGTCTCGGGACCCAGGATAGCTAGCCGGATCCGTCCGAAGTGCTTCAAAGCCAAGGTGTACGGTACCCGGGCCCTGCTGGAGTGGGGTTTTGCCTATAATGCCTCTCCTTGGAGGGCTGGATTCTGGGCTCCAGTGCCTTAGTCTCTTCCAAGAACTAAACGCTACTGATGCCAGGATGCTATATAGGTCCAGGGGTGTGGGTTCCTTAACACAGGACCCCGGTCCCTGAAGGTCCAAGACAATACCCACGGAGATGGGGGAAGGCTGGGCCTCTTGCATTTTGCAATACCCTGCGGCGTGGAGCAGGTAAGAGGGAACCTGCGGGACTTGGTTCGACAGTAGGTATCCCCCTGGGGGTTCTGGGTTGGCTAATGGTATGCTTGTGCATCAGCCACTATCTCCACTATGTCTGTTGAGGCAGGATGGGATGTACTAATGTTTACCCAGATAACATGTAGATATATATATGCTTTTAAAAGATATGTATTTTGCTACTCCCCCCAGATTTGCCTGTTAGCATGATACTGCAGCCCCACGTGTATAGAGAGGAAGTGCTGACAAAACTCCTGTTTCCTAGGAAGCTTAGGGAGACAGCTTCCTCTATGTGTGCACTACAAAGATTAGTGGCTTACCAGGTGTCTGTGTTTCTAGCGCTGGTCCAGGCTTCTCCTCTGCTCTCTGCTTCCTCCATGTTGGTTTCAGCGTGGGGGGGCGGGGGCGCGTGCGTGTGCGCCGCCTTTTACAGCGTCAGTGGCGTAGGGGGGGGGCGGGCCAGCAGCGTCGGTCTCAGATAAAGCAAAAAAGCATTTCCTGGCTGGTCATTCCCTCCTGAGAGCAGTGGAGAGTGAGGACATAGAGCGCGCAGCTGAGCCAGTTCTGGCTAACAGTGACACCCAGTGGTGGTTTGTGGATCTTCAGGTCTGGACTTAAAAGTCCACACTGACCAGAAAAAAAAAAAATATATATCTTTTTTTGCTTAAAGGGACTCAGCCTTAGATCTGGCAGTATCTGAGTCGGTGCAACCTTAGACTCCAGCTAACGGGCATTTGGTGTGGCAATACTCACAGGACTTTCCTCTGTATTGCCGCCTTCTCAGGCGTATGAAAATTTTGATTTTTTTTTTACCATAGCCTGTCCTTATTAATGTTTCACTTCTAGCTACAACAGTTGGGTGTTGGCTGTAGGGGTGTCTCAAGGTTGTGCAATGGCTCCCAAGGGATCAGGACCAGCTAAGGCTGCAAAAGGTGCCAAAAAAGTAAAGGGGTCTCCAACGGGGTCAGAGGATTTGGGTCAGGCTCCAGTGGTCCCACCCTCACCAGATAGACCACCGAACAGCATCGTGCAGGAGCCATTGAGGGTGCTAGGGGCAGAGGCGGCCCCCAATCAACCCATTCCCGTTTATGTTACGGAAGAAATGCTAGAATCCACCCTGGGTGGGCTAGAGAAAAGGTTAACTGCTTTAATTGCCCGCTCTTTGCCGGGTGGCAAACGGGCTAGATCCCCGTCACCTAAAACGGTGTGTTCAGATGCAGAGGTCCTCTCTTCGGAGGAATTGGACCCACAGGGGGATCAAGCGGACCTGAGTCCTGACGGGTCAGACATTGAAGATTCCACTATAGATGAAATTTTTTCGGCTTCTCAAGCAGAGAGTCTGTGGATCCAGTCTCTGACGGATATGGTTCGCACTGCTTTTAAACTTCCAGTGTCAGAACAATTAGCCCCCGCGGTATCCTCGTTAGGTTCCTTGAAGGCACCATTGAATGGTGCGTCTTTCCCGGTTCACCCCCTTCTGGAGAGCGTGATTTTTCAGGATTGGGCTCGACCTGATAGGATTTTTATCCCTCCTAAAAGGTTTACCATTCTCTATCCTATGGAAGAAGAATTTGCAAAGAAATGGGCACTCCCTACCGTGGACGCAGCCATTTCCTGCGTAAATAAATCCCTGACTTGTCCGGTGGAAAATGTCCAGGTGTTTAAAGATCCAGTCGACAAAAAATTGGAGACCCTACTGAAGGCTTCTTTTACCACAGTAGGTGCCGTGGTTCAGCCAGCAGTGGCAGCCATTGGCGTTTGTCAGGCTTTAAAGGATCAGACTAAACAGATATTAAAGGACATACCGGCTCAGCAAGCTCGTGAATTGGCTGACCTCCCAAGAGCTCTCTGCTTTGCAGTAGATGCTATTAAGGACTCCATTCAACAGGCGTCCCGTTTATCTCTGCTGTTGGTTCATATGCGTCGCCTTTTGTGGGTAAAAAACTGGTCAGCAGAGGCACCCTGCAAAAAGCTTTTAGCAGGATTTCCCTTTCATGGTGGGAGACTATTCGGTGAAGACCTAGATAAATATATCCAGACCATATCAGGTGGTAAAAGTTCTTTCTTGCCCATCAAGAAAAGATCACGTGGGCCCGCATTTAAGCGACAGGCCTTCGCAGGCTCGGCCCCTTCAACTTCCCGTCGGTATCGACGGCCTCCCGGGCGTTCAGCATTTAATAGCCGCCCACAAGGACAAGCCACGACAGGCAAGAGGCCATGGTCTCGCAAGCCGGTTAAACCAGTCCTTAAGTCAGATTCATGAAGGGGCGCCCCCACACTCTTGGGTGGGGGGAAGGCTTCGGTTCTTCTCCGAAGTGTGGAAGGCCAGAATTCCCGACTCTTGGGTAAGATCCGTGGTAACCACGGGCTACAAGCTAGAGTTTCGGGAAGTCCCCCCTCCTCATTTTCAGGGGTCAAGTCTTCCAAGCGACCCATTAAAGAGGGCCTCTCTTGCAAAAGCATTGGATCGTCTCTTACTCCAAGGAGTAATTGTAGAAGTACCAACCCAGGAATGGGGTCTGGGATTCTACTCCAACCTTTTCATAATACCAAAGCCCAATGGCGACGTCAGGCCTATCTTGGACCTCAAACGCCTAAATCGCTTTCTAAACATTCAGACCTTTCGTATGGAGTCCATACGTTCGGTGGCAGCCAGCCTACATCAAGACGACTTTCTAGCATCTATAGACATAAAAGATGCGTATCTGCACGTGCCGATCTACCCGGCACATCACAGGTTTCTTCGTTTTATGATACATCACCGCCATTACCAGTTCGTAGCCCTCCCTTTCGGGTTGGCAACAGCTCCGCGGGTATTCACAAAGGTGTTAGCCCCGGTGCTAGCCGTCCTAAGGACAGAAGGCATTTTAGTCTTGGCATACTTGGACGATCTTCTGGTTATCGACAGCTCAGCCTCCAACCTCAATCAGGCAGTAGGTCGCACAGTTCAGCATCTAGAGGAATTCGGATGGATTGTAAATCTAGAAAAATCGGTATTGAAACCCACAAGGCAGTTGGAATATCTAGGCCTTCGGCTAGATACAGACTGCCAGAGGATAATTTTACCTCAAGCAAAGATCAGATCAATAGCTCAAGCAGTTCAAATGATCTTAGGCAAAAAGAGGCCGACTATTCGCCTATGTATGCGACTGCTGGGGAAGATGGTGGCCGCCTTCGAGGCTGTGCCCTACGCCCAGATCCATACCAGATATCTTCAGGCAGCCATTCTCTCTGCTTGGAACAAGTCCATTCAGGCGTTAGATCGTCCGTTAGTGCTCTCCCCGAAGGTCCGGCGCAGCCTGTCTTGGTGGCTGGTCTCTCAAAATTTGTCAAAAGGGAAATCCTTTTGCCCCATCACGTGGAAGATAGTATCCACGGATGCCAGCCTGTTAGGTTGGGGGGCAGTTCTAGAAGAACAGACCCAGCAAGGGCTGTGGTCGGGGGCAGAGAAACTGCTTCCCATCAATATCTTGGAGATCAGAGCTGCTCGACTGGCCCTGATCGCCTGGACTCTCCCCCTTCAGGGTCTGCCAGTAAGGATACAGTCCGACAACGCCACTGCGGTGGCATACATAAACCACCAGGGGGGCACGAAGAGCCCAGCAGCCCAAAGAGAACTAAACCTGATTTTCTCATGGGCCGAAGCCCATGTACCCTGCATCTCGGCGGTGTTCATCCCAGGGATAGACAATTCGCAAGCAGATTTTTTGAGTCGTCAACAGTTGCTCCCGGGGGAATGGTCACTTCACCCCCAGGTATTCCAAGAGATTTGCCAAAGATTCGGAGTCCCAGACGTGGACATTATGGCAACGAGATCCAACAAAAAGTTGGACAAATTCATATCCCGAGCCAGGGATCCCTCGGCCTACGGGACCGATGCCTTGGTTTGCCCTTGGCACCAGTTTTCTCTTCTGTATGCGTTCCCTCCACTGCAGATGATTCCCCGCCTTCTACGGAGGATCCGGGTGGAGCGCAGGCCTGTGATCCTGGTGGCCCCAGCCTGGCCCAGGAGGGCTTGGTACGCACTCATCGTGAAGATGTCAGTCGGGGCGCCGTGGCCGCTCCCCCTGCGCCCAGATCTGCTGTCTCAAGGCCCAATCTGCCATCCTGCTTCACAGCAGCTAAATTTGACGGCTTGGCGGCTGAATCCCTAATTCTTAAGGGCAGAGGCCTCTCAGATCAGGTCATATCTACGTTGATTCAGGCTAGGAAACCGGTCTCCAGAAATATTTATTACAGAGTCTGGAGAACCTATGTGGAGTGGTGCGAGTCTCAAAAATGGCATCCTCGAAAGTTTTTTATTGACAGGATCTTGCGATTCCTCCAGGTTGGCGTTGACAAGGGGTTGGCTCTTAGTACTCTAAAGGGGCAGGTGTCGGCTTTATCAATATGGTTTCAAAGACCCTTGGCCACCCATTCGCTTATGAAAACCTTCTTGCAGGGGGTCTTGCATGTGAATCCCCCTATTAGAGCTCCCCTCTGCCCCTGGAATTTAAATCTGGTCTTGTCAGCTTTACAAAGACAGCCGTTTGAACCTCTGACAGAAATCCCTCTTGTGCTACTAACCCGAAAGTTGGTTTTCTTGGTGGCTATGGCTTCAGCCAGAAGGGTTTCCGAGCTGGCAGCCTTGTCATGCAGGGAGCCATACCTTATTCTGCATAAGGACAGAGTGGTTCTGCGGCCTCAACCTTCTTTCCTTCCTAAGGTCATATCCAGTTTTCACTTGAATCAGGACCTAGTCCTACCATCCTTCTTTCCTACTCCCCAGTCCAGAGAGGAAAGACGGCTTCATACTTTGGACGTGGTTCGAGCCATGAGGGTCTATCTCAAGGCTACAGAGAAGATTCGGAAAACAGATGTGCTTTTTGTTCTTCCGGATGGCCCCAAGAAGGGTCAGCCGGCTGCCAAGTCTTCCTTGGCTAGGTGGATTAAGCAGCTGATTTTTCAGGCTTATGGTCTGAAGCGCGTTCCACCTCCCTTATCAGTTAAAGCCCATTCTACGAGGGCCATGAGTGCCTCCTGGGCGGCACACCATCAGATTTCTATGGCACAGGTTTGCAAGGCGGCAACCTGGTCTTCCGTACATACGTTTACTAAATTTTATAAGTTGGACGTTGCAAAGGGTACGGACGCAGCTTTTGGGCAGGCGGTCCTACGGGCAGCAGTATAGAATCCTCTGGCCCAGTTCACGCCCCCTTGTTTTTCTGTTGGTGGAGCCATGTTTTCTCCTGACAATGTTTTATTTGGCTATTCTTGGCCTTGCGGTCTCCCTCCCTTCATAGAGCATTGCTTTAGGACTTCCCAAGTGTAATGGCTATGCGCTCTGTGTCCCGTGATGTACGATAAAGAAAAAAGGATTTTTAATAAACAGCTTACCTGTAAAATCCTTTTCTTGAAGTACATCACGGGACACAGAGCTCCCACCCCTCTTTTGGGGAACATTGTGTAACCTCGGGAGAATTGCTTGCTACAAAACTGAAGCACTCCCAGTGGGAGGGGGTTATATAGGGAGGAAACTTCCTGTGAAATTGATTACACCAGTGTCCACACCTGAAGGTACCCATATAACCCAAGTGTAATGGCTATGCGCTCTGTGTCCCGTGATGTACTTCAAGAAAAGGATTTTACAGGTAAGCTGTTTATTAAAAATCCTTTTTTTTTTCATGGCTTTCTTTGCTTGTTTATTCCTTTCTCTCTCTGAGTAAACAATCTCTAAGGCCCCATACACACGATCGGATATATCCGATGAAAACGGTCCGCGGACCATTTCCATCGGATATGTCCGATCAGGAGTTTGATCCGATGGCGTGTACACACCATCGGATCAAATTCCCCGCCGCCGGACGGCGCGGTGACGTAGTGGTGACGCGGCGGTGACGTTGACGCCGCCGCGTCACCGCCACGTCACCGCACCAGGAAGTAAAACACTTCCGCGCATGCGCCGAATCCATTCGGCAGCGGCGCGGCGGTGGTGGGAGCCGACATGTCTGCTGGTAAGTGTACTAACCAGCAGACATGTCGGGCGGACAGATTCCCACCGGATAGATTTCAAAGCTTGCTTTGAAATCTGTCGGGTGGAGAAATCTGTCCGCTAGCCCATACACACGAGCGGAGATGTCTGCTGAAACGGTCCATCGGACCGTTTTCAGCGGACATATCCCCTCGTGTGTACGCGGCCTAAGACATCAGACCCCCTGCTGGCTTTAGCTGTAATGGGGTCTGTGTCTGGAATACATGCATTCTGCTGTTCCATTTTTAAGTGTAGAAGTTTGCTTAAATGATATTTTCTATATGTTTCAGTGTGTGCTGTTATAGCAGGACTGTCCTACCTTGTGTCTGTTTGCTTCAGTCCTTCAGCCCTGGATGCTCTCTCATGCTGGATGCTTGTCTGCTAGATGGTCTTGTTGTTTTGCATTTTTTGTCTTTATTCTCCTCTTTTCGTTGAGTTATTTCTTCTTGTTCATCTTCTTCTTGTGTGTAGTCTCAATTTTCCTGGTTTTGTCCTTCAATTTTGCCCATTACAAGGTATAAAGTGGTGAAGTTTCAGGAGCTCATTCTTAGTGCTGCTGCTGCTGCTGCTGCTCGCTCTCTCTCTCGCTCTCGCTCTCTCTCTCTCTCTCTCTCTCTCTCTCTCTCTCTCTCCCTCTCTCTCTCCCCAGATTTAGATACACAAAAAGAATCAAAGCCAAATTCCAGCCAACACTTTTTAAGCATAACTGACAACAGTTTTGTTCCTTTTTTGGAATAAAAGTTTTACATGGTGACCATTATAAGCACCCCTGTCAGTGGTAAATTATTTGTGCCAACCCTCTGAATGCTACATCTGCAGAACAGCTTGTTCTGTTGATAAACAATAGACTAAGAGTCGGTTCACACTGCGGCGACTTGGGATGCGCTGTCCAGAAAAGCAATGTAAGTGAATGGGAGCCGTCTTCATACACACTACTTAAGTCGCTCCGACTTCAGAAGAGGTTCCTGTACTACTTCAATCAGACTTCTAGGCGATTTGTACCCAAGTCTGATCACTGTCTTAACTGAAGCTACTTTCCAGGAAGATAACATACATTTCTCAGGCAAACCCCTCCCCCTCCCTCTCCCAGAGCTGATTGTTTTATTGGCCACTGGAGTGTCTCCTGTCCTGGAGATGACTTCAAGTCATGTTGTAGATCGCCCTGTGGTTCATGCTCAAGTCGTGTTGGAGTTTCTTCTGAAAGTCGTGCTGGAAGTCGTGTCGCCCTAGTGTGAACCGACTCTTACTGGCTAGCTCACCAGGTCAAAGTAAAAGAAAGAACACCTAAAAAGGGAACCAATACAGCCATCACATCTATGAAATGGCAAGCTGCAGTATAATTGTTTGCTTTTGTGTTTTAATACAACTTTTTTTTTTTTCTCAAAAAGGATGTTTATTGGCACATATGATAATAAACAGAAGAGATACATACATACATACATACAGATGTAGAAAAATAGACATTCTGTCCAACATTGAAATAGCAGCCAATGCATATCAGAAAAATAATAAAAATACAAAAAAGAAATTACAGATAACGTAGACCTCTCACATTTCGCTATTCAGCAGGGTTTAAAGATACAACCAGCCAGACAACAACATTCCCACCCCCTTATTGTCCAAGACCTATCTTAGTTTACACACAGTTACACCTCACACCTGCGAGTCCCCGGCACCCCCTTTAAAGGAGCCAACCCAGGGGTATTCAACCAGGGGACCCACAGTAGCTCAAATTTCCCCTGCCGGCCTCTGTGCTGGTAAATGTATTTTTCCAAGCGCAAAGTGGACCCCATCTGCGCTATCCATTCACTTAGCCTAGGAGGTTCACTTGCCTTCCAATGCTGGAGGATACGTTTAGGAGCCTGAAAGAGGGCTCTACCAATGGCTTGTTTCAGGTTATCATCCAGTGTCAGATCGTCCAGTATACCCAACTTGCAGGCTTTAGGGTTTTGTGGAATCGTGACCAAGAATACCTAATTTTAGAGTTTTAAGAACCCCACTCCAGTAGAGGTGCAGCTTGGGGCACCTCCACAGCAGATGAATAAGGTCCCCACACATCTGGGGCAATTATAATCCCCAGCCAGACCCATCCTGAGCAATCTTGCTGGTGTAAAGTGTACTCTCATGACAATGAACAACTGTGACAGGTGTTGTGCAGTGTTGAGCGAGCACCCCTGCACTGCAAGCAGTGCCTCTTCCCACTGGTCCTCCTCAAATACTCCCACATCCCGCTCCCAAGTGCACAACACCCTCGTGGGAAAACCCGGTTGAAATGAGGAGAGCAACATGGCATAAGAGCTGATAAATCCCTTAAAACAGTTCACTTCAGACATGTAATGAAAAATTGGGGCGGGAGACAGAGTGCATGGGTTGTCTCCCGCCTGAGCCCTGACTGCGTGGCTTAACTGTAAATTAAGAAAAAGCATGGACTTGGGCAATCCGAACCTCTCCTGTAGCTCCACAAAAGGGCGCAGACGGCCACCTGAAAAAATATGAACTAAATGGGTAACGCCGTACCTCTTCCAGCACTCCGCACAAGTCAGAAGAAGCAGTTCCCCATAGTACCGGTTGCTCCAGATTGGTCTATGACCTGTAAAGCCCTCAACATTTTGTAATTGACACGTTTTGTTTAATACAACTTTAAGCACATATCGAACATCTCCTGTTTGTACAAAGTAGCTGTCTAATGAATTCATGTCCATTGGCTTTGCTTTTTTCCAGCTGGTTGTATTACCTTACCAAATGCTGCTCCATGATTCCACTCGGCGTGCTTCTGGCATTAAGTTAAAAGATCAAGTGGTGATTATTGATGAGGCCCATAACCTGATAGACACGATTACTGGCATACACAGTTCACAAGTCACTGGAACCCAGGTGAGTCGCTTCTGTTTTTATATGGAAACTACACTAAAGCTTGACCATACTTGGATTGAAATTTGACTGGTCCACCATGGACCGGCCGAATTTTGATCAAAGTGTTGCAACTGATGTTGAACAGATGTTGATCTACCATCTGTGTATTCTGATGATGGTGAAATCCTGCTGTCAGAATACAATGACACAGTGGAATGGAAGGGATTCCACCATCCACCTTGAATGTTTTTTTCCGTTCATTCACTAATGTATGGGCAGCTTAAGCAGGAAGCAGAGCCTGCATGTGTAAAGTAAAAACTTGGTGGCCTCTTGTGTTTTATGTTTCAATGTTTTTTTTTTTTTTTTTTTTTTATTAGAAAGAATAAAATGGTATAAACATACAAAAAGCGTGTCTGATCATTGTACAGTCATAACAGCATATGGGATTTCAATACCAAGGGATCTGATGCCCTAAGCTTTCAGTTGGAATACCAAGAAAAACATCAACAAAGAATAAACAAAAACCAAAATACTGAATCCAATGAAGAATGCATAGACTAACCACAAACAAATATTTCCCTCAGCTTCAGATCATTGGCGACGATCGTACAATGCGGATAAGCCGAGAAAGAGATCATCAGAGCCTAGCAAACCCTATATGGGCTTAATCCGGTCATACCAATGAAGATAGAACAAGGTAGCCGAGACAAAGAAGTCAAAGAGAGAGGATGGGATAGAAAGGAAAGAGTTAGGAAGAAAAGAAAAAAGGGGAAAAGAAGAAAGGGGAAGAAAAAGGAGAGGGGGGGGAGGAGCCACGGATCGGCACTTCCAAGCCACAGAACCAAATATTATAACTAAGTCCCACGCATACCGTTATCATTAGTGAGGTAACGAATCCAAGGATCCCACACCTGATGAAAGAATTTCATTTTATCTTGTGTCAGGGCTGACAGTCTCTCATTTACCATCAGCCAGGATAATTTGCCCTTAAGTTGTTCAAATGGGAGTGCCGCTGACTGCCTCTTGTGTTTTTATATACTTACAAACTATGCACAAACAAGAAAAAAAAACAAAAAAACAGCATGATCATAAATTGATCAGATGATCTACACCAAAGCTAAACTCAAAGCAAACTGCCGTACACACAGATGACAAACATACATACATTAGAAATATTTTTCCTGACATCTTGTATTTGTTTATTAAAGCGGAGTTCCAGCCAAAAATTGAACTTCGGCTTTTCGGATTCCCCTCCGGTGTCACATTTGGCACCTTTTCGGGGGGAGGGGAGGGAGATACCTGTGTAATCTAGGTATTTGTTCCCAATTCCGGGCATAGATCGCCGCAGTATCCACGGAGATCTACGCCTTTTACGGCCCCTCCTCTGTCCCCTCCGCTGTGTTCTAGGAGACACACAGGTCCCAGAAGACAGCAGGGACCAGTGTATTAAAAGTCAGCAGCTGCAGTATTTATAGCTACTGACTTTTAATATTTTTTCTTTTTGCCAGACCTCTGCTTTAAGTCCTAAGGTTCACACAGCCCTGCGGCAGAGCACAGCTCTGTCTGACAAGACAGGAAACCTGTTTTTTCTCTGTTGCAGGTAAAGCGGCACTCCACCCAAAAGAGGAAGTTCCGCTTTAAGTCCTCCTCCCCTGCAGGTACCTAGTTATCTCAGATTGCCTAGGCCAGGCATGTCCAAAGTCCAGCCCGTGTTCCAGTTTTGAACGGTTCGCCTGGAAATTTGAACATGTATATCTTCTGTGGCCCCCAACGAATCCCTGAGCCCTGTGGTCCACAAAAGATATATATTCTGACTTGCCTCGGAGGGGACAGAGAGGAGGTGGGACAAGTGGCGTACATACAGTGAGAATTTCCTGTCTCCTGCGCTGCCATTGGATGACTGTTCTGTCCAGCATAGGAGGCGGGACTTGGTATTAAAGAGGCTGCCAAGAAAACAGATTCTCCTGTATGTAATCTGTTGCTGCTCGCCCTGCCCCCCCCCTGTCCCGTCTGAAACTGCAGATGGGCATGGATCAGGCTGCATTGATGGCAATGGTGAGGCTGCATTCATGGCAATGGTGGGGCTGCATTCAGGCACTGATTGGACTGCATTGATGCACAGTTCTTTTTTTTAGAAATGTAATGTTTTTCCTGAAACTTCCCTCTTAAAGTGCGTGTTATACGTCGATAAATACGGTATATCCAGATATCATGCCCGAGCTCATCTCTTCACCACACACAGCCACAAATGCAAGAGAATTCTTGTTGGGCAGTGTATTGGTCAGTGGCGGTTCGTCCATAGAGGGCGCTGGAGCGCCGCCCCCTCTGGCTCTCACCGCCACTGAGTCTAATAACATAGATTCATGCATTGCACGAATCTATGTTATTATCGCCGCTGTTATTCAGATGGTCGGCGCCTGGGCCATCTTAATAGCATCATGGGCCCCTGGACAAAGTAATGCTATGGGGCCCCTTCAAGCTTGGCCCCTACTCTCAAGAATGAAAGTACAATATTTCTACTTTACAGCGTGTCACTTGCTACTGTTTCCTGCCACCAGATTCAGCATGTCCCTTGCCCCTGCCACCAGATTCAGCGTGTCACGTGCCACCCATCCCGTCACCAGATTCAGCTTGTCACATGCCACCCATCCCGTCACCAGATTCAGCCTGTCATTTGCCACCCATCCCGTCACCAGATTCAACGTGTCACTTTCTACCGGTTCCTTGCCACTCATTCCTCTCCAGAGACACAGCCGCTCTCTCCCCGCTGCTGACAGGAGGGGGGATAGGCAAGAAATAGATCCCTCTTGAGACAGTGGCAGCTCGAGGGGGAAGGGGCAGCACAGTTTCTTCTCTTCAGACCCACTCGTCTTTGGCACTTGAGCTTCTGGCACTTGAGCTTCGGCGCCCTACTCTGTCTTAGCTCCCTCAGTCACTCAGGGAGGCTCAGGAGAAGTGGTGACAGCCCAGCTTGCAGGCGGAACCAAAGATGCCGCTTCACGCTGTACTGCCTGTGCTCACTCAGCCTGGCTCCCTTGTCCCACTGCTAGTACTATTTGTCCGGCTCTGATGGGGCCAGGGCCCGTGCAAGACTATTTTGCGTCATAGGCAAGACCAGCTACTTGTTCACCCCCCCAAAAAAAACACTTCTGTACCTCTAAAATATAATATCTATCCGGTATAGAAAGGGCACAAAATAGTCCAGCACCGGCCATGTCTATACCCCCTGTGATGTTTGTTGCCCTCTTATTGAACAGCCATACACAGCAAGCATAGTTGCCAACATTTAAAAAGTATTTTTATTTTATAGAGGTAGAGGAATTGGGTGACAGCAGGGCAGGGGGACTGGGTGGCTGCAGGGCAGAGGGACAGGGTGGCTGCAGGGCAGAGGGACTGGGTGGCTGCAGGGCAGAGGGGCTGGGTGGCTGCAGGGCAGAGGGGCTGGGTGGCTGCAGGGCAGAGGGACTGGGTGGCAGCAGAGGGACTGGGTGGCAGCAGAGGGACTGGGTGGCAGCAGAGGGACTGGGTGGCAGCAGAGGGACTGGGTGGCAGCAGAGGGACTGGGTGACTGGGTGGCTGCAGAGGGACTGGGTGGCTGCAGAGGGACTGGGTGGCTGCAGAGGGACTGGGTGGCTGCAGAGGGACTGGGTGGCTGCAGAGGGACTGGGTGGCTGCAGAGGGACTGGGTGGCTGCAGAGGGACTGGGTGACTGCAGGGCATTGGGACTGGGTGACTGCAGGGCATTGGGACTGGGTGACTGCAGGGCATTGGGACTGGGTGACTGCAGGGCATTGGGACTGGGTGACTGCAGGGCATTGGGACTGGGTGACTGCAGGGCATTGGGACTGGCTGACTGCAGGGCATTGGGACTGGCTGACTGCAGGGCATTGGGACTGGCTGACTGCAGGGCATTGGGACTGGCTGACTGCAGGGCATTGGGACTGGCTGACTGCAGGGCATTGGGACTGGCTGACTGCAGGGCATTGGGACTGGCTGACTGCAGGGCATTGGGACTGGCTGACTGCAGGGCATTGGGACTGGCTGACTGCAGGGCAAAGGGACTGGGTGACTGCAGGGCAGAGGGACTGGGTGACTGCAGGGCAGAGGGACTGGGTGACTGCAGGGCAGAGGGACTGGGTGACTGCAGGGCAGAGGGACTGGGTGGCAGCAGGGGCAGAGGGACTGGGTGGCAGCAGGGCAGAGGGACTGGGTGGCAGCAGAGGGACTGGGTGACTGCAGGGCTGGGGACTGGGAGAAATTGGATTGAAAACTTAGGGCCCGTACACACGGCCGAGGTTCTCGCTGAAAATCAGCGAGAACCTCGCTGGAATGCACATTCCAGCGAGGACCTCGGCCGTGTGTACGGTCTCAGCGAGCTTCCCGTCGGGAAGCTCGTCGAGCCGAAAAAGAGAGCACGCTCTCTATTTTCTCGACGGCCCGCCTGGAAGAATGGCTGGTTGCCATTCCCGACGGGCGGGTCGCCGAATTCGACGGCCGGGAGAGAACCTCGACGGGCGGAACGATGTGTTCTGCCCGTCGAGGTTCTGGGTCGTGTGTACGCGGCCTTACACTCAGGACACTGCTACAGGAAAACCAGATACCATCTTTGTCAGCTCACAGAACTGGTTTTTCCTATAGCACTGTCCTGAGTGTAATACATCGAGCAGAGCATTTTTCAATCCAATTTCTCTCAGTCCAGTGGCTGCAAAAAAAAAGAAAACAGCATTTTTAGAGGCTTTTTTTGTGACAGGCGGGGTCACCCCTTGCCTGGCCACACCCCCTCACTAGTCCTAACCATTGACAGTGAGGGAGGCGGGCCAGCTCCTCGGGACCAATCAGAGCCTTGAGCCGCCAAACAACTCTGCAGCTGGGGAAGCCGGGGAGGGGAGGGGAGGGATCTGTGTGTACTGAGTGTACTGTCATCATGCGATAGTTCCCTCCCCGCACCCCTGCGCGATTCCCGGCCGCAGCATGCATTCGCTACCTGTACCGGAAACACTTCTATAGGTAGCGGCGCGCCGACCCTGCATAGGGCCCTAGGTTAACGTGGGGCCCCTGGGCTGTGCCCGGGCGTGCCCGCTCAGAAAGACGGCCCTGGTCGGCGCTCAATTCCGGCCATCTGAATAACGCCAGCTGGTTGGCTGTACGGAAATGTCTATCAGAGCCAACAGCTCTGATAGGCTTTCCCAATACAGCCCTCGGGTCCCGGAAGCTTATTCTCGGAGCGCACAGACTGTATGGCCCTTGGATAAGATGACAGGCGTCTCAGCCAATCAGGTTGGCCGGTTCTGGCTACTGGTAACCTGATTGGCTGAGACGCCTGTCAGTCATCGAGGGCGGGAGAAGACATCGTGGGACGTGGATGCCTGACTCCAGTAAAGGTAAGTGCCGGGCAGGGGGGGGGGGGAGCAATTTACAGGGCACAGTGGGGACAATTGGCACAGTGGTGACAATGGATGGCACAGTGACTGGTTTAATGGCATGGAACAGTGGTGACAATGGATGGCACAGTGGCTGGTTTAGTGGCATGGAACAGTGGTGACAATGGATGGCACAGTGGCTGGTTTAATGGCATGGCACAGTGGTGACAATGGATGGCACAGTGGCTGGTTTAATGGCATGGAACAGTGGTGACAATGGATGGCACAGTGGCTGGTTTAATGGCATGGCACAGTGGTGACAATGGTTGGCACAGTGGCTGGTTTAATGGCATGGAACAGTGGTAACAATTGATGGCACACTGGCTGGTTTAATTGCATGCCACATTGGTGCGAATTGATGAAACAGTGGCTGCATTTGATGGCATGGCACAGTGGTGCAAATTGATGGCACAGTGGCTGCGTTTGATAGCATGGCACAGTGGCTGCATTTGGGCACAGTGAGACTGCAATTTTTTTTTCCTTTGCGCCCCCCCAAAAATTTTGAGCACCAGCGGCCACTGGTATTGGTGCTCGAACAAACACATTTAGACTGATTTTTAATGGATCAAAGAATGTCAGGCAAAATGGTCGGCCCTCGTATGTTCACTTCATCAAATCTGTCCGCCTTTGAAAAAAGTTTGGACACCGCTGGCCTAAGCGATCCAAGCAGAAGTTCTCCTCTCCCCCTCCCTCCCCGCAGTCTTCTGGGACACGTAACAAGTCAAAAAACTCTGCGGGACCATTTACAAAGCACTGCTCGTGCACGTACAGTGGGCAGCCAGCCGTGAAGGCAAAAGCGGCATAGCCGGCTGCCCACAGTTAGGATGCCGGGGCTGGGAACTCAAAGGCTAGTGGAGAACTAGCCCAAGTGAGGAGGCGCTGGATCTCTGGACAGGTAAGTGTCCTTTTTTTTGAAAAGTCAGCAGCTATAGGTTTTTCAGCTGCTGACCTTTTAATTCCCCCCCAGAGTAAACCTCTTTATATATTTCCTACAGGACAGTGACAGGTGAAGCAGCAGACTGATGGGCTTCTCTCTCTGACACTGTGCACTCTCCTCCTATTAGCATGCCCATTATTGTCTCATAAGGAACTGCAGTACAGCTGATTGGCTCCCTGTGCTGCTTATCCCTCTAACAGTCTGAGCTCTGCTTTATAAAAACTGCAAGAGGCTGATAATAGGTTATCTTCAGATATTTACACAGCTTTCATTAAAAATACATTGAATGATGTATTAATGAATGCACAGCTGCAATGATTTGTGTTTTAATGCCTGCATGTAGTTCAGTTTTAAGTGATTTCTCTAGCTGTGTTAGCGCCAGTCCTTCCAAATATTTTTTTCTGTTGTCCTTCTGGATGTTAAATAAGAAAACAAATACCCTGGCCCCTGCCTGAAAAAGCAATATATGTTTGATGAACGCGGTAATTGGTTTTCTGGCTGAGTGATCACAATGTGCTTTTCTCCTTGACCAATTGTGTTTGTTTCGACCATATCAGCGCAGCTGCCCGACATTGCACGCCACCCAGTCACGTCTGTCCGTTCATTTACATTTATATAATCCCACGGATTTGGATTTGCGAGATGCATTTTAATCGGGTCGCGTGCTCAGACCTGCCAAGAATAGCGCTGTAGGATATTATCGATAATTTCTTCCAGAATGCGGCAGTAACAGATACTATTACATTCTCCCCAGATAATGTCCTTCACCTGATTGCAATTTACAGCTTTTTTAGTCGCACTCTGGCTGGCAATGCGCTTATCTATTTTGCATTGATTTTATTTCTCTTTTGGATGCAGTTTGAATTTTCAGCCACGGGGAAGGTGATTGATTTATTTTTTTAGTTGATTAAAAATATTTTATTTTGATCATCATTGGCAACTAAAATACCAAGGTTCTTCCTCTTCTTCTCTGGACTTGACGGTTTTCAGTCCTACAAGAGGGCAGCTTTGTCATTATGACTTTAGTACCTTTCTCTGCAATTTTGTACAGTGAGTCCAGGAAGAGGTGGTGATGCACATCCAAGGATTATTAGAACGCAGGGCTGTCTTAATGGGAGGGCACACCTGGGCACTGCCCAGGGGCCCCAGATGCATGGGGGGCCCCTGCACTTTGCCCCAAGCATCTGGTCCTTGAGCTCACGCTGCCCCAAAATTGGGGGCTCCATGATAGCACTGAGAGTGATACATACACAGGGAAGGCAGTCTGCCTCCTACCTACTTGATGTCCGTTTACCTGCACTGTCATCATTGTAGGGGCCCCAGAGCATAACTTTGCCCAGGGGCCCAAGATGCTATTAAGACGGCCCTGTTAGTACTTTCTAATGTTTTAGTATACAAGTTCCTTTTTTATGTCATATGCCTTTTATTTTACCTGCTGACACTTTTTATCCTAGGGAGGTAATGCTCACGCCACTAGATGTGTGGGAGAAGACATAGCTGACATATGGGCTGGACTATGAGGATATCTGTCTTTGTTTGTTGCCATTACATGGGACAGGGCTTGACAATTTTTTTTTTTGGTATGACTAAGTGATGAGCCCCAGTGTCGTTATTCGGGTTGGTATCACCCCCTCTACCAACTACAGACCCCCCTCTCTCATTAACGACCCACCCACTAAGTACAGACCCCCCTCCCACAGTATAGATCCCCCTCACTAAATACAGAACCTGCTCCCGCAGTATAGATCCCTCTCACTAAATACAGAAACTGATCCAAGCCCAGGCGCCAGGGTGAAATTTCTAGTCGCATTGGCGACCTGGCGCCTGGGATTTGTCGAGCCCTGACATGGGAGAATGATGAGATGTACAGAACAAAGATAATTTTCTTTCAGTTCAGCTCACACAAAGTAAGACAGACACTGAATTTTTAGCAGGATCAACAGGTATTTTCTGTACTTGCTGAAAATATTCTTGGCCTGAAAAAATGAAAAGTAATGCAGAAAAATGTAAAAGAATGCAGCTTACCAACCCCTACATGTTGTTGTATTTAAAAAAAAAATCTTGGATACTTATAATTAGGTATGCACCAATACCTGTATGGGTGCCGATGCCAAGCATTTGTGCCAGTATTGGTTCTCGCCTAAATGCTCCTGATACCAAAACCGATACTTTGGTGCAATTTGTGTCAAAATTAATACAAAATTGATGGCTTGAATCACACTGGAAAGAATCGCATGCAATTCAAACAGGAATGTGTGTGTTAATTATTATTTATTTATTTTAGAACTCAGGCCGCGTACACACAAGGAGACATGTCCGCTGAAACTGGTCCGCAGACCAGTTTCCGCGGACATGTCTGATCGTGTGTATGGCCTAGCAGACAAAAGTTTCTAAGCATGCTTAGAAACCTGTCCTCTGGAAACCTGTCCGTCGGACATGTCCGCTGGTTGGTACGCCTAACCAGCGGACCGAAATCCCACGCATGCGTCGAATTGATTTGACGCATGCGTGGAAGCATTGTACTTCCTTGTTTGCGCACGTCGCCGCGTCACCGTCATGTGACCGCGTTCTCTGTCCGCAGGGATTTTGGTCTGATGGTGTGTACACACATCGGACCGAAATATCCCAGGAGACATGTCCGATGAAAACGGTCCGCGAACCGATTTCATCGGACATGTCTCCTCGTGTGTACAGGGCCTTACAGTACATAGCACCTACAGGCACAGGCCGCTGGAGGTGCTCATAGGATTGGAGATGTAGAGGCGGTGCGCCCCTAAACTGACATCTGTTCCGCCCTATACCCATGGGGTCCAGAAACGTCACCTCCTGCTACCTTGATTTGCTACTATCGGCGGAACCGGGACACCTATGTAGAATATTTTGCATGTCGCCAGATGTACTGTGCGTTCTAATGGCACGTACACACGTCGTTTTTCTCATCTTGAAAAACGGCCGTGTGTACGCTTTAACGACAGGGAAAAAATGTGCATGTTTAGAAGCAAGTTATGAGATGGGAAATTGGCATAATCAGCCCAAAGGGTGGCGCCATTCGAATGGAACTTCCCCTTTATAGTGCCGTTGTACGTTTTGTACGTCACCGCACTTTGCTCAAGCATTTTTTATTACGGACGTGTGTATGCAAGGCAGGCTTGAGAGGAATCACGTTGAGAAAAACATTGTTTTTTTTCCATGACATGAAAAATGGTCGTGTGTACGCGGCATAAAACCTTTTTAAATTGCCCACTAGATGGCGCTTTTCCCTTTTTACACACACACAGGAATAGCACTGCATTCCTGTTCAAATCACATGAGATTCTTTTCAGTGCGATTTGCGCCAAATTATTTTTGACTATCGCAACGTATCGGCACTCTGTATTGGCGAGTACTAGTTTAAAAGTATCCGTACTCGGCGATAAAAAAAAATGGTATCGGTGCAACCGTGTTTATAATTGATTGTACTTCTAAACGACCCCATCCAGGGTGACGCCGCTGCGTGATTTTACTGCAGCACCCAAAGTCCCTGTCACTGTAATTGAAGTGGAAAATCAAACGGTCTACTGACAGGGTCAATAGGCAACAAACCTATGTTGCGGTTACACTCTGAAAAGCAAAAACTCTTGTTGGTACAATTGATAGACCGCATTATAAATAGATTTTTCTTTGCTTTGGCCATATTTACAATTTACCAGTTCTGCAGCCCTCACATTTACATAATGGAATCCCGCAAAGTTCTGATTTTGTCAGTTTATATTTGTTCTTTCTCTTTTGTATCTCACTTTCTACAAACTGGCTGTATTTCTAGAAATTCCTTTTGATTTCATTGTGCCTGATTTAAAGCAATGAAAGAAAAAGGCTATATGGTTCCGATTTAAGGATTCAGACAGAACAGGCAGCGGATGGAGATGAAAGTGTATGCAGAGAGGCAGTAAATTTCATTTTTAAAACATGCGGTGACATTTTCAGAGTGCTGTGTTTCTCATAAGTCTTCTCTGCACAGAGAGAGTGGCTGTGTAATTGGCTCAGCTTCGAGCAGAGAGGGAGCAGTGCTTTTAACTTCCCCATTGGGAACTCGGCCTCTTAGGTGGCGATATTTTTCATTTATGCGTTTTATTTTTGCACCCTGTGCGTAATTCTTCTTTTTTTCACCCTCAAGTTGCTTTTAGTGACTTCTGTCCTTAATGCAGTATTGCTTTTATAGTGAAAATCCTCTTCTAAGTTCCCCCACCTCTGGGCTGGGTGAGCTCTGTAACTTTAAAGCAAACTTTTCTCTTAAACTGCCAGTTGTAGTGTATAAAAGTTCCATGGTTAACACTTTTGAAAAGTGTCTCAATTTATGACTAGCGATCTATTAGCTTCTGGTTTTACCAACATCATGGTGTAAACTTGTAAAGAAAATTTCGTTTTTTTTTTTTATGTACTGTATTTATCAGCGTATAACACGCACCCCAATTTTAGGATGGAAGTTTAAGGAAAAAAACTTAAATTTTAAATAAAGAATTGCCCATCATTGCAGCATGATCAGTGCAGATCTGCAGCCGTGCCCATCTGCAGTACTTCTCCTATTTGCAGCATGATCAGTGCCCATCTGCAGTCCTGCCCCTCTTTGCAGCATGATCAGTGCTCATCTGCAGCCTTGCCCATCATTACAGCATTATTAGTGCCCATCTGCAGCCTTGCTCATCATTGCAGCATGATCAGTGCCCATCTGCAGTACTTCTCCTCTTTGCAGCATGATCAGTGCCCATCTGCAGCCTTGCTAATCATTGCAGCATGATCAGTGCCCATCTGCAGCCTTTCCCATCATTGCAGCATGATCAGTGCCCATCTGCATTTTTTTCCCCCTGCCGAGATAGACCGAGCCGGATCTCTTGTGTAGTCAGCTGCTGGTCTTGCAGTCTCGCCCCCTGGCCCTGCTCCTATGATGGACATAACACCGGTCCAATTGCGGGACGTAAATGCTAGGAGGCGGGACTGGGCATGACTGTGAGCAGAGCGGACTACACAGGAGATTCGACTCTGTCTATTTCAGCGGTGCTCATTCCTTCCTTTCACTCCGAGGCAGCCGTTCAGCGTATAACACGCACCCGTGATTTCCCCCTGATTTTAAGGGGAAAAAAGTGTGTGTTATACGCCGATAAATACGGTAATTGAATATAGCCAGCGGTCATTGGTGCCTTCATGTCCAGAACAAATAGAGAAGCATCAGATAAAGCCTGAGTACAAGTATAGCTTGGGCAAATATAAAAAATGTAACACCCCTGTAGCAGTGCTCACTAGATCATTTTAAAGCTCCTAGTGGCTGCTTTGAGCATTTTTCTGCACCTATAAGGAAATGGTATTATCCTATGCGTTTTTTCAAGCTTCAGCTTCTAGAAGCAGAAAAACCTCTAAGCAACAGTCCCTACTGCACATGTGCGAAGCGCACTGCACTCTGTTACTGACCCTGCAGCAGACTGGAGGAGGAGGGGGCCGAACTTGTGATGTACTGTCGCCGCAGCAAGGTCCAAAGGAAGCGAGGACAGGGTACCTGTCACAAAAGGGTACCCGCTCCCCCCCTTCCCCTCGAATGCCAGATAAGTGGAAGCTCCACTTTTGAGTGGAACTCTGCTTTAAGGGCCCACTGCCTACTATGGATGTACAGTATAATGCTGTTGGGGTTGCTCCATGTTGTTAGAAAGGAGGTTATTAATATTCTCATTGGGCTGACATTACCACTGCTGCACTAAAATCCCAAGAATTGTTGTCAGCCCTGTCTGAAGTTCTCTCCTGCTAGACTACAAAATGCCCTCTTATGTTATGGAGATGTAGATGGGGTTCTGTAGTTCAGTAGATGAGAACTGATCAGGGCTCACAACACTGCTTATAATTTCAGTGCACTATAGGCACTTGGTTTAAAGCTCACTACAAGATGTTGAAAGCTTATTGGATTTCTGGCAGATCAACAGGTATTTATTAACTTAATAGTATATGTCACAGACTTCAAGTCTTGGCCATGGGTTACAAGCTGAGGACACTGTCGGGGGACAGTGGCGGCTGGTGCTCCAAATTTTTGGGGGGGTGCAAAAAAAAAAAAAAACATAAATTGCAGTCTCACTGTGCCCCGCAATTGCCACCACTGTGCCCAGGAATTGCCGCCAGATTGCTTGTACCCCAGCACTTACCTTTCTCGTGTCAGCCACGCTCCCTCGATGTCTTCTCCCAAGTCCCGCCCTTGATGTCACTTCAGGCAATCAGGTTACCGGTAACCAGACCCGGTGAACCTGATTGGCTGAGACGAGTGTCAGTTTTAACCAGGGAACGCACACCCCCTGCGTCCCCTGGTTAACTATTTGGAAGCCGATTGGAGCCAACAGGCTGTAATCGGAAAGCCTACCAGAGTGGCTGGCTCTCATAGGCACTTCCAAACGCCAACAAACTGCTGTTATTCAAATGGTCGGCACTCACCAGGGGGCCAACCATCTAAATAGTGGGTGGCAGCGGTGAAAATACATAAAGATTCATGCATTGCATGATTCTCTATGCACTGTACACCTGACGGTGCAGGGGAGAGAGGGGGCGGCACTCCTGCGCCCACTATGGACGTACCGCCGCTGCCAGGGGACCATCCCCCTGTCAGAACACAACAGCTCAGCAGGGGAGATCGCTCAATTAACCTTGCATGGTTAGTACAGCGGCTCAGACCGAAGCTGTCGGTGCAACTCAAAACAAACTGTAGTGTGACCCGGCTTAACTCTGCTCTTTAAGTTGGGAACCTGATTGTCTTGTTTAAAGCCACGGTTCTCCCATCATTGATTAAAAAATCAATTTTCTTTATCGTACATCACGGGACACAGAGCGCATAGCCATTACACTTGGGTTATATGGGTACCTTCAGGTGTGGACACTGGTGTAATCAATTTCACAGGAAGTTTCCTCCCTATATAACCCCCTCCCACTGGGAGTGCTTCAGTTTTTTCGCCAGTGTCTTAGGTGTTGGTCACGTCTAGCTGTCCCTCGGAGGTCTCGGGTCCCAGGATAGCTAGCCGGATCCGTCCGAAGTGCTTCAAAGCCAAGGTGTAAGGTACCCGGGCCCTGCTGGAGTGGGGTTTTGCCTATAATGCCTCTCCTTGGAGGGCTGGATTCTGGGCTCCAGTGCCTTAGTCTCTTCCAAGAACTAAACGCTACTGATGCCAGGATGCTATATAGGTCCAGGAGTGTGGGTTCCTTAACACAGGACCCCGGTCCCTGAAGGTCCAAGACCATACCCACGGAGATGGGGGAAGGCTGGGCCTCTTGCATTTTGCAATACCCTGCGGCGTGGAGCAGGTAAGAGGGAACCTGCGGGACTTGGTTCGACAGTAGGTATCCCCCTGGGGGTTCTGGGTCGGCTAATGGTATGCTTGTGCATCAGCCACTATCTCCACTATGTCTTTTGAGGCAGGATGGGATGTACTAATGTTTACCCAGATAACATGTAGGTATATGTATGCTTTTAAAGATATGTATTTGCTACTCCCCCCAGATCTGCCTGTTAGCATGATACTGCAGCCCCACGTGCTATAGGAAGGAAAATGCTGACAAAACTCCTGTTTCTTAGGAAGCCTATGGGGACAGCTTCCTCTATGTGTGCACTACAATATAGATTAGTGTCTTGCCTGGTATCTGTTGGGTTGCTAGCGCTGGTCCAGGCTTCTCCTCTGCTTTCTGCTTCCTCCATGTTGGTTTCAGCGTGGGGGGGGGGAGCGCGCGCGCCGCCTTTTACAGCGTCAGCGTGCGTGGGGGGGGCGGGCCAGCAGCGTCAGGTCTCAATTAAAGCAGCAAAGCATTTCCTGGCTGGTCATTCCCTCCTGAAAGCAGAGGAGGCTGAGGACACAGAGCGCGCAGCTGAGCTATTTCTGGCTAACAGTGACACCCAGTGGGGGTTTGTGGATCTTCAGGTCTGGACTTAGCTCCATACTGACCAGAAAAAAAAAAAAAAAAAGTTTTTTTTCTTAAAGGGACTCAGCCTTAGATCTGGCAGTATCTGAGTCGGTGCAGCCTTGGGCTCCAGCTAACGGGCATTGGTGTGGCAATACTCACAGGACTTTCCTCGGTATTGCTGCCTTCTCGGGCGTATGAAAATTTGGAAATTCTTTACCATAGCCTGTTCTTATTAATGGTTCACTTCTAGCTACAACAGTTGGGTGTTGGCTTTAGGGGTGTCTCAAGGTTGTGCAATGGCTCCCAAGGGATCAGGACCAGCTAAGGCTGCAAAAGGTACCAAAAAACTAAAGGGGTCTCCATCGGGGTCAGAGGATTTGGGCCGGGCTCTAGCGGTCCCACCCTCACCAGATAGACCACCGAACAGCATGTTGCAGGAGCCATTGAGGGTGCTAGGGGCAGAGGCGGCCCCCAATCAACCCATTCCCGTTTACGTTACGGAAGAAATGCTAGCGACCACCCTGGGTGGGCTAGAGGAAAGGTTAACTGCTTTAATTGCCCGCTCTTTGCCAGGTGGCAAACGGGCTAGATCCCCGTCACCTAGATTGGTGTTTTCAGATGCAGAGGTCCTCTCTTCGGAGGAATTGGACCCACAGGGGGATCAAGCGGACCCGAGTCCCGACGGTTCAGACATTGAAGTTTCTACTATAGATGAAATTTTTTCGGCTTCTCAAGCAGAGAGCCTGTGGATCCAGTCTCTGACAGATATGGTTCGCACTGCTTTTAAACTTCCAGTGTCAGAACAATTAGCCCCCGCGGTATTCTCTTTAGGTTCCTTGAAGGCACCGTTGAGTGGTGCGTCTTTTCCGGTTCACCCCCTTCTGGAGAGCGTGATTTTTCAGGATTGGGCTCGACCTGATAGGATTTTTATCCCTCCTAAAAGGTTCACTATTCTCTATCCTATGGAAGAAGAATTTGCAAAGAAATGGGCACTCCCTACCGTGGACGCAGCCATTTCCTGCGTAAATAAATCCCTGACCTGTCCGGTTGAAAATGTCCAGATGTTTAAAGATCCAGTCGACAAAAAGTTGGAGACCCTACTGAAGGCTTCTTTTACCACAGTAGGTGCCGTGGTTCAGCCAGCGGTGGCAGCCATTGGCGTTTGTCAGGCTTTAAAGGATCAGACTAAACAGATATTAAGGGACATACCGGCTCAGCAAGCTCGTGAATTGGCTGACCTCCCAAGGGCTCTCTGCTTTGCAGTAGATGCTATTAAGGACTCCATTCAACAGGCGTCCCGTTTATATCTGCTGTTGGTTCATATGCGTCGCCTTTTGTGGCTGAAAAACTGGTCAGCAGAGGCACCCTGCAAAAAGCTTTTAGCAGGATTTCCCTTTCATGGTGGGAGACTATTCGGTGAAGACCTAGATAAATATATCCAGACCATATCAAGTGGTAAAAGTTCTTTCTTGCCTGTCAAGAAAAGATCGCGTGGGCCCGCGTTTAAGCGACAGGCCTTCGCAGGCTCGGCCCCTTCAACTTCCCGTCAGTATCGACGGCCTCCCGGGCGTTCAGCATTTAATAGCCGCCCACAAGGACAAGCCACGGCAGGCAAGAGGCCATGGTCTCGCAAGCCGGTTAAACCAGTCATCAAGTCAGATTCATGAAGGGGCACCCCCACTCTCTTGGGTGGGGGGAAGGCTTCGGTTTTTCTCCGAAGTGTGGAAGGCCAGAATTCCCGACTCTTGGGTACTGTCCGTGGTAGCCACGGGCTACAAGCTAGAGTTTCGGGAAGTCCCCCCTCCTCATTTTCAGGGGTCAAGTCTTCCAAGCGACCCATTAAAGAGGGCCTCTCTTGTAAAAGCATTGGATCGTCTCTTGCTCCAAGGAGTAATTGTAGAAGTACCAACCCAGGAATGGGGTCTGGGATTCTACTCCAACCTTTTCATAATACCAAAGCCCAATGGCGACGTCAGGCCTATCTTAGACCTCAAACGCCTAAATCGCTTTCTAAAGATTCAGACCTTTCGTATGGAGTCCATACGTTCGGTGGCAGCCAGCCTACATCAAGACGACTTTCTAGCATCTATAGACATAAAGGATGCGTATCTGCACGTGCCGATCTACCCGGCACATCACAAGTTTCTTCGTTTTATGATAGATCACCGTCATTACCAGTTCGTAGCCCTCCCTTTCGGGTTGGCAACAGCTCCGCGGGTATTCACAAAGGTGTTAGCCCCGGTGCTAGCCGTCCTAAGGACAGAAGGCATTTTGGTCCTGGCATACCTGGACGATCTTCTGGTTATCGACAGCTCAGCTTCCACCCTCAATCATGCAGTAGTTCGCACAGTTCAGCATCTAGAGGAATTCGGGTGGATTGTGAACCAAGAAAAATCGATATTGAAACCCACAAATCAGTTGGAATATCTAGGCCTTCGGCTAGATACTGACTGCCAGAGGATATTTTTACCTCAAGCAAAGGTCAGATCAATAACTCAAGCAGTTCAAGTGATCTTAGGCAAGAAGAGGCCGATGTATGCGACTGCTGGGGAAGATGGTGGCCGCCTTCGAGGCAGTGCCCTACGCCCAGATCCATACCAGATATCTTCAGGCAGCCATTCTCTCTGCTTGGAACAAGTCCATTCAGACGTTAGATCGTCCGTTAGTGCTCTCCCCAGGAGTCCGGCGCAGCCTGTTTTGGTGGCTGGTCCCTCAAAATTTGTCAAAGGGGAAATCCTTTTGCCCCATCACGTGGAAGATAGTAACCACGGATGCCAACCTATCAGGTTGGGGGGCAGTTCTAGAAGGACAGACCCAGCAAGGGCAGTGGTCGGAGGCAGAAAAACTGCTTCCCATCAATATCCTAGAGATCAGAGCTGCTCGACTGGCCCTGATCGCCTGGACTCTCCCCCTTCAGGGTCTGCCAGTAAGGATACAGTCCGACAATGCCACTGCGGTGGCATGCATAAACCACCAGGGGGGCACGAGGAGCCTAGCAGCCCAAAGGGAAGTAAACCTGATTTTCTCATGGGCCGAAGCCCATGTACCCTCCATCTCGGCAGTGTTCATCCCAGGGATAGACAATTCTCAAGCAGATTTTTTGAGTCGTCAACAGTTGCTCCCGGGGGAGTGGTCTCTTCACCCCCAGGTATTCCAAGAGATTTGCCAAAGATTCAGAGTCCCAGATGTGGACATTATGGCAACGAGATCCAACAAAAAGTTGGACAAATTCATATCCCGAGCCAGGGATCCCTCGGCCTACGGGACCGATGCGTTGGTTTGTCCTTGGCACCAGTTTTCTCGCCTGTATGCGTTCCCTCCACTGCAGATGATTCCCCGCCTTCTACGGAGGATCAGGGTGGAGCGCAGGCCTGTGATTCTACGGAGGATCAGGGTGGAGCGCAGGCCTGTGATCCTGGTGGCCCCAGCCTGGCCCAGGAGGGCTTGGTACGCACTCATCGTGAAGATGTCAGTCGGGGCGCCGTGGCCGCTCCCCCTGCGCCCAGATCTGCTGTCTCAGGGCCCAATCTGCCACCCTGCTTCACAGCAGCTAAATTTGACGGCTTGGCGGCTGAATCCCTAATTCTTAAGGGCAGAGGCCTCTCAGCTCAGGTCATATCTACGTTGATTCAGGCTAGGAAACCGGTCTCCAGAAATATTTATTACAGAGTCTGGAGAACCTATGTGGAGTGGTGCGAGTCTCAAAAATGGCATCCTCGAAAGTTTTTTGACAGGATCTTGCGATTCCTCCAGGTTGGCGTTGACAAAGGGTTGGCTCTTAGTACTCTAAAGGGGCAGGTGTCGGCTTTATCGATATGGTTTCAAAGACCCTTGGCCACCCATTCGCTTATGAAAACCTTCTTGCAGGGGGTCTTGCATGTGAATCCCCCTATTAGAGCTCCCCTCTGCCCCTGGAATTTAAATCTGGTCTTGTCAGCTTTACAAAGGCAGCCGTTTGAACCTCTGACAGAAATCCCTCTTGTGCTACTAACCCGAAAGTTGGTTTTCTTGGTGGCTATGGCTTCGGCCAGAAGGGTTTCCGAGCTGGCAGCCTTGTCATGCAGGGAGCCATACCTTATTCTGCATAAGGACAGAGTGGTTCTGCGGCCTCAACCTTCTTTCCTTCCTAAGGTCATATCCAGTTTTCACTTGAATCAGGACCTAGTCCTACCATCCTTCTTTCCTACTCCCCAGTCCAGAGAGGAAAGACTGCTTCATACTTTGGACGTGGTTCGAGCCATGAGGGTCTATCTCAAGGCTACAGAGAAGATTCGGAAAACAGATGTGCTTTTTGTTCTTCCGGATGGCCCCAAGAAGGGTCAGCCGGCTGCCAAGTCTTCCTTGGCTAGGTGGATTAAGCAGCTGATTTTTCAGGCCTATGGTCTGAAGCGCGTTCCACCTCCCTTATCAGTTAAAGCCCATTCTACGAGGGCCATGAGTGCCTCCTGGGCGGCACACCATCAGATCTCTATGGCACAGGTTTGCAAGGCGGCAACCTGGTCTTCCGTACATACGTTTACTAAATTTTATAAGTTGGACGTTGCAAAGGGTACGGACGCAGCATTTGGGCAGGCGGTCCTACGGGCAGCAGTATAGAATCCTCTGGTCCGGGTCACGCCCCCTTTTTTCTGTTGGTGGAGTTACTTTACTTCCTGATAATTTTTTGTTTGGCTATTCTTGGCCTTACGGTCTCCCTCCCTTCATAGAGCATTGCTTTAGGACATCCCAAGTGTAATGGCTATGCGCTCTGTGTCCCGTGATGTACGATAAAGAAAAAAGGATTTTAATCACGGGACACGGGACACAGAGCTCCCACCCCTCTTTTGGGGAACATTGTGTAACCTCGGAGGAATTGCTTGCTACAAAACTGAAGCACTCCCAGTGGGAGGGGGTTATATAGGGAGGAAACTTCCTGTGAAATTGATTACACCAGTGTCCACACCTGAAGGTACCCATATAACCCAAGTGTAATGGCTATGCGCTCTGTGTCCCGTGATGTACTTCAAGAAAAGGATTTTACAGGTAAGCTGTTTATTAAAAAATCCTTTTTTTTTTTCCAAAAAAAATCCAACGTGTCCGATTCTTCAAATTTTATTGCCGCATGAAAATTGGGTGTTGCTGCAGCCCGCTAATTGTGCGAAATTCGTACGAAAATTCTTAGATACGATTTTCGTACGAAAATTATTTTAAAATTCGAACTGTGTGTATGGCTGGCATTAGGCGGTGTTTGCTCATTTCTGGAGTTTACAATTTTTTGGAGTGAAACCCGTCAGTAAGGAGCTTGAGTGGGATGTGCTGTACTGGGTAAAGTTGGGTGTAGGACTGAAATTCTGTGTGGCTTTTGCTTTCCTAGGTTCTTTTATATACTCACTTATACTTCGGAGAGAAGCACAAGTGAAATTTTCAGATGTAAAAGACGCTAATTAAAGCTTCTCTTTATTTATTAATACAATATAAAATGGCTTTTCTAATGAAAGCAGGGTATGTGTCTGAATTTAAGAGGAAGACGCATCACAAGAAGCCAGTTTGTTCCTGTGGTGACATACCAACAGGAGCAAAATGCACAGTCAGGCATGTGTGCATCATTGTGCTGCTTCTTCTTCACCATCCAATCGCAGGCTGGCGGCAGTCCACAATGGCCTGCACCCGGAGGAACTGTCTTGAAAGATGCTTGATGTCAGGCTGAGGAAAAAGTCCTTCATGAGACAGCTTCAGATGTAAGTTAAGTATTGCAGCAAACAATATGTTTTTTTTTTTTTTTTTTTTTTTAAATGGCTTTTTTTTTTTTATATGGATGGAGTTCTCCTTTTGTATATGATCTGATAAATATTTTACTTTTTAAACTTTAAACTCTTGTTTGTGTGTATAGTTTGTAATCCTTTGTGCACATCAGAGCAGCCATATTTGCCACAATGGATGCTGCTTCCTGCTTAGAAATGCTACAGTGTTTTATACTGCCGATGAACCTATAATAAATTACTTAAAATAACTTTGTCTTTTATTATTATAATTGTGGAATGCTTTTTACCCTAATGCAGAAAATGCATTAAAGTAAAATAAAAATTAAAGTGGAAGTAAAGACTATTTTTGCAGTGCGCATAGAGGAGAGCTGACTGAGTCAGCTTGCAATTTCCAAGCGGCATCCATCCACACTGATCTGCCTTGTGCAGCAGCAGTACTTCACCATGGAGTGTTTTTATTTGTTTCCTTCAATGTACGAGCTTTAACCTGTCATGTGCTGGGACTGTTGCTGAGGACCTGACCCTCTCCTTTCACCTGCTGGATCTGAGTCTGAATGAGGAGACTATAAACATCTTTGAGCCTTACTGACCGCTGTACTAACGGTCAGTGGATCTGGTAAGGAGACTACATTCATCACACGGGTGATCCCTTTTGGTGGAAGGTCAAACCAACTTTATCTCCTTTCACTACCCATCATTTAATGGACTTTATTTATTACTTATTATTGAGTAATTCACTATTTTGATTAATTCACCTCAACCCTCCTGTTTTTCCATTTTTTCACAAATTTGGTTTTATCACTTATTTATTTAGCGCTGTACCTTCTTTGTATCTATAATAAGGCTTGCCTGTAGGTACCGTGAATATCTCCTAACCCTACATGGTTTAGGAGATATTTACACTGCATGCAGCCGGTGATGTCACTGGCGCATGGGCTCTGAAGGGACCGTATACCCATCCCTTTAGAGCCATGTGCCGCAGTCCGTGACTCCCATGTGTATGCGAGTAAGTGGCATCATCGTGGCTTGGCCAAACAGATGGTCCGGACGCGCTAACCCGGAATAAAGACTGGGTGAAGATGGAAGCCCTCTCAGCGGTGACAGCGCGCAGGAGGACTTTGTTTTAAGGTAAGTATTACATAATGTATGCAATGCATACTAGCACATTATGCCTTTACCTTGCAGGGTTAAAAAAATATTGTGCGGTTTACTACCACTTTAAGCCTTTACAACCATTTCAGTATTTGTTCTTTCTTCTTTATGGAATATTCTAGTGAATACTTCAATTGCTCTTTGACATTCCCATTGATTTTAACCACTTCAATACTAGGCATTTTCACCCCCTTCCTGCCCAGACCAATTTTTAGTTTTCAGCGCAGTCGAACTTTGAATGACAATTGCACGGTCATGCAAAACTGTACTCAAATACATTTTTATGTATTTCCCCCCCACAAATAGAGCTTTCTTTTTATGGTATTTGATCACCTCTGCGTTCTTTTGTTTATAGCGCAAAAGAAAAGAAAAAAAGAGCAACAATTTTGAAAAAAACAATATTTTTTGCTATAATAAATATCTCAATTTAAAAAAAAAATGTCCTCAGTTTAGGCCGGCATGTATTCTTCTACATATTTTTGGTAAAAAAAAATCGCAATAAGAGTATATTGATTGGTTTGCACAAAAGTTATAACGTCTACAAAATAGGGCATAGATTTATGGCATTTTACTTTTATTTTTTACTAGTAATGGCGACGATTTTTTATTTTTTTTTTGTGATTGCGACGGACACTTTTGACACATTTTTGGGACCATTAACGTTTATACAGTGATCAGTGCTATAAAAATGCATTGATTACTTTGTAAATGTGACTGGCAGGGAAGGGGTTAACAGTAGGGGGCGCTCGAGGGGATAAATGTGTGTCCTAGGGAGTGATTCTAACTGTGGGGGGAGGGGACTGACTGGGGGAGGTGACCGATCGGTGTCCCTATGTACAGGGACACACCATCGGTCTCCTGACAGGAAGTGGATCTGATTTGTGTGTTTACACACACAGATCCACGTCCTTGGCTGTGTAATTGCCCATCGTGGGTGACTGGAGGACATCACGGCCGCCAGGCATGCGCATCTGCACCCGAGTGACCCGGCGGGTGCGCACGCTCCCCCTAGCGGCCGAGAAGCCTGAGGGCGTCATATGAAGGCCGCCCAGGATGGCAGAGCCACCTTGCGGCCGTCATTTTACTATACGCGAGTAATGAAGTAGTTAAAGCTGTATTAAACTCAAAAACAAAAATATATTATATTGCAGCTTACCAATCATTAAATGCTGTGGCTGCATCAGTTTTTCCTTCTCTTTTTCCCCTCTGTTTTCACCTGGTGATTTGGCCAGTAAAACACCACCTTTATTAGTGAGACAACTCTGGAGGAATGAGCATGGAAGGTACAGCAGCATTGTCAGTTTGGTTGGAAGGGTAGTGTTAGATTTGTTAGCAGATTTAGAACCACTAACAAATTGAAGTTAAGCTCCAAAGTTCCTTTTGGGATAAAGGCTTTGCATGAATAAATAAAAGCTGATCATTTTAATCACCCCTGCCAGTGTCAAAGCTCAACTCTGGCACTATGAAATTGCTTTACTCACACTGACCACCAAGCCAAAGGCATTGTTTACTCCCACTGGCCACAGTCCCGCCCCCCTAAAGTCTGACGGACAGTAAACTGGCACTATGTTTAGAAAGTTTGGAGACCCCTGCTCTAGACAAAAGCGAGCTGTTGACCCATGCAGTGCGAGCACAGCCCCACTGCATGGGAAAACTTTTTTTGTCTGGAGTTGGGCATTAAAGGGTTTGTCTCATCCATGTAAACTGATACTTTCTGTTTGGAGAGTTTGTGCTGTAAAAAACAGACTTGCTGCTGGATTACCAGATGGAAATAGAAGAAAGCCTAAGAAAGGAAATTAATACAACCATCACACCTAATGCTGCAATATAATAAATGTTTGCATTGTGGTTTTATTCTGCTTTAAAGCGGTTGTATCCTCCTCTTGCACATTTTAACCTACAGGTAAGCCTATAATAAGGCTTACCTGTAGGTAAAATAAATATCTCCTAAACCTGTACAATTTAGAAGATATTCACCTTGCAATAAGCCACTGACGTCAGCGGATGCTACTGGAAAATCGGCGCTCCTTGCCAGAATGGAGGACTCCCGCGCATGTTCAGGAGTGACGTCTTTGTGACTCCGGCCACTCGCAGCGCCGGATCGCAAACCCAGAAGAAACACAGAGGCATCATGTCAGCTCCCTTAGCGGTGACTGGCAGGCGGTGCGGGTGCTTCGTTCAAAGGTAAGTATTTCATAATGAACTAGTATATGATGCATACTAGCTCATTATGCCTTTTGTTTTACAAGTTGTTGTTTTTTTGTTTGGTCAGGGCATACAACAGCTTTCACTGTACTGTACTTACTCCAGACTCAGGGAATTTAACTGGAACGGTTCCACGAGTTGTTACTCTAACAATTAAAACGTCTGTGTGCGATTTATACACAGCACAACCCATTTTACTGCTGCTCTTTATGGCGTCTTTAGATTACAGCTGAATTTGTTTTCTTTGTACGATGCGTGTATTGAAAGATGAAGCAATGCTGGGGCATGCGGCACAGCGTTACTTGTTCATTATTTCCCCGCACACAACAAATCTTGCCAACGATTACCAATACGCCACAAAGCGCAAAGTAATTGCGATATCTTTTATGTTTAATGCTGTGTTTTTGGGTGGACTCCCTGCTAACTTGCTTGGTCCCAGGACTGAATGCTCTTTCTCCCTCTCTCATTACAGTTGTGTCAGGCTCACTCCCAGCTGGCCCAGTACATGGAGCGATACAGGTATTCTCTATAATGATACTGTAATTGGCTCTGTAATCTGCTTCGTGTAACATGTTCATTTCCCTGGTTATTTTCCTCCATTACTGAAGATGACAGCTCTCCCTGCTCGTGTTCCAGCTGCGAAGGCTAAGCTATTTTGTTTGCTGTGCACAAATGCTTGTCCTGCTTTTAACACTGTATAAAGCCTATTTGATGTCGCTTCTTCACTGATGTCCTGCCAGCTCGCAGGGCTTTGCTTGAACATATACACACTCATGGAATACATTTGGCAGACTCTATCTGTAGGGCCTTCAATGGTGGCATTAAAGTACTTGAACCCTAAGGCTCCATGCACACTGAAGCTGATAAAAGCTATAAAAAACTCCAGTAGCTTTGCAGGGAGCCTTGCAACGTTTTTTAGCGTTTTTGCAATAGCTTTAATCAGCGTTTTTCAGTGTAGCTTTTATCAGCTTTTATTTATTTTTTTTACTTTTTTTTTTCCCCCAATGGATATTATGTTTTTTGGTGTTTTTCAGCGTTTTGCGTTTTTCACGCCGAAAAACGGCATTTTGAACGCAAATTTAGGGCGTTCAGAAAAAAGCCATAAACTCCAAAGCTCATTAACACTGAAAAACGCACATAGGCTAACATAGGCCGCATACACACGATGAGATTTATCCAATGAAAACGGTCTGACAGACATGTCTGCTGGGCTATTTTGGTTTGATCAGTGTACACACGATCAAACCAAAATCCCCGCGGACAGACAGCGTGGTGACGTGGCGGTGACGTTGACGCCGCCACATCACCGAACCAGGAAGTAAAATACTTCCACGCATGTGTCGAGTCCATTCGACGCATGCGAAGGATTTTTGTCCGCTGGTTAGGCGTACTAACCTGCGGACATGTCGGACAGACGGGTTTGCAGCAGACAAGTTTTAAAGCATGCTTTTAAAACTTTTGTCTGCTGGAAACCTGTCTGCTAGCCCGTACACACGATCGAATCTGTCCACTGAAACTGGTCTGCGGACCAGTTTCAGCAGATATATTCAATCGTGTGTACGCGGCCATAGAGTTCAGTTTATGGGCTTTAAAAAAAAAAGCCAAAACGCCAATAAACTGCAGTTTATCAGCTTCAGTGTGCATGGAGCCTAACCGTGAACTGCTCTTGTTAGCTTCCTTTTGGTCTGCTGAATATACCATTGGAAGCGTTTTTGTTTTATTTGTTCAGTATGTGCAAAACATTTTTTTATTTTTTTTTCCAAAAACAAGGAAAAACACTGCGCTAGATAAGTGTGAAAGTGAAAATTCCCACAGTGATAATGAGATGTACAGCTGCCAGTACTGAAAAATTTGAATACCAAATTTTAGACAATAAATTAAACAAGGTACAGCGCTACACAAATAAATAGTGACAAACCTGATAAATAAATGTAAGTGTACAATGATAAATGTGTATTAGAATAATAAGGTGCACAAATCTAAAAGTGCATCTAAACATTCAAAACCGGTGATAGGAAAAAATAAAAAAATGAAAATGGAATAATAAATGGTGAAAAAAATAGTCCCACATTGATGATTTAATCAATAAACCAAAAGCAATCCTTGTAGTGCGATTCATAATGGTGCACAAAGTTGAATTTGTGAAAAGAGGAAACTTCTTCCACCAATAAGACACCAAAGTAGTGGTAATGTACTTTATTTATTGGCGTATAACACTCACTTTTTTTACCCTGAAAATCGAGGGTAAACTGTGCCTGCGTGTTATACGCAGGGGGCTTTGGAATGTTTTTTTCCTAAAACTTCCCTCTTAAAGTTAGGGTGCGTGTAATACGCCTGTGCGTGTTATACACCGATAAATACGGTAGTCTCCTTACCAAAAGTAGGTGACCGCTATCACGGCGGTCTCTCTAAGCACATGGGGTTTAAAGTCTCCCAACAGACACACTGCAGATAGTTTGCAAGCACAGGATGGTGTCTTAATGTCTTTGACCCTGGATTTTGGCCTGCTTGCCTCCTAGGCACTGGTAATCCCAAACCTCGCAAGAATTTGCTCCTTCACAGTGCACACATTTATTTCAGATAATGTTGTCACTGGGACAAAGTGGAAAAAAGGAGAGCCTTTGTCAGGTTTTTAATGCTGTCTTCAGTACTTGAGGGGGGTGGTGAATCTCGCTAAAGGTGGATAGTTTATAGCTCTTCCACACTTCTTGCTCCAGTGTTTCTCTACATAATTCCTTTTACATGTGTGACTTGGCTCACCTATCAAGTCACGAGCCAAGTGTGTGAGCCAAGTCACACATGTGAAAGGAATTATGTAGAGAAACACTGGAGCAAGGAGTGTGAAAGAGCTATAAACTATCCACCTTTAGCGAGATTCACCACCCCCCTCAAGTACTGAAGGACCTTTGTCCTTTGTCCTGTGCTTTTGCATTGTTATTGCAAAGGTTGTTCTCAGCCATGCCTAGTTCATTGTCTTTTCACTGTAAGGCCCCTTTCACACGAGAGGTCCGATTGGGGTCCGGCTGTCCTTTCTTCTCTATGGAGAGCCAGATATAAAAAAACTTTTTTTTTCTTTACACCCGGCTACCTCAATGTCCGATCCAGCAAATAAAAAAACAGAAAGAGATCCGTTCCCCTCTGGCTAATCAGATCGGAGGGTAGCCAGGTGTAACCAGAGAGCGGATTCTTTTACCTCCGGCTGCCAATAGCGTACAGCAGGGCATAAGTGGCGTGTGCACGGACCTGTCATCTGCCCGCTCCGCTCAGCTCAGCAGACGGACCCCCTGCTGAGCAAAAACTCACCTGGCCCGTATAAAAGGGGACAGACTGTCTTTTGCTCCTATAAAATGTATTCTGTTTTATATTGGAATACAGCCAAGCCTCTCCATCATCAAGGCTACAATGCAGGCAAACCCTCAATCATCTACAATAAAATATAGCCAAGCTATTAAAGTGGAACTTCGTGCAAAAGGGAAATTTCCGCTCTTCCTCCTCCTGTTTTTTTTGTTTTTTGGTACCCGCTCCCACTTCTGGTCAGATGGTCTCGGTAATCCAAAGAGAATTTTTTTTTGCCCCCCACCCTTCCCTCTCAGCCTTCTGGGACATGTTAAAGGTCCCAGAAAGCTGCTTAACAATGCAGATAGTGCAGCATGGCATGCACAGTGAAGTTGTAAGCAACCGGCTGCCCACAGGTGCTGGGGACCAAAGCCCGGTGAAGAAACTGGCCGGATGAGGATATCGCTGGATCCCGGGACAGTTAGGGTCTGTTTATTAATAGTCAGCAGCTACAGTTTTCGTAGCTGCTGGCTTTTATTTTTTCGAAAGGTGACTGAAAACCTTTTTAATCATCTACATTACAATATAGGCAAGCTTTCAATCATGTATGTTACAATAAAGCCAAGCCCTCAATCATCTCTATTACAATAAAGCTCTTAATCATCTACGTTTTGTTCCTCGGCTCTAGCAGCACAAAACTTTTGTAGATGGAGAACAGGAAAGTGTGTTTCACTGAGAGGAAATGGTAATTAAAAGTGTAAATAAATGCAAAACTTTTGTTTTAGTTTTGGGATATACTAAAGAAGGGTTATAACACCCTTTTAGTTTTTTTTTTCATCTGTGTCCTATTGGGAACATTTTTCTGCACTTCCTGTCTCAAAGCCAATACAGGCAATGGGACGCAATCCCTCCTAAGTGAGGGAATCCCGTTGTCATCAAGGTCAAAAGAACTAGTATCCTCATTGGAAGATTTCCCCTCCTATTAGTGTTCTGATGTCAACCAGAAATTTTAGATTTTCGCTAGAGAGGGTGAATTATACTAACAGGTACAGACAACAATCAAACCTGACAGTTGTTGTTGTTGTTTTTATTATTATTATTTAAGGTACTTGTATAGCACCGTCAATTTACGCAGCGCTTTACATATACATTGTACATTCACGTTGGTTCCTACCCTCAAGGAGCTTGCAATCTAAGGTCCCTAACTCACATTCATACACTAGGGCCAATTTAGACAGAAGCCAATTAACCTACCAGCATGTCTTTGGAGTGTGGGAGGAAACCGGAGTACCTGGAGGAAACCCACCCAAGCACAGGGAGAACATGCAAACTCCAGGCAGGTAGTGCCGTTGTTGGGATTCGAACCAGCGACCTTTTTACTGCTAGGTGAAAGTGCTACCCAGATGTTCAAATCCCTCTCTGCTCTATCCAAATAAAATAAAAAAAAAGGGTAACTGTAAAGTATAACTAAAAAATAGATAGTGGAGACAGATTGAAACTCTTGTCAGTTTTTATTAATGTCTGTGCCCCACCCGGTAAGAAGATTCACCCTCTCCATTTATCCTGTTTACCATTATCATTGAAAGTAAAAGAAAATACCAAATGTCCCCAGAAAAGTAATAGAGGGCAAATCTTCCAATGCAGACACTAGTTCCAGTGACCTGGGGGTCCCCAAGTTCCTGTTTGGCTATGGGACAGGAAGTCAAGTAAAATCTCAGCAAGGGGACAGACATGGCAAACAAACAAAATTTGTCAGAGGTTATAACCCTCCCTCTACTCTATCAAAAATGAAAAAAAAAGTTTTGACGATTTTTACAAAGGGGGGGTTTTTACAAAGGGGAAGTTTTGCCGATTTAGTTCTACTTTAAGTAATTTCCTAGAAAAAAATCAGTCATAAAACAACCAGCTGGAGCTCCTAGTTTCTCTATATGAGTGGGAGCCCAGACTCTTGATCACATGATCATTGTGACAGCCAATCACAGTGATCACATGACTGGGAAGCCCATGTAACACCTCTAACATTGCACAATTTATAAAGGGCCAGGCTCCACTATTTAGAAAGGGTTAATATACTGTAAAACAAAAAAAACATTTTGGTTGTGAAGGAAGCAGACAGAAAAAATACATTTAGACCCTCCTTTGCTCAGTGTATCCTTTTTAGGGTAAGTAAGAGCCCCTCTCTCATGCACCCCTGTAGTGTTGTCATGGTTTGGAATTCTGAATGAATGAATGAAGAGTTAGCGAGTTACATTCTATCTCCTCTTTTCCCAGGAGTCGTCTCAAAGCTAAAAACCTGATGTACATAAAACAGATTCTGTTCCTTCTGGAGAAGTTTGTGGGCGCCCTGGGAGGTGAGTGTCGCCAGGCTCTTTGGCGGAATCTCATTGAGAATATATGTCGTCTTAATCTATATCTAAACCCCCTGGGCATGTAGTTGTTTCTGCGGTTTTATAGTCTTGTAACTATTGCTTCTTCTTTGTTTAGTTGTGGGAACGTAGCCTGACATCTCTAGAAAACATGGTGATGGTGTTTAGGTGGGAGGCCTGTTTAAAGGGGTTGTAAAGGGGGGTGTGTGTGTGGTGTGTGTGTGTGTATATATATATATATATATATATATATATATATATATATATATATATATATATATATATATATTTTTTTTTTTTAAATAGAAAACATGTCATACTTTCCTCCACGGTGCAGATCCTCGTCTTCTGGGGTCCCTCGGTGGCTGTCTTGGCTCCTCCCTGCAAGAGCCAACCCCTGGGAAGCGCTCTCCCAAGGGGGTTAGCTTACGGGCACGCCCCCGTGATACAGTTGGTGGCCATAGCCAGCCACCGCGTCATTGATTTGATTGACAGCAGCGGGAACTAATGGCTGAGCTGCTATCAATCATCCAATAAGTAGCCAAGAATCCCGGCCTGAGAAGCCAGCGCGTTCACGACACAGGACTTCCGAGGGCTCAGGTAAGTAAACAGGGGCCTGGGGGGGGGGGGGGGCACTGTAAGCATCGGATGTTCTTCACCTTAATGCATAGGATGCATTAAGGTGAAAGAAACGCGATGTGTCCGTGTCATACTATGATCCATACATATTTAAACTGGAGGCTGAACTAGATCTCCATATACACCATCCACTGGCAGCAATAATTCCACTCTTGCCTGAATTCTCTGTGTACTTGATTTCTGTGCCATTCACCTTATCTTTAATTAAAAATTCTCCTATATAAATACCCCAGATAAAAGGGTTTTGAACCTGAAATGCATTGGGTACCGGAAAGCTTTTCTTGGATGCTGGTTACCGGAAAGTGTTTTCGGATACTGGACTACTAGATATACATACTGTAACGAAATGACCTGTGACAACCAGAGACTTTTGAAGGATGAGGGGTACTCCTGTGCCAGCGTCACTAATAACTCTTGGGTCTAGGGTCACCCTGCGCCCCTTTTGGGCATAGGGTGACTGAGAAATATTAATTATAAATTACATGAGATGGGACATTACTGTTAATTCATGTATTGCAGGAGACCTGGACATATGGCAGGTGATTTCATTCTGACCCCCAACTGGTCAATAAGAGTGTCTCCTTCAATGTGAGGACACATGCTTTTTAGATGCTAATTGAGTCTGTACTGGGGTGAGGTGGATTTGAGCTTGGTAGACAGCCTGGCTCCTGAAAGACCTCTCATTATGTATGCTAATAATTAGGGTTGTCCCGATACCGATACCAGTATCGGTATCGGGACCGATACCGAGTATTTGCGGGAGTACTTGTACTCCCGCAAATACCCCCGATACCAGAATAGAATACTCGCCCCCCCGCCGCCGCCGCCATCACCGCCGCTCCTGCTAACCGCCGCGCAACATCGCCGCATCACCGCCGCTTAGTTAATACAGGCGGGGAAGATAACAGCTTTCATTTGAATAGCTGTATCGTTTCCCGCGGCGCCGCACATAGACACTCCCCCTTGCTCGTGATTGGACAGATCGCGAGCAAGGGGGAGTGTCTATATGCGGCGCGGCAGGAAACGATACAGCTATTCAAATGAAAGCTGTTATCTTCCCCGCCTGTATTAACTAAGCGGCGGCAGCGGCGATGCAGGATGCAGGTATGTGGGAACTGGCTGCATATATGGGGCTGACATAGCTGGATATATGGGGCTGACATAGCTGGATATATGGGGCTGACATGGCTGGATATATGGGGCTGACATGGCTGGATATATGGGGCTGACATAGCTGGATATATGGGGCTGACATGGCTGGATATATGGGGCTGACATGGCTGGATATATGGGGCTGACATGGCTGGATATATGGGGCTGACATGGCTGGATATATGGGGCTGACATGGCTGGATATATGGGGCTGACATGGCTGGATATATGGGGCTGACATGGCTGGATATATGGGGCTGACATGGCTGGATATATGGGGCTGACATGGCTGCATATATGGGGCTGACATGGCTGCATATATGGGGGTGACATGGCTGCATATATGGGGGTGACATGGCTGCATATATGGGGGTGACATGGCTGCATATATGGGGGTGACAAAGCTGCAATATGTGTGGGGACATGGCTGCAATATGTGGGGAGACATGGCTGCATTTGTGGACACATTTAAAAAAAAAAAAAAGTATCGGTATTCGGTATCGGCGACTACTTGAAAAAAAGTATCGGTACTTGTACTCGGTCCTAAAAAAGTGGTATCGGGACAACCCTACTAATAATGTTTAGTAAAGGAATGTGACTTTTCAGGTGTAGTAATTGGGTCATGTTAAATCGGTGCCAAAACGTATGACATGAAATGTGTATTGTGCAGTTGAATCATTTAGTATGGGGAATAATTAGCTCAACTGGATGTCATTGTCCAAAAGAATGTGATTGAAGCTCCACTGTGTGATGTGTGGGTGGAGAGTTCTTTGTTCCTTTTGATTACTGTAACATGTTGTACTGTATATAAGCAATCTAAGATTAAAAGGGTTCATACATTTTGAGAACGGAGCTTGTCTCGTTTATTCTGGGGAAATCCATATGGATCAGGTCTGTTGGATGGTCAGAGTGTCAGATAAGCTTTCGTGGTTGATGGAAGGGAAATTGTAAACGGTGGTGACCTTTACACATACCTTTTTATATTTTACTGCAGGACGATGTGTAATTTGTATTTGTGTTTTATGTCAATGTATATTTAAGCAATCGTCTTCTGGTGATACTTTTTATTTTCATTTTTTCTAAATTAAAACAATTTTTACTTACCTTTTAGTGTTGTTGCCAATTTAAAAACTTGTGGGAATTTCAATTTTTCTATGAAATATAAATGTCATCACTCAGCTATTTGCATTAAAGTGATTGTAAAGGCAGAAGGTTTTTTATCTTAATGCAAACCATGCATTTAGATAATAAACCTTCTGTGTGCAGCGGCCCCCCTAATAGCTGAGCCCCATCTCGATCCAGCAATGCCCACCAGTGCCTCGACCATCCAGGACTCTCCCTTCTGATTGGCTGAGACACAGTAGCAGCGCCATTGACTCCTGCTACTGTCAATCAGTCAGCCAATGAGGAGAGAGAGAGAGAGAGGGGGGGTGGGGTCAGACCGGGGCTTGGCTCAGGTGCCCCCATAGCAAGGTGCTTGCTGTGGGGGCACTCGACAGGAGAGAGGGGCTAAGAGCTTCGGCCAGGGACCCAAGAAGAGGATCTGTGCTGCTCTGTGCAAAACCACTGCACAGAGCAGGTATGTATAACATGTTTGTTGCAGGAGAGAGTCCTATGTTCTACCCCATATCTATAAAAGTGCTGTTTTTGTTTTTATGTTGCTCTGCTAGATGGGTATGGAGGAAAGTCGATAAATGACTGAAATTGGTTTATGTTACAGCTTTACACAGAGCAATCGTACATATGTTTTTCAATCTTTCCGACGTACCCTCTTCATATGGTCCTTTGCTGCTAATTAGTAAATTATTATTGCCTCCGTTTATGAGCGCAAGCTGAAAACAGTTGTTACTAGCAGACCCACTTAGCTGCCATGCAAGCTGGCACCAAATTCCTGGCAAGAGTACGCTGGAGCTCCTAGCACTGGGGAAACGCACAGCGAACAGTAGGATGTGATTTGGAATCCTATAATCCTGCAGAGGGGAGCAGCTCTAGTCAGTATGCATTTGGGGTGGACACAACAGATGGTGATTTCTGGAAGCTGGTTCACTGAAATTTGCAAAGGCTCCCATTTTCTGCATATTGTTTTGTAGGAGCCTGCAATGTCTGTATTCGAGTTTTATATTTGATATATTAAAAAAAAAAAAGTACCCAGATTTTACCTGTTTTTCAGTGTATGTGAATTTTTAAAGGAGACCAGAATCCAGAAAATTAAGTATAGGGAACACCTAGAAATGTTAGTGATTCTAAAGCCTGAAGATTTTTAAGCTTCATGCAGTAAAAAAAAACGTATCCAGCCGGCAATTGGGTCAATTCACTAAGAGTTAAATAATGGCAAATAAAATGCAGTAAAATAATGCATGCTGTAAATCGGTTGTTAAAGGGTCACTAAAGTCAAAATTTTGATTTTTTTAAATAACAAACATGTTATACTTGCCTCCACTGTGCAGCTCGTTTTGCACAGAGTGTCCTCTAACCCTGTCTTCTGGGGCTCCTCGGCGGCTGTCTCAGGTCCTGCTCGCAAAAGCATTCCACCTTAATGCGAGCGAGCTTGCACGGTGGAAAGCTTTTGCGAGCGCGCTCCCGTGATAAAGCGGCGGGCATAGCTGCCGACTGTATCACTCGGCCCCGCCCCCGGCGTGGCGTGTCGCCCGCTGGAATTGACAGCAGCGCCAGCCAATGGCTGCACTGCTATCAATCCGCCCAGCCTAGCCAATCAACTGCCAGGCTGGGAACCAAAGAGGATCACATGGACGCGCCCGGGACTTTCCAACGGTCAGGTAAGTAAAACGGAGGCTCGGGGGGGGGGGGGGGGTACCATCGGATGTTTTTTTACCTTAATGCTTAGGTTGCATTAAGGTGAAAAAACATTTACCTTTACAACCCCTTTAAAGTTTAATTCACTAAGAATTTATCGTTAAAATGGTTGTAAAGGCAGAAAGTTTTTTATTTTTAATACATTCCATGCAGCGGCCCCCCTAATACATACCTGAGATCCCTCTAGATCAGTATTTCTCAACTGCAGTCTTCAAGGCGCCCCACCAGGTAATTTTTTCAGGTTTTCGATTATTTTTCACAGATGATTTGATCAGTTTCATTGCCTTAGTAATTACCACAGCTGTTACATCTGAGGGTAATCCTGAAAACATGAACTGTTGGGGCACCTTGAGGAGTGGCGTTAAGAAACTGCTCTAGATCCAGCGACGTTGCATGACACTCAGCTGCCACGGGACTCCCCGCCTCATTGGCTGAGACAGCAGCAATGCACCATTGGCTCCCATTGCTGTCAATCAAAGTCAGTCAGCCAAAGAGGAGAGAAAGGGGGCGGGGTCTGAGTGGACATACGGAGCTGTGGCTCGGCTCAGGTGTCCTCATCAGGGCTGCTGATAGAAATCGTGGTGGCCCCATACAGACTACCCGACATCAATTGTCTCTTTTTGATGCAGTGAAGTTGTCTTGTCCCCTTAGCAGAAAATAAGTTCCCATCTCTATGTCTTTTTTTTTTATACAGGTAGCAAGCTAAAATTAGGAGCAATCTCTTTGAGAGAGGTTACCTGTATAGAAGACACCTGGGAGCTGTAAATCTTGCTAATTGATAGGGGATCAAATACTTATTTTACTCATTAAAATGCAAATTAATTTCTAACTTTTTGAAATGCGTTTTTTAACCATTTTTTTTTGTTCTATGTCTCACTGTAAAATAAACCTACCTTTAAAATTATAGACTGATCATTTCTTTGTCAGCGGAGAAATGTACAAAATCAGCAGGGGATCAAATATTTTTGCCCTCACTGTACGGTCACCAGTGCAGTACAACATTCCTCTATAACTGGTGTGGCGGTGATTGGAGACACTGACAGTATGACAGTACGTAAAAAATAAAATAAAATACAATTATTTTTTTCAAATTTTTTTTTTAATGATTTTTTTTTAACACATTGTGACCAGAGCAATGCAATGCAATCCCTTACGTAAAGTCCATCTGATGCTATTCTCTCCACGAAATGCTGCTTTCTAAGGGAATCCCCGTTGCTCCTTTATAGATAGGGACACCATACAAAAGTTGGCTGTACGCTATGCAAATTTTGCAAAGTGTGTGGCCCTGCCTGCCGTACTGCATTTGTCAAAAGTAGATGGAACGAAGGAGCCAATTCTGTTTGATTTATTACCTCTGACTCGTTTTCAGTCTGCATGTTATCTATTCGTAAAAGTCGAATGGACATTTCTGAGTTAATGTATCTTTTATCATTATCTCCTACCCTTTACAGGTAGCGTAAAACAGAACCCAAACTTTCAAAAAATCCCTCAAGACGGTGAGTGAGAAACCAACAAATGGATGTCATGGAATATTTTTGAGATTTGTAGATTTTGATCAAACAATTACCTAATTTTCATTTTTTTTTTCAACAAGCCTTTATGAAAGTTATAAAGTATGTACTAATATGGTATTTAAAAAATGAACTCTTTGGCCAGGATTCAGATACATGGGCGTATCTTTAGAGCGGCGTAGTGCATCTCATATACGCTACGCCGACCTAACGTAGAGAGGCAAGTACAGTATTCACAAAGCACTTGCTCCGTAAGTTGCGGCGGCGTAGCATAAATTGGTCGGCGTAAGCCTGCCTAATTCAAAGTAGGATAAATGGAAGAAAGAAGGTATGGACAGCCGCACTCCGATAAATGTAAAAAACAATAAAAGCCTTTAATCCAGTAAAAAAACACTGCACAAACAGAAAAACAGCAAACGGTGGGATGATATAGCTGACGCGTTTCACATTGGCTATGACTAAGCATTGCATAACCATGTGAAACACGTCAGCTATATCATCCCACCGTTTGCTGTTTTTCTGTTTGTGCAGTGGTTTTTTACTGGATTAAAGGCTTTTATTGTTTTTTACATTTATCGGAGTGCGGCTGTCCATACCTTCTTTTTTCCATTTATGCTTCGTGCATTGCCTGCACCCATTGGATTTTTCTGAGTTCACACTTACCACCGAGGTGCACTCATCTGGAGCAGCGGTCTCTTTCCCCTACTGTTAATTCAAAGTAGGAAGGAGGTGGGAGTCCTTTAAGTCAATTAAGCGTGACCCCATGTAAATGAATGGCCGATTGAACGGTGCATGCGCACGCATGCTCAGAATCACATCGCATGAGTGGTCATCAACCCCTGTCCTCGGAGCCCACTAACAGGCCAGGTTTTATAAATTACCTTGGGGAGATGCAGACTAGAATACTGCAATCACTGAGCAGCAAATGAGATCACCTGTCATGTATTTCAGTTATCTTGCAAACCTGGCCTGTTAGTGGGCCCTGAGGACAGGGTTGATGACCACTGCCCTAAGATACGTCGGCTCAATGCCTATGACATGAATGTAACCTACGCACAGCCCTATTCACGTAGTACTACGTAAACGGTGTACGCGATGTAAAATTTGACGGCGTCGTTCCCTGGTCTATACCTTTGCATTTACCTGCGCCTGCTATATGAGGGGTAACTTTACGCCGGACGTAAGCCTTACGCAAATCGCATATATGAAGCGGCCGGGCGTATCTACGTTCGGGAATCCGCGTATCTTACTCATTTGCATACTTAAAATGGGAACGCCGAAAGCGTCCAGCGTAACTTTGCGCCCATAATACGCCGGCGTGGGCAAGTTACGTCGGACGGCTGAAGCCATGTTTTTCAACGTATCTCGCTTTGTGAATCGGCGCAAGTATACGACGGCGCACATTTGTACTTACGATGGCGTATCTCGAGATACGCCGACGTAAATCGTTTCTGAATCCTGGCTTTTGAATATACCATTGTCTCGTTTTGATAGAGTGGGGAAACGTTTTTGCGTTTTTGTTTTATTTTTTTATCCTGGTTATGTTCTCGGTTCCAGTTCTGGAAACCCAACCGAAGTGAGTAGAAATCTTAGACAGTCAATGTGACCGGTTTCTGCACTGGAAATTCCTCCCTTACATCCTGTTCTGGCGACAAATGTAAAATGTTTGTTTGTATTTTTTTCCATCGCTTTCTGTACCCATGACATTGGTCTCCAGGACAAAGAGAGGGTTAATCTAATGGAAGTAATGCAAATTCACTATTTTACATAAAGACCAAAGCATTCATTTGTGAACATAATTGACATGCCATGTTCCTTCTTTAGGCACCACTCTGAAATCCATCAACGATTTCCTGTTCTACAGTCAGGTTGATAACATCAACCTCTTCAAGGTAATTACATTTAAAGGAATGATTTTGACAGGACCCCCAACTGTTTAAACTCTTTCCATTTATAAAGGAAGATTGTTCATTAGTCTGCATCCCTTAGCTCATTAGTGCGCAGAAGATAGATGAGAGTAGTGTAAAGTCTCAGCTGTGCAGGGATGGATGGTGAATAATTGAGGTTTGCCAATAGATGCCTATTCAGTACTGTGCATACCTATGTCAGCACTAGTTGGAAGTACAAAAAGTGGTTACAAACCCTATACCCAATGAATTGAGCCAAAGTGTTATACGGAAAGGAAACTTCCTCCTACATACAGTAAGTTGCAGCCGTTCAAAGTCCAGGATTTATAACGCTTGTCTGAGATTTCAGAAAGCAAGGAACTTTAAGCTACACTCTGCAGAGCTCAGTAAGGGGAGCTCGGAGAGCTGATTGGAGGGAAGGCACACACCCCCTTTCCCACAGGAACAGAGCTGAGGCTGTCAGTCAGTCTGTGTCCTGAAGCTCTCTCCTCTGTCACCTTTTTCTCACTTAGTGTCTGGAAAACCTGTCAGAAAGTACTCATGCAGATAGCAGAGGAATGAGGCAACAGACAGAAATGACACTTAAGCCTGCCATAGATGGATCGAATACCAGCTGGTTTAGAAGGGGCTGGCCGAGATTCAATCCATCTGTGGGCAGGCTGAGTGTGTCCAAGCCGATCCATTGATCCACTTGGGTACAACCAGCATGTTCGATATTTAGCATGTTATTATTGCCAGCGGCTATAGCCACTAGCAATAATCATGTACTCCCGGCGCTCATGTTACACAGGCCAGAAATGGTGTGCTATAGGACATGTCCACCAGACATGGAGAAAGGTACCAACGTGTCCCAAGCAGCGAAAGCATTGAGTGCAGCAACCACTCTATAGGGAACTTTACCACCTAGTTAGAACTTTGTACAGTATATTGTTTCCACAGCAGGTCATTAGTGGAGCAGGATTTAGTCATCTCCCAAATTTAGACCCAATCATTGGCATCCAACTCTATACCTTGATCTGATGGCCTTTTTATGAATATAGGTAGGAAGTTGCTAGGAGAAGGGAGATGTAAGTTGAGAGTAGAGAAAATAAATCAGATTGAGGGCATGTGGGACTGAAGCACATTTGGATTCAAAGGGAGTGAGCAACCTGGGTCTGTCTGAATAGCGGACATTGGTTTGCAGAAAGTGTTTTTTCTGTGAATATCAAGAGTTCACTGTGCAGCAGCTCTTTTTCCTGTTGCAGTAGTGTGAAGGGTTTAACCCCCTCTTTAGTTAGGAGGTGTCTTTCTGTGCCATTTTTTAGTTTCTTTTATCAAAGATAAGTATGGCCATACTTCTTTTTTGGCCATACCTGTAAGTGCACAGGAATGCACTTACTTTGTGCTCTCCTGTGACCCAGAATCAGCCAACAGCAGGCTAATGCTTGAGCCATTCCAGATTATGCAAGGATTCCAACAATAATGTCAAGATCCACCCAGATGCCTGATTGGCTGCTTGCTCAGCATCTCAGCGCATGGCTGAGAGCCTGAGGCCGCGTACACACGGCCGAGAACCTCGTCGGGCTAAACTCATCGTTCTGCCCGATGAGGTTCTCGGCCGGGCGTCGAGTTCGTCGACCAGGCTGTCGAAAAAGGCGTCGAGCCATTAGTCCCGATGGCCCGTCGAGCAAATAGAGAACCTGCTCTCTATTTTGGCTCGACGAGCTTCCCGACGGGACGCTCGACGAAAGTGTACACACGATCGAGCTTCTCGGCAGAATATGGATCCCAGCGAGCTTCTCGCTGGATTCTGCCGAGAAACTCGGTCGCGTGTACGGGGCCTGAGACGTCCAATCCTGTCCACTCTTCAGCTGGTACTCCAGGGAGCCCTGAATGGGCAGAACAGAGAGCAGTGACTGACAGTTGCCACTCTCTGCTTAGAGATGACTGAGGAATGAGCAATCAACGGTCATGTGATCGCTTAGTTCTTGGGTTTAGAGCCAGCAGGGGACAGCTGCAGCATCACACCAAATATAGATATTTGTTTGTTTGTTTTTCTTTCTCGTACATCACGGGACACAGAGCGGCATATTCATTACTATGTGGGTTATATGGAGTACCTTCAGGTGTGGACACTGGCAATCTTCAAACAGGAAGTCCCCTCCCTATATAACCCCCTCCCCTAGAGGGAGTCCCTCAGTTTTTTCGCCAGTGTCTTAGGTGTTGGTCACGGAATAGCTTGGCTCCACATCCTTGGGATTAGGGGCGGGCTACCGGATCTGTCCAAGGAGCCTCAGTGCCAAAGTGGACAGTACCCGGGCCCCAAACCGTGGGGTTTTGCCTATAATGCTCCTCTTTGGAGGGCTGGACCCTGGGCCCAGGACTTGGAGTTTGCAAAAACCATAAAGTTCCTGTTTTGCCAGGGTGCTATATAGGTCCAGGACAGTGGGTACCTTCATAGGACCCCAGGGCCTGAAGGTCTACTACGCTACCCACGGAGATGGGAGAAGATTGGATCAGTTTGCTGGTCAAACATCCTGCAGCATGGAGCAGGTAAGGGGGAGCCTGCGGGACTTGGTTCGACAGCAGGCTCCCCGGGGTAACCTAAAAGGGGGGATAGCCTAAGTATGCTCTGCATGGGCAACCGTGATCACTATGTCTAAAAGAGACAGGATGACACCCTTTCTCCCCCCATCACTAGGCCCCCCTGTCTAGATATGTGTTGCTAGCTAACCTGCTGTTTCTTCCTAGGGCTAGTAAGGATCCCTAGGGGCCTTGAGAGAGTCCTACCTGGCCGGGGGTTTGAATCTGCCGCCTGTTTCTGCGTGCCTGGATCTCCAGCAGCGCGGCTCCTCCATGTTCCTCCTGTATCCGGCATACGCGCGCGCGCGCGCGCACGTCTTATTGACGTTTTTTCGCGCCATCCAGGCGGGGGGGGGCGGGCCTGCGGCGTCATACAGGGGCGCGCCTTTGTGCTGTTATAGACAGCAGGCCTTGTCAGAGCTCAGTCTGAGGCTGATTTTTTCAAGGAGAGGACGCAGAGCGGCAGAACAGTGACTCCCGGTGGCGGAAGAGGGGGTAGTACATGTGGACTTTGTTCCAATGCCTTTATTGTTAAGCCAAGAAATCCCCCTTATTTTGCAGCAGGTTGGAGGCTGGCAAACTTAAATTAGGGTCATTGTATGTTGTCAAATATATAATATATAATATATAATTATTTAAAAAAAAAAAAAAAAAAAAAAAGACCAACATACGGGCCCATCAGTTTTTGGGGACACTAGTGATCTGTTCTCCCCTAAACTCTGAAATTTGTACTCCTGGCCACTACAGTCTGTTGTGTGGGCGGAGTCCCTCGATTTTGTATTATGGCTTCCAAGGGTTCGGGGTCAAAGGGGACAAAAAAGACCAAAAAACAAAAGGGGTCCCTTTCTGATTCTGATATGCCGATACTTTCCCCGCAGCTTATTAATTTAAGAAGCGCCTTGGATGAGCCATTAGGGGGATCTGGTGCGGAGGCTGGCCCAGATCAGCCCAGCCCTGTGTTTATCACAGAGGAGATGCTAGCCGTATCCCTAGGGGGGCTAGAAGAGAGAATAGCGGCATTGATCGCCAGAGCTATTCCTGGTAAGAAACGGGTTAGATCCCCATCACCAGGGGGTGTATCCTCAGATGCTGAGATTCTCTCTCCGGAGGAATTAGAATCACAGGAGGATCAACTGGACCTGAACCAAGAGGGTTCAGGGATGGAGGGGTCTACCTCTGAGGAACCATTTTCAGACTCCCAGACAGAGAGACTGTGGGTACAGTCTTTGACGGACATGGTCCGCTCTGCATTTAGTTTGCCATTGCCAGAACTTCAGGTTCCTCCGGTATCCTCTCTGGGCTCTTTGAAAGCCCCGTTAAGCAACGCAGTTTTTCCGGTCCATCCTCTCTTGGAGGAATTGATCTTTCGGGATTGGGTACGGCCGGACAGGGTTTTTCTGCCACCGAAAAGATTTGCGGTCATTTATCCCATGGAGGAAAAATTCTCCAAGAAGTGGAGGCTCCCAGTAGTGGATGCAGCCATCTCATGTGTGAATAAATCACTAACTTGCCCGGTGGAAAACATACATATGTTTAAAGATCCGGTTGATAAAAGATTAGAGACACTTTTAAAAGCATCCTTTGCTACGGCAGGAGCAGTGGTGCAGCCAGCGGTAGCTGCAATTGGAGTTTGTCAGGCATTAAAGGACCAGACAAAAGAGATGTTAAAGGACATGCCTACCCAACAAGCAGAAGAGTTTGCTGACATTCCCAGAGCTCTGTGTTTCGCGGTAGATGCTATAAAAGATTCCATCCAGCAGGCTTCTCGTTTATCACTATGTTTGGTACACATGAGAAGGCTCTTATGGTTGAAGAACTGGGCGGCAGAACCCCCATGCAAAAAGCTTCTGGCAGGATTTCCCTTCCATGGAGGACGACTCTTCGGAGAAGATCTGGATAAATATATTCAGACTATTTCAAATGGCAAGAGTACCCTTTTACCGGTCAAAAAGACATTCCGGGCTCCTACATTTAAAAGGCAGCTTTTTCCTGTCTCGGGGCCCTCTAATTCCAGGCAGTATCGACGGCCGCCTGCACGATCCAACGTTAACAGTAGATCGCAGGGACAGACCCCGGGGGGTAAGAAGCCGTGGTATCGCAAGCCGTCAAAGACAGCCCCTAAGTCTGCCTTATGAAGGGGCGCCCCCACTCTCACGGGTGGGGGGAAGGCTTCGTCTCTTCTCAGAAGTTTGGGAAGCCAAGATCCCCGACAATTGGGCCCGGGCATCTGTAACCACAGGTTACAGATTGGAGTTTCTAAGATATCCTCCGCCTCATTTTCAAGAATCAAGGCTACCAAGAGATCCAGCAAGGAAGGCCTCAATGCTGGCAGCTTTGGATCACCTGCTTTGCCAGGACGTAATTATAGAAGTGCCAGCCCAAGAGCAAGGCCTAGGTTTCTATTCCAATCTCTTTGTCATACCAAAGCCCAACGGCGATGTCAGGCCAATCTTGGACCTAAAGAGGTTAAACGCTTATCTAAGGGTGCGGTCCTTCCGGATGGAATCCATCCGGTCAGCAGCCGCCGCGCTTCAGAAAGACGATTTTCTGGCCTCCATAGACATAAAAGATGCTTACCTTCATGTACCAATCTTTCAGTCGCATCAAAGGTTTTTACGCTTCGCGGTGGGGCAGCGACACTTCCAATTCAGGGCGCTCCCTTTCGGGCTGGCCACGGCCCCCCGGGTATTCACGAAGATCCTAGCCCCAGTTCTGGCCAATTTAAGGATCCAAGGAGTCACAGTCCTAGCATACTTGGACGACCTTTTAATCATAGATCACTCACGGACGGGTCTGCAAAAGGCAGTAAGCCTCACGGTTCGGTACCTCGAAGAATTCGGCTGGGTCCTAAACCAGGGAAAGTCAGCATTCCAGCCTACAAAGCAGTTGGAATACCTCGGCATGAGGTTAGACACAGAACATCAAAAGGTGTTCCTGCCCCTTGTAAAGATCAAGGGGTTGGTTCAGTTGGTTATAAACAAGAAAAGACCAACTATTCGCCTGTGTATGCGATTACTAGGCAAGCTAGTGGCCACGTTCGAGGCAGTACCATACGCTCAGATCCACACTCGCGTTCTACAGGCAGCCATTCTAGCAGCCTGGGGCAAGGGGGCACATGCCTTAGAGTCCCCTTTGACGCTATCATCAAGGGTCCGACAGAGCCTGGCCTGGTGGTTGAACCCTCAGAATCTTCTAAAGGGAAGATCCTTCAGCCCTGTTGTCTGGAAGGTAGTTACCACAGACGCCAGCCTGGCAGGCTGGGGGGCGGTCTTCGAAGGGTTCTCCCGCCAGGGAACTTGGGTGAAAGCAGAGAGGCAGCTCCCCATCAATATCTTGGAAATCAGAGCTGCTCGCCTAGCCCTGTTGGCGTGGACCTCCAGATTAAAGGGGTTCCCGGTGAGAATCCAGTCAGACAATGCCACGGCGGTGGCATACATAAACCACCAAGGGGGAACCAGGAGCCAGGCCGCTCAAAGGGAAGTGAACTTGATTTTTCAATGGGCAGAGGTTCATGTACCCTGCATTTCAGCGATATTCATTCCCGGAGTGGACAACCTGCAGGCAGACTTCTTAAGTCGCCAGAGTCTGTTGCCAGGGGAGTGGTCTCTGCATCCCCAGGTCTTTCAGACAATCTGCCAGAGGTGGGGAACGCCAGACGTAGATATAATGGCATCCAGGTTCAACAAGAAACTAGACAGGTTCGTGTCGCGAGCGAGGGATCCTATGGCCTGCGGAACCGATGCGTTGGTTTGCCCTTGGCATCAATTCAAACTTCTATATGCATTCCCTCCACTACAGTTACTCCCCCGCCTGTTGCGCAAGATCAGAGTGGAGCACAAGCCGGTCATTTTAATAGCTCCAGCTTGGCCCCGGAGGGCTTGGTACTCACTAGTCCTGAATATGGCAGTGGGAGACCCTTGGACTCTTCCTCTACAACCAGACCTACTCTCACAAGGCCCGATCCTCCACCCTACATTACAGCGTCTAAATTTGACGGCCTGGAGGCTGAATCCCTGATTCTCAGGGGTAGGGGTCTGTCTAGGCAGGTAATCCCTTCCCTGATTAAGGCTAGAAAGCCGGTCTCCAGGGTAATTTATTACAGGGTGTGGAGGAACTATATAGGCTGGTGTGAATCCAAAAGATGGAATTGCCGCAAATATACTATTGATAGGGTGTTAAGTTTTCTCCAGCTAGGAGTGGATAAAGGCCTGGCACTAAGCACAATCAAAGGACAGATCTCAGCTCTGTCAGTGTGGTTTCAGAGGCCGCTGGCCACCCACTCGCTGGTAAAGACCTTCTTGCAGGGGGTCTTGCGTATTAATCCTCCTGTCAAGTCACCAGTTTGTCCTTGGGACCTAAATCTTGTCCTGTCCACTCTACAGAAACAACCTTTTGAGCCTTTGGCTGAGATTCCTTTACTCTTACTGACAAGAAAATTGGTTTTCTTGGTCGCCATAGTTTCGGCCAGGAGAGTGTCAGAATTAGCAGCCTTATCGTGTAAGGAACCATATCTTGTTCTGCATAAGGACAGGGCAGTTCTCCGGCCCCATCCTTCCTTTCTACCAAAGGTTATATCCAAATTTCACTTAAACCAGGATTTGGTACTTCCATCCTTCTTTCTAAAACCTACATCTAGAAAGGAGGGGTTGCTGCATACCTTGGATATTGTCCGGGCCATGAAGGCCTATCTTAAAGCTACGGAAAAGATCCGGAAAACAGAGGTGTTATTCGTTCTACCAGATGGCCCCAAGAAGGGGCAGGCAGCTGCAAAATCCACCATCTCGAGATGGATTAGACAATTAATCATTCAAGCCTACGGATTGAAGAGGTTGCCCCCTCCGTTGTCGGTAAAGGCCCATTCTACCAGGGCCATGGGCGCCTCTTGGGCAGCACACCATCAGATCTCTATGGCTCAGATATGCAAGGCGGCAACGTGGTCATCAGTCCACACGTTTACAAGGTTTTATCAACTAGACGTGAGAAGAAATGCGGATACTGCCTTTGGTCAGGCAGTACTACAGGCTGCAGTTTGAAATCCTCGGGATCAGAAACACCCTTGGTTATATAAAAAAAAAAAAAAAAAAAAAAAAAAGAAAGAAAAAGGTTCTTCTTTCTTGACTAATTTGGAAATATTATTATGATTTGAGTTTAGCTCTAAAATTGAATCCTTCTTTGGAAGATGTCTCCCTCCCCTCATTAAAGCATTGCTTTCGGACATCCCACATAGTAATGAATATGCCGCTCTGTGTCCCGTGATGTACGAGAAAGAAAAAGGGATTTTTAAATACAGCTTACCTGTAAAATCCTTTTCTTGGAGTACATCACGGGACACAGAGCTCCCACCCCTCTTTTGGGTGACCATTTTGGGAGGCATACTGCTTGCTACAAAACTGAGGGACTCCCTCTAGGGGAGGGGGTTATATAGGGAGGGGACTTCCTGTTTGAAGATTGCCAGTGTCCACACCTGAAGGTACTCCATATAACCCACATAGTAATGAATATGCCGCTCTGTGTCCCGTGATGTACTCCAAGAAAAGGATTTTACAGGTAAGCTGTATTTAAAAATCCCTTTTTTCTATCCACACACACTTGAACATCACTAAAATGATCTCTAGTACAATAAATAAATCAGATCTGTCTTTTTGAAGAATGCTACTTTGTTGTAATCTCTGAAATATCCCTGTCTGGTGTGACAGTGTGCATTACAAACATTTCTCATAATTGTTATCGCAAATATTGTAAAAGGTTTGTGTTTCCAATAAAACACATGGTGGCAGCTGTTTGGTGTGGAGTGGGTAAAACTGCATAGTTAAAGGGGTTGTAAAGGTTCGTTGTTTATTTTCTATATAGGTTACTTTAAGCTAGTGCATTGTTGGTTTACTTACCTTTTCCTTCAATTTCCCTTCTAAATGTTTTGTTTCTTTGTCTGAATTTCTCACTTCCTGTTTCTCCTCAGTAAGGTGTTCAGTAAGCTGTTCTAAATGACTTTCTACCGCTCGAATGATGGTGGAAAGCTTACTGAGGAGAAACAGGAAGTGAGAAATTCAAGTAAAGAAAAAAAATTTAGAAGGGAAATCGAACGAAAAAGGTAAGTGAACCAACAATGCACTAGCTTAAAGGAACCTACTGTATTTATTGGCGTATAACACTCACTTTTTTACTCTGAAAATAGAGGGTAAACTGTGCCTGCGTTTTATATGCAGGGGGCTGTGGAAAATGTTCCATCTTTAAGTTAGGGTGCGTGTTATACGCCTGTGCGTGTTTTACACCAGTGCGTGTTATACGCCGATAAATACGGTAATTAGAAAATAAAAGACAAACCTTTACAACTCTTTTAACCAAACCCAGTGTCAACCTTGTATACACGTGTGAGTTTTTTCTCAGTTCAGTTCTCAGAAGGACAGAGAAGAAATCTTTCCAGGGTACAGGTAAATGATACGGTCAGCAAGAGGTTGAATACTGCAGCACTGAATACACTTACCTGTCCAGCGCGCCAGCGATGTCGGCAGCCAAGGCCGAGCAATCGCTCGTCTCTCGGCTGCTCCCGCTGCCATCCTCAGTGAGGGATTCGGGAAGTGAAGCGTTGCGGCTTCATGCCCGATTCCCTACTGCGCGTGCGGCGCGGCCCGTCCTCGCTGGTCCCCGCTGTCTCCTGGGACCAGTGTGTTTCCCAGAAGACAACGGGGGGAGGGGCATAACTCCCACGGGAGTCTATTCCCAGAAGTGGGTGCCAATACCAGTATTTTACAGGTATCTGCACCCCCCTCCCCCTGAAAGGTGCCAAATGTGACACCAGGGGGGGGGGGGGGTTCCGAAAAGTGGATGTTCACTCTTTGTGTGGAACTCCGCTTTAATGAATACCTTGCTGCATTATATTGTCTTTTCTTTATCGTACATCACGGGACACAGAGCGCATAGCCATTACACTTGGGTTATATGGGTACCTTCAGGTGTGGACACTGGTGTAATCAATTTCACAGGAAGTTTCCTCCCTATATAACCCCCTCCCACTGGGAGTGCTTCAGTTTTTTCGCCAGTGTCTTAGGTGTTGGTCACGTCTAGCTGTCCCTCGGAGGTCTCGGGACCCAGGATAGCTAGCCGGATCCGTCCGAAGTGCTTCAAAGCCAAGGTGTACGGTACCCGGGCCCTGCTGGAGTGGGGTTTTGCCTATAATGCCTCTCCTTGGAGGGCTGGATTCTGGGCTCCAGTGCCTTAGTCTCTTCCAAGAACTAAACGCTACTGATGCCAGGATGCTATATAGGTCCAGGTGTGTGGGTTCCTTAACACAGGACCCCGGTCCCTGAAGGTCCAAGACAATACCCACGGAGATGGGGGAAGGCTGGGCCTCTTGCATTTTGCAATACCCTGCGGCGTGGAGCAGGTAAGAGGGAACCTGCGGGACTTGGTTCGACAGTAGGTATCCCCCTGGGGGTTCTGGGTCGGCTAATGGTATGCTTGTGAATCAGCGACTATCTCCACTATGTCTTTTGAGGCAGGATGGGATGTACTAATGTTTACCCAGATAACATGTAGGTATATGTATGCTTTTAAAGATATGTATTTGCTACTCCCCCCAGATCTGCCTGTTAGCATGATACTGCAGCCCCACGTGCTATGAGGAGGAAATGCTGGCAAAACTCCTGTTTCTTAAGAAGCCTATGGGGACAGCTTCCTCTATGTGTGCACTACAATAAGATTAGTGTCTTGCCTGGTGTCTGTTTGGTTGCTAGCGCTGGTCCAGGCTTCTCCTCTGCTTTCTGCTTTCTCCATGTTGGTTTCAGCGTGGGGGGGGGGCGCGCGCGCGTGCGCGCCGCCTTTTTCAGCGTGCGTGGGGGGGGGCGGGCCAGCAGCGTCAGGTCTCAGTTAAAGCAGCAAAGCATTTCCTGGCTGGTCATTCCCTCCTGAAAGCAGAGGAGGCTAAGGACACAGAGCGCGCAGCTGAGCCATTTCTGGCTATACAGTGACACCCAGTGGGGGTTTGTGGATCTTCAGGTCTGGACTTAGCTCCATACTGACCAGAGAAAAAAAAAAAGGGGTTTTTTTCTTAAAGGGACTCAGCCTTAGATCTGGCAGTATCTGAGTCGGTGCAACCTTGGGCTACAGCTAACGGGCATTGGTGTGGCAATACTCACAGGACCTTCCTCGGTATTGCCGCCTTCTCGGGCGTATGAAAATTTGGAAAAATGTTACCATAGCCTGTTCTTATTAATGGTTCACTTCTAGCTACAACAGTTGGGTGTTGGCTTTAGGGGTGTCTCAAGGTTGTGCAATGGCTCCCAAGGGATCAGGACCAGCTAAGGCTGCAAAAGGTACCAAAAAACTAAAGGGGTCTCCATCGGGGTCAGAGGATTTGGGCCAGGCTCTAGCGGTCCCACCCTCACCAGATAGACAACCGAACAGCATGTTGCAGGAGCCATTGAGGGTGCTAGGGGCGGAGGCGGCCCCCAATCAACCCATTCCCGTTTACGTTACGGAAGAAATGCTAGCGACCACCCTGGGTGGGCTAGAGGAAAGGTTAACTGCTTTAATTGCCCGCTCTTTGCCAGGTGGCAAACGGGCTAGATCCACGTCACCTAGATTGGTGTTTTCAGATGCAGAGGTCCTCTCTTCGGAGGAAATGGACCCACAGGGGGATCAAGCGGACCCGAGTCCCGACGGTTCAGACATTGAGGGTTCCACTGTAGATGAAATTTTTTCGGCTTCTCAAGCAGAGAGCCTGTGGATCCAGTCTCTGACAGATATGGTTCGCACTGCTTTTAAACTTCCAGTGTCAGAACAATTAGCCCCCGCGGTATCCTCTTTAGGTTCCTTGAAGGCACCGTTGAGTGGTGCGTCTTTTCCGGTTCACCCCCTTCTGGAGAGCGTGATTTTTCAGGATTGGGCTCGACCTGATAGGATTTTTATCCCTCCTAAAAGGTTCACTATTCTCTATCCTATGGAAGAGGAATTTGCAAAGAAATGGGCACTCCCTACCGTGGACGCAGCCATTTCCTGCGTAAATAAATCCCTGACCTGTCCGGTTGAAAATGTCCAGATGTTTAAAGATCCAGTCGACAAAAAGTTGGAGACCCTACTGAAGGCTTCTTTTACCACAGTAGGTGCCGTGGTTCAGCCAGCAGTGGCAGCCATTGGCGTTTGTCAGGCTTTAAAGGATCAGACTAAACAGATATTAAGGGACATACCGGCTCAGCAAGCTTGTGAATTGGCTGACCTCCCAAGGGCTCTCTACTTTGCAGTAGATGCTATTTAGTACTCCATTCAACAGGCGTCCCGTTTATCTCTGCTGTTGGTTCATATGCGTCGCCTTTTGTGGCTGAAAAACTGGTCAGCAGAGGCACCCTGCAAAAGGCTTTTAGCAGGATTTCCCTTTCATGGTGGGAGACTATTCGGTGAAGACCTAGATAAATATATCCAGACCATATCAAGTGGTAAAAGTTCTTTCTTGCCTGTCAAGAAAAGATCGCGTGGGCCCGCGTTTAAGCGACAGGCCTTCGCAGGCTCGGCCCCTTCAACTTCCCGTCAGTATCGACGGCCTCCCGGGCGTTCAGCATTTAATAGCCGCCCACAAGGACAAGCCACGGCAGGCAAGAGGCCATGGTCTCGCAAGCCGGTTAAACCAGTCATCAAGTCAGATTCATGAAGGGGCGCCCCCACTCTCTTGGGTGGGGGGAAGGCTTCGGTTTTTCTCCGAAGTGTGGGAGGCCAGAATTCCCGACTCTTGGGTACTGTCCGTGGTAGCCACGGGCTACAAGCTAGAGTTTCGGAAAGTCCCCCCTCCTCATTTTCAGGGGTCAAGTCTTCCAAGCGACCCATTAAAGAGGGCCTCTCTTGTAAAAGCATTGGATCGTCTCTTGCTCCAAGGAGTAATTGTAGAAGTACCAACCCAGGAATGGGGTCTGGGATTCTACTCCAACCTTTTCATAATACCAAAGCCCAATGGCGACGTCAGGCCTATCTTAGACCTCAAACGCCTAAATCGCTTTCTAAAGATTCAGACCTTTCGTATGGAGTCCATACGTTCGGTGGCAGCCAGCCTACATCAAGACGACTTTCTAGCATCTATAGACATAAAGGATGCGTATCTGCACGTGCCGATCTACCCGGCACATCACAAGTTTCTTTGTTTTATGATAGATCACCGTCATTACCAGTTCGTAGCCCTCCCTTTCGGGTTGGCAACAGCTCCGCGGGTATTCACAAAGGTGTTAGCCCCAGTGCTAGCCGTCCTAAGGACAGAAGGCATTTTGGTCCTGGCATACCTGGATGATCTTCTGGTTATCGACGGCTCAGCTTCCAGCCTCAATCATGCAGTAGTTCGCACAGTTCAGCATCTAGAGGAATTCGGGTGGATTGTGAACCAAGAAAAATCGATATTGAAACCCACAAAGCAGTTGGAATATCTAGGCCTTCGGCTAGATACAGACTGCCAGAGGATATTTTTACCTCAAGCAAAAGTCAGATCAATAACTCAAGCAGTTCAAGTGATCTTAGGCAAGAAGAGGCCGACTATTCGCCTATGTATGCGACTGCTGGGGAAGATGGTGGCCGCCTTCGAGGCAGTGCCCTACGCCCAGATCCATACCAGATATCTCCAGGCAGCCATTCTCTCTGCTTGGAACAAGTCCATTCAGGCGTTAGATCGTCCGTTAGTGCTCTCCCCAGGAGTCTGGCGCAGCCTGTTTTGGTGGCTGGTCCCTCAAAATTTGTCAAAGGGGAAATCCTTTTGCCCCATCACGTGGAAGATAGTAGCCACGGATGCCAGCCTGTCAGGTTGGGGGGCAGTTCTAGAAGGACAGACCCAGCAAGGGCAGTGGTCGGAGGCAGAAAAACTGCTTCCCATCAATATCCTAGAGATCAGAGCTGCTCGGCTGGCCCTGATCGCCTGGACTCTCCCCCTTCAGGGTCTGCCAGTAAGGATACAGTCCGACAATGCCACTGCGGTGGCATACATAAACCACCAGGGGGGCACGAGGAGCCTAGCAGCCCAAAGGGAAGTAAACCTGATTTTCTCATGAGCCGAAGGCCAAGTACCCTCCATCTCGGCGGGGTTCATCCCAGGGATAGACAATTCTCAAGCAGATTTTTTGAGTCGTCAACAGTTGCACCCGGGGGAGTGGTCTCTTCACCCCCAGGTATTCCAAGAGATTTGCCAAAGATTCGGAGTCCCAGATGTGGACATTATGGCAACGAGATCCAACAAAAAGTTGGACAAATTCATATCCCGAGCCAGGGATCCCTCGGCCTACGGGACCGATGCGTTGGTTTGCCCCTGGCACCAGTTTTCTCTCCTGTATGCGTTCCCTCCACTGCAGATGATTCCCTGCCTTCTACGGAGGATCAGGGTGGAGCGCAGGCCTGTGATCCTGGTGGCCCCAGCCTGGCCCAGGAGGGCTTGGTACGCACTCATCGTGAGGATGTCAGTCGGGGCGCTGTGGCCGCTCCCCCTGCGCCCAGATCTGCTGTCTCAGGGCCCAATCTGCCACCCTGCTTCACAGCAGCTAAATTTGACGGCTTGGCGGCTGAATCCCTAATTCTTAAGGGCAGAGGCCTCTCAGCTCAGGTCATATCTACGTTGATTCAGGCTAGGAAACCGGTCTCTAGAAATATTTATTACAGAGTCTGGAGAACCTATGTGGAGTGGTGCGAGTCTCAAAAATGGCATCCTCGAAAGTTTTTTATTGACAGGATCTTGCGATTCCTCCAGGTTGGAGTTGACAAAGGGTTGGCTCTTAGTACTCTAAAGGGGCAGGTGTCGGCTTTATCGATATGGTTTCAAAGACCCTTGGCCACCCATTCGCTTATGAAAACCTTCTTGCAGGGGGTCTTGCATGTGAATCCCCCTATTAGAGCTCCCCTCTGCCCCTGGAATTTAAATCTGGTCTTGTCCGCTTTACAAAGGCAGCCGTTTGAACCTCTGACAGAAATCCCTCTTGTGCTACTAACCCCAAAGTTGGTTTTCTTGGTGGCTATGGCTTCGGCCAGAAGGGTTTCCGAGCTGGCAGCCTTGTCATGCAGGGAGCCATACCTTATTCTGCATAAGGACAGAGTGGTTCTGCGGCCTCAACCTTCTTTCCTTCCTAAGGTCATATCCAGTTTTCACTTGAATCAGGACCTAGTCCTACCATCCTTCTTTCCTACTCCCCAGTCCAGAGAGGAAAGACTGCTTCATACTTTGGACGTGGTTCGAGCCATGAGGGTCTATCTCAAGGCTACAGAGAAGATTCGGAAAACAGATGTGCCTTTTGTTCTTCCGGATGGCCCCAAGAAGGGTCAGCCGGCTGCCAAGTCTTCCTTGGCTAGGTGGATTAAGCAGCTGATTTTTCAGGCCTATGGCCTGAAGCGCGTTCCACCTCCCTTATCAGTTAAAGCCCATTCTACGAGGGCCATGAGTGCCTCCTGGGCGGCACACCATCAGATCTCTGTGGCACAGGTTTGCAAGGCGGCAACCTGGTCTTACGTACATACGTTTACTAAATTTTATAAGTTGGACGTTGCAAAGGGTACGGACGCAGCATTTGGGCAGGCGGTCCTACGGGCAGCAGTATAGAATCCTCTGTTCCGGGTCACGCCCCCTTTTTTCTGTTGGTGGAGTTACTTTACTTCCTGATAATTTTTTGTTTGGCTATTCTTGGCCTTACGGTCTCCCTCCCTTCATAGAGCATTGCTTTAGGACATCCCAAGTGTAATGGCTATGCGCTCTGTGTCCCGTGATGTACGATAAAGAAAAAAGGATTTTTAATAAACAGCTTGCCTGTAAAATCCTTTTCTTGAAGTACATCACGGGACACAGAGCTCCCACCCCTCTTTTGGGGAACATTGTGTAACCTCGGAGGAATTGCTTGCTACAAAACTGAAGCACTCCCAGTGGGAGGGGGTTATATAGGGAGGAAACTTCCTGTGAAATTGATTACACCAGTGTCCACACCTGAAGGTACCCATATAACCCAAGTGTAATGGCTATGCGCTCTGTGTCCCGTGATGTACTTCAAGAAAAGGATTTTACAGGCAAGCTGTTTATTAAAAATCCTTTTTTTTTATATCTTCCTGTAGTTGAGCTTTCTTGTAGATGTGAACTATTCTGTCTATAAACAACTGGAGTATGTACCAGTTTAAATTATGCCCCAGCTTGCTCTACCATCCTTCTTAATGCTTTGTACAGATGGTGGCACTGATGGGGAGAAAGACGTGCTGACAATTTTTTTTTTTTCTATTGAAAAGCCTGCGGCGTATATGGAAAAAATGTGCACACACATAAAGAGTGAAACACAAAAAACTGAGACGGGTGCCATCGTCAATTAGTCCTCCGAAAAGGACCCAGCTCTGATCCCCCAGGGCGTTAGGCTCCTGACAGGGAAAAGAGTAACAGTGGTCCAAGCAGCCGAAGCCACGAGGACCCCACTAAGGTCCATGCAGCCGAAGCCGTATGACCCAACATCCTCGGAGGGACTGCCGAAACAGAACCCTCCTCGGTGAGGCTCCCCCGAAGGGAGACCCCATGAGAGCAGGCGAACTAAGCCAGAAGGCCGTGTCCACCCACTCCCATGACTTTCAGAGCTGGCCCGAGGACCGGCACCCTGCTCGCCACACTAAAAGTGCTGTGCACCAACCAAAAAAAAGACAGACGTGACAGACAGAGGGTAAAATAAAAAAGAAAGTGGGGGGAAAAGGAAGGTGGGAATGGTAAATGGAAAGTGGCCACCGTGCAATACGATAGCCGGCCCTCCGGCCAGGAACAAAAATTCCTCTCGTCCTAGCCAAAAGGCTCGGCCCTAGAGGCAGGTGTCAAAAAGGTGTGTGTGGAGATAGGTGACCTAAGGTGCCACACGTTGAGTGCCCCTCTCAAAACACTCAGTGCAAGGTATGGCACCCCTGGACTGCCACTCCAGGGGCACAATCTCCACAGGCTTTTCAACGGTCCCTGACCCCGGTCCGTACCAGCAGCACCCTTCCCAGGAAGGTAGGAGAAGAGGGTCGGGGAGAGCCCACCTAAGCAGGCTACTACCCACAACCCCCATCTCTCCCACCTAATTACATTCGAGAAGTACTACCCAATCCTCCCGGTTGAGGAGCAAGGGTTCCCTCACCGAACAACTGACTGGGGCAGACACCACCCTATCCAGGCCAAAGGCCAGGGACCTGGCCCTTCAGCTTCAACCTCATGCCTCTCTGCCCCGATCAGAAGGTTTTCACCTCCACGCCAGCAGGCTTAGCATCCGCCGACTGCCATACCTTTCCCCCCTCGCCGGGTACTGGGGACAGTCAGCTTAGCACCACCTACTGGCAACTGATGAGAACAGATACTACACTTGATCTTAGCTAAAAGGCCGAGAAGCGATATGTGCCGACAATGGGGAGTCTAAGGCACATTTTGGCACAGCTGTCTATAGTCTATCTCCATGAATGCATATGACAGTGCCACTGGTGCATTGTAAAGCAGTTGGGGAGAGTTGTCACACTATTACAGGATGCTGTTCAACTGGCAGAATCCTCAAGTAATTGGCAGATTAAAAGCCCCACAGCACAAAAATAAATCCTAAATTATGTTAGACGTATGAAAGTTGCATCATATAATTCATTTTTGTATTGGGGGGGTTATATGTAAAAAGTATTCTTCCACTTTAAGTGGTTTGCACGCTGGCTTTTAGCTCTGGGGTCCTGGTTTTGGTTGCAGGGTTCTTAATAGAATTTGTATATTATACTCCTTATTTGCTTCTGGGTTTTGCAGTTCCTTCTCAAACCCCAAAAATACGGTAAAGTTTATGAACATCCATAATTGACCCCAGTGTTTGCATAACTGTGGTAGGGTAAGCTCCTGTACGGGAAGAGTCTAATGCCGCGTTTCCACTGAGCGGATCGGTTTGGTTCGGTACGCTATTTTGGGTGTTTCCATTATGAAAGTGTGCCATAAAACCGAACCGTACCGGACCATTCTGGGTCCGGCTTCAGATGTGGGGCCATAGAAAATGGAACGGTTCGGTTAGGGCGGAGCTACAATACATTCCACTGATTGGTGGACACGCTAGGCATTTTTTCTAAACCCTGAATGGCCCGGGACGGTCCGGCTTGCAGTGGAAACGCTCACAAGAATAGACTGGACCATTCTAAGCGCTCCAAACTGTACCGACCCGAACCATTCCGTTCAGTGGAAACGAGGCTTAATATGGCTGTGCAAATCTTACCCAGTTAGTCTATTTTATAGAAAAGTATTGATATTTACCATCATATGTCTTGATCTGACCACAGAAAACTGAAAAATGATTGCAGTTTTTTTTACTGCTCTACACAACTGGAATGAATCAGAGTCAGGGCTCCAGAAGGCGGAGGGGGGGATATGTCAAAGTAGACGTGAAATGTTCAATTAACCCTGAAAGTCCTTTTAAATATGACTCGACCTTGTCCTTGACTCTTTATTGATAATTTTTTTTTACCACTGCATTTATCTTACCTGTCAGTGTACTTCACATACACATGTGTCCACCTGTCCGATTACTGTTATTGTCCCATCATTCTTTTTCACACTGCTATAAATCTTTGTCGTCTTCAAGATTTTTTTTACAGAAATATGAATTAAAAATAAAATTCTCTCTGCTTTGCACCTGTGCCCCTTCCTGATTTGTTGTCTTCTGTTTTCCACTTAGGTGCAAAGGTACTGTGTGAGGAGTATGATCAGCCGGAAGGTGAGCTGGAGCAGTATATGACTTATGACATTCCATAGTATTAAAGGTTCCCATGGCTAATTTCATGTGCAGATACGTTATATGGACAAAAAACAAAAAGCTCATGCTAGACTTTGGGAAAATTACACCACATCCCCAGTAATGTAGATTTTTCTGAGAAGTTTTTTTGGATGGGATTTTTTTAGGCACCAAACGTAACAATAAACTGTATTTATTGGCGTATAACACTCACTTTTTCACCCTGCAAATCGGTTACAAATAGTGTGTGCATGTTATATGCTGATACTGCAATTTGGGCTGCTTTAGAGAGAACAGGGAGGAGGGTGAGACGAGCGTCATCAGATTACATACAGCGAGAATCTCCTGTTTACTCAGTGGCCTCTGTAATAGGATGTCCTGTCTCCTTGGCTGACATTGGACCAGTGTTCTGTCTATCATAGAAGCCGGTCCAGGAGGCGGGACTTTGAATTAAAGAGGCCGCCGAGTAAACAGGAGATTCTAATTGTAATCTGACGGCACTTATCCCGCCCCCCTCCTTGAGATGGGCATTGATCAGACTGCATGCATGGTAATGGGGAGGCTGCAGATGGGCATTAATCAAGCTGCATTGATGGGCAATTGTGAGGCTAAGGAGAAAAAGTTGTGCTACTAAGAAAAAGTATATATAAGGACAGCAGCCAACACCAACAATTGAACAGTATTGTGTACAAATATGAAAGGAAAAAATGTGGCAATTGTGAGGCTACACTTTACATTGATGGGCAATGGTGAGGCTGCAGATGGGCATTGATCAGGCTGCATTAATGGGCAATTGTGAAGCTGCAGATGGGCAGTGATCAAGCTGCATTGATGGGCAATTTTGAGGCTGCAGATGGGCATTGATCAGGCTGCATTGATGGGCACTGACCCTTATTTTGCTTCAAGGTTCTTTATTTAAAATGTAAGTTGTTTTTTTTCCCCCTGAAACTTCCCTTTAAAATTAAGGTGTGTGTTATACGCCTGTGCGTGTTATAATAAAAATTTACAATTTATTGATACAAAATGGTTGAAAAACAAGACCATATCATACAAAGTGACCTATCCTTAAAACCAGACCACTATATATTGTAGTCATATGACAAAATCATGAAAACCAACAACCGTTGTTGATCTATAGCATGGAGGCCCCAATGTGTTTCAACTCCAGAGAGTCTTCATCGGGGAACAAACAACATGTTGAATTCTACAATGTGAACAGGAATCGGAATCCGAGAATCATAAAAATAAAAAGGTAAAAAAAATTAAATAAAGAGATTTTCCTGAATCTAATAGCATCTATAATAGCAACAAGCACAGATGAGACTGGAACTTCCCATCCAGGTTGACCCCACAGCATTTAATGGATAAATACAAGGGATGCAAAGAACAGCAGAGCAAGCGATGTATACACCTCAAAAAACTGATAAAATCGTTTACATTGAAGTTAAGAGGAAAGGGAAATTATGCAGACTATCATTACTGAGTCCAAACTGGTGCAAAACATTTAGGATCCGAAAGTGATGGTGCCTACCATAAGGGCTCATTTCCACTGGCGTTTTTACAGCCACTTTTCTGAGCGTTTTTTGCAGCTTAAAAACGCCTGTCCATGTTAGTCTATGGCATCATGCCCACCATGACGTTTTTGAGCTGTAGATGGCTAAGCTGCAAAAAAAACTCGGGGCCAGTGCGTTCTGAAGTTCCAGCAATAGAGCTGTAAAAACGCCAGACATAAAAAAACGCTCAAAAACGCGCATAAACACGCAAAAACGCGCACAAACGCTCAAAAACGCGGCCAGCTCCAAAAAAAAAAAATATATATTTTATTTTTTATTTTTTTTTCTAAAATAAACATGGACAGGCGTTTTTAAGCTGTAAAAAAACGTGGCTGTAAAAACGCCAGTGGAAATGAAGCCTAAGAGTAGAGCAACCCAATGAAACTTCATACTAGGATGAAAAAATGGTATATAAAAAAATGTAATCCAATCCAATATAAAAATTGTGTGGAAAAGGGGGAGGAAACCTAACCAAAGCACCTACCTGTACAGCACTGTGCAAGCTAAATTTTTTATTTTATTATATTGTTACATTTGGCGCTTAAAAAATCCCATCCAAACAACTTTTCCAAGAACATTCTACGCTATATGACCAAAAGCTTATGAACACCTGACCATCATATCTATAGGAGATTGCTGGGCATTCAGTTCCAAAACCTGGACATTGAAAATCAAGTTGCTCCCCCTCCCCCCACCTTAGCAGGTGTAACAGCCTTGCACTCTTCTGGAGTACATCTGTGGGAAGCTATGACCAATCGTCAAAAGTGCATTTGTGAGGTCAGGTACTTACCTGGCTCGCAATTGGCGTTTTGATTCATCCCAAAGGTGTTAGAGTTGAGTTCAGGGCTCCGAGCAGGCCACTCAAGTTCCTCCACACCAAACTGTTCAAACCGGGTCTTTATGGGACTGACTTTGTAAAGAGAGGCACAGTAAATGTTTAAACATTAACCACTTAAGACCCGGACCAATACGCTGGCAAATGACCCAAGGGGTTTTTGCGATTCGGCACTGCGTCGCTTTAACAGACAATTGCGCGGTCGTGCGACGTGGCTCCCAAACAAAATTCACGTCCTTTTTTTCCCACAAATAGAGCTTTCTTTTGGTGGTATATGATCGCCTCTGCGATTTTTATTTTTTGCGCTATATACAAAAATAGAGTGACATTTTTGAAAAAAAAATCAATATTTTTTACTTTTTGTTATAATAAAAAACCAATAAACTAAATTTTAGTCAAACATTTAGGCCAAAATTTATTTAGCCACATGTCTTTAGTAAAAAAAAAATCGCATTAAAAAAAAATTAGCTACCTAGCGGGAACAGCGACACTAATACAGCGATCAGAAAAATGATCGCTTAGTGATGCTGGCAATAGGGAGTGAAAGGGTTAACTAGGGCAGTGATCAAGGGGTTAAAACTTTATTGGGGGGGGGTGGGGGGGGCTACCCTGACACTAACACTGACTGACTGTCACACTGTCTGTCACACTGACACTAAATACAGTAATCATACATGTATGATTACTGCATTCAGTGACACTGTGACAGGGGGGAGGGGGGGGGGCGATCGCGGGGGTTAAATGTGTTTGTGTCTGTGTGTAAGTGTGCTGTTAGTGCAGACTTACTTGTAGTGTTGTGATCTCTCCTCAGCGGCGCTTGAAACAAACGCCGAGGTAGAGATCACGTCGCTTCCTCCTTCCTGTGTTTACACAGGAGGAGGAAGTGACAGGGCGGGCGGGCGCGCGTATTGGCTGGGAGCGATCCGGAGGGGGCGGGTGAAAACGGATAGCCGCCCCCACTTGTCGGATCGCTCCTGCAGCCGCGCGGACCGCCGCATGTATGGGGGGGGGGGGTCCGATCGGACCCCCGATCCCCCCCAAGGCACCAACGTATATATACATTGATGTGCCTGTCGGTGCCATTCTGCCGACGTAAATGTACATGCGGCGGTCCTTAAGTGGTTAAAGGGCCTTCAACACATTTTTACCACAAAGCTTGAAGAAAACAAATGTCTAAAATGTGTTTGTATATTGTAGTATTAACAGTACACTGAAAACACACGAAAGCAGTAATTTGGAGAGGAAACCACATATTTTTGGCTCTATAGTCTGTCTCCCCCAAGAACTACATAAGGGTAGATATTTATTCAACACAATCCAGCATCTGGACCTCTGTCTTTCTTGCTGAGTGAAATATTGGTACTATGTACTTACTCCATGTGCGACAGTCGTAATAGGCCCAGCAATGTCAAGTGAAGTGAGCCGCATGTTCCTCCAAGCAGTGAAATACCGGATATTTCTGGCATTGATTGGATCGCCGGGGAAGCAAAGAAAAATAAATATGTGCTGCTTGGGTTAATGGGATTTAACCACTTAAGACCCGGACCTTTAGTCAGCTAAAGGACCAGGCCAGGTTTTGCGATTCGGCACTGCGTCACTTTAACAGGCAATTGCGCGGTCGTGCGGCGTGGCTCCCAAACAATATTGGCGTCGTTTTTTTCCCACAAATAGAGCTTTCTTTTGGTGGTATTTGATCACCTCTGCGGTTTTTTATTTTTTGCGCTATAAACAAAAATAGAGCGACAATTTTGAAAAAAATTCAATATTTTTTACTTTTTGCTATAATATCCCCCAAAAATATATTTTATTTAGACCGATACGTATTCTTCTACCTATTTTTGGTTAAAATTTATAGCGTTTACAAAATAGGGGATAGTTTTATTGCATTTTTATAATTTTTTTTTTTTTTTTTTTACTACTAATGGCAGCGATCAGCATTTTTTTTTTTTTTTTCATGACTGCGACATTATGGTGGACACTTCGGACAATTTTGACACATTTTTGGGACAATTGTCATTTTCACAGCAAAAAATGCATTTAAATTGCATTGTTTATTGTGAAAATTTCATTTGCAGTTTGGGAGTTAACCACAAGGGGGCGCTGTAGGGGTTATGTGTTCCGTTATGTGTGTTTACAACTGTAGGGGGGTGTGGCTGTAGGTGGGAGGTCATCGATTGTGTCTCCCTATAAAAGGGATGATGCGATCGATGACGCCGCTACAGTGAAGAACGGGGAAGCCGTGTTTACACACGGCTCTCCCCGTTCTGCAGCTCCGGAGACCGATCGCCGGACTCTAGCGGCGATCGGGTCTGCGTGTCCCGGAGCTTCGGACCGGGTCGCCGGCGCGCGCGGCCCACGGCTGGGTACTAGTACCGGACGTACCTGTACGTGGATGTGCCCTGCCGTGCCATTCTGCTGACGTATATGTGCAGGAGGCTAAAGTGGCTAAAGAAGTTTGTTGGTTTGTCCTGAATATGCAGATCGCATATTTTCTGTAATAAATGAAGGGCCCAATAATTGAAATTTTGAGCATTACTTGATTTTGTTCTGCCAACTGCTGCCACTTTTGCGTATCCGCCACTCTTAACTTGTAATTTGCATGGATAATTTGCAGCCTGTGTGCAAGTTGTGATTATGCTGCATTAGTGCATTAATATCCACACTATTTACTATATTCTCTTCTAACATTTTTTTTTTTTTCAATTCAGTTGTTTGGCTTCATGGAGAAATTTCAAGGCTTGGAAGTTGGCATTCCCATCAAAGAGAACCAAAAGCCAGGTGGCTTTCAGCAGTTTTTACAAAACCTCAACCAGAAGGGCCAGGCTGGAGGTGAGTCGTATGGCCTGTGGCTCAGACTATAATTTTGGGCAAGATTAATAAGCAGTAGTCGCTGAGAGTTACTGGCACATACCATTACTTTAACTCTGAGAGCCCTATGCCCCCTCCTTTCCCCTAATGTATCTTCCATTCACCTCTCCATCCTGCATACAAGACTATGAGTAAGCACCACCACATTGCTGAAGGTCATTCCTGTTTAAATACTTCATCTCTCACAGTCTGAAACATGTTAGACTTACTGTACACATACGATTGTCCATGCTGACTCCTACATAACAATTAGGCTTCATACGTGTTTTTATTGAAGCCATTGCTGGAAAAATCGTATTTTTCAGGGAAAAGGAAGGAAGGTATCAGCTGTCCCTATTGCCATTTGGGCCCATAAGGTTAATTGCAGCAATTGAAGCAACAGCAAGTCCCTGCCAGATATGTCAAAGACATTTTGTGTAAAGCTAGTTTTGCAATAGAGCTTGCCAGGTTGACTATTCTGCCATGTCCACCCTGATTTACAGTGTGCAAGTGCGGAAACAAACGAAAGTTAATATAAAGATAAACTGAAGGTAATTATACTAACAACATTTTAAATACGGTATGTTTGATTTTTAAATATCCAGGGATTTGCGCTAGAGGCTTCTTTATCCTAACCACAGACCAAAAAATTATTAAAAGCGCAATGTTTAACATTAGGCCAATGACCATTCAGTGATTTGCTACTGGCCTCACCACTGTACTGTAACTCTTGAACTTTGAAATCTGGTTGTTGGGGTTCATACAAAATGTTGGTCTTTGCATTTGGCCTGGACAGGCATCTGAGCTACACACCAGTGTATGTACTATACCCAGGGGTATATTTAGGTTTTGTGCTGCCCTAGGCCTGACTGAACTCTCTGCAACCCCTAATTTAAATATGACCCACCCCTTCCTGTCAAGGCCACACCCCTTGCAGTTTAACCACTTAAGACCCGGACCAATATGCTGCTAAATGCCCAGAGGCGTTTTTACAATTCGGCACTGCGTCGCTTTAACAGACAATTGCGTGGTCGTGTGACGTGGCTCCCAAACAAAATTTGCGTCCTTTTCTTCCCACAAATAGAGCTTTCTTTTGATGGTATTTGATCGCCTCTGCAATTTTTATTTTCTTTATCGTACATCACGGGACACAGAGCAGCATAGTAATTACTATGTGGGTTATAGAGCCTACCTTCAGGTGATGGACACTGGCAATCTTCAGACAGGAAGTCCCTCCCTATATAACCCCCTCCCCTAACAGGAGTACCTCAGTTTTTTCGCCAGTGTCTAGGTGTTGGTCACGGTTAAGGCCTGGTCCATTGTGGCTAGGCCAGCTACATACCGGATCCGTCCAAAGTGCCGCAGTGCCAAAGTGGACGGTACCCGGGCCCCGTTTAGAAGACCGGGGTCTTGCCTATAATGCTTCTCTTTTGAGAGCTGGATCCTGGGTTCTAGAGCATTGATCAATTACAGGGTCAAATGTTTGTCTGCTTGCCAGGGTGCTTATATAGGTCCAGGGGAGAGGTGACCTGCTATGGACCCCAGTCCCTGAAGGTCAATGACTATGCCCACGGTGAGGGGTGAAGGCTGGGCCTCTTGCTTTTAGCAACACCCTGCAGCGTGGACAGGTAAGTGGAGGGCTGCAGGACGTGGTCTGTTGGCAGTCTCTCCTACGAAAGGGGATGGTGGGCTAGCCTAGATGTGCTGCTATGCACAGGCAATATTTTCCACTATGTCTGCTGTTGACAGGATGGTTATTTTCCCACCCTGTTCCCCTAGCTGGATAAGGTGTTTGTTTGTCGAGGGGGTGCACGTCTATGGAGCATGAGAGGGGTGCTTACAGGTCTAGAGGCCATCATGTGGCGGATTGGAGTAGGCCTGGGTCCCCCGGCAGTGCGTGGTGTCCTCCTGCTTAGCAGCATGGCTTCCCCTGGGGGCCGCCATTGATCGCGTTGGCGTCTTCCTGCTGTGCGCGCGCGCGCGGCTGGGCGGAGATCCGCGCGTTCGTGCGCGCGGTGGCGTGCGCGCGGTGGCGTGCGCGCGGCGGGGCGCGGCGGCCTGAGGAGGGGGAGGCGGAGCATGCGGACGCCGGATAAAGCCTCATTTGTGGAGGACACACAGAGTGCAGGGCTGTGCCTTCAGGAGGGACCCAGGACACTCAGACGTGCACCAGTTCAGGGGCTGTGAGCCCAAATCTGGACACACTGCTCAGCCAGAAAAAGAGGCGCTGCAGGAATATTCCCTAATACCTCCTTCCCCCCAGAGGAGACAGACTCTACACTTGGTCAGCAGAGCGGTTGCTGCTTTAAGACAGCCACCTAAATCCCTGAGTCTCCTACCAGTGGCCTGATCACCCCAGAGTGGCTGTGCTATAGGGGTACCTCGGGGTTGTACAGATAGCTCCCAAGGGATCAGGCTCTGCCAAGGGGTCTAAGACGGCAAAGAAGGCTAAGGGATCTCCATCAGGCTCAGAAGATTTGGGTCAGGCCGCGGTCACCCTGCCCTCCCCAGAGAGATCAGTGTTGGGGCTCCAGACCGAGTCATTGGAACCGGCGGGTGCTGTAGCTGGCCCTAATCAGCCACCCCCGGTCTATGTAACTGAGGAGGTTTTGGCTACCACCTTGGGGGGGTTGGAAAGCAGACTTGCAGCCTTGATTGCTGCCTCCCTACCAGGGAAGAAACGCAATAGATCGCCTTCTCCTGCAGTGCAGGCTCCAGGCTTAGATCTCTCCTCAGACGAGTCTGAGTTTTCAGGATTCCAGGGAGAGGACCTGGAAGAAGGGGAATCTGAGGAATCCACCATTGAGGAACACTTCTCGGCTTCTCAGGCAGAAAAGCTGTGGGTCCATTCTCTAACAGAGATGGTTCGGTCTGCCTTCAAATTACCTACACCGGTGCCTCCGGTTGGTACGGTAGGTTCCTTAGGGTCCTTGAAGGCTCCTCAGGTTCCTATGTGTTTTCCGGTCCATCCCCTCCTTGCAGATGTAATGTATAAAGAGTGGGGTAAGCCGGATAGAATCTTTGTACCCCCTAGGAGGTTCGCGGTACTTTATCCCATGGAGGAAGGGTTTGAGAAGAAGTGGGCAGTCCCGGTGGTGGATGCAGCTATTTCATGTGTTAATAAGACACTGACCTGCCCTGTCGACAATGTCCAAATGTTCAAGGATCCGGTCGATAAGCAGTTGGAAACCTTGTTGAAGGCCTCCTTTGCCACCGCTGGGGCAGTGGTCCAGCCGGCTGTGGCTGCCATTGGGGTATGCCAGGCTCTTAAGAACCAAACTAAGCAGGTCCTAAGGGACCTCCCAGCCCAACAGGCACAAGATTTGGCAGATTTGCCAAAGGGCACTCTGTTTTGCGATCAACGCAATTAAAGATTCGATCCAGCAGGCCTCCCGCCTCTCTATGTCCCTAGTTCATATGCGAAGACTTCTCTGGCTAAAGAATTGGGCAGCCGAGACTCCGTGTAAAAGACTTCTCACAGGGTTCCCCCTCCATGGGGAGAGGCTGTTCGGGGAAGACCTGGATGCATATATCCAGAAGATATCCAGCGGAAAGAGCACGTTGTTGCCAATAAAAAAGAGATTTAGAGGGCCCTCATTTAGGCGCCCTGCCTCTCCCGCGCCAGTATCTTCCAGCTCTAGGCAGTATCGACGGCCGTCAGGTCGGCCTGCTGGGGAGAGCAAGTCCAGGGGTCAGTTTACAGCAAACAAAAGACCCTGGACCCGCAAAGCGGGGAAACCCGCCCCTAAAGCGTCTCTCTGAAGGGGCGCCCCCATCCTCACGAGTGGGGGGAAGGCTCCAGCACTTCGCAAGGATCTGGGAAGCAAGGATCTCCGACAGATGGGTCCGCTCCACAGTCACTTCAGGATATCGGCTGGAGTTCCAACAATTTCCCCCACCCCGGTTCCGCAGGTCTTGCGTACCAAGCGACCCAAGGAAGGCGGCAGCGCTCTTGGCATCCTTAGACCGCCTCCTGGATCAGGGGGTGATTGTCAAGGTACCAAGTCAGGAGAAAGGGATGGGATTTTATTCCAATCTCTTTATTATCCCAAAGCCAAACGGCGATGTAAGGCCTATCCTGGATTTGAAGGGCCTAAACAAGTACCAGTCGGTCCAGTCATTTAGAATGGAGTCCATCCGTTCAGTTGCCGCTGTCCTCCATGGAGGAGAGTTTCTAGCATCCATAGACATAAAGGACGCGTATTTGCATGTCCCTATATTTTCCGGCCACCACAAATTCCTGCGGTTCATCGTAGGTCAACGCCATTTTCAGTTCGTGGCCCTCCCTTTTGGGTTGGCCACGGCTCCCAGGGTATTTACAAAAATCCTGGCCCCACTACTCGCAGATCTAAGAACCCGGGGGATTCTGGTTCTGGCCTATTTCGACGATCTCCTCTTGATAGACCAGTCTGCCCACAGCCTAAGGCGGTCGGTTCAGACTACAGTTCGGTATCTAGAGACCTTCGGTTGGGTCATAAACAGGGACAAATCTGCCCTGCAGCCAACCAGGATCCTAGAGTACCTAGGTATGCGTCTCGATACGAATCGACAAAAGATATTTTTGCCACAGTCAAAGATTCTCGCCTTGAGGACATTAATTCTGTTCTTTCTAAGAAAGAGGAAGCCATCCCTGCGACTCTGCATGCAGCTGTTGGGGAAGATGGTGTCAACTTTCGAAGCGGTACCCTTCGCCCAGATTCACTCCAGGAAATTGCAGTGGATCATCCTATCAAGGTGGAACAAACAGGTTCAAGCCTTGGATCTACCCATTTTTCTCTCCCCGGTAGTCCGGGAGAGTTTCAGTTGGTGGTTGACTCCCAGGAACCTTCAGAAGGGGAAACCCTTCAACCCAGGGCCGTGGCAAATAGTCACGACAGACGCCAGCCGGACAGGTTGGGGTGCAGTCCTGGAGAACCTATCCCAGCAGGGGAGGTGGTCAGCCACGGAACAACACCTGCCCATCAACATCTTGGAGATGCGGGCAGTCCGGTTTGCCCTGAAGGCTTGGACATCCAGGCTAGTGGGGACGGCTGTCAGAATACAATCGGACAATGCTACGACGGTAGCATATATAAACCACCAAGGAGGTACAAGGAGTCGAGCAGCTCAGAGGGAGACAGATCAGATTTTTGCATGGGCAGAGACCCACATACAGTGTCTCTCAGCGGTATTCATTCCGGGAATACAAAATTGGCGAGCAGACTATCTCAGCAGGAGACAGTTGTTGCCAGGAGAATGGGCTCTCCATCCCCAGGTTTTTCGAAACATCTGTCAGAGATGGGGGACACCAGAAGTGGACTTAATGGCGTCAAGGTTAAACCCAGATTCGTATCCAGAACGAGGGACCCACGGGCCTATGGCACGGATGCCCTGGTTTGTCCATGGCACCAGTATTCACTGATGTATGCCTTCCCGCCACTTCAGCTGCTTCCCCGACTCCTCCGTCGGATCAGGGCAGAGGGCAAGACCGTAATCCTAGTGGCTCCAGCGTGGCCCCGGAGGTCCTGGTACTCCCTAATTGTGAGAATGTCAATCGGAGACCCCTGGCCGCTGCCACTCCGGCCAGACCTGCTATCGCAGGGACCAATATACCACCCTGCCTCACAGTCGCTGGGTTTAACGGCTTGGCGGCTGAGGCCTACGTCCTAAGGAAAAGGGGGCTCTCGAGGTCGGTGCTTTCCACTATAATCAATGCGAGGAAACCAGTTTCAAGGCGTATATACTACAGGGTGTGGAGAAACTATGTGTCGTGGTGTGAGACCAAGAGGTGGCACCCCTGTAGGTTTGTAGTCGGTAGGATCTTGGAATTCCTGCAACACGGAGTTGAGAAGGGACTGGCTGTCGGCACTATTAAAGGACAGGTGTCTGCCTTGTCAGTTCTATTTCAGAGGCCATTAGCCACGCACTCATTGGTCAAGACTTTTTTACAGGGGGTTCTGCGAATTAACCCCCCAGTCAAGCTCCCGGCTTGTCCCTGGGACTTAAATTTGGTTCTCTCGGCCCTACAGAGGCGCCCCTTCGAGCCCCTAGGTCATATCCCGTTGGTGTTGCTGTCAAGGAAGTTGGTATTCTTGGTGGCCATGACCTCGGCCAGAAGGGTCTCGGAGCTGGCGGCCCTTTTCTTGCAAGGAGCCGTACCTGATAGTTCATGAGAACAGAGTCATCTTGCGACCCTTGCCCACCTTTTTGCCTAAGAGGGTCTCAGCATTCCATTTAAACCAGGACTTGGTCCTCCCGTCATTTTTTCCCAATCCAGGGTCCAAAGAGGAAAGGTTGTTACATTCCTTAGACGTGGTAAGGGCTATTAAGGCCTATTTACAGGCCACAGCCCATATCAGGAAAACGGATGCGCTGTTTGTTCTGCCGGAGGGGCCCAGAGTAGGTCAGGCGGCATCAAAAGCCACACTAGCCAGGTGGATCCGCCAGATAATCTCACAGGCCTATGGCCTGAGGGGTAGGGACCCCCCGGCCTCTGTCAAGGCTCACTCAACCAGGGCCTTAGGGACTTCTTGGGCAGTCCAGCATCAGGTTTCCATGGACCAGGTCTGCAGAGCAGCAACCTGGTCGTCGGTTCACACGTTCACAAGGTTTTATCAGGTGGACGTGAGGAGGTGCGAGGACCTGGCCTTTGGCCAAGCGGTCTTAAGAGCCGCCCTCTAGTTTCCTTGCGCCCGGTGGCATCTTTTGGTCCTTCCTGTTAGGTCTCCCTCCCCTCAGTTGGCATTGCTTCTGGACATCCCACATAGTAATTACTATGCTGCTCTGTGTCCCGTGATGTACGATAAAGAAAAGAGGATTTTTAAAAACAGCTTACCTGTAAAATCCTTTTCTTGGAGTACATCACGGGACACAGAGCTCCCACCCCTCTTGTTGGGGGAATTTATGGGACAAATTATTGCTTGCTACAAAACTGAGGTACTCCTGTTAGGGGAGGGGGTTATATAGGGAGGGACTTCCTGTCTGAAGATTGCCAGTGTCCATCACCTGAAGGTAGGCTCTATAACCCACATAGTAATTACTATGCTGCTCTGTGTCCCGTGATGTACTCCAAGAAAAGGATTTTACAGGTAAGCTGTTTTTAAAAATCCTCTTTTTTGCGCTATATACAAAAATAGAGCGACATTTTTGAAAAAAAAACAATATTTTTTACTTTTTGTTATAAAAAAAATTGAATAAACTAAATTTCAGTCAAACATTTAGGCCAAAATGTATTCTGCCACATGTCTTTAGTAAAAAAAAAAAAAATCGCAATAAAAAAAAAAAAAAAAACTAGCTCCCTAGCGGCAACAGTGACACTAATACAGCGATCAGAAAAATGATCGCTTAGTGACACTGGCAATAGGGAGTGAAAGGGTTAACTAGGGCGGTGATCAAGGGGTTAAAACTTCATTAGGGGGGGTACAGGGGCTACCCTGAACCTAACACTGACTGCCCGTCACACCTAACTGACACTAAATGCAGTGATCAGTACATATATTATCACTGTATTCAGTGACACTGTGACAGGGGGGTGGGCGATTGGGGGGGTTAAATGTGTCTTTGTGTGCTGGTGTCAGTGTAGTGTTGTGCAGACTTACTAGTGATGTCTTCTCTCCTCAGCGGTGGTTGAAATACCGCCAAGTGGAGAGCTGACATCACTTCCCCCTTCCTGTGTTTACACAGGAAGAGGGCAGGGGGCGCACTATCATTGGCTGGGAGCGATCCGGAGGGGGTGGACAAAAACGAACAACCGCCCCCTCATCACCGATCGCTCCTGAAGCCACCGAGACCGGCGCATGTACCGGGGGGGGGGGGGGGTCCGATCGGACCCCCGACCTGCGTCAAGGCAGGGACGTACAGGTACGCCAACGTGCCATTCTGCCGACATATATGTACATGCGACGGTCCTTAAGTGGTTAAGACCCACCCTGAAATTTTCAAGTAAGGACACTAGTTCTGATGGCTGGGGGGGGGGGCAATAGGTTCCCTTATTTTGCATAGATTTCCTTTCACTTCCTGTTTGGCTATGGGACATGAAGTGCAGGGAAATCTCTTCCCTAGGCCAGGATACAGCATTGACTATACACCAGTTACTATAATGTAGGTGGTAAAATTACAATTAAATGTTAATTTAAATTGATTTATTTTTTCTTACCTTTGTGTATTTATGGCAGCTGCAGAAAACCTAGATGAGCGCAGTGAGATCGGACAGCCTCGTATAGCGTCTCCACTCATGCAGATTGAAGGCTTGCTGTCTGCACTAACTAATGCTAACCAAGATGGGCGCGTTATAATACAGCTGCAAGGTACGTCCTGCCTTTATATTACCTTTTAAAGAGGTTTTCCAAAGAAACTGACCAAACCCTCCCCCAAAGATTCGGAGAAGTGTAACACCAGGGCATCCAAACTACCTGCTGTTTTACCATTTCTATCTATACCAGTAGCTCTTATATCACAATTTCTTTGCAGCGCTACCTAGTGTTGTATCTCAAACTGCAGCTCCTTCTTTAAGATAGTATGGGGCTTTGTGTACGTCATTTTTAATTTGACAGACTACCGTCTGACGAAATGTGTAAATCACAACTCGGAGGTGACTGATGTTGCTTTTAAAATGAATTGTAGAAGGAATTGTAGTTATTAACAGATATATAGAAATTGTCAATGCACCGGAGTCTTGACAAGAAAGTAGACTGGACTCTATGAACTGAACATTGTCACTTACCAGAGGTCAGGGCACCTAAAAGGGACTTTTTCAAAATTGAAATCTTAAAACCTGACTTTTTTTTTCCTTCTATACTTACTTATACTTCCTTCTATAGCTATACTGCTGCCTACAGGAGCATTAGACACCGGTAATTAAAAGAACAGTAGGCCAGCCAAGGATAGCCGCTCCTACTACAAGCATGCCTTCGTCTTTTTGCTAGTCTCATAGGAGGGCAGATGCCTTTCAGATCTGCTGTGTAAAACAGTAAGTCATTTTGAAATGTTTTTTTTTTTTTTTTGCATTCTTTGATTTTTTTTCTCTTCAATCAAGACTCTTCACTACATCGCTGCTGGATCTTTGTCTCTGTGATTGCTGCTATCTGGCCCAGTCATCTTCAGTCTGGCATTTGGAGTACTGTCTCTAAATCTGTTGAGAAAAGTCTGAACTTTTTTGCTAGATACTTTTATTCTCTTCAATCAAAAATGCTACTAAATCACTGCTGAGCTGTTCTCTATAAGCAGCAATCAGGGTCGGCTTTTACTCTACTTGATTTTACAATTCTATACCAGAACCCCACTGGACTAGACATTGCAGGGGATGCCCAGAGGTGACCTTCAGTCACTGGATTCTCTGTGTGGTGCTTTTCAGACTACATCCAGACAAGTCCAGAGCTATTTGCATTACCTCAACCTTGCTCTAAAGCTGGGCAAAGATAGATTGAAATTCAGCCAGTTCCACAGAGCCTGGCTGAATTTTGAGCTGTGTGTGGCCCTCACTTGTTTGACAGAAGTACATTTTTAGACTTCTGTAGAACAGACACACTAGAAAACGTTTGTCTGCTGTAGCTACTGATTAGTGTATTCTGACAGCAGCGTTAGGCGCTGTCAGAATAGTGTCCCAACAAGGGGGGGGATTATTCCATCCATCTCATGCTTAGTGAGTTGGCCAGTCAGGCTGAATGCGGGAAGTTGCCTCATTTACTTGAATCTTAGGTGTAATTTTTCCCGGTCACTGCCGGTTTAACTGCAGAAGGGGTCAATCTTGTGTCACTTGATGCTAATGATACTGGCCGGCCTGTCAAGGGTGCACATTGTGTGCTCTTTCCCAACATACAACATGGATGAAGCATCCCCTGGCTATTGCTTCTGCTTGCAAGAGCAACATGGAACTTTGATTAGCGCCTGCTACCCACCTTGGTTACCTCCACCTATCTGACTCTTGTCTGCTATCCAGATTTTATGAGCATTTGAGGCCATGCTTCATACCATGCCTTACCGCCACACATTTGCAACATGTCTAGACACAGGGGCTGAGTCCTCAGACAAGCCTTCCTCTATATTAGGTGAGCCCCCACTTTCCAGAGTCAGGAGATATATGTTAACCTTTCCAGATGCTTGTACAGCTTGTATTCCTGACAATTGGGTGCAGGAGTTTGTATCCCAAGGCTGAAAACTGGAGTTCCAACCTTCCTGTGTCACCGCACTGATTAGCAGATCTTCATCAAACCCCCTTGCGTCTTCTGGATTAAAGTGATTGTAAACAGTCACCTTGCAAAACAACCCATTCAGTTTAAAATTTAAATGAAAAGCAAACGTTTGTGTATAGATACAAAAAAATAACACAATGAATACCTTTTTACCCCCCTTTTTTACAAGTGATTACATTCCCTCTGTTCTCAGCTGCATAAGAGCTAGGGGGGGAGAAGCAGCACACTGATCTTCCCAGTGAAAGGCTGTGCAAGGGAGACTTGTTAGGACAAGTCTAATCATTGGAGGAAAGCAGCTGGGGCTCCCAGCACGCCTAGAAAACTAACCACTGTGTGTTCTCCTACATAGTGTGGTCCGGGTGACTGGCAGGAACACCAGGGATTTCACACAAAGGAAGCAAAAAAGAGTACCGTATTTGTTTTGTCCTACAATTACATGGACAAAGGCATATCGGGAATTCTGGGGTAAACAAACACTTTAAAGTGTCATTGCCCCAGTTCATGTTGTAGAATGGATTCAGAGGTTTTACTATAATCTGCTGGATGTTCCCAAGCTTAAAGGTGGCATTTAGCCCATTCTGGATCTCAAAGCTCTCATTGTCTTCATTCGGGTCTAGAAATTCCACATTGGACCTAGTTAAATCTATTACTGGTGCCCTTTTCCAAGGGGACTTTCTGACTTCTGTGGACATCAAAAGATGATTATCTACATGTCCTCATCTTTCCAGTACATCAGCAAATCCCCCATTTTATTTGGGCCCCTTTATTACCAGTTTGTGGTCTTGCCCTTTGGCTTCTTGTCTGCACCCTGGGTACTTATCCAAATGATGGCCACAAATAGACAGAAGGAAACATTTCCCTAGTTCCTGTTATTCTTGGTATTTATCACATAGACAGGTAGAGAGGGAGTATTTTCGTTTCTTTCTATTCTGCCTAATACTGTACCCATCAGATAGAACAAAAAGTGAGGAAATTCTCTCCTCTGTCTGATGCCCATCAAATAAGAGGGGAGAATACTCTCACTTTCTGTTCTGCCTAATACCCATCAAATAAACAGAAATAAATGGAGACAGATGAACTTCCTGTTTTTGCCTGAAACCTATCAAATAGGAAGTAAGCAAAACGTGTCCTATAGGGACCAGTAGTGAAGTGTTGAAAGGGGTTGTAACCCTTCCGCATTCCATCCCAAAAAAAAGTTAATGGCTTAATTTTGCTGTGTCAGTGGGAAAACTTGTGCTACTGGTAGGTTTTAGATAATGGATCCTTTTTGTCTGATAGCAGGTATGTAAACAGAATAACTTTAGGTGATGGAAAATACGTTTGTCTCTGCAGGTACTGTGGCACAGAGCAGCATGAAATTTCTCATGCTAAACCCTGCTGTGCATTTTGCTGAGGTCCTAAAGGAGTGTCGTTCTATCATCATCGCTGGAGGCACCATGCAGCCGGTGAGAGAGGAACCTTGTCCTGCATCATCTCTGCCTTTCACTTAAAATTACTGTCATTATAGTGCTTCTCGTTTATATTTAATAGAGACTGTATAGAAGACTACAGGACTAAAATATGATATAGTTTGGTCAGCTGCTTATCTCTCTTGGAAACTCCACTGGGCAGATCTCTTTCCGTAGATCTGTTGTTGCCCAGCAACCTTGAGATGTTCTCTTTCCTTCTTTGCACCTTTCATAATGTGAAGTTGTCATGCTTATTTCTCCATAAAAAGCCGTCCTGGACGTGTAAATGGTTGGCAAAATGTCAGGCCCACTTGGACTTGCTACTCTAGAGTAAGGATGAGCTCCAGACGTGTTCGCACAGTCCATGTGTAGACCCTGCCAGGAAGTCCGCACCGCGCTGCACTAATCACAGGCAGGGAGACATTTCCTGATCTCTGAAGCAGAGCATCGGGAAATGTCTCCATGCCTGTGATTAGTGCAGCGCGGTGCGGACTTCCTGGCAGGGTCTACACATGGACTGTGCGAACACGTCCGGAGCTCATCCTTACTCTAGAGGTTGATAATCGGACTTGAAGTTTGAGAGGAAAGTTGATAGAAAGGAGTTGGAGATACTTGGGTGAGTTTTTGTTAAAGGATGAAGCTTGTGTGGTAATAATTATAGGTAAATCTAAAGGGCAGGCATGAACCTGGGCACTGATATTGGGTCTGCAGAATTCTCTAAAAGAGAATCAGTCAAGATCTGTAACACTCTGAACCACCACTATTGTGTAATTAGAGTAGCTTAGTCTTTCTTTTTAGGAATTTCTTTATTTTTCATTGTTTAATCTGTAAGACTCAGTATAATGCCGCGTACACACGATCGATTTCGGCATGTAAAAAAATATGTTTTTCAGCCTCTAGAAAAAAGAACGTTTTTTCAACTTCATCATTAAAACGACGTTGCCCACACACGATTGTAATAAAAAAAAAAAAAATGCTCTAGCAAAACGCGTACGACGGCACTATAAAGGGGAAGTCCCATGCGGATGACGCCACACTTTGGGCTGCTTTAGCCGATTTTGTGTTAGTAAAAGACGATTCGCGCTTTTCTGTGATGAATGTGCTTACTTCATTATGAACGGTAGTTTTACCAGAACGAGCGCTCCCTTCTCATAACTTGCTTCTGAGCATGCAAGGGTTTTTCACGTCGTTTTAGCCCACGTGCGATCATTTTTTACAACACGAAAAACGACATAGTTTAAAACGTTAAAAAATGCAGCATGTTCTAAAAAAAAATTGTTGTTGTTTTTCAGAAACCGAAAAATGATGTGAAGCCCACACACGATCGTTTTAAATAAAAAAAATTAAAAACTTCATTTTTTTACATGCCGAAAAACGATCGTGTGTATGGCTGTGAAACTAAGCCCAGGTTCACACTGGGCTGCGGGAGTGAAACCGCACGATTTCACTCATGCTTGCCAGTCCCGATTTAGGCTGCGATTACAGAGACATCTGTACAGGTTTCTGCACAGATGTCAATGTAAATCACGGGCCAAAATTGCAAAAAGTAGTACAGAAACGACTTATTGAAATCGGTGCAGTACAGCAGATGCGGGCGTCGCACCGATTAGGGCGGTGCCATTGCTGGCAAATGCTGCCTATGTGACATGTCAAATCGCACCAGTGTGAACCGGGGCTTATTCTTACTTGAGCTTACTGCTGTAACTAATACTGCTAAAACAGTCCTATAACAACAGTACTGGAGGGCTTACATACAAATGAATAGTAATTTTTACCCTCCTCCAGCTGTCCATTGAGTTTCAGTTATGAGCTCAGACAGGAGACGGGGCATTCTCCTTGGGGCCTTAGAGCCTGGTCCTGAGCTAACATTTATGCTTTGCTAAGGAGGGAATACAAGTGATTAGCAGCACACGCATTTATCTCTAATGCCGCGTACACACGATCGGTTCGTCTGATGGACCGTTTTCATCAGACGAACTGATCGTGTGTGGGCCCCATCGTTTTTTTTCCCATTGGTGAAAAAACGTAGAACCTGTTTTAAAATTATCTGATGGTTAAAAAAAACGATCATCTGTGGGGAAATCTATCGGTTAAAAATCAACGCATGCTCAGAATCAAGTCGACGCATGCTCGGAAGCATTGGACTTCATTTTTCTCAGCACGTCGTTGTGTTCCCCTCCCCCCAAACTGAAAAGGGTGCTGCCCCATTTGCTCCTTTATCGAGAATGGGAGGCACTATAATACAGGAGATGTGATACTGGCCAGATCACCAGGTAAAGAGGGGGGGGGGGAGCCAAAATAAAAGAAAACGCATCTAAAGATTGGTAAATTGCAATAATAATACATTTTTGGTTTAGGGTTTAATATCATTTTAGGAGTGTAGATTCAGATTGCTACAAATGCCCGTGCCTGACAGGTTCTCTTTAATGCACAGGTGTATGTGCCCTTTATTGCAATTTTTTTGGCAGATAAAATAGTTCTGCATATGTTTTTCATCTTTTTGCTAAGCTGAACTTGCCCCATTTTTCTAAATACTAAAAAGTCCCAGTGTGGAGAAGGGAGGAATTAATTTCCTATTCACATCACACAGCACCTGATGAGCCCGATTGTGGCGGCTTCTGGTACAGTCACAGTCAATCAGCCATACATTCACTGAAAAGGCTGCAAATGCCACATTCAAATTACCTAAAATGTCAGTGTGCTTCCAGGGGATTACACAGTGATAGGATCAGGAAAGTGGGGGGGTGTCTCCAGGGGGAGGGCAGCATAATCCCTAAATTATGATACATTTTAGAACTCTCAATAGGCCAGATAAGAATTTCTGAACAGCTGGAGTACTGTCTGGGTGGACGATCTGTAGTGCTCGCTGCTAAACACTCCAAGAACCCCGCTAAACACAATTGGTATGTAAACTGACTGCACAAAAAAAGCTTAATCTGTTTGGTGCAAAAAAAAACAGTTATTGGCGTCCTCGTGGCTCAGGACACACCTAGAAGAATGAACGCAGTCCTCTCATCTTAAAGAGGGGGTTCACCCTTAAAACCACTTTCTCCCATCCCATCCAGCATACTGGCGTCAGCGCCAGTATGCTGTCTTTTTTTTTTTTTTATCGGTGTACTTACCTCTTAATAGATAATTTAATTTTTGTGCTACCGCGGAGTATGGCGCCGCTATATCGCGTCACGCCTTCCGAAAACAGCAGACTAGCACGCGGCTGTTCTCGGCGCCTGCGCACAGACCCAGGAGCTGACTGCGCAGGCGCCGTATACAGCCGAGTCCTATTTCGGCTTTTTTCGGAGGGCGTGACGCGGCTATATACGGCGCCTGCGCAGTCAGCTCCTAGGTCTGTGCTCAGGCGCCGTATAGCGCCGAGAACAGCCGAGTGCTAGTCGGCTGTTTTTCGGAAGGCGTGACGCTATATAGCGGCGCCATACCCCGCGGTAGGACGAAAATTAAATTATCTATTAAGAGGTAAGTACACCGATAAAAAAAAAAAAAAAAGACAGCATACTGGCGCTGACGCCAGTATGCTGGATGGGATGGGAGAAAGTGGTTTTAAGGGTGAACCCCCTCTTTAAGTCACTCTGTCACCAAAAAATATGTTATAAACATAAGTGGGCGGCATATTTTAAGCCTTAAACTTTTTCAATTTATAGTCCTGTACTGCTCCGTGTTCTGCTTAGTAAGTACCATATTTATCGGGGTATTGCGCGCTCCGGCGTATAGCGTGCACCTCTAATGTGGACCTGTAAAAAAATGTTTTAGTACTTACAGTTTTGGTGTCTTGCGCGGCGACCTTGCCCGGTCCGGCGTCCGTCTTCAGTGTCCTCCCGGCTTCTCCAGCGCGCGCCTCGAGTCGAATCCCCGCTTCCCGCACTCAGTTTGAACGCCTCCGCCGACATATACCGAGTGCAGTACACTCGGGTACATTCGGCCAGGCTCGGCTTCGCTCGTGCTCACGCTCTGTGACGTTTATGCGTCAGCACGAGCGAAGCCGAGCCATGTCGGCGGCTCAGTTCAAACTGAGCCTGGGAAGCGGGTATCAGTGTATATCGCGCACCCACGATTTCCCCTTATTTTAAGGGGGAAAAAGTGCGCGGTATATGCCGATAAATACGGTAACTGATTTTTATGCAGGAAATGCCTTAAAAGTCTAATACACCTTTTGCATTGAAGTGACTACTGACAAGGGACCCAAGTAGGTTTAAAAATAACAGTAGTTTCAAAATATATACAGTAAAACTTTGGATTGCGAGCATACTTCGTTCCAGAAACATGCTTGTATTCCAAAGCACTTGTATATCAAAGCAAATTTCCCCATAAGATATAATGGAAACTCAAATGATTCGTTCCACAAACATTTATTCATAGGTCCTTCAGTTTAAGGTCCATATAAAAAGATTATAGCAATGCTTGTGTAACCATAAAATGTCCATCCACAAATGGAAGCCGTCACAAGGGGATTAGAAACAAATCCAGCAGGAGCTACAAGAGTATTATAGAGAAGAGAGGCGCCTCTAAGTGTAGCAATATGTTGCTAAATGTTGTACCTTCATTAAATTTAACTATATTGCTACACTTAGAGGCACCTCTTCTCTTTTTATACTCAGTTGTACAAAAACGCTGCAAAACTCTGCAAAAACGCCTGTAAAATAGCAATGTCTAGATGTGAACAGAGCCTTATTGTACACAAAAATTAAGATCATTATTGATGCATACAAATTTAAAAACACTTCATGGGTGTCAATAGTTTATAACATCAATCTGTCTCAAAAACCTCCTGATTGGATTGCTGACATTGGTGGTGAAAAAGGGTCAACATGTTTCACAGGAACTCCTGCTTCCTCAGGAACTCTGACCTTATTCGTGTCCACATATAGTAACCGTACGTGTTTTTCTGTTTCAATTGTTGTTGTTTTTTTGGTATTTTTAAGAAAATGTAGATTAATTAAACACGGTGCAGAGCAGCAAACAATCCTTGCATGCTCTGAATCATACAACAAGAACTGGTACAAAACTAATGAGGGGAGGGAGAGTATGGAATCATCAGGTGAAGAGCTTGGTAGACCGGTTAGGCCTTTAGTAAGGCACATGGAACATGTGGGCATAACAGAAGTAGACAAGAAAAGTAATCTGTGGGTTATGAGCACAGTGCATTACAGAGACATTATCAGAGGCGGACTGACCATTTGGGCATTTTTTTTAAACAATCCTTTACGACCCCTTTTAAGTTAAAAATGTTTTTCCGTTTCTCTATCCCCCTTGCCCTGTGTAAAGGGGAAGAGCACAGCGGCCCCACGCCCCATCAGGGTTGCCAGGCTCAGTAAAACCAGGGACAGTATGTAAAAAATAAGAGTAAAGTTAGCCCAATTTGCATTTTATATTGTGAAAGATGATGTTATGCCGAGTAAATTGATACCCAACATGTCACGCTTCAAAAATTGCGTCCGCTCGTGGAATGGCGACAAACTTTTACCCTTTTAAATCTCCATAGGCAATGTTTAAAAAATTCTACAGGTTGCATGTTTTGAGTTACAGAGGAGGCCTATGGCTAGAATTATTGCTCTCGCTCGAATGATTGCGGCGATACCTCACATGTGTGGTTTGAATACCGTTTACATATGCGGGCGCTACTCATATATGTGTTCGCTTCTGCGCGCAAGCTTGGCGGGACGGGGCGCGTTTTCTGGCTCCTAACTTTTTTAGCTGGCTCCTAGATTCCAAGCAAATTTGTCAAACTCTGATGTAGACTGTCTCAGATTAAAGAAGATCAAGCTGGTATTGTACAATGCTCGTGGCCTAATAATAATAAAAAAAAAAGTAGAGCCCAGCAGAAACCCGTCCTGTATCCTCGTGTTCAGATGATTGCTGACAACAAGGAATTTGATACAAATTAATATACAGACAAACCTTAACCAAGGTCAGCACAACTGGAAGATGTGTACAGAGAATAATATAGAGGAATGATAGTTTGTTTTTAATAAATGCTGGATAGAGTTATGACTGAATATATTCCCTGTAGTGTTTTTATTAGTCTGTGCCCCTGCTGGGGAGATAGTAGTGCGGGAAAGTCTAAAATTTTGACTTGCCACCAGATATTTTATTGGGGACACCTGCTCCGGTGGCAAGACCATACGTGATATTTTTTTCTTCTGCTCAACCCAGTGGGGTGAACGAAAGAAAGTGAATTGATTCCCCCATGCACACATTTGGGGTGTATGGGGGAATCCTTTCTGTGGAGCTATTGTATTCTGAAAGAGGCTTCCCTGCTGTTATGCCGCGTACACACGATCACTTTTTGTGATGAAAAAAAACTACGTTTTCAAAAACGTCATTTAAAATCACTGTGTGTGGGCAAAACGTTGTTTTATGTCTTCAAAAAAACTACCAAAAATTCAAACATGCTTGAATTTTTTGTGTCGTTTTTCAAAACGTCGTTTTTTGAGTCATAAAAAGTGATGGTGTGTGGGCAAAACAATGTTGAAAACAAAGTTTTTAAAGCCGCGCATGCTCAGAAGCAAGTTATGAGACGGAGCTTCAATGGAACAGAGTGCCGTCGAACGTGGTGTATGTCACCACGCTTTGCTAGAGCATTTTGGAAAAACGATGGTGTGTATGCAACGTCGTCTTGGAAAATGAAGTTTGAAAAAAATTCGTTTTGTTTCATCACTTGAAACGTCGTTTTTCTTGATCGTACATCACGGGACACAGAGCGCATAGTCATTACATATGGGTTATATGGAGTACCTTCAGGTGTGGACACTGGTGTAATCAACTTCACAGGAAGTTCCTCCCTATATAACCCCCTCCCACTGAGAGTGCTTTAGTTTTTCCGCCAGTGTCTTAGGTGTTGGTCACGTCTAGCTGTCCCTCGGAGGTCTCGGGACCCAGGATAGCTAGCCGGATCCGTCCGAAGTGCTTCAGAGCCAAGATGTACGGTACCCGGGCCCTGCTGGAGTGGGGTTTTGCCTATAATGCCTCTCCTTGGAGGGCTGGATTCTGGGCTCCAGTGCCTTAGTCTCTTCCAAGAACTAAAAGCTACTGATGCCAGGATGCTATATAGGTCCAGGGGTGTGGGTTCCTTAACACAGGACCCCGGTCCCTGAAGGTCCAAGACAATACCCACGGAGATGGGGGAAGGCTGGGCCTCTTGCATTTTGCAATACCCTGCGGCGTGGAGCAGGTAAGAGGGAACCTGCGGGACTTGGTTCGACAGTAGGTATCCCCCTGGGGGTTCTGGGTTGGCTAATGGTATGCTTGTGCATCAGCCACTATCTCCACTATGTCTGTTGAGGCAGGATGGGATTCTAATGTTTACCCAGATAATATGTAGATATATGTATACTTGTGTAAGTTATATATTTGCTACTCACCCCAGGTCTGCCTGTTAACACTGATACTGCAACCCCACATGTTTTAAAGAGGAAATTGCTGATAAAAAACTCCTGTTTCTTAGGAAGCCCATGGGGACAGCTTCCTCGCTGTGTGTGCACTACAATAAGATTAGTGCTTACCTGGTGTCTGTTGGTGCTGCATAACGCTGGTCCATGTTGTTCCTCTGCTCTGCTTCCTCCATGTGGGTTCAGCGTGGTGCGCGCGATCGTGCGCGCGATCGATCGTGCGCGCGTGTGTACGCGCGTGTGTGTGTGCGCGCGCATACGCGCGCGCGTGCACGCCGCCTTTTATAGCGTCGGCGTGCGTCGGGGGGGCGGGCCAGCAGCGTCAGGGTCTGTATAAAGGAAAAAACTTTTCTCTGGCTGGTCTTTACCTCCTGGAGGCAGAGGAAGAAAGGATACAGAGCGTGCAGCTGGGTCTTTTGGCCACACAGGGACACCTAGTGGCGGTTTTGTGGATCTTCAGGTCTAGGACTTAGGTCCACTATTGACCAGAAAAAAAAAAAAAGTATCCAGCAGTATCTGAGTCTACCTTGGACTCCGGCTAACGGGCATTGGTGTGTCAATACTCACAGGCTTCCTCGGTATTGCCACCTCCCAGGCGGGTAAAAAAAAAAAAATTTTTTGAAAAAAAAAAAAAAAAAAGAAAAAGAGAGAAATTAGTTCTTTTTCATTTTTCTCATACCTGCCCTCACATTGGTTATTCCTAGCTGCAACAGTCAGGTGTTGGCTATAGGGGTGACCCAAGGTTGTACAATGGCTCCAAAGGGATCTGGACCAGCCAAGGCTGCTAAAGGTGCCAAAAAGCAAAAGGGGTCTCCATCGGGGTCAGAGGATTTGGGCCAGGCTTCTACGGCCCCACCCTCGCCAGTCAGGACACCGAGTGGCATAGTACAAGAGCCATTGGGGGTGCTGGGGGCAGAGGCGGCCCCCGATCCACCCATTCCCGTTTACGTGACGGAAGAAATGCTAGCAGCCACCATGAGTGGGCTAGAGAAAAGGTTAACTGCGTTACTTTACCGTCCTTGCCCAAGTAGCAAGCGGGCTAGATCCCCCTCACCCAGTGTGGGGTTTTCAGATGCGGAGGTCTCCTCTTCAGAGGAACGGGACCCACAAGGGGATCACGCAGACCCAAGTCCCGACGGTTCAGACAGGGAAAATTCCACTATAGATGAATACTTTTCGGCCTCTCAAGCGGAGGGCCTGTGGATCCAGTCTTTGACAGATATGGTTCGCACTGCCTTTAAACTTCCAGTGCCAGAACTAGTAGCCCCGGAGGTATCCTCATTGGGTTCTTTAAAGGCCCCATTAACTGGTGCATCTTTTCCAATGCACCCCCTTCTGCGGAACGTGATTTACCAAGATTGGGCTCGACCTGATAGAATCTTTGTCCCTCCTAAAAGATTCTCTATTCTCTACCCTATGGAAGAGGAGTATATAAAGAAATGGGCTCTTCCTACAGTGGACGCAGCCATTTCCTGCGTGAATAAATCCCTGACTTGTCCGGTTGAAAATGTCCATATGTTCAAGGATCCGGTCGACAAGAAATTCGAGACCCTACTGAAAGCAGCTTTCACCTCAGTAGGTGCCATGGTTCAGCCAGCAGTAGCAGCCATTGGTGTTTGTCAGGCCTTGAAGGATCAGGCAAAGCATATATTAAAGGACATACCGGCTCAGCATACTCATGAATTAGCAGAATTCCCTAGGGCTCTCTGCTTTGCAGTAGATGCTATTAAGGACTCCATCCAACAGGCATCCCGTTCATCTCTACTGGTGGTTCACATGCGTCGTCTTTTGTGGCTAAAGAACTGGTCAGCAGAGGCACCCTGCAAAAAGCTTCTAGCAGGGTTTCCCTTTCATGGGGGAAGACTATTCGGGGAAGACCTAGATAAATATATCCACACCATATCAAGTGGAAAAAGTACTTCCTTACCGGTCAAGAAAAGACCGCGTGGGCCCACGTTTAAACGACAGGCCATTGTAGGCTCGGCCCCTTCGACTTCTCGTCAGTATCGACGGCCTCCCGGGCGGTCAACAGCTAATAACCGCCCACAGGGACAAGCTGCGGCAAACAGGAGGCCCTGGTCTCGCAAGCCGGCTAAATCAGTCATCAAATCAGATTCATGAAGGGGCGCCCCCACTCTCTTGGGTGGGGGGAAGACTTCAGTTTTTCTCCGAAGTCTGGAAGGCCAGAATTCCCGACTCTTGGGTTCGGTCCGTAGTAGCCTCAGGCTACAAACTAGAGTTTCGAGAAATCCCCCCTCCTCATTTTCAGGGGTCAAGTCTTCCAAGCGACCCATTAAAGAGGGCCTCTCTCGTAAAGGCGTTGGATCGCCTCTTGCTCCAAGGAGTAATTGTAGAAGTACCAACCCAAGAAAGGGGTCTGGGATTCTACTCCAACCTTTTTGTTATACCAAAACCCAATGGCGACGTCAGGCCTATATTAGACCTCAAACGCCTAAATCGCTTTCTAAGGATTCAGACCTTCCGTATGGACTCCATACGTTCAGTGACAGCCAGCCTGCATCAGGGCGACTTCCTAGCATCTATAGACATAAGGGATGCATATCTGCATGTGCCGATTTACCCAGCACATCACAAGTTTCTTCGTTTTACGATAAATCAAAGTCATTACCAGTTCGTAGCCCTCCCTTTCGGGTTGGCAACAGCTCCACGGGTATTCACAAAGGTGTTAGCCCCGGTACTAGCCGTCCTAAGGACAGAAGGCATCTTGGTCCTAGCATACCTGGACGATCTCCTGGTTATCGACAGTTCAGCTTCCAACCTCAATCATGCAGTAGTCCGCACAGTGCGGCATCTAGAAGAATTCGGGTGGATTGTGAACCAAGAAAAATCAAGGTTACAACCCACAAGACAGTTGGAATATCTAGGCTTTCGGTTAGATACAGAATGCCAGAGGGTATTTTTACCTCAAAAGAAGATCAGGTCGTTAATTCAAACGATTCAAATAGTCTTAGGCAAAGAGAAGCCGACTATTCGCCTATGCATGCGACTGCTGGGAAAGATGGTGGCCGCCTTCGAAGCAGCGCCCTATGCCCAGATCCATACCAGAATTCTGCAAGCAGCTATTCTCTCTGCTTGGAACAAGTCCATACAGGCATTAGACCGTCCATTAGTTCTTTCCCCAGGAGTCAGGCACAGCCTGTACTGGTGGCTGATCCCTCAAAAATTATCAAAAGGGAAAACCTTTTGCCCCATCTCGTGGAAAATAGTAACCACAGATGCCAGCCTAACAGGTTGGGGGGCAATCTTAGGAAAACGGACCCAGCAGGGACAGTGGTCAGAGGCAGAAAGTCTGCTTCCCATCAATGTCCTAGAGATCAGAGCTGCTCGGTTGGCCCTGGTCGCCTGGACTCTTCCCCTGCAGGGTCTGCCAGTAAGGATACAGTCCGACAATGCCACGGCGGTGGCATACATAAACCACCAGGGGGGCACAAGGAGCCTAGCGGCTCAAAAGGAAGTAAACCTGATTTTTTCATGGGCCGAAGCCCATGTACCCTGCATCTCAGCAGTGTTCATCCCAGGGATAGACAATTCTCAAGCAGATTTTTTGAGTCGTCAACAGTTACTCCCGGGAGAGTGGTCTCTTCACCCCCAGGTATTCCAAGAGATTTGCCAAAGATTCGGAGTTCCCGATGTGGACATCATGGCAACAAGATTCAACAAGAAATTGGACAAATTCGTATCCCGAGCCAGGGACCCCTCGGCCTACGGGACCGATGCGTTGGTTTGCCCCTGGCACCAGTTTTCTCTCCTATATGCGTTCCCTCCACTACAGATGATTCCCCGCCTTCTACGAAGGATCAGGGTGGAGCGCAGGCCGGTGATCCTGGTGGCCCCAGCCTGGCCCAGAAGGGCTTGGTACGCACTCATCGTGAGGATGTCAGTAAGGGCACCGTGGCCACTCCCCCTGCGCCCAGATCTGCTGTCTCAGGGCCCGATCTACCACCCTGCTTCACAGCAGCTAAATTTGATGGCTTGGCGGCTGAATCTCTAATTCTTAAGGGCAGAGGCCTCTCTGCCCAAGTCATATCTACATTAATTCAAGCTAGAAAGCCAGTCTCTAGAAATATCTATTACAGAGTCTGGAGAACCTATGTGGAGTGGTGCGAGTCTCAAGGAGGGCATCCTCGCAAGTTTTTTATTGACAGGATCTTGCGATTCCTCCAGGTCGGCGTTGACAAGGGGTTGGCTCTTAGTACTCTAAAGGGGCAGGTATCTGCCTTATCGATATGGTTTCAAAGGCCTTTGGCCACACATTCGCTTGTGAAAACCTTTTTGCAGGGGGTCTTGCATGTAAATCCCCCTATTAGAGCTCCCCTCTGCCCCTGGAATTTAAATCTGGTCTTGTCAGCTTTACAAAAGCAGCCGTTTGAACCTCTGACAGAAATCCCTCTTGTGCTGCTAACCCGAAAGTTGGTTTTCTTGGTGGCTATGGCTTCGGCCAGAAGGGTCTCCGAGCTGGCAGCCTTGTCTTGCAGGGAACCGTACCTGATTCTGCATAAGGACAGAGTGGTTCTGCGGCCTCAGCCTTCTTTCCTTCCTAAGGTCATATCCAGTTTTCACTTGAATCAGGACCTAGTCCTACCATCCTTCTTTCCTACTCCCCAGTCCAGAGAGGAAAGATTGCTTCATACTTTGGATGTGGTCCGAGCCATGAGGGTTTATCTCAAGGCTACAGAAAAGATTCGGAAAACAGATGTGCTTTTCGTTCTCCCGGATGGCCCCAAGAAGGGTCAGCCGGCTGCCAAGTCTTCCTTGGCTAGGTGGATTAAGCAGCTGATTTTTCAGGCCTATGGTCTGAAGCGCGTTCCACCTCCCTTATCAATTAAGGCCCATTCTACGAGGGCCATGAGTGCCTCTTGGGCGGCACACCATCAGATCTCTATGGCACAGGTTTGCAAAGCGGCAACCTGGTCTTCCGTACATACGTTTACTAAATTTTATAAGTTGGACGTCACAAAGGCTGCGGACGCAGCATTTGGGCAGGCGGTCCTACGGGCAGCAGTATAGAATCCTCTGGCCCGGTTCACGCCCCCTTTTTTTCTGTTGGTGGAGCTATTTTATCTCCTGATATATTTTCTGTTTGGCTATTTTTGGCCTCACGGTCTCCCTCCCTTCATGGAGCATTGCTTTGGGACATCCCATATGTAATGACTATGCGCTCTGTGTCCCGTGATGTACGATCAAGAAAAAGGGATTTTTAATAACAGCTTACCTGTAAAATCCTTTTCTTGGAGTACATCACGGGACACAGAGCTCCCACCCCTCTTTGTGGGAACATTGTGTAACCTCAGAGAAATTGCTTGCTACAAAACTAAAGCACTCTCAGTGGGAGGGGGTTATATAGGGAGGAACTTCCTGTGAAGTTGATTACACCAGTGTCCACACCTGAAGGTACTCCATATAACCCATATGTAATGACTATGCGCTCTGTGTCCCGTGATGTACTCCAAGAAAAGGATTTTACAGGTAAGCCGTTATTAAAAATCCCTTTTTTTTTCATCACAAAAAGTGATCGTGTGTACGCGGCATCAGAATCGGGACTGTTGGCTATTGCCGGCGGCACTGATTGAGTGAAAATTTTCCAGCAGGTTGGTTAAACAGAAGTCGATCAAGAGACCTAACTTTTGTACAACCAGCCTGCCCATAAATGGATTGAAATTTGTGGGTTCCCGGCTGAATTTCCATCCTACTTTGGCCCACTTTAGGGAGGGTTTCTCTTGCATTAAAGAGATTTCTTCTTGCTTTCTGTTGTGTTTCTGGGACCGGTAGTGACGTAACACCTCCCTGACCTGACAGGCTGCAAAAGAAACTGATGAATGTAAGAAATAAATGGTCATAAATGCACGTTAAGATTATCATTCGTATCTATATCTATAAAAATGCTAAAATTGACTGACTATATTTTTGCAAATTAGTTTAACCACTTAAGACCCGGACCAATATGCTGCTAAATGACCAAAGGTGTTTTTACAATTCTGTACTGCGTCGCTTTAACAGACAATTGCGCGGTCGTGCGACGTGGCTCCCAAACAAAATTTGCGTCCTTTTCTTCCCACAAATAGAGCTTTCTTTTGATGGTATTTGATCACCTCTGCGATTTTTATTTTTTGTGCTATATACAAAAATAGAGCGACATTTTTGAAAAAAAAACAATATTTTTTAATTTTTGTTATAAGAAAAATTGAATAAACTAAATTTTAGTCAAACAATTAGGCCAAAATGTTTTCAGCCACATGTCTTTAGTAAAAAAAAAAATCGCAATAAAAATAGCGGCAACAGCGACACTAATACAGCGATCAGAAAAACGATCGCTTAGTGATGCTGGCAATAGGGGGTGAAAGGGTTAACTAGGGCGGTGATCAAGGGGTTAAAACTTAATTAGGGGGGGTACGGGGCTACCCTGGACCTAACACTAACTGCCTGTCACACTAACTGTCACACTGACACTAAATGCAGTGATCAGTAAATATATGATCACTGCAATCAGTGACAGGGGGCTGGGGGGGGGGGGTGATCGTAAGGGGTTAAATGTGCCTATGTGTGTGGTGTCAGTGTAGTATTGGTGCAACTTACTGTGAGTCTTCTCTCCTCTCGGCGGATTGAAAATACCGCCGAGATGAGAGGCGACAACACTTCCTCTGCCTGTCTTTACATTATACAGGCAGAGGAAGTGACACTGCGGGGGCTCAGGGGATTGGATGGGAGCGATCACGAGGGGATTGACAGAAACGAACAGCCGCCCCCTCAGCACGGATCGCTCCCTGAGGTAAGACGACCACCGCACGCAGCGGAGGGGGTCCCGATCGGACCCCCGACCAGCAACAAGGCAGGGACGTACATGTACACCCATGTGCCTGTACGTGCCATTCTGTGGACGTACTTAGGGCCAGATTCAGGTAGATGGGAGCATCTTTGCTCCAGAGTAACGCTTCTCATTTACGTTACTCTGCCGAAATTTTAGGAGCAAGTGCTGTTATTCATGAAGCACTTGCTCCTAAAGTTGCGGCAGCGCATCGCAAATGAGCCGGCGGAATTCAAATTGGGCGGGTACGGGGCGTGTATTATTTAAACTAAGCGCGATCCCGCGGCGAACATACTGCGCATGCGTCGAGTGTCAATACATCCCAGTGCGCATGCTCCAAATTCTGTCAGTGAACGTCAATGACGTCACATCCCCATTCATGAAAGTTTTACGCAAGCGATGCGTTTTTTTTTTTTTTCCGACGCGATGACGACGCCTATACTTAACATAGGATACTCCACTAGGGGGCTGCTTTATCTTTACGCCGCGTATCGCTTACGGAAACGTCGGAAAGTCACTGCGTCGCGCCCGAATACGATCGTGAATTGCCGATTCCCGCTGATTAACATATTTTTTCAGCGTAAATCAGCGGGAACGCCCCCGGCGCCATTTTTAAATTAAGTTGCGATGCGATGGCCAAATTCAATTGCGCCGATCGCATCGGAACACCAACCCGGCGTTTCTTGTTTTCTGGTTACAGAAAACAGAAACGCCGGCTTAAAGTGACAGTTAGGCTGGAGTATCACTGATACTTCAGCCTAACTCTACCTGAATCTGGCCCATAGTCGTGCGGCGGTCGTTAAGTGGTTAAAAGTAAGTTCGTTTTTTTTGTTTTTTTTCAATTTCAGTGTTAAATGTTTTTTTTTTAAATTGGGTACTTTAGCGTTTCTCACAATACACACAGAAAGATAAAATATTACAACAAATGTATCACCATCCTGCTGAAGACACAATGACAGATCCCCAGATGCTGTCTGGCTGGTGACGGATATGTCGTGTGTCTGTACTCTGCTTTGTTTGTGTGTTTGTGTACTTGTCTTTTGTGACAGAACAACAATTAGCCAGTGACAACTTACAAATTGTTATTGAGTGCATCTTCCGTACATACACAGCTGTCACATGCATCCCTGTCTTATAGGTTTCGGATTTTAAGCAGCAGCTGTTGATATCAGCGGGACTCAGCCCAGACCGAATAGTGGAGTTCTCCTGCGGTGAGTCTGGGTATTTCCATTTTTAATACAAACCTTATATCAGGAGAGGTTTTGTATACGTATAGACATTAGATAAAAGTTGTGACAAACTGAGGGGGTAATGAGAAGGGCTGCATCTTTTAGAGATCAATATGGTTTTATTTAGGTATTTTTTTTTTTTTTTAAGAGATTTTTTTTTAGGTTTAAGACAAACCAACAAACAGAAAAACCCAGGAAATGGGGAAGAGAGCACCAGTTCTTTCAAGTTCAGCTTTGGCTAAGAACCACATTAAGCTACACCATATTGTCAAAAGTATTAGGACGCCTGCCTTTAATCACACATGGGGCCAGATTCAGAAAAGATGTACGCCGGCGTATCTCCAGATACGCCGCCGTAATTTCAAATGTGCGCCGTCGCATCTTTGCGCCGATTCACAAAGCGAGATACGTCGAAAAACATGGCTTCAGCCGTCCGACGTAACTTGCCTACGCCGGCGTATCGTGGGCGCATAGTTAAGCTGGACGCAGTCGGCGTTCCCATTATAAATATGCAAATGAGTAAGATACGCCGATTCACGAACGTAGATGCGCCTGACCGTTTCATATACGCGATTTGCGTAAGGCTTACGTCCGGCGTGAAGTTACCCCTGCTATATGAGGCGCGGCTAATGCAAAGGTATGGGCCAGGGAACGACGCCGTAGAATTTTACGCCGTTTACGCCATTTACGTAGTAGGTGAATAGGGCTTGGGCGTAGGTTACGTTCACACATCAAAGGCATTGCGCGCCGACGTCTCTTAGGGAGTATATGCGACGTGATTCTGAGCATGCGCGAGCATGCCCAGTTCGACCGGCCATTCATTAGCATGGGGTCACGCTTAATTTAAATAGATGACGCCCTCCTCCTTCCTACTTTGAATTAGGCGGGCTTACGCCGGCCAATTTACGCTACGCCGCCGCAACTTACGGAGCAAGTGCTTTGTGAATACTGCACTTGCCACTCTAAGTTGCGGCGGCATAGCGTAAAGAAGATACGCTACGCTCGCACTTTAGGCTGGATTCACACCAGTCAGGTGCAGATTCCAGCTCAGTTTCCCCAGCGAAGAGAAAAATCAGTTGTTCAGCGTTTCATGTCAGTTTTCGATCAGTATCAGGTCAGGCTTACATCGGTATTTTATCGTGTTCACAACGGAACACATCTGCCAATCAGATGTGTGCCCATAGAAGATAATGGGCCTGAATTCGCACCTGAGCCAGAAAACGCACACGTTTTTGTGCAATGCACAGTATGAATGCCCCGTAGGTATGTGAACCAGCCTCATTTAAATGAATGTATTTTAAAATGTTATGCGAATTGGATGCGCTGTAAAATTGTGTTTTTAAAAAAAAAAAAAATTGGATCACTTTTATTGCTGTCACAAGGAATGTAAATGTCCCTTTTGACAGTAATAGGTGGTCACAGGTACTCTTTATGGAAGGATCGGGGGTCTAAAAGACCCCCAATCCGTCCTTTGCACTTCAAAGTATTCAGATCGCTGAAAACTGCGATTTTGAATACTGTGTATTTTTTAAAATCCGGCGCCATTGGCAGCCGAGTAAACAGGAAGTGACATCGCTTTTGTGTTTTCCATTCGCGGCTTTGTTCCAGTCAGTGGGACGGGAGGCCCGGTAAGAGATGTCGCCTCCCGCTCTTCCGGGATAACAACCGAGCGGCTTTTGTTATCCCTGGAAGGCCAATCGCCGGCTCTAAAAAATGATACTGGGATGATGCCCGCAGCTGCGGGCATCATCCTGGTATAACCCCCGAATAACCCCCGAAAGCCGACGACCCATATGTGCACACCTCTATCAAAAATTGAAAGATTATTTAAGATTATTATACTGACTTAATGTATTTATAAAAAATGCATTCACTATATTACGTAATGTGTTAGGGCCAGTTCAGACTGCTGTGTGGTGCAAAATCGCATGTGATTCGCACCGTACTGCAGTGCAAATCACATGCAATATCTGTGCGATGCGATTTCAGCCATACAGATAGTATGGCTGAAATCGCATCACATTCAGACTAAACTTGCACAGGACCCTTTTTTGGTCCGCACCAGAATCATATCGCATGGATGTTCACACCTATGCAATCCGATTCATGTCCAAAACTGACAGTTCGCAGTGAGATATGCAAGCTGAAATGGCGATGTCATTAACAATGTATTGACACTCCCAGCAGTTTGCATATGGCCGTGTGAACTAGCGTGCGAGTCGGGTGCGATGCGGGAACAAGCAGTGGATTTGCAGCGTTCCTGCATCGCAGCAGTGTGAACCGGCCCTAATGGTGTGAATCCTGTTATACTTTTCCTAATGTCTTTGTTGTTTTATGTTCTGATAACTGGGCTCAGGCAGTGTTTGTTAGCACAGTGAGTAGAAACTTGTACAGAGGCACATGCAGGTTGCTGTTACCAGTCTCTCCTAAAAAGATTGCCTGACTTCTACGCTACACCAGTGGTATCAGTGGTGACCCTACACAAGTATGCAAAGTTCTGGCTCTTTGCTCTGTTTTCACTGGCTGCATGTCTGTTCTGAGTTAGCGACTTAAAATATTAAAGAGAGGATTTATCTTTGCAATCAGCTGATAACATGTGACAGTTATACATAGAAAACGTCCTGCCCCACCTAAGATAAGCCATGCTTGTGACCTCTTCTCTTGCACTCTCATTCTATTTCAACAGGACATGTCATCCCACCTGAGAACATATTACCCATAGTGCTTTGCAGTGGGCCCACCAATCAGCAGTTGGAATTTACCTATCAGAAGAGGGATTTGCCTGAGATGGTAAGCACAGCTTATAACATTTACACTCTAGACTTCCGAAAAAACTGCTTTTAATGGATAAGGGAAAAAAAAAAGAGTTGACATATTAACTACATATTGGCCAGTAAAACTAGCACAGGCATCGTACTTTAGTAAATACCTCCTGATGAGTTGGGCCTTTCCACACTAGCATACAGATGAGCTGGACGGTTGCAGTAAAAGGTCAGAGAACGGGACACCACACTATATAGTGCATGAGCACTTTACACTCTCTGTGGGAAACCTGTGCTTTGTCTTTAGAGGTCTGAGACACCCGACAATCTGAGGCAGAGCTAGAGCTCTCCAGTCAGTAGGGAGCTTGAGTTTTGCTTATTGGAGAGTTTTAGCTCTTAAAGGGGAGTTCCACCCACAATTTCACTTTTTAAATATAAATACCCCTGTAATACACAAGCTTAATGTATTCTATTAAAGTTAGTCTGTAAACTAAGGTCTGTTTTGTTAGGTTGTTACAGCATTTAGGTTTATAATCTAGAAATAGACCGTGGCCATCTTAAGTGTGGGCATCATGAAGCCAGACTGTATGACTTCCTGGATTTCAACTTTGCATATCTCGCACATGCTCAGTGCTGCACAAGCAATGTAATAGTTTTCAGTCAGGTTTGCAAGGGCTACTGGGAAACATGTATCTATCCCAGAAACCCTTGCAAATAGCCTTGTGACTTAATAGCCTAGGCTAATAAGGAGGGGGAAGTAATGAAGGACTACAAAATAAAGGTATTTACAAGCAACAAAATAAATAAAAATTGTCCATTCTGAACACTATGAGATTAGGGCATGCAGCACAGACAAACATAAAAAAATGGGTGGAACTCCACTTTAAGTTCTGTACACACGGCCGGGAATCACGTCAGGAAAAAAACTTTGGTTTTCTTGACGGGATTCCTGGCAAGCTTAACTTGCAAAGCCGTGCATACAGACGGCCACTCAAAAGAAACGTTGTTCTTTTGAATGGCAGGAACGCGGTGATGGCATCGACTACGACGAGCTGGCGCTCATCACATTTGATGCCGTCGCCGCCATCTTGCTACACCCCACACTAAGCTTCTATGCTACTGCGCATGCGTCAAAGTCTTATCGAGCATGCGCGGGTATACCTCGGACAGGTAAACATACAGATGGCCGGTTTTCTCGGCAGGAAACACTCTGCCGGGAATCCCGATGGGAAAATAGAGAGCAGGTTCTTTATTTTTCCCAGGCAGTTTTCCTGTCGAGAAAACTGCTAGGGAGCATACACACGCCAGAATACCCGGCCAAAAGCTGTCCTGCCAGAAAACCAGTCTTGTGTACGAGGCTTGACTCAGGGGGAAAACAGGAATTATTGGACCTCTGCAGAGAGCCTCCTGCTTCCACACAGAGAGCAAAGGTCCTTCTCTACAGCATGTTGGCAGGGCACAAGCTGCCTTTATAAAGAGAACAATCTGTAAGACTTTGCACACCCTTTGTTTTGATGCACCTGAAATGTATTTAGCTGATTTAAAATGTAAGGTCAGTTTGGCTTCAAAGTTGAACTCCAAGAAGGTATAAAACCATTCTATGAATGCAGTTATATATTTATTTATAAAAAAAAAAAAAAAAAAATTAAAATTGTTAATGTAACCTCCTGTACAGCAGCATTCACAGCAGAGTTAAAGCGAAGTTCCACCCAAAAATGGAAGTGTACCTCTCCCCCTTCCCTCCTTGCAATCTTCTGGGACACGTCACAGGTCCCAGAAGATTGCCCTGCCATTCATAACGTGCAGCGCCACAGCCAAGCGGCAATGTCTGCCCCTCTTTCACTGCCCTTTATTACTCGGGCCAGCCTATATCTGTGTTGCTTAAAGCGGTTGTGAACCTCAGACATGAAATATGAACAAAGCATATCCTTCTATAGTGTGTACTTGTCTCAGTCCGGAGCACTAAGTGTCATTTCTGTCTGCTGCCCATGTTCCTCTGCTCCAGCACACAGCTGAGATTGACGGCCTCAGCTCAGTTCCTGTGTACTTTATGAAGGGGGTGTGTCCCTTCCCTTCAATCTGCTCTTAGAGCTGTTCTCACTGAGTGTGTGACTTCAGATGTCCGCCCTCTGCTTTCAGAACGCTCAGACAATCTTGATAAATTCTGCACTTTAAATAGATGTAGAGAAGAGAGAACTGCAGATAAATGGGTACACCTTAGGATTTGTTTCATGTCTGTGTATCACTTGAGGCCAGTCACTTCTCTAGGTATATATAAGGTTTACTACCACTTTATTTGCAGTAGAAAAAAAGCCTGGCTGTACTGTCAGAATATTTTTTAGTATTGGGTATTTTTATACATAGTTACATTGGTTCAGCTTGTATACAGTATATACCATACCAAGCCAAGACCCCTGTAAACTGGAAAGCACTGCAGTAGACACAGCTACTCCAGTAATCTCTACTTAAAGGGGTTGTAAGGGTACAAGTTTTTTTACCTTCATGCATCCTATGAAAAAAAAAAACATCTAGCAGCACCGCCCCCCCCCCCCCCCCCGAGCCCCCGTTGTACTTACCTGACCGTTCGAATCTCCCGGGCGCGTCCACGTCGTCCTCTTCGGTTCCCAGCCTGGCCGTTGATTGGCTAGGCTGGGCGGATTGATAGCAGCGCAGCCATTGGCTAGCGCTGCTGTCAATCAGGGCGGATGACGCGGTGCGCTGGGGGGCGGAGCCGAGTGATACAGTCGGCGGCTATGGCCGCCGCTGTATCACGGGAGCGCGCTCGCAAAAGCTTTCCTCCATGCGAGCGCCCTCGCATGAAGAGGGAAAGCTTTTGCGAGGAGGAGCCCAGACAGCCGCCGAGGGACCCCAGAAGACAGCTTTCCGGGCCACTCTGTGCAAAACGAACTGCACAGTGGAGGTAAGTATAACATGTTTGTTATTTTAAAAACAAAAAAATCCTGTGTTTAGTGTCCCTTTAAACCCAAGTCCGGTGCTAAACAACTGGCCTCTTGCATTCTGAACACAAGAGGTTGTCCACTTGGCATGGGCGCCATTCAGAGAATTCTTTGCTGACTGGATGAGTTGGAAAGGTGGGACGGTGATGTCAAGCTTTCCACCTCGTCCAGTCAGAGTATGCTTTGCATTCATTCAGAAAATGAGTAGTGCACATGCCGAGTGGACAACTTCCTGTGTTAAGAATGCAGGAGGGCTTCTACTTCAAGCTGGATCAATATAACTATGTATAAAATATCCATACCCAGAAATCCTCTTTAAAGCCGACCTTCGGTCATTTTTTTCACCTATTAAATCCTCTTCACGTTAAAGTTTGGCTAGTAAAACATTTTTTTTGTGGCAGTAAATACCTTATACAGCCCACTTCTTGTTTCTTGTCTGGAAAAAAGCCTAGACTTATAACATCATGCACAGCTCTCTCTCTCTCTCCTGAGAGATTGCCGGGAAGAGAGGGAGGGCGAGTCATAAGAGGGCCAATGAGAGCTGGAGATGTGCCTCAGTGTAAATCCAGGAAGTGAACAGGCAGCAGCTTCAGCTGCCAACAGTTAAAATGGCTGCAGCCAGACTCAGTGGAGGGACATTTTTGAAGCATATTTGGCAAGTACAAAAACACAATATACATAAAGTAATATGCAAAGTGGTTGGAGGGAAGCTTCAGAATGGCAAAGATGTTTTTATTGCAAATTATGTGAGGAGACTGCAGTTCCTCTTTAAATCTCAGGACTGGATGGACAGAAATGCAATTCCTTTGGCAGATAAACCATCTCTTATTTATGTATTTCATTTTTTAAAGGGTCACTAAAGTAAAAAAAAAAAAAAATTCTTTAAAATGTCATACTTACCTCCACTGTGCAGTTTGTTTTGCACAGAGTGGCCCCGATCCTGGTCGTCTGGGGTCCCTCGGCGGCTGTCTCTGGTTCTCCCCGCAAGAACTCATCACCTTCATGTGAGAGAGCTTGCATGGTGATGAGTCCTTGCGGGCGCACTACCGTGATGCAACGAGCGGCCATAGCCGCTCACTGTATCACTCAGCCCCGCCCTTCTGCGAGCCGCATCACTGGATATGATTGACAGTGGCGCCAGCCAATCGCTGCGCTGCTCTCAATCCATCCGCTCTAGCCAATCAGCGGCCAGGCTGAGCAGCTAAGAGGATCTCGGGACCGAGCGTGGGACTTTTGAGGGGTCGGGTAAGTAAAATGGCATCATCATCATCAGATGTTTTTTCACCTTAATGCATAGATTGCATTAAGGTGACATTTTTTTTTTCCTTTACAACTTCTTTAAGGAACAAAAAGACTATTAAAAGAAAACCAAATCAATTCCATCATGAAGGGAAGATTTACCTCTGTTCATGAAGAGTTTGATGCTGTGTGAAGGAATAGTCTGCATTGCTAACTACCATGGGTTCTAGTCCATTTTCAGGTTTTACTCCAAATAGAAGTACTAAATGGCTTGCCATAGTCAACAGAATGATATTTAAACATCTATGATTGTAAGTCCTGGTGCTGTAAGTCCTCATCCTTTCATGTATGGTCCAGGCCTTCCCTTCTGGAAACCAGCAAGGCTTTTATCATCTCTTGTCATTTAGAGACCGTGTATTTTTATCCCTGCAGATGGATGAGACTGGAAGGATCTTGGTGAATTTGTGTAATGTCATCCCAGGAGGGCTTGTGTGTTTCTTTCCTTCCTACGACTACCAGAAGCTCATCCTGGATCACTGGGAGAAGACGGGACAGCTGAAACGGCTGGCGGCCAAGAAAAAGGTCTGTGGGGGTGACACTGCGGTAACGGAAACTGACGCAGTTCTTCAAACTATGTACGCTTTTATTGAAGTGTTTTACATAGTTAGTCAGGTTGAAAAAAGACACAAGTCCATCTGGTTCAAACATAAAAGTAAATAAATAAATAAAAGCATAGACCCCGCTCAGTGCAGACCCCCCTCTCCATCAGCATAGAAACCCTCCCAGTGCAGACCCCTCTCCATCAGCTCAGACCCCCCCATAGACACCCTCCCAGTGCAGACCCCTCTCCATCAGCATAGACGCCCTCCCAGTGCAGACCCCTCTCCATCAGCATAGACGCCCTCCCAGTGCAGACCCCTCTCCATCAGCATAGACACCCTCCCAGTGCAGACCCCTCTCCATCAGCATAGACACCCTCCCGGTGCAGACCCCTCTCCATCAGCATATACGCCCTCCCGGTGCAGACCCCTCTCCATCAGCATAGACGCCCTCCCGGTGCAGACCCCTCTCCATCAGCATATACGCCCTCCCGGTGCAGACCCCTCTCCATCAGCATAGACGCCCTCCTGGTGCAGACCCCTCTCCATCAGCATAGATGCCCTCCCAGTGCAGACCCCTCTCCATCAGCATAGACGCTCTCCCAGTGCAGACCCCTCTCCATCAGCATAGACGCTCTCCCAGTGCAGACCCCTCTCCATCAGCATAGACGCTCTCCCAGTGCAGACCCCTCTCCATCAGCATAGACGCTCTCCCAGTGCAGACCCCTCTCCATCAGCATAGACGCTCTCCCAGTGCAGACCCCTCTCCATCAGCATAGACGCTCTCCCAGTGCAGACCCCTCTCCATCAGCATAGACGCTCTCCCAGTGCAGACCCCTCTCCATCAGCATAGACGCTCTCCCAGTGCAGACCCCTCTCCATCAGCATAGACGCTCTCCCAGTGCAGACCCCTCTCCATCAGCATAGACGCTCTCCCAGTGCAGACCCCTCTCCATCAGCATAGACACCCTCCCAGTGCAGACCCCTCTCCATCAGCATAGACACCCTCCCAGTGCAGACCCCTCTCCATCAGCATAGACACCCTCCCAGTGCAGACCCCTCTCCATCAGCATAGACACCCTCCCAGTGCAGACCCCTCTCCATCAGCATAGACACCCTCCCAGTGCAGACCCCTCTCCATCAGCATAGACACCCTCCCAGTGCAGACCCCTCTCCATCAGCATAGACACCCTCCCAGTGCAGACCCCTCTCCATCAGCATAGACACCCTCCCAGTGCAGACCCCTCTCCATCAGCATAGACACACCCCCAGTGCAGACCCCTCTCCATCAGCATAGACACACCCCCAGTGCAGACCCCTCTCCATCAGCATAGACACACCCCCAGTGCAGACTCCTCTCCATCAGCATAGACACCCCCCAGTGCAGACCCCTCTTCATCAGCATAGACCCCCCCCCTCCCCATAGACACCCTCCCAGTGCTGAGGAAAGGGGGTTTGTAGTTAGTGGAGGGGGGTCTGTACTGAAGAGGGATTATAGTTGGTGGAGGAGGTCTGACACCAATTTTTTCCACACCGGGTGACACCAACCCTAGTGACTCCACTGCTTTGCTGGGCTGGATGCTGCACCTCTGCCTCCCAGGAGCATAAAAATAGCAGGGATTGGAAACAGAGGCTGTATATGCCCCAGTGTTTATGTGCCTGAAGGTGAAGAATAAAATAACGCACCTAAGGAACCAATGGCCAGAGTTTTTGACACAAGATAGATACCTTTTTATAATGATCTTCTCCTCCTGGCTGGAGTTTAGCTTTAATACAGTATCCTGCAGGCCGGACTTTCTCCTCTAGAAGATATGAAGTTTAAAAGATGCAGAAAATGGTTCCACTGATTTGTATTTGAACACTTCTTTTTTAGATATTTCAGGAGCCGAAGAAAGCCAACCAAGTGGAACAAGTGTTGTCCGAATATTCGCGCTGCATCAAGGTAAGGCCAAGAGCTGCCTTTGGTTTAGTTGAGGATTACTTCTTGTTTTTAGATTTCAAAGCTTCCTGGCAGTTCAGGATCGCCCGTGCAGTCAAATTGCATAAGTGCTACATAAAATGTTAGTTTTATGTAGTACTTATGGTCGACGGAAAACTTTAAAACCTCTTTAGCTTACACAGCCTCAAATTATATCTTTTTGCTAATTATCATATTATCCTGCCAGATCTCCAGCCAGTCTGCAGGGCCCTTAACCGGCGCCCTTCTCCTTTCTGTTGTTGGAGGGAAGATGAGTGAAGGAATCAACTTTTCTGATGACCTGGGCAGGTATGTGTGCTAAAAACCTAAATCTGATTTCTCATCGCTTTTATAGACACCTCCTATAGAGAAGATGACTCCCCAGCTCACTTTGCTGTTTCCTAACCTGCATCTGAGTTTTGAGCGGGGGGGTTCCGTGGATCGGAGTTGTTAAGTGGGGGGGCCCGGATCTGAGTTGTTGAGCGGGGGGGAATCGCGGGACTCCAGGACCGATCTCCAGTCCCGCGAAATCCGGGATGTTGGGAGGTATGCTGATGCACTGGGGTGCTGCCATAGGAAGAAGGAACACAGGCCTGCCCTGTTTTCCAATTATGAAGGTTTCAGCGTACCATATTTTTCGCACCATAAGACGCACTTTCTGACACCATCCCGAAAGCAGTGAGAGCCCTTGCTGTTTTTTTTTTAACCCGAACCCCCCCCCCCCCCTTCGGAGCCGTGGTCTAGTCCAGTCTGACTTCCTGCTCCTTCCCCTGACGCTGCTGATGTTAACTATGTCCCTAGTCTTCATTTCTAGCTGCTTCCTGGGTACATCTGAGGTTGAGAGCCAGTCAGCGGGGATTATAATGGCAGTTTCCTCCACTGCCTGAGGTGAGCTGTTGATAAGGGGGTGGGAGGTGTGAGCTGGTATGGTATCCATTGCCCATCACCTGAGCTAATGTGATAGAGGCTTAAGGGGTGTTTGTGTGTGCCCTGCCACCCTAAGCTGATATAGTGTAGCTGAGCTGATTTGATGGGTGGGGTGGTATTGCTGTGTGTCCACCACCCACCTATAGTAGTAGTATAATATAAAATATTTTAGTACACCATTTGGTTCAAAATATATATTTTTTTCTTGTGTTCCTCCTCTAAAACCTAGGTGTGTCTTATGGAGCGAAAAATACGGTATATGGAAAGACGATAGACGATTGAGTTGGTGCAGTGTGCATGCCGTGCTGCTCTCCACATAGTCTTTACGCACCTTAAAGTGGTTATAAGCCCTTACATTAAACAAATCCTCCTACATATGTTGTACCTCCTTGATCTGCAGCATTCTCTTCTCTACATCCATTCAAACTGCACAATTTATAAGCTCGTCTGAGAGTTCTGAAAAAAGGGGGCAGAGAGCTGAAGTTACACTTGGCAAAGCTTAGTGAGAAGAGCTGATTGGAAGGAAGAGACGCACACAGAAACAGAGCTGAGCCCCATACATACAGTTAGAATATGATACAAAAAAGCGATCGTATGATAATCGGATCGTTCGTACACAGCTTTCGTCCAAAATTTTCCAAGGGTACAAACACAAATTTTTTCTCGCATGATACCAGAGTGTATGACTTTAACCACCCCTTTAAGAGGTTTACGATGCCGGGAGGCAGGTGGGGCTAAAGATCACATGACCGCCGTGATGGCTGTCACGGCAGTCATGTGATCTAAAATTTCCCGATCGCAAGCAGCTTTTTAGTTAATCGCCGGTAACTCTGTATTGACAGCAATTCATGCAAAGACCAGGAGCCGAGAGACCAGCGCCAGGGGGTTAATCGCTACAGTTTTTGTCTGATAATACAATACAAATACATTGCATCACTTTTTATTCAGTCGTAGAGAATTCTCATACTTTAGTAACCTATTCCTTTTCGATATGGAGACTAGCATGAAAAAAAAACTGGATGATCGTTCAACCGATAATCATATCTTGTGTAATAGGCTTTAATTTTCTGTAGCTCCCTCGTCTGTCACCAATTTTCTCTTAGGCCTCGTACACACGATCAAATCTGTCTGCTGGAAACAGTCTGCTAGACCGTTTCAGCAGACAGATTCGATTGTGTGTACGGGCTAACAGACAGATTTGGCCAACCAACAGATTTCAAAGCATGCTTTGAAATCTGTCGGCTGGGAACCCATCCGCCCGACATGTCTGCTGGTTAGTACGCTAACCAGCAGACATGTCTTCTCGCACACGCGCCGAATGGATTCGGCGCATGCGCGGAAGCGTTTTACTTCCTGGTGCGGTGACGTGGCGGCGTCAACATCACCGACACGTCAGCGCGCTGTCTGCTGGCGGGGATTTTGGTTTGCTCGTGTGTACACGCGAGCAAACCAAAATCCCAGCAGACAGATTTGTTCAAATCTGTCGGACAGACAGATTTGAACAAATCTGTCTGCTCGTGTGTACGAGGCCTTAGTGTCAGAAAAACCTGTCAGAAACGGCCAGAAATGATACTTAGGGGGTTATTTACTAAAAGCAAATCCACTTTGCACTACAAGTGAAAAGTGCACTTGAAATTGCACTGAAAGTACACTTGGATGTGCAGTCGCTGTAGATCTGAGGGGTAGATCTGAAATTACGGAAACTCTGATGATTTTAATATCTAATCATGTGCCAGCTAAAATGCTGTTTTTTATTTCTTTCTCGTACATCACGGGACACAGAGCGGCATATTCATTACTATATGGGTTATATGGAGTACCTTCAGGTGTGGACACTGGCAATCTCAAACAGGAAGTCCCCTCCCTATATAACCCCCTCCCCTAGAGGGAGTTCCTCAGTTTTTTCGCCAGTGTCTTAGGTGTTGGTCACGGAATAGCTTTGCTCCACATCCTTGGGATTAAGGGCGGGCTAACCGGATCTGTCCAAGGAGCCTCAGTGCCAAAGTGGACAGTACCCGGGCCCCAAACCGTGGGGTTTTGCCTATAATGCTCCTCTTTGGAGGGCTGGACCCTGGGCCCAGGACTTGGAGTTTGTAAAAACCATAAGTTCCTGTTTGCCAGGGTGCTATATAGGTCCAGGACAGTGGGTACCTTCATAGGACCCCAGGGCCTGAAGGTCTACTACGCTACCCACGGAGATGGGAGAAGATTGGATCGTTTTGCTGGACAAACATCCTGCAGCATGGAGCAGGTAAGGGGGAGCCTGCGGGACTTGGTTCGACAGCAGGCTCTCCGGGGTAACCTAAAAGGGGGGATAGCCTAAGTATGCTCTGCATTGGCAACCTTGCTCACTATGTCTGAGAGAGACAGGATGACACCTTTTTTCCCCCATCACTAGGTTCCCCTGTCTAAGAATGTGTTGCTAGCTAACCTGCTGCTTTCTTCCTAGGACTAGTAAGGATCCCTAGGGGGCCTTTTGGAGAGTCCTACCTGGCCGGGGGTTTGAATCTGCCGCCTGATTCTGCAGTCCTGGGTCTCCAGCAGCGCGGCTCCTCCATGTTCCTCCTGTTCCGGCATACGCGCGCGCGCGCGCACGTCTTATAGACGTTTTTTTGCGCCGTTCAGAGAGGAGGGCGGGGGGGGCGTGCCTGCGGCGTCATACAGGGGCACGCCTTGTGCTGTTATAGATCAGCAGGCATTGTCAGTGCTCAGTCTGGGGCTGATTTCAGAAGGAGAGGACGCAGAGCGGCAGAACAGTGACTCCCGGTGGCGGAAGAGGGGTAGTACATGCTGGACCAATGCCTTTTTTGTTAAGCCAAGAAATTCCCCTTTTTGCAGCAGGTTGGAGGCTGGCAAACTAAGTTTGGGGTCACTGTATGTTTTAAAAAAAAAAAATATATATATATATAATATATATTTAAAAAAAAAAAAAGAGAAAAACATACGGGGCCCCATCAGTTTTTGGGCATTAGTGATCTATTGTCCCCTAAGCTCTGGTTTTGTACTCCTGGCCACTACAGTCTGTTGTTGTTGGCGGAGTCCCTCGATTTTGTATTATGGCTTCCAAAGGTTCGGGGTCAAAGGGTACAAAAAAGACCAAAAAACAAAGGGGTTCCCCTTCTGATTCTGATGATATGCCGATACTTTCCCCGCAACTTATTAACATAAAGGGCGCCTTGGATGAGCCATTAGGGGGATCTGGTGCGGAGGCTGGCCCAGATCAGCCCAGCCCTGTGTTTATCACAGAGGAGATGCTAGCCGTATCCCTAGGGGGGCTAGAAGAGAGAATAGCAGCATTGATTGCTAGAGCTATTCCTGGTAAGAAACGGGTTAGATCCCCATCACCAAGAGGTGTATCCTCAGATGCTGAGATTCTCTCTCCGGAGGAATTGGAATCACAGGAGGATCAACTAGACCTGAACCAAGAGGGTTCAGGGATTGAGGGATCTGCCTCTGAGGAACCATTTTCAGACTCTTCTGGCAGGGTTTCCCTTCCATGGAGGACGACTCTTCGGAGAGGATCTGGATAAATATATTCAGACTATTTCAAATGGCAAGAGTACCCTTTTACCGGTCAAAAAGACATTCCGGGGTCCTACATTTAAAAGGCAGCTCTTTCCTGTCTCGGGGCCCTCAAATTCCAGGCAGTATCGACGGCCGCCTGCACGATCCAACGTTAACAGTAGATCGCAGGGACAGGCCCCTGGGGGTAAGAGGCCATGGTATCGCAAGCCGACAAAGACAGCCCCTAAGTCTGCCTTATGAAGGGGCGCCCTCACTCTCGCGGGTGGGGGGAAGGCTTTGTTTCTTCTCAGAAGTTTGGGAAGCCAAGATCCCCGACAAATGGGTCCGGGCGTCTGTAACCACAGGCTAAGCCTGAGCCACATGCCCTGTCCATGGACTTGCTGCTGTTGTATTTTCACCTAGGAGAGACTATTGTAGAGATTCCCCTTCCCTTCCTGTCCTGAATGAGAACCGAAGACTCTGAGCTGAAGGAAGATCGTGCTGGGTGTTACGGGCTGTTTGGCGCTGAGTCCATTGATGCCTTAATTAAGTGATCTGCTGCTGGAATATTGGATGACTGAGGAGATCCTTGTCTCTATATGCTGTTCTACCACTGTTGGATTAACTGGATGATTGAGGAGATTCCTGTTTATACATGCTGTTTAACCTTTTCATTAAGGTGAGAGGCCATCCTTACCTTTTTTGGTGGAGGTTTTCTTCTGCTTGCTTCAAACACATTCTGGATTCGGTCCTGCACATTTACATTGGATTATTAAGCACTTATGGACATTTTACACTGTTTTTCTTTGTGGTGTCACTTATGTTATTTATGTAATTATTAATTGTTTGCGCTGCACTTTCTCTGTTTATATGACTATTGGGGTGTTTTATTTGAATTTACCTTCAGTGCTGGCTTGCATTATTATTTTATTATTTTTGTTTTGTTATCTTCTAGCGCTGAATAATTTATTTACTGCTCTTCCTCTACAACCAGACCTACTCTCACAAGGCCCGATCCTCCACCCTACATTACAGCGTCTAAATTTGACGGCCTGGAGGCTGAATCCCTGATTCTCAGGGGTAGAGGTCTGTCTAGGCAGGTAATTCCTACCCTGATTAGGGCTAGAAAGCCGGTCTCCAGGGTGATTTATTACAGGGTGTGGAGGAACTACGTAGGCCGGTGTGAATCCAAAAGATGGAATTCCCGCAAATATACTATTGATAGGGTGTTAAGTTTTCTCCAGCTAGGAGTGGATAAAGGCCTGGCACTAAGCACAATCAAAGGACAGATCTCAGCTCTGTCAGTGTGGTTTCAGAGGCCGCTGGCCACCCACTCGCTGGTAAAGACCTTCTTACAGGGGGTCTTGCGTATTAATCCTCCTGTCAAGTCACCAATTTGTCCATGGGACTTAAATCTTGTCCTGTCCACTCTACAGAAACAACCCTTTGAGCCGTTGGCTGAGATTCCTTTAGTCTTACTGACAAGAAAGTTGGTTTTCTTGGTCGCCATAGTTTCGGCCAGGAGAGTGTCAGAATTAGCACCCTTATCGTGTAAGGAACCATATCTCGTTCTGCATAAGGACAGGGCAGTTCTCCGGCCCCATCCTTCCTTTCTACCAAAGGTTATATCCAAATTTCACTTGAACCAGGATTTGGTACTTCCATCCTTCTTTCCAAAACCCACATCTAGAAAGGAGGGGTTGCTGCATACCTTGGATATTGTCCGGGCCATGAAGGCCTATCTTAAAGCTACAGAAAAGATCCGGAAGACAGATGTGTTATTCGTTCTACCAGATGGCCCCAAGAAGGGGCAGGCAGCTGCAAAATCCACCATCTCGAGATGGATTAGACAATTAATCATTCAGGCCTACGGTTTGAAGAGGTTGCCTCCTCCTTTGTCGGTAAAGGCCCATTCTACCAGGGCCATGGGCGCCTCCTGGGCAGCACACCATCAGATCTCTATGGCTCAGATAGGCAAGGCGGCGACGTGGTCATCAGTCCACACGTTTACAAAGTTTTATCAACTAGACGTGAGAAGGAATGCGGATTCTGCCTTTGGACAGGCAGTACTACAGGCTGCAGTTTGAGATCCTCGGGATCAGAAGCACCCTTGGTTGTAAAAAAGAAAAAAAAAAAAAGTTTTTTCTTGACTAAGTTGGAATTATTATTATTATTTGAGTATACCTCTAAATTGAATCCTTCTTTGGAAGATGTCTCCCTCCCTTCATTAAAGCATTGCTTTCGGACATCCCATATAGTAATGAATATGCCGCTCTGTGTCCCGTGATGTACGAGAAAGAAAAAGGGATTTTTAAATACAGCTTACCTGTAAAATCCTTTTCTTGGAGTACATCACGGGACACAGAGCTCCCACCCCTCTTTTGGGTGACCATTTTGGGAGGCATACTGCTTGCTACAAAACTGAGGGACTCCCTCTAGGGGAGGGGGTTATATAGGGAGGGGACTTCCTGTTTGAGATTGCCAGTGTCCACACCTGAAGGTACTCCATATAACCCACATAGTAATGAATATGCCGCTCTGTGTCCCGTGATGTACTCCAAGAAAAGGATTTTACAGGTAAGCTGTATTTAAAAATCCCTTTTTTATTTTCTTGCATGTCCCCCTCAGATCTACAGCGACTGCACTTTCAGTGCAATTTCAAGTACACGTTGCACTTGTAGTTTGCACTTGTAGTGCAAAGTGGATTTGCCTTTCCTAAATAACTCCCCTAGTGCTTTTAACCGCTTGCCGACCACCCACTGCAGTTTTACAGCTCAGCTGCACAAAATCGCATAATATAACGTGATTTTGCTTTGCGGCCACTAGGGGCCGCCAGAGGTGCGCGTGCGAGAATCAGGAGCTGTGTGTGTGTAAATACACAGCTCCCGATCCTTTCAGGGGGAGAAATTAACTATCGTCTGTTCATACAATGTATGAACAGCGATCTGTCATTTCCCCTAGTCAGTCTCACCCCCCTTCAATTAGAACACAATGAGGGAACATTTTTAACCCCTTGATCGCCCCCTAGTGTTAACCCCTTCCCTGCCAGTGACATTTTTACAGTAATCCATGCATTTTTATAGCACTGATCGCTATAAATATGCCAATGGTCCCAAAAATGTGTCCGCTATAAGGTCACAGTACCAATAGAAATCGCAGATCGCTGCCATTACTAGTAAAAAAAAAACACGTTAGACGTTCTAACTTTTGCGCAAACCAATCAATAAACGCTTATTGCGATTTTTTTTTTTTTTTTTTTATACAAAATATATGTAGAAGAATACATATCGGCCTAAACTGCGGAAAAAAATAATTTTTTTAATATATTTTTGGGGGATATTTAGAATAGCAAAAAGTTAAAATATTCATTTTTTTTTTTCAAAAATGTCGCTCTATTTTTGTTTATAGCGCAAAAAATAAAAACCGTAGAGGTGATCAAATGCCACCAAAAGAAAGCTCTACTTGTGGGGGGAAAAAGGACGTCAATTTTGTTTGGGAGCCACGTCGCAAGACCGTGCAATTGTCAGTTAAAGCGACGCAGTACCGAATCGCAAAAGGTAGCCCGGTCATTGACCAGCAATATGGTCTGGGGCTGAAGTGGTTAATTGACACAAGTACACGCTATAGGGGGATATGCTTTGTTATATTTCATGTCTGAGGTTTACAAACACTTTTATCTTGCTGAAAAAGAGGAAATAAAGGGAAAAGCCCAAATGGAACACAGCAACTAAGAGGGGGACTAACTATTCCTAACTATCTAAAGCAGGGGTCCTCAAACTACGGCCCTCCAGCTGTTCAGGAACTACAATTCCCTTCATGCTTAGTCATGTCTGTGAATGTCAGAGTTTTGCAATGCCTCATGGGATATGTAGTTCCACAACAGCTGGAGGGCCGTAGTTTGAGGATCCCTGATCTAAAGGCAGGAACAGGAAAGGGTAAAAAGGAACTGGCTATAATATTTATGAGCACGTTGGCTCTTGGGATTCATTCAATCCTGCTTATAGTGATGTTCTGAGATGTTGAAAGAAAATCAAGGCTTTCACGCCTAATCTTCCTAGCATTGTCATGGTAACAGGTATGCAGCATGGAGGCAGAGAAGAGCTATAGTGGGTCTTAAAGGGAACCTGTCACAATATAAAGACTGACATTGCAATCTTGCTTTTGAAAATAAAACATCCTCATCCTTCACTTATGATCATGGTACTGCTTTGCTACAAAACTGAGGCATGTTGGTAGTTGGGCTGGACTACAGTTTTTTTTTGTTTGTGTGTCTCCAATCCTCCCATAGGTAGCAGTACATTTCAAATATTTAAGGCTTTCTGTGTCTCGTACAGAGGACTCTAAGGGATTTTAGGATGAGTCCAATAATCCTATTTTGTGTAAGCAGAGTGGATTTATATCCTTTGTGGTTATTGGGAAATATACTTAGATGAAGGCTTTAAACATTGTCGGAGGAGATCATTAACCCTTTGTAAACTGGTACACTGTCCAAGATGAAGTTTACAGAGCATTTAGACATAGGGAGCCAACAGAAAAACAGGGCATGGGAAAAGTATTCGTGGGGGTGGGCTAGCAAGAGAACCTGTCATTTTTCCCTGAAAGGGAAAGGCTTTGGATGCAGTTGTCTTGGGACTGTTTTCTAAATCATCTATATTCCTTTTCTTAGGTGTGTTGTGATGGTTGGCATGCCGTACCCAAATATCCGATCACCGGAGCTCCAGGAAAAAATGGCCTATCTTGATAAGACCGTGGTAAGGAGAGTCAGATTTCCCTGGTTAGGGTTTGTGCAGATGGGCAAATACTAGGGTTGTCCCGATATCACTTTTTTAAGACAGAGTACAAGTACCGATACTTATTTTCAAGTACTTACCGATACTTTTTTTTTTTTTTTTTTTTGTAAGGTTTCTTTTTTTTTATTCAGCCCTGTTGGGGTGCTTTGGTGAGATATCAGGGGTCTTAACAGACCCCTGATATCTCCCCCTTGAGACAGAAAGAGACAGAGGATAGAGATTCCCCAGTCGATTTCTCTGCAGCCTTAGCTGCACTTAAAATGAATGGAGAGGAGTCAGCGGCTCCTCTCCATTCATAAACTGAGACATCGTAATCACAGGAGGTTACAATGTTTCAGTTATGTGAATGGACAGAGTCAGTGATCACTGATTCTGTTCATTCTGAAAAGGAAGGAGCAGGACACGGAGAGGAACAGCAGAACGGAGGGGGATACGGAGAAAAACTGGAGGGGGACAGCAGCAGAACGGAGGGGGACACGGAGGAAGAACAGAGGGGAGAAAGCAGCAGAATGGAGGGGGACGCGGAGGAAGAACAAAGGGGGACCGCAGAACGGAGGGGGCGGGGACAATCAGCGGTGATCGTGTGTGGGGGAGTTACAAGCAACGATGTATAGATTTCACTAAAGCAGCTGAAAGGCGTGGGGAGAGAAGCTTGTAACTCTACCACACACTGATCACCCTGACTGCCCAGGTATCGGGTGAGGCATCGGGAGCATTTGCCTGAGTACAAGTACTCGGGCAAATGCTCGGTATCGGTATTGGGACAACCCTAGTAAAAACAGTATACTTTCAGGTGCACTCACTTTTGTATACATTTTTTTCTGACATTCTAAGCTGCTTCTGTATTTCCATTGACTTGAAAGAGTACAAAGCAGTTTTGGCGCAAACACTTGTCCCTGTACATGTGTACTTTGTGTTATTTATATGGATTATAGCTATGAGGGTGGAATGTACCACACAAGGGAGAGGTGGGAAGGATATTCATTCCTTGTCTTATAATTTTTCTAATTTCTCAGCCCAAGACAAGTGGAGTTTCTGCAGGGAGAGCCCTCTTGGAGAACCTGTGCATGAAATCTGTCAATCAGTCCATCGGTAAGTGTCACACACAGGGACTTGTACAGGCAGTCCCCAGGTTACAAACAAGACAGGGACTGTAGGTTCGTTCTTAAGTAGAATCTGTTTGTAATTTTGAACTGGTACCTTTTTAAAGTGTAGCTCTAGCCAAAAAATCTATTTTTAAAACCTAGAGAAGGGTTATCACTCCTGTAACATTTGTTTTTCTGTCTGTGCGCATCTGTTCAGAAGATTGCACCTCACTTTCTGTCCCAATAACAATTGGATTTTGAAAATTTGGGGTTATTAGGGAAACAAGGATTGGTGATAAAGCATCGGTGGAAAGGAGGCACCTTTTTCCAATAATAACTCTTACAGGAGAGAATTTCCCTTCCTAGGGGTAGATTTCCTCTCACTTCCTGTTGTTTCCCTTCGTTTGTAAGTCAGATGTTTGTAAGAGGGACCCCTCCTGTATTAGGAATTTTTTAATTTCTGTGAAGTCAGAAATATTGCTTTTGATCCTTATTTCCAGGTGACATGTAACGCACGCATTGGCCTGCCCACCAGGTTGCACTTTTTTTTACAGTAATCAGAACAATGAAATATGGTTTCTGCTGGCTATTGCTAATTACCTTATTAATGTGGTCCTGTTGTTACCTTTTAGAAATCTGCACGGTACATTGCTGACATGTCACAATGTATAATTTGTTAATAAAGCACCACCTTTTATCATTAAAAAGTTGTCTTTGCGCTCCAATCTGTGACTTTGTTTAGGCTGAGATTTTTTTTTCTGGAGAAAAAAAATCTGATGAAGGTCTTGTCAGGGGGAGCACTGGGATCTCTGTAAAAAAAAAAAAATGTTTTAACATTATATTCAGCCGAGTTGTGAGATAGAGATTACGGCAATGAAATAAAAAAAAAAAACGTAATCTCTATCTCACAACTCGGCTGAATATAATGTTAAAAAAATGTTTTTGGGTGAACCCCCGCTTTAAAAATGAATTATGCTTGGATCATTAAAAAAAAAAATGTGTCCGGAAATCCGCTTTAACGCCGTTTAATGAGGTATTTCATGAGTGTTTTTGTGATAAAGTGAATTAATAAGGTGATAGTGAATTGACATTTTTCATTATCTTATTGGATAATTGGAAAAAATGTGTCACGTGATTCAATTATCTCATGAGATATTCTTTTGTGCCCTTTATTACAAAAAATAATTTATCAAAACACTCAGTTACATCAACAAAAAGGGGCACAAAAATGACTTTTGTACTTCTGGGAGAAAACATGTAGGGGCTGATTTTAACTGGAACTAGCATCAGATATATTTTTTGAGAAGGATGTGCGAGTGTAACCATTCCAAATATTTATTACTTTTTTTGGGTAAACCCCCGCTTTAAATTAAAAAAACGAATATACAATTTAAATAAAGGATGTTGCTAAAATATTAAATAACTACACACATGGATCCACATCCCTGCCTCTGTAACCAACGATCGTGGGTACCTGGCGGACATCGGACGCCAATCACGTGCATAGGCACCCGAGTGACGCAGGAGGCCCGAGGACGTCATATGATGTCTACCCAGGATAGCAGAGCCACGTTGTGGATGTCATAAGTCTATAGGCGGGATGAGAATTGGTTAAACCATTTTACCTCTTTATTAGCAATAAAAACCGATAGGGGTTCTAATCCTTCTCTGCTGTATCCATTCCACTAAATATCATGAGATAAAATATTACAATGTTTTCATGAGATAAATATCTCATATTCTGATGAAATTACTCATGCTTTATTTTAGATTTTTTTTTGTGAATTGCAATACATTGAGCCCCAAGAAACAACAGCAACATTACCATCCACGCAGGGGCAAAGTAACACAAATGTATACATCAAAAGGTGAAGAAAATGGTAGAGTAAATGTGGAGCAGGGTTCCTCAGGGCTGTCAGAACACAGTAGGAACCCATAAATCATCAATCACAAAATACCTAGAAACAGCCTAAGAAAGTAGGGCCAAGGACCCGGGTAAAAAGAGAAACGGAGAAAATAATTAGGGGGAAGAAGAGAAAGTGTCAGAAAAGTATCTGAGCGTTTCAAATAACATACATGTTATGTTTTAATGAGAGAATTGTGACATTCATTATAAATCATGAGAGCTCTGATTATGAAACTTCTTGCTAGGGAAAAAAATGTATTAAAAAAAATCCTGTCCGATTTCTTGGGAATTCATTGTGTTATCTTACCCCTTAGGCCGGGCTATTCGGCATCGCGGTGACTATGCCAGCATTGTACTCCTAGACCACAGGTACTCCCGGCCTGCCATCCTCTCCAAGCTACCCCAGTGGATTCGCAACAGCACAGAAATCAAACCAACTTTTGGGCCTGCTTTTGCATCAATACGCAAGGTTTGTAACGGTTTATTAATGCTTTAAAATAGAACACCCTTTTTTTTTCTTATTTTGTATTGAGTGGTAAGGGGATAGTTATAACCATTAAGCCTGGTACACAAGATCTAATTTTCTGAGGACGAAGTGTAGGACTTTCGCCTGAAGGGCATTGGCGAGAAACTTGTCTTGCATACAAAACGGCAAAAAATTGTCGGCCAACAAACACAAAACTACGTGTTTTTTCCAGCTCTTTAGCGCTACTCTTTAGGCAACGTCTGCTAATGTTGTGTTATGGTGAGCATTGCTTCTGAGCATGCGTGTTTGTACTTCGGAAAAAAATCCAAAGGATTTCTGTACACACGATCAGATAATCTAACACCACACATTTGTTGTGGGAAAATGTTAAAGCATGCTATCCCACATTTGTTGGCAGAAAATCCAACAAATGTCATATGGACCTTACAAACGGTTGGATTTCCCGACAACAACCTGTCATCACACAATTCCTGTCGGGAAAATCCGATCATGTGTACGGTCCTTTAGCAGCAGCTCATGCAGCGTGCAGGGGTACCGCCCCCTTAACCACTTGACAACCGCCCACTGTAAATATACATCATGTTTTACGGCAGCAGCTGCTGCCACAACTGAGATATCTATCTCTTCAGTGGGCGGTTCTGTCAATGATAACGGCGGTCTCCGTGGCGGATTCTCCGTTATCGGTGGCGGGAGAGGACCCCCCGCTCTCCCGCGCCCTCCGCCGCTTACCGGAGCCGTCGGTAGCGGCGGAGGCGATCGGGTCCTTCGGCTGTCATTGTGGGGATGTGAGTGAGGGCAACATGGCACCCACCCATCCCCATAGCTTTGCTGGGCGGAAGTGACGTCAAAACGTCAGTCCCGCCCAGCGTCTTAAAGAAACTTTTTTTCTTTTTTTTTTTGTCATTTGAAAAAAATAGTTTCCATATTTTTTTTTTTGCATTAAAGTCTAAATATAAGATCTGAGGTCTTTTTGACCCCAGATCTCATATTTAGGAGGACCTGTCATGCTTTTTTCTAGGGATGTTTACCTTCCTTGTAATAGGAATAAAAGTGATAATTTTTATTTTATTTTTTATTTCAGTGTAAAAAATTATAAAATAAATAAGAAAACAAAAAAAAAAAAGCGAACGCATACGCGAGTAGCGCCCGCATATGAAAACTGTGTTCAAACCACACAAGTGAGGTATCGCCGCGATCGTTAGAGCGAGAGCAATAATTCTAGCCCTAGACCTCCTCTGTAACTCAAAAAATGCAACCTATAGAATTTTTTAAACGTCGCCTATCGAGATTTTTAAGGGTAAAAGTTTGACGCCATGCCATGTTGGGTATCATTTTACTCGGCGTAACATTATCTTTCCCAATATATAAAAAAATTGGGCAAAATTTATTGTGGTCTTATTTTTTAATTCAAAAAAGTGATTTTTTTCCAAAAAAAAGTGCACTTGTAAGACCGCTGCGCAAATACAGTGTGACAAAAGTATTGCAATGACTGCAATTTTATTCTCTAGGGTTTTAAGTAATTTTCTAGCAAAAAAAAAACTGTTTTAGTCTCGTAAACACAGAATCTGAAAAACAGGCTCGGTGGTCAAGTGGTTAATCCATTGCACCGGCCCCCTAATCTACATGTAGGGTGTTGAATGCATGGATTTCAATGTTTTTTTTTTCTTTTTAAGCACATGATTAGAGCCTGAGGGTGGGCTCGGGGCACAGAGCACTGTGCCCGGAGCCCACTCAGTTGTGTGACATTAGCAAATGAATTAGCAAATTAATATTCGCTAATGTCTTCTTGTTTCTCCTCGTGGCCAATCAGCTCCTCCTGAGAGTCCTGATTGGCCGCGAGCCCTAAGTCCTGATTGGCCAGGAGGAGAAGCGACCACTTGGCTGGCAACGGGCGAGTGATTGACTGTATGTGTTTGTGTGTTTGTGTGTGTGTGTGTGTGTGTGTGTGTGTGTGTGTGTGTATGTGTGTGTGTGTGTGTATGTGTTTGTGTGTGTGTATGTGTTTGTGTGTGTGTATGTGTTTGTGTGTGTGTATGTGTTTGTGTGTGTGTATGTGTGATTGACTGTGTGTGTGTGTGATTGACTGTGTCTGTGTGTGATTGACTGTGTCTGTGTGTGTGTGTTTTGTCTGGCTGCTTGTTTCAAAAAGACTGCTGTCTTATCTCCAGCAGTGTTAGAGAAAACCTTCCCCTTGTGTTTTGGAGATGGGGAGTCCTGTCCTAGGGTGACAATGTCGCTAATCCATAGATGCAGTAAAGTGAGCGTTGTCATTTTAGGACCGGAAATGTGTTACTGGCAGGATCAGCAGATGAGAATAAAAGAAAATGGCAAAAAATAAAATAAAAAATTGCTGAAAATATAGGTTTAAGAACCATGTGACCCAAAAATTGCAACTATTACCATTTTCTTAATTGGACTGTACAGGACACATACTACTTCAAGTCTTGACTATAAGTTATATGCTGCTACCTTTAGGTGGGAGACACTGGCAAACAAAACTGTTAAGACATCCCATATAACCCCTCCTATCTCTCCAACAATGCAGTTTTTTGCTAGTTTCCTTAGGTGATGGTCAACCTCTCTACTGCAAGCAGGTTCTGGTTTATAATCCTGATATTTCTGGAAGATTGAAGACTACACTTAAACCTAATGTACATAAGAGTGCATTATTGGTAGTGATACTTCTTTACAGCCAATACCCTTAATCATCTTCCACTGCAATATTTAAAGAATAAATCCAAAGTGCAACTGGCACAAGATTTCTGCAACATAAGTGAGACTTCTGTAAAATCACTGTCAGGCGGCGTACACACGACCGAGGTTCTCGCTAGAAACCAGCGAGAGCCTCGCTGGAAGCTGCATTCCAGCGAGAACCTCGGCCGTGTGTACGCTCTCGGCGAGCTTCCCGTCGGGAATGCCGTCGAGCAGAAATAGAGAGCATGTTCTCTATTTGCTCGTCGGCTCGCCTGGATGAATGGCTGGTTGCCATTCCCGACGGGCGGGTCGCTGAATCTGACGGCTGGCAGAGAACCTCGACGGGCGGAACGATGTGTTCTGCCCGTCGAGGTTCTCTGCCGTGTGTACGCGGCTTCACTGCAGGTTGGACTCTGGAGCAAATAGGTCAATATATACATAAGTCTGGTACAATTTCCATACAGGATGTGTGAATGGACCACATTTGCCTCCAGTGCTGAATTAGATCACCAGTGCAAATGAGGAAAAAGAGAACACTCCAATAGTCACGTGGAGCTTTCAGACGCTGAGGTCATCACAATGCCAGTCACACAGGTAGAGGCTTTTTTGGACATAAGTAAATTATTTTAACAATAAATGAGCCTTGGGTAATATACAGTTGGAGTGTGGTCTTGTTCCTTTTTAGCATTGGTTACCTAATGTGGCATTGGAGGTGGGTGAGGCGAATGTGATCTACTGGCACATCCTGTATGTGGATTGTACCATACTTATGTGTATATTGACCAAGGCTTACCAAAAGGTTGAACCTCAGAGCAGATGTCATATTTTGTGACACAGCTGTGCTCTGGAATTATTCTTTTGAATATAATGGTGGAGGATTCCGAAGAGAAAGAAAATTACCGCTCAAGGCAAACTGATAAACCTCTTTACCAGATCTGAAGCCACGGGTGCTCCCAATGCATATAATAATGCAAAATGGAGGAAAAATATTTGGACAGCCGCACTCCAAAAATGTTGCTTTTATTGTAAAAAGAAAATCACAGCAAACAGTATACCAGCTGACGCATTTCGCAGCACCAAAACTTAGTGCTTAATCAGCACAGAGGATTCCGAAGGCTGTAGAGAAGTCTCACTTTCAGTTTTACACTTTTCCGCCTGCTCATGTAAAACAATTTAAAGACAGCAGCTACACAACTGTAGCTGCTACACAAACTGTAGCTGCTGACTTTTAATATTGGGACACTTACCTACCTGTCCTGGAATTCAGCAATGTCGGCATAACCCAGCCAATTTTTTCATTAGCTCTCAGGTGCTGCCTCTGCCATAAGTAGTAAGGCAACCTGGCAGTAAAGCCTTTCAGTCTCACAGCTGCGCTTCCTAAATGGCCTAGCGGGGGGGAGGAGTAGGGGGCTGAACTTCTGAGCAATATCCCAGAAGTAGGGACAGGTGGGGGATTCAGATAAAGTGGAGTTCCACCCAAAAGTGGAAGCTCTGCTCAACAACCTTGCTTGCCACCTGCAGGTGGCAGCATATAACCTATGGTCAAGAATTAAGAGTCTGTGCCCTGTACTGTACTCCACGAAAATGTTTTTACAGACAAGTCAAAAGTCTTTTTTATTCTTCAGGTCAATGCTTTCTGAAAATCTATGTTCAGGGGTTTTAACCACTTAAGACCCGGACACATATGCTGCTAAATGACCCAAGGTGTTTTTACAATTCGGCGCTGCATCGCTTTAACAGACAATTGCACGGTCGTGCGACATGGTTACCAAACAAAATTTGCGTCCTTTTCTTCCCACAAATAGAGCTTTCTTTTGGTGTATTTGATCGCCTCTGCGATTTTTATTTTTTGCGCTATAAACTAAAATAGAGCGACAATTTTGAAAAAAAATCACTTTTTTACTTTTTGTTATAAAAAAAATCAAATAAAACTAAATTTTAGTAAAACATTTAGGCCAAAATCTAATTCAGCCACACGTCTTTAGTCAAAAAAAAAATCGCAATAAAAAAAAAAAAAATAGCTACCTAGCGGGAACAGCGACACTAATACAGCTTTTAGAAAAATGATCGCTTAGTGACGCTGGCAATAGGGAGTGAAAGGGTTAACTAGGGCAGTGATCAGGGGGTTAAAACTTTATTAGGGGGGGGGGGGTACGGGGCTACCCTGAACCTAACACTAACTAACTTTCACACTGCCTGTCACACTGACACTAAATGCAGTGATTAGATCACTGCATTCAGTGACACTGTGACAGGGGGGTGGGGAGGGTGATCACAAGGGGTTAATGTGCCTGTGTGTGTGTCAGTGTTGTGTTGGTGCACACTTACTGTGGATGTCTTCTCTCATCAGCAGCGGTGGAAAACACTGCTGCGATGAGAGATGACATCATTTCCTCCTGTGTAAACACAGGAGGAGGAACTGACATAAAGGGGGAGCTCTCCCATTGGCTGGGAGCGATCGCAGGGGGGGGGCGGAAAAAAACAGACATCCGCTCGCCCGTCGGCGATCGCTCCCAGAGCCAGGGGGACCGTCGCACGCCACGGAGGGGGTCCCGATCGGACCCCCGAACCGCTCAAAGACGAGGACTTATATATACGCCCTTGTGCCTGTACGAGCCATGTTGTGGACGTACATAGGCGTGCGGTTGTCCTTAAGTGGTTAACTAATCTTCAGGCCTTAAATGAACATTTTTACTTGTGTTTAAAAAGGGCCGGTGCAGTGAAAGGGCTCTAAGCATTCAACCAGTTGAATAATTTCTCCACCTTGCCGCATGCAGTTTTTACATAAACATTTGTACATTTTTAGTCGGCTTCAGCAAAAAAAAACAAATCTCCCTATATAAGTTTTACATGTATATCTGCTGTCTCTACCTTGCTATATTTTTTAGAATTCTTACATTGTGTTACAATTTTTACTTCCTTGTTCAGCAGTAGGATTGTAGTCTTGGCTTAGTGGGAGACAGCTGATTGGAGGAAAGGTACACCCCCTCCCCCCCCTCCACATAGGCAGAAGAACAAAGATACTTTCAGAGCTGTGCTGTGACAAGACTAGCTCTCTGCTAATCTTTTTATAGCTACTCCCCACAATACACATTTCAGGCTGATTTCTATCTCCAAACTCTGAGAACTTGTCAGAAGTTATGCTGCTAATAACAGAAGAGAGTAACACCAGAAACACACAGGACTCAAAGCCTTGGAGAGAGATAAGAAAACACTACAGAGATAGAGATTATATATATATATATATATATACACACACACATACATACATACATACATACATACATACATACACACACACACACAATACAAATATCATGGCTTGGGTTTACATCCACTTTAAAGCAAAATATACTCGTTTGGGGAGGGGTACACAAAGATCATAATGGAAATGTTTGCTGTCACTGATAAATGTCAGATAAAACCTTTTCATTGCATACCTTACACTTTATAGGTAAGAGGGAGGCTGCGTGGATTTGACCATGACACACTAGGGACACCACGTCCGAAAATTTGTGAGAAATAAAAAAAAAAAAAAAACACATGGACATTTTAGGTGCCCCAAAGAGTAACGCAGAGGCACAAAAATGCATTGATGTGAACGTGTTCCATAGGTACCCATGTTGAAAATGTCCTGTGTTTCTGCAAAAAGCATGATTGGTGTTAATGGAGCCTAAAGAGTAGATGTTCTGAGTATTGCTGCTGCTTGGAACTAGAGAAATGTTTTATTCTATTAAATAAAATAGAATTCCTATATTCAGAACAGCGTGCCAGGACTGATTCTCAATCAACTTGCTGACTTTTCTCATATTTGTGTCTTTTGCAGTTCTTCCAGATGAAGAAGGCAAATTCTACATTGACATCCTGATCTGCCGATTAACATTTTATATTTTGTTCTCTTTCTACAAAAACATGTGTCTGTTTGTTATTTATTACAATAAATGGTTTTGTTCAAAGACTTGGTGAACCTGTTTCTATTTACTCAACTCCTTTCCACCATAAGTGTCCTTTAAACTGGGTCTTTAAGCTGGGGGGTGGGACTTCCTGGTTACGTGATTGGCTATTACAGTGGTCACATGATTTGGAGTCAATCCTGCTGGCTCCTGATTACAACCAGAGACTGTTTGTGACAGCTCGGTCCCTGTGCTGGGAGTGTGCAGTAATATTTTGACCATGATCGACACAAATGTGCGGCTTGTGGGCATCAAACCCCCACCATCTTGGCTGGTGCAAATATGCATTACATTGTCAGCAAGAGATTAAACATTGCTATTGTTTACTTTTTGGTTTGCCTCAAAGACCCCTCCATCCACATGGGACAAAACTCCTTGGAAATGCAGTTTTGGAGGGCAGTAATGCCCAGAAGGCTGTGCAAGGAGTACACTTTTCCATTGTAACTCCTCATACTCATAACCATGTAAACTAGCAGCTTGCGACTGTCTAAAAATGAGCCAGCAGCTGCTGAGATAGCTAGGAAATTTGACAGCTCCTGCTACAATAAATGCACATTAAAAATGTATATACACATTACACATTTATTTAAAAAAAAATGTAGCATGCAAGGTTTTCAAACACTTTATCTGTGCTTTTCACCTTGATTATTTTTTTTTACTTGGCCTTGGTTGGTATTTGCGGCTGGGGAGAGGTAAAAAAAAAAAAAATAGGCAGCTGAGCTACATTTTAAACCACCCCATTCTTAAGGTGCAAAGACAGCCAGACAGAGGTTTATACATGCCACAGCGGCCACTATTTAAGTCAGGAGTGCCCAACCTTTTGAAGAGCGAGGGTCACTCAAACGACTTGGTAACCGGTCGCGGGCCACAATGAGCAGAGCGGGTGGATGGCAGCCCACTCAGCTCTATAGAGCCCACTCTACTCTCTTTTTTTTGGGCGGATTGTATTGGAGGTAGGCATTTGTAAACGGACACAAGTCCATTTACATCTTCCACTCCTTAACCAGTTAAGGACCCCCGCACGCCTATGTACGTCCACAACATGGCTCGTACAGGCACAAGGGCGTAAATTTACGTCCTCGCCTTAGTGCGGTTCGGGGGTCCCATCGGGACCCCCTCCGCGGCGTGCGGCGGTCCCCCTGGCTCTGGGAGCGATCGCCGACGAGCGGGCGGATGTCCGTGTTTTCCGCCCCCCCCCGCGATCGCTCCCAGCCAATGGGAGCGCGCTCCCAGCCTGTCACTTCCTCCTCCTGTGTTTACACAGGAAGGAGGAAATGATGTAATCTCTCATCGCAGCGCTGTTTCCCAGCGCTGCTGATGAGAGAAGACATCCACAGTAAGTGTGCACCAACACAACACTGACACACACTCACATAGGCATATTAACCCCTTGTGATCGCCCACCCCCCTGTCACAGTGTTACTGAATGCAGTGATTTAATCACTGCATTTAGTGTCAGTGTGACAGGCACTGTAAAAAACAGTTAGTGTTAGGTTCAGGATAGCCCCCCCACCCCCCCTAATAAAGTTTTAACCCCCTGATCACCGCCCTAGTTAACCCTTTCACTCCCTATTGCCAGCGTCACTAAGCGATCATTTTTCTGATCGCTGTATTAGTGTCGCTGTTCCCGCTAGGTAGCTATTTTTTTTATTACGATTTTTTTTTTTTACTAAAGACATGTGGCTAAATAAATTTTGGCCTAAATGTTTTACTAAAATTTAGTTTATTTGATTTTTTTTATAACAAATAGTAAAAAAATAGTGATTTTTTTCAAAATTGTCGCTCTATTTTAGTTTATAGCGCAAAAAATAAAAATCGCAGAGGCGATCAAATACCACCGAAAGAAAGCTCTATTTGTGGGAAGAAAAGGACGCAAATTTTGTTTGGGAGCCACGTCGCACGACCGCGCAATTGTCTGTTAAAGCGACGCAGCGCCGAATTGTAAAAACACCTTGGGTCATTTAGCAGCGTAAGTGTCCGGGTCTTAAGTGGTTAAAGATGAATGGAGAGTCCAATTTGGTCGGACTGACAGTGTGAAAGGGGCCTAAGGCTGCTTGCACAGTTGTTAACCCGCATCAAAGTCTTTGCCATAGACTTCGACTATATCCTGTAGGTTTGGTGCACTTTCAGAAAGCACACAAAACTTGTAGGTAATAGAAGTGTATGGCTCAGTGCAGGTAACTCACAGGTGCACTGCTCTGTACCTATGGATCCATTGGATAGCAACACAGTAACCACTGCAGAACAGATATGCCCATATATACACTGTGATTTTAGTAATAAACTGACCTTTAATAACAGTATCCTATTCCATCCCAGAGCAGGAGGTCGTGGGCCACATCAGAGGGCTCCGCGAGCCACATGTGGCCCCCGGACCACTGGTTGGGCACCCCTGATTTAAATCAAGGGGGCATACCACAACCAATAGGCTTAGGGTTGTGGCACAGTATTTCCATTCAAAAAGGCCAAAAAAATAAAAAAAACACAGCCGCACCTGCTCCATTTACAATTTGGCCATTGTCAAATTCATTCAGATCCTTACACTTTGTCCATAGCTTGCTATTGCACATGCCGCTACGGCGATTCGTGCAATAAAGCGCCCTATATCTGCAGGTGGTTAAGTAATAGTGACACATATGTAATATTAGGATGCATTTCCAAACTCTGGCATGTACTTGTATAATTCTTTGTGATATATGCCCATTTCTTTTAATTGTGTAAATAAAATCTTATATTTTTAATAAAAACTTTGTGAATTCTGTCCAAACTGGTACAGAGAGAGTCCATTTATTTTGGCGACAGGTCTCTATCCTTCCAATTTACGCTCCTTAGCAAGGAAACCACAGCACTCACAGTAAGCACATATACTTCATATATTTATTCCATCTACTGATGTACCATATACAGTATTTTTATACACTTCTGGAAGGCAGTCAGGTAAAAAGGAAAACTATTTGCTAGACCATTGATAGTTGCTTTTAATAGAAAATGTTTCAAGATTATAAAAAAAAAAAAAACCACATTCTCTCCTGTACCTTCCTAATATGATAAACCTTTACAAAGCAAACATCTGGAATCCTCAAACGAAATGTAATCCAATGATTAGCACTATAGTATAGTTTTCTGGTGAGGTTATGATCCCAGGTCCATTCTTAGTGCTGGATCTAAATCACCAGTGGCTGGTTCTACTAATGAAAATTTACAAACTGCTTTCAAGATTCCCACTCATCTTCATCGCCATCCCCTGGCATCACTTGTGGTGGGGGCATGGGTGGGATGGTGTCTGAGATTCGGGCAAAAGCTCCTGCTGGAGAGTCTGCATTTCCGGCCGCTGGCCCCTTTCCAGAAATACCTAGATGGAGAGCGAACAAAAGCAATGAGCAATTTATTTAATTTTTTTAAAGTTGGTCTTTGCTCTACTAGGCTATTACTAGAAAAATATTAACCACCACCTTTTATGAGGGATCATAACATCATTTTTATTTATATAATGGAGAAGTCAACTGGAAAAGTGAGTAAGAAACTTGAAAAGTAGGGGTATACAGTTGCAACATTGTGTAGCTTTTTGAGATGGACTAAAAAGCACTTTCCATTGAGGGGCATAGGTCCCATCCACCCTATATGCTTTAGGTACTGCTTTGCTACACACCTGACCTGAGGTATGTGTGGAGTAAGAGGGGTTATAATGAGCCTTGACCCCCTCCCAATGCGTTTTGTCAAATGTGACGTCATCAGGGGTTCCACAAAGAGTGGTGTGCAATTTGATATAATATCATCTGACATACTATTCAGGAAGTTGTTCTATCCTCTTGGAATTGAACTTTTTCACTCAACATTTCTTTTCACAGAAATTAATGTTTTTATACATACATCTTTATTTAATGCATATAATTTACATTGAGTATATTGCACAGTGTTAAAGCACATTTGATATCACCTTATTAAAAAAGGTACGTCCAGATATATCTGGCTTTGAATGATTGTTTAAGCTGATTTTTTTTGTATGCGGTGAGCTTTGGAGGATACAATTCTCAGAATATCTGGTGTAAAGTATTGAGCTACCTGCAACACTACGTATTGGGAACTAGCGCAGATTTCCCTTTTTTTATTTTTTTTTACTGCCTGTTTATAGGATGACAACATTGCCATCCTATAACACAAAATGCCTGAACCAGAACTTTAGTGTAGTCTTTGCATCCCTAATGTGCTCCTGTCTTGTAACCTTGTCACATGCTACAAGTGGAGACTACAATTGTGTAGGCATGGACCACCATTTCACCGGTAGCGTGTCCACAGCAATGATGTGCAACCACCACTGCATGTAGACAAATGCCGTGTACAGATGATCTGACATGCCGACAACAAAATCGTGTTTTTTTTTTTCCTGACAGAATGTTGGCTAAAACTTGTCTTGCATACACAGTCACACAAATGTTGTCTGAAATTCCAACTGTCAAGAACGCTGTGACGTACAACACTACAAGAGCCGATAAAAATTACGTTCAATGATTCCAAGCATGCGTAGGATTTTTGTGTGTCGGAATTTGCTATAGGCGATTGTCATTTCCATCAAGAACTTTTGTTGTCGGAAAAATTTTGAACCAGCTCTCAAACATGTGTTGTCGGAAATTTCTACAGCAAATGTCCGATGGAGCCTACACATGGTCGGATTTTCCGACTAACGGAATGACCTGTGACGCCCAGAGACTTTTGAGGGATGGGGGGGGGGGTACTCCTTTGCCAGCGTCACTAATGACTCGTGGGTCTAAGGTCACCCTGTGCCCCTTTTGGGCATAGGGTGACTGATAAATGATAATTCATGTTTTGCAGGAGATCTGGACATTACAAGCTGTACAGGTCAATGTTTCATTTAAGGTGGGGACACATGCTTTTGAGGTGTTAATTGTGTCTGCTCCTAGACATTCCATTGTGAGATGCTAATAACACTGTTTAAAGCCTATTGATGATCAGGTGTGAATAGCTTATTGTGGGAGACAGAATGTCTGACATAAGAATGTGTATTCTGCAGGTGAATAACTTATTGGCAGAGTCCGGACGTCTGGGGGATAATTAACTCACCTAAATTTCTTTATCAAAAAGAATGTGATTGAAGCCCCATTGTGTGATGTGTGGGTGGAGAGTTTCTTTGTTCTGTTGATTAACTGTAACATGTTTGTACTGTATATAAGAGAGCTAACCATTAAAGCATTTGTTCATTCATACATTTTGAAACTAGAGAACAGAGCCGAGTCTCGTTATTCTTGGGGAATGGATCGTGTCTACATGGGTTGTCGGACTGTCGTATAAGCTGTCTTGGGTTGATGGAAGATCGTAAACGGTGGTGACCGTTACACCAACAACAAGCTCACATCGAACATTTGTTTTCGGAAATTCCAACCGTGTGTACATGGCGTAAGTGGATAAAACAGGCCGGAAGAGATTAGCAGCAATGACACAGGAAAAAACATGATAATAGTATTTAAAATACTAAAACGAATTCTTGCCAAAAAAGGGAATGTGCCGCCCTAGACTTTATCTTGTACTTAATTAGCCTAGTAACACTCCTAATCTCTGATTACTATTGATATATCCTATTTACAAAAGCCATTACTATTCAGTCGTGTCAAGAATAATAGTTGCATTTTAATGAAGGTTGTAGTTAATGTCACTGCAATTAAGTCAAGAAAACATAGTTGTACTAATGAAAAAATGCGAATATGGCCTCACTTAGGAATAATTAATAGAGTACCATCATCCAAGTATTGATAAGAAAAAGGGGGGGAGGGTGGGAATGGGGGAATAGTTGCTGAAGCTAGACCCAACACATACCCGCCCAGTTGAGATGTGGACTATCTCAGTACAAAATAGGTCAGGGTAAACAATATGATAAATAAGAAATAATTTATTAAATAAGAATGTTGCATTAAAAACAATAGTGTACATCAAAAAATTGGTCGATTCTCTACTAGTTTCGTGGGGTGTCCGCTTCTTCAGGAGAACCAATCCAAAGTGTAACGAAGCAGGCGCGGAGCCAGGTCTGCCCAATAGGTGGTCCCCCCACAGCGAACGTGGGGGATGGTATGTGGATCTCACAACGATAGTATCCACGGATGCATGGGGGGCCAAGGCCAAGATGGTGGCAAAGGATAGGTCCCGATGGTGAGGGGGAAACAATTGGGCTGGCTTAGGACAGGGCAAGGGGCTGATGCAGGCATATGAGCGGGGCCAGTGAGGGGACAGGGTCCAGTGTAACTGGTGAGTAACCAGTATACTGTCACTCATGGAGGTATCCATGAACGTGGCAATGCACGGTAGTGCATGGACAAATATGGCTCCCGTACGGATCCCCGCTGTGCCGTCGGCAGCGGCCTAGCTAAGTCTCTCACAGAAGCCAGCCTGTGTGAGATCAGTGCATGAGTGACAGTATACTGGATTGGTTCTCCTGAAGAAGCGGACACCCCGCAAAACTAGTAGAGAATCGACCAATCTTTTGATGTACACTATTGTTTTTAATGCAACATTCTTATTTAATAATTTCTTATTTATCCTATTGTTTACCCTGACCTATTTTGTACTGAGATAGTCCACATCTCAACTGGGCGGGTATGTGTTGGGTCTAGCTTCAGCAACTATTCCCCGATTCCCACCCTCCTCCCCCCCCCCCCCCCCCTTTTTTCTCATAGTTGTACTAATAATGATTGTATTTCATGGTTCCTCCTTAGCATGGCACAGTAAAGCCTTCTCAGAATTGAAAGTATTCACATTCCATCAAATGTCCCAAAGATAAGAGGATTGTTTCTTATTTCAGAACAGTAGGAAGAGCCATACAAATAATTTCTTTAGCCAGATGCACATCCAAAACTGCTGGCGTACAGTGCAAATGGAGCCTAATATTATAGTCATTTGTTTCAAACTGCAATACAGCCGTTTCATCAGTGCAGCGCCATAGCCCTGTATAGTTATACTGTCTTGTTTGGATCCCAAACCATAAAAGCCATGGTCGCCATACTCTGCACTGATGGTGGCCAAAGCTCAAACACGTAGGCGCGCACACACACACACACACACACACACACACACACACACACACATATATATATATATATATGCAGAGCCAGTACAGTGAAAGAGCAGAACTGGTCAGAGAGGGATAGATTTCTTCTCCTCGTTGGCACACAGAGCGATAATGCGCTTGGGGTGATAAGCACAATGGCACACCTATGAACAGCTGTATAGTTTGGAATACATGGACCATATGCATCTGGCTGACATGGTGTAAAAAAAAAAAGTTTTTTTTTTGCAATGAACCACCATTCTAAATAGAAGAATAATCCTCACTTTTGGGATATTTGATGGAATGAGACGTTGTGAATATCTTCTGTTCCAAGGTTTTATTTGGCTATGCATTGATTTGCTTGGGGAGCTTTTCAATCAAATTTTTCCCCTTCTTACCAAAACCTGTAGTTTTAATATTGTTCCTCCTTTTAAGAGCCAATACACACTGCAACGCAGAACGGCAGGAGCAATTCACTGCTCTGTGCTAGGGGGCAGTGTGGAGCATGATTTATCACATCACACTGCTCCCTTTTGTTTGTGTTTGGTACAAAATGTACACTTCATTCACTGCAATGAACAACGTGCTGCACGGACCAAATACGGAAAGGTTTTTTCACAGTAAGAGCTGTGAAAATGTGGAACAGACTCCCTCCAGGGGTAGTTCTGGCTAGCTCAGTAGATTGCTTTAAGAAAGGCCTGGATTCTTTCCTAAATGCACATAATTTAACTGGGTACTGACATTTACAGGTAAAGTTGATCCAGGATAAATCCGATTGCCTCTCGGGGGATCAGGAAGGAATTTTGTCCCCTCCTGTAGCAAATTGGATCATGCTCTGCTGGGGTTTTTTGCCTTCCTCTGGATCAACTGTGGGTATGGAGTTGGGTATATGTGATGTACTGTGTTTTTAATTTTTTTTTTTTATGATTGAACTGGATGGACTTGTGTCTTTTTTCAACCTGACTAACTATGTAACTATGCAGTGCGAATCGGGCCGCCACTCTACGCTAAAATGCAGCATGTCTAGGCTGTGTTGCAGTGTGAGTGGGACACATAGAAAACGGTTTCCTGTATGTCCCAGCAGAGACAGATGTTTTATCATGCAGTAAAAGGTCGGTCACCACACATATAGTGTGAATTTGCCCTAACTGTGAGTTTCAGAAGAATTGTCAGATTTGTATAAAGCCCGAGGTGAATTTAATGAGTCCTGAATGTAGCATCTTAAAAAGTAAACCTTTAAAAGGGTGTTACACTCCAAACTTTGTGCAAAAAAAAAAAAAAAAGGGTGGGGACGCATGGGGAAAACTCAATATTATCCATTTGGGGTTTACATTTGCTTTTATGGAGTTGTTGTAGCCACCGTTTTATTAGCAGCCTTTTCGATTATAATACCACCTTCAACAGTGCTAAAGCCTGGAAGCACGTCTATCATAGATGATCTTACACGGTAGATGGCTTCCCTCCTCCAGTCTTACATTGTGCCCCCCCGTGTCCTTTTCCCCTCTCGCTTGCTGTATGAGCAGACATGACGTGACTGGAAAGTCCTGGAGCGCCAAGTGTAACGCAATGAATCGTGGCAGCTTGTCACAAGTCCTAGCCTTCCAGCCCTCGTCTGACTGCACAGAGAGGCCCAAGAAAGAAGGGAGGGCTCTGCGTCTGGTTTGTTAGAGACAGTAAGTCATCTTTGCTAACCATATGGGAAATGTATATAAAAGAGAACTATATTTTCTAAAGTGTACCTGTCAGAGCGCAGCCAAGGCTGCCGTCCTGTTCCTGAGGTGGACATTGCTCGACTCCTGGGGAAGGGACAGCTCTGTGCTTGATACTGCACAGAGGGACAACGCTTGCTTTATAGCCAGGAGTATCGATAATGGGAACAGTCAACACTGGATTGGAGCCTTGACCAGCAGGTACAACAATTACGAGAAAGACTGGATTTACACTGTTCCACGTATAACGTGCATGGTAGCACATACATTTAAGTGGGAGCGCTCCCCCAACAAGTAAAAGACTTGAAGAAAAAAAAAAAAAAAAAGGCAGGATAACCCGGGATTATTATAATGAAAACGGCAGATTTACCAAAAGTTGATATGAGATTTTGGTAATTAGGTTTACAAATACTTTAGTGTAGATGTCGCTGCAAATCTCACCTTTTCTCCGAAGTGCCAGCTTATTGAATAGATCGGACATGAGATCTCCTCCACCTCCTGTGGCAATAACTGGAAGAGAGAAGAGATGTTGTAGCCACCGCAGTCATGGTATCATTCTAGGACATGGGTCTTCAAACTACGGCCCTCCAGTTGTTCAGGAACTACAATTTCCATCATGCCTAGTCATGTCTGTGAATGTCAGTGTGTTACAATGCCTCATGGGATGTGTAGTTCTACAACAGCTGGAGGGCCGTAGTTTGAGGATCCCTGTTCTAGGACATCATAATTTATATGGAACTTGCAGCTACAATTAACCCAATACAGTTCTTCAGATGGAATTCTGGGTAGATCCCATTCTTAACATATAAAGGACCTTAAACATTACAGCCATAGTGTAGCATTCATATGTGAAAGTCTTGCCAGCAATAACACTGGCAGTGCAAAAAACACACCAAAATGCCTTTTTAAAAACATTTATGGAGCCTGCCGCTGTAACCTCCTTATTCAGAACTTGGTGCCCTGGAGCATTGTGTTAGCTTACGGGCATTTTAACATGCTTTTTCGAGTGTTAAGGCAGCCCATTTAAAATGAATGTACAGACAGCACACCAAAATGTCCAAAAACAAGGACATGCATAATTTTTTGGCAAAGCAGCGAACCAAGGCACATGGTAACGCAATACTGTGCACTGTGGTGCGCTGCAATGCATGCAGTGAGATATCATTGGCAATACGCTAAACGCACACAAGTCACCACAATAGAACAGTGGGTTTTATGCCTCAATGACAGATTTCTAGCTTTAATAGTATAAGATCTAAAAAATAACGTTACTTCTGGGCGAAATGGCTACCCATTTGATGTGTTTTTTCGAATGCGTTACCATTTGCTGCGTTAGGCAGCCCATTCAAAATGGCAGGTGTTCTGGAATGCCATTCAGAAATATAGTCAGTAAAGTAAAAAAAAAAAAGACACCAGTCCATCCAGTTCAACCTTTGGTGTGTGATGCCACGTACACACGATCGTTTTTCATGACGAGAAAAATATTTTTTTTTAACTTGGTCATTAAAAACTATCGTGTGTGGGCTCCAGGGCATTTTTCTCGACGTGAAAAATGGGCATTAAAAATTTAGAACATGCTATAATCTTTCACGTCGTGAACGTTGTGTGTAGGCTTTAACGACGAGAAAAAAAGTGCATGCTCAGAAGCAATTAATGAGACGGGAGCACTCGTTCTGGTACTAGCGTTTGTAATGGAGATAGCACATTCGTCACGCTGTAACAGACTGAAAAGCACGAAGACTGAAAAGCGCGAAGACTGAAAAGCGGGAATCGGCTCTCACCAAAATTTTACTAACACGAAATCAGCAAAAGCAGCCCAAAGGTTTGTGCCATTTGAATGGAACGTCCCCTTTTATAGTGCCGTTGTATGATAACTGCGCTTTGCTTAAAGAGGGGGTTCACCCTAAAAAAATAAAAAATCTTTGTCTCCACTGACATTCAGCATACTAGCGTGAGCTACAGTATGCCTTTATTTTTTTTTTCTGTGCTGTACTTACAGTTTAATCTGTTTTTTTCGTTTCAGACTCCGGGCAGGAAATAGGCGTTCCTATCAAGAGGGGAACATGATTGACGGCCGGCTATGGCACGTCACGCGTTCCGAAAATAGCCGGAGTAGGACTCGGCTCTTCATGGCGCCTGCGCACAGACTAGGAGCTGACTGCGCAGGCGCCGTGAAGAGCCGAGTCCTACACGGGCACCTGCGCAGTCAGCTCCTAGTCTGTGCGCAGGCGCCGTGAAGAGCCGAGTCTACTCCGGCTATTTTCGGAATGCGTGACGCGCCATAGCCGGCCGTCAATCATGTTCCCCTCTTGATAGGAACGCCTATTACCCCGCGGTAGCCTGAAACAGACAAATAGTTTAATCTGTAAGTACAGCGCAAAAAAATAAAATATAGGCATACTGTAGCTGACGCTAATATGCAGGATGGCATGGTACATAGTTGTTTTTTAGGGTGAAACTCCGCTTTAAGCATTTTTTTATCACAATCGTGTGTATGCAAGTCAGGCTTGACAAGAATCACGTCAAGAAAAAAAACTTCTGTTTTTTCCATGACATTAAAAACGGTCGTGTGTACGCAGCATGAGTGTGCTTGTGTTTATGTCAAGAGTATATTGTATATCCCTGTATGTTGCGATTGATAAGGTGCCCATCTAATAGTTAAAAAAATAAAAACTATTGATGCTTCCTGCTGATACCACTGCTTGCGGAAGAGAATTCCACATCCTTACCGCTCTGACAGTAAAAAACCTGCTATGCAGTTTAAGGTTAAACCACTTCTCTTCCCATTTCAGTGATGGCCAATGCGCCTTTTTAAATTCCCCTTCACTGAAAAGTCTTTTCCCTATGCTGGGGTCACCAGTACAGTATTTGTACATCGCCATCATATCCCCTCTCAAGTGTCTTGACAAGAGCGAGAGAATTATTGAATGAACGTATCCTGCAAGACATTTAGGAAATGGCGAGCCTTAGACGAATGAGCCGTTCCTTCTGCCCAATCGATATCTGGATAATTAAAATCCTCCATAACATTTCCCAGTCTTGCCATCATGCCAAGCTGTGATTGGAGGTCTGCCCCCCCCCCCCCCCTCAGGTTAGAATGTATGGCACAACATCAACACAGTTGCATATATATTGAGTTATTTTGAGGGGACAGAAAATGTACACTGCTACAATGTAAAGTAGTGAGTGTACAGCTTGTATAACAGTCTAAATTTACTGTCCCCTCAAAATAACTCAACACACAGCCATTAGTGTCCAAACCGCTGGCAACAAAAGTGATTACACCCCTAAGTGAAAATGTCCAAATTGGGCCAAAAGAGTCAATATTTTGTGTGGCCACCATTATTTTCCAGCACTGCCTTAACCCTCTTAGGCATAGAGTTCACCAGAGCTTCAATGTTGTCACATGAAAAGATATATTAAAATATGAGGGGTGTACTCACTTTTGTGAGATACTGTATATATTACGGTCAGAGTACCCATTGAAGAGCTTCCACTGTCTCACCGATTACAATGAAAGAAAATGTCCTTAATTTGTACAGAGATTGCAATAACAACCAGACAAGCGCTCCAACATTTGTCAGGTTCTTTCTGTAACCATTAGGGAGATGTTCCTTCAGTTGCTGTTTTGGTTGGATTTTCCCTATTAAATATGTGAAGCTGACATCTACTTTTTAGTATGCTTGACATCATATCTCACTATATACAGTTTTCTGTCAGTCTGTTGCAAAGTTTCTTACCTGGAGGTCCTGTCAATGACATCACTTCCTGTAACAGACTGACAGTGCTAAGCTGTGGTCTCACAGTTTGCAGCAGCATTTTCAGCCTGCTGTGTGATCAGGTGGCCGCTGGGCTGCCTAAGTCTATCAGAATGACAAACTGAGGAGTACACATTACAGGCTGACAACACTGCTGCTAATTGCAAGGCAGTGGCCTACGTTGTCAGAGTGCTACAGGAAGTGCTGTTGCTGGCAGGATTTCTAGGTAAAAACTAACAATTTGCCTATAAAAACTCTATATAGCTAGACATACTACCAAACATATATGTCTAGCTGTATACACTTTAAAAAACAGCAATGGCAGCAACACACATTAGCACTGCAGCAGCTGTATATTGATAAATCTGCCGTATTTTAAAAAACAGCAGCAGTATTAGTAAGTAGACTTCAGCAAGTCTCCCATATCTGCACCCATTACCACCCTCTGCTGGATACTCAAGTAATGGCGGTGATTTAATTTCACAGCTGAGACACACAACAGCACTGTGCACACCTCACCGCGCCACAAGCGTTATCAGTGACTGGCAGGCGTGTACAAAGAGAAATCTGCTGCCAAATCCAAGCAGGCAAGACTGTCTCTGGCACCCGCCTGGCACCAGCCTGCCAGTTACACTCAACACCTCTAAATCGCCCGACTAGAACTAAGCTGTGAGCCCTGCCCTAGGAAAGTGGCTGTCACTTTGGATCCAGAGCTAACCTTGTTCCTGCTCCTTCATTTTCTTCTTTTCCAGCTTCTTCTCCTTCACGTTACGCAGGTTGGCTTTTCCTATTCCTCCCGCCTGGCGGATGGACTCCAGCAGCGATGCCCTGCCATCAGATGGTTTGACCGCTTCACTTGGTGCTTCCTGAACCGCAGCTAGTGCAAGAGAACAGAAAGGATTTAACAGGCAGCTAAAGTATCCTCAGTATGAACGCAACCAATCAGATCACTAAGGGGGATGAATCAGATCCTAGTGAAAATATAGACCACTTTCACACTGGGTCAGTTTGTAGGAGCTAGAACGATAAAAATAGCGCCTGCAAACTGACCTGAAACAGCCGCTGCATCTTTGGAGAGGTGAAAGAGCGGTGTGTATACCGCTCCTGCCCATTGAAATCAATGGGACACTGCAGCTATACTGCCGGCTAAGCGCCTTTGCAGAGGTGCTTTACGGTGGTTTTTAACCCTTTCTCGGACGCTAGCAAAGGGTAAAACCGCCCTGCTAACGGCCGAATAGCGCCACAAAATTGACGGTAAAGTGGCACTTTACCGCCCCTGCCCCAGTGTGAAAGGGGCCTGACTGATCAGCAAACATACATAAAAGTACTTTTGCAGTGTGCACATGATAGGCTCTATTTGAAATCTGCTTCCCCTTACCTTTATTGCCATTCTTGCTTTGCGCTCCTGTGTGCGTAGGCGTTCTGATGATTGGCTGCATTGGCGGTGGCGCAGGTGGTGACAAAGAAGGTGGAGCAGGTGGTGGAGGGGGAGGCGGCGGAGGAGGAGGAGGAGGAGGTGGCGGCGGTGGTGGGAGGAGATGTCCGTCTTGAGCGTCTGTAAATAATTTAGAATGACAACATTACGTTTTGCTGCGCTTCTCCTTTCTTCCAGTCTAACAGAGAGCAAGATACTGTTTGAGGCTTATCAAAAACCATTAACAAAAATATATATTACAGCTTACTTGTACTTAAGATGTCCTGGCTGCATTTGTTTTCTTTGTTCAGTTTTTTCACTTTTCACCTGAATGAACATGCAGCGCTGTTTTTTTCACCTGAACACTTTCTGTCCCAAGGGTACAACACTCACCGTACTGTATTTATGGAGGAGGAGCAACACTGTCACCCTAGGACAGGACTACATAAAATGCTCCTTCTTCACTTATCTACAACACAGAGAGGAGGTGTTCTGTAGTCCAAAGAGAGGACTAAAAACAATGTAAATGATATAAAGTGCAGAACCTAAACAGTCAGTGTGTAATGTACAGAGGGCAGTGTGCCCACTTCAGCTGCCTGGAATATGTAACATACAGCAGTTGTAGAGTGAAGAAGTGTTCATTATGTAATACACGTAACAGAGTGCAGCCTTATGGAGTATGTAACATACAACACAGTGTACAGGGGGGCATGTGGAGTAGTCATCAAGAAGGTTCTCCACAGGGTTGCCATCAAGAGGGCTGTTGAAAAGGTAAACTGCTTGGCAATCTCTTCAATCTCTCAAGGCCTCTATTGGTGACAGTTCTCCACCGGGTTTCCAGGTCTGCACACCTGCTGTACCCAATATGAGGGGTTCCCAGCATCTCTGCTAAGACTATATTTTATATTATGGAGAATATAAAAGTAAAAAATAGTTGAAACACACAAAAAGCTGGGTAGGAACATTATTTGTTGTAGCAGCAGTAACAAGACACCAAGACATTTTAAATTTAAGAGATATGGGTAACCACGGAGGGACTCAGCTCTAAAACCTAGGTCTTAGTTTAGGGTGGAATAGCACTTTATCACAGTACACAGCAGTGTAGAAAATCTAGGACATTTTCCCATACCTGTCTTGGAAGGTTCTAAAACCTCGGTGCTAAAGGTCGGAAGTTCAGGGATGGGACCTCCTGGAGCTGATGGAGCAATTCCAGGGCCAAGGTCAGCACTGTACATAAGGTCATCGGCCACTCCTGGTAGGTCTGGCAAGTAATACGGGACATCGATCTCCGGTACTTGGCCCAGGTCTGGGACATAGAAGTAATTCTCTGCCGTCTATGAACAAAGCAACAAGAAGTATGTTTGACACATAACAATATTCATTCACTACTCACCTGCATATTGTATGCTTATTATACAGGATTTAAAAATTGCCAATACAGTTTGTGAAAATTTCTACAAAATAAAGTGAGACAATACATACAATTCAATACAAGAGGGTTCAGAGGGTCCTGTTCATAAGAACTTACACCCAAAAAGGGAAGGCAAATGATACAAAAGGTAATAAGGTACCGTATATACTCGAGTATAAGCCGACCCGAATATAAGCCGAGGCACCTCATTTTACCACAAAAAAACTGGGAAAACTTATTGACTTGAGCAGGGCTCAAAATTTCAAGTCCTGAGCTACTAGCCAGGCCTCAAGAGTTACTTGCCACCAGTTGCCCCACCTAATTCATACACTGCCCTGCGCATAATTGCACCTGTAAACACGCCCTTGTAGATTATCTCATAGAATGACACTGTTAAATGTTTTAGGCAGAATCAAGTTACACAATTAAATTTTACCAACAACTTTAACAAAATGGAACAGGGCACTGGGGGCAGACCAGAGGGACAGGGCACTAGAACTGGGTCTCTTCCCCATTCTCTTGCTGTTTCCTCTGCAACTCCCATCCATCCATCCTCTCTCTCTCTCTCTCTTCTATTCATCTCATCATCAGGAGCATGTGTGTGCGGCTCCACACTTGCATGTCCCCACTTCCCCCTTTTATTCAGGCTGGCAGTGAGGAGAGGAGCTGCAGCACAGCGGGAGGGAGTACAATCCAGCACTGAGATCCACACAACTGCACAGCCATTGACACCATAGCACAGCACACACCGACACCGCACAGCACACATTGAGACCAGTCTGTTCACAGTGCTCAGGCTGAACTGTTGGACACTTACATAGAGCACAAGGAGAAGAAAACTGCACCAACTGGAAGGCTGCCGCTCTCATGTCAGGGCAACTTTCAGTGAGCGCTGCACCAGAGTGGTAATTTTCGCAATCCTCCACCTCACTCATTACTTTCTGCTCCCTGCTCTGCAGCTACATTGGTCGGGGGGAGGGGGGCAGGCTCAAAGAGGTCATACTGTTAGGTCCCATGGCTTAATGAGAATTGTAAGGAGAGCACCTGTGCACTGCTCTGCCTGTGCGCGGCTCACCAGACTACTTTTCCCGAGCATGCACCTTTCCTCTTCGGCCACCAATCTCATCGGGACTCTAAGTGTAGGCACAAATTGGACAAGAGAAGGTCTGTGATAGGCGGATAACTGAACACAGTGTCTTCTGGGAAACTGAGTCCGAGGATGAAAGAACGTCCGTGATAGGCGAAACACTAAACACAGTGTCAAACGCCTATCACAGAACGGGACGGGACCAGGAGGAAGCTGCGAGTTTTAAAAAATGGGCGCTCAAGGTACACTGACTCGAGTATAAGCCAGAGAGGGGTATTTTCAGCCCTAAAAAAGGGCTGAAAAACTTGGCTTATACTCGAGTATATACAGTATATCAGCCCTCAAAATTTCCACTCGCCAACTAGCATTTGGCGAGTGGATTTAAGCTGGGGGCGAGTGATGACAGGGCTGCATGACCAATCTCCCTGCAATCTGTGCCTACACTTAGAGTCCCGATGAGATTGGCGGCCGAAGAGAAAAGGTGCATGCTCGGGAAAAGTAGTCTGGTGAGGCGCGCACAGGCAGAGCAGTACACAGGTGCTCTCCTTACAATTCTCATTAAGCCATGGGACCTAACAGTATGACCTCTCTGAGCCTGCCCCCTCCCCCGAGCCCCGACAAATGTAGCTGGAGAGCAGAAAATAATGAGTGAGGTGGAGGATTGCGAAAATTACCACTCCGGTGTAGCGCTCACTGAAAGTTGCCCTGACATGAGAGCGGCAGCCTTCCAATTTGTGCAGTTTTCTTCTCCTTGTGCTCGAGAGAGAGAGTGTTCTAGTGCCCTGTCCCTCTGGTCTGCCCCCAGTGCCCTGTCCCTCTGGTCTGCCCCCAGTGCCCTGTCCCTCTGGTCTGCCCCCAGTGCCCTGTCCCTCTGGTCTGCCCCCAGTGCCCTGTCCCTCTGGTCTGCCCCCAGTGCCCTGTTACATTTTGTTAAAGTTGTTGTTAGTAATATTTAATTTTGTAACTTGATTCTGCATAAAACATTGTCATTCCATGAGATAATCTACGAGGGCGTGTTTACAGGTGCAATTAGGCGCAGGGCAGTGTATGAATTAGGTGGGGCAACTGGTGGCGAGTAACTCTTGAGGCCTGGCTAATAGCTCAGGACTTGAAATTTTGAGCCCTGCAGTATATAGTACACTAGACTTACCTGTCGCTCTAATTGTTCTCTCTTGGTGATAGAGAAGGGTGCATCAAATAGCCGATCCCCATCTTCACCCTCGGTTGCTTGGTTAGTGCGGGTGACCACCCCGGCCAGGGGGTCCAGAAAGACATATTTCTTATAGCTGAAAGCAAGATAGAGTTTTGGTTATGATGGGGAAAAAAATATATATATATATATATATATATATATATATATATATATATATATATATATATATATATATATATATATATATATATATATATATAGATATATATAGATATAGATATAGATATAGATATATAGATATAGATATAGATATACACATACACACACACACACACACACACACTAATGACTCTTCCACCCCTGTGTTTAAATGCTTCACATTCCAACATTAAAATTGAGACTGCTTTGGGTGCCAGATCAGACCACTAAAGCAGAGGCATTGGCCCAACAAAATGCTAATCGCTCATTCATGAATACTGAAAGCTCACACAGCATTGCAGCGCTCTGGGAACCATTGGTCAGGCTGTGTATGTGTACAAGCAGCCCTAATAGACACACAGTGCCACAGCTCTGAGTGATCTGTCATGGTAATGAATGAACATGCAGCGCTGTTTTTTTTATTTTATTTTTTACTAACATAAAGAAACAAACAGAGTTGGGGCTCTGTGTAAAATATCTGCAGCTGCTTGTGCACACAGAGGGCAGATACTTTACACAGAGCCAAAGCTCAGTCTGAATGATCTTTTACTTTTCTGAATGAACAAGCAGCACAAATTGTCCATTCATAATACAGACAGATTACTCAGCTTAGAAAGGGGACAGGGCTCTGTGCAGGCTGTACCTCCTCCCACTGTAACACCTATAACGTTTAAAAAGGGGATAGAGCTACAGCCTACATACAGAGATGTGTTTATGGGACAACAGACCAAACCAGAAGTGGACCAAGTGCTAGCAGTTGGATTCCTGGGAGTTAAATAAATATCTTTTTTTTACCATGGAGCCTGCAAAGCATAGAATCCATGACCAGCAGATTGCGGGTGCAATGCTAGGCCCCTGCAGACACTCACTGAGAACTACAAGCCGTCTGCCTCGTTGCAAGATGGGACTTTTATTCATTCACAGATCGCTGGCTGTGTGGCTGCGGAGGCCCGCACAGCCAAGGTGCTTTTAGATTGTGATGGTGGGGGGGGATCCCCTGCCACAAAGGGGGTGGGGGGGGAAATCAGGAGAGATTGGTAACATGTTACACCCTGAAGTCAACGAATAAGGCAAACTTATCCTTAAAAAAGAAGAAAAAATTATAGTTCTTTAAAAACAAGATCTCACTTGCCTCTTATGCTGCAGAAACTGTGGGGCAATTTACAGCAGAGGCATGGAATCCTTCTCTCAGCAGTTCAGCCCCCTGCTTCCCTTCCCAGAGGTGCGCAGAAGCTTAGCTAATCCTCCCAACAGTGATTCAGAAGCTCAATCCACTCTGCTCTACCTCCCAGCAGTGACTAGGAAGCTCAGCCCCCCTCCCCCCAAGCTCCCCTTATCAGCAGGGACTCAGCTCAGCTCCCCTTCCCTACTCCCCAGCAGCAACTCAGACAGCCTTCTAGTACTTAAATGCCCATACCTGGTTGACTTTATTACACCAACACAAGATGCTTAATGTTTGGTCCTCCTCAATCAAAATTTGTACTAGGCCTCATAACAATAGGATTAGTTGCATCCAACGCAGTGTACATCTAAAAATAGTTTGTGTATCTACCACAATGTACATCTATGTTTCGTCTCTTTATTCATTGTTCTACAAATATTTCCAACCATCACCTCTTATAATACACCCCCACTCACAGATTCTCAGTGGTGTTGAAGAGTAAAAGAGAGCTAGCAGAATTGATGTTTCGAGGCAGACTGCCCAGTCCTTCCTCTGGTCCCTCTTCCTCCTGAGCCCTGGAGCCGACATATACTGGGAAATACTTCAACTTTTCCTGTAAAAAAAACGAAAAACAGAGAAACTTACAGTGGACCTTTCCATAACGTTACATGAATAAATTCTTGGCATGCAACATTATATAGAAAACAGTATAATTTTCAGAAAAACTTTACCTTCATGCATGGGCGTCTACTCCATAGGGCAAGGGTGGTCAATTGCCCCCACCCCCCCCGGAAGTCCAAGTGGACTGCACTTTTCAGGCTCCACATGGATGCATTCCACACACACACACCATATCTTATTAAAAATTATTATTTTTAATAATGTGGTACTTTCTATGTAGAACCTGAAAAGTCCCAGTATATTCCTGACATTGTCATGAGTATAAAGAAACATACAGAAAACATCCCACCTCCAGGAAAGGGAAAAGTCCACCCTTGCACTGCTGGGGGGGAAATTACAAAGCCACACTGCTCTCCTCCTCATTGCATACCATACAGGAACATTAACCCTGTATGGTACAAGCTGCAGGGGACCAGTCACAGAGATTGAGGGAATCAGGAAAAGTTCGGTACACAGAGAGTATATTTGTTCCAAATTCACACTCAGTCCCTTTTTATTTTTCAAAAGTGAGCTATCGGGTCTGTTTAGTCCCCTGATATTTCACCAAAGCCCCCCAACAAGATTGGTAACATTTTTAAAAATAAATACATTTGTAAAGAAATAAATAAAAAAACTACCGACACCATCCACTGCCTTACTGACACCATCTATCCTATTCGGCCGCTAGAGGGGGTGGGGGTTTAAACCCCAGCTAGTGGTCAAAGACAGGGTTAAATGTGACTGTGTATTGCCACTGCCGAAGCGCCCCCCCCCCCCCCTGAATTTTATTTAGCCCATGCCTTCATGGGTGTCCCACGCCCCCAACTGCCAGGTTTTAATTTTTGCAGCAACAGTTCAGAGCTGAGAGAGGCTTCCCTTAGCAGCTCCTCCTCAGCTCTGGTCACATGACACAAAGACTTCTGTTCATTCTGAATTGGTGCATCTGACGTTTGTCGAGTGGTATTCAGGGAGGAAGGGGGAAGGTTTCCGAGGGTGGGATGTCTGTGCTAAATGAGATTTGAGCTTGAAGGTGTAAGATTAGTACTAGCAAGGAGAGGGCGATTTTTGTACATTACTTACCCATGTTCCCTGCATTCTGTGCATTACTCATTCCTGAGCCCTGTACTATTTTATACTTCTGACCAGTGCTTTAAGTGGGCCGGAACGCGGCGGTACTCAGTACCGCCACTTCCAAAAATGGCCCTGGAGAGTACCAGCACCTCTCCGTGCGCCCAGTACGTGGGTTTCCCGTACCGGAATGCACTGGCGTAGCGGGGGGGGCTCCTGCACCAGGCGAAAAATCCTGGCGTCCGCAGAATGCGCCGCCGCCGCCACCGCCTTAGGAAAGGCCGCGGCTTTGGCCTAGCTCTGGAGCTATCGGCCATCTTGGTACACCCGGCTGCGGCGCGCGATTAGTTTTTTTTCAGCCCTTCCGCCTGGTTGGCTGGTGGAACTGTCTGTCTCCCTTGATGTGGGAGTGGCGGGAAACACCAGCCAACTAGGCAGAAAGGCTAAAAAAAAACAGATAACAGCGCAGGAGATTGGCGGGCGGTGGAGTGGGAGGCGCTGTACCTCTGTGCTGCGCTGATTGGCCTGGAAGTTCGGACATGTGTTTACAGCGCGGCGGCGGCAAGTTTCTCCAGCAAGGTAAGCAAAACACTCTCCTGTACCACAGGGGAGAGAGAGAAGGGGGGGGGGTGGTCGGTGTAAATCTAAAGGGGTGCACTGCCTGATCCCCACCTATCCACCTCAGAGCCTGTCATTTTAGTAAGACTGCTGGGATTTGTAGTTCTCCATCTTCTCCTGGGGCTCATGGAGATTGGAGAACTACAAGTCCCAGCAGGTTATACATACAATAAGGCTCTGAGGTGGATGGGTGTGGATTGCATGCACCTGAGCCCCAGGAGAAGATGGAGAACTACAAGTCCCAGCAGGTTATAATATAAGGCTCCGAGGTGGATGGATGTCCGGACACCCAGCCATCTCGGAGCCTTATATTATAACCTGCTGGGACTTGTAGTTCTCCATCTTCTCCTGGGGCTCAGGTGCATGCAATCCACACCCATCCACCTCAGAGCCTTATTGTATGTATAACCTGCTGGGACTTGTAGTTCTCCAATCTCCATGAGCCCCAGGAGAAGATGGAGAACTACAAGTCCCAGCAGTCTTACTAAAATGACAGGCTCTGAGGTGGATAGATGTCTGGACAGTGACAATTGGTGGCACAGTGGTGACAATTGGTGGCACAGTGGTGACAATTGGCATGGTACAGTGACTGCATTTGATGGCATGGCACAGTGGTTGCGTTTGTTGGCATGGCACAGTGGTGACAATTGATGGGACAGTGGCTGCATTTGATGGCATGACACAGTGGCTGCGTTTGGCATGGCACAGTGGTGACAGTTGATGGCACAGTGGTTGCGTTTGTTGGCATGGCACAGTGGTGACAATTGATGGGACAGTGGCTGCATTTGATGGCATGACACAGTGGTTGCGTTTGATGGCATGGCACAGTGGTGACAATTGATGACACAGTGGCTGCATTTGATGGCATGGCGCCCTGTAATTGGGCGTATGTGGTCATGCGTTAGCGCCGGGGGGGGGGGCAGAAAAAAACGTTCTGCCCCAGGGGGGGGGGGGGGGGGCACCGGCGCCTAATAGAGTACCGGCACCTCTTTTGGTCCACTTAAAGCACTGCTTCTGACCACTGTACTTTGTGTTCTGGGCTTCATATGAGATACTCCCAACCACTGTGCTCTTACGTACATTATATACTGTACTCCTACTTCAAGGTAGGCCATGTGCAAAAAAGGATACACAATGGAACGGTTTCATTTTTCATTATGTATACACCGAGTACGTTCAAGCTGCTTTATTTTATTCCTTTTTTAACAATGCACCTCCCACTGTAAGCACCATTTGGCTACACCCACCAATTTGGCAAGATGCATTATGTACACTGCCTCATCATTCTTCTCTGGGTGCCCCAGGTCTTTAACACAGAGCGGTATCCAGCCTGTCTGAAGTGGGAGTGCAATAATGCAAAATGTCAGGGGGCAGAGGATGGGAGGTCAGAAGGGTGGTGTACCGGGGGTCAAGCAGGAGCAGGGCAGTATACCAGGGGTCAAGCAGGACAGTGTACCTGGGCAAGCAGGACAGTTTACAGGGGCCCCCACTAGCACCCACACAGATCCAGCTATGCTTTAACAATTCTAGCAACTCCGCTGAAACCAATGTACTTTTCTTAAAGGGGTTGTAAAGGTTTGTTTTTTTATTTTCTAAATAGGTTCCTTTAAGCTAGTGCATTGTTGGTTCACTTACCCTTTTCTTTCCATTTCCCTTCTAAATGTTTTTTTTTCTTTGTTTTCTTTGCCTGAATTTCTCACTTCCTGTTCTTCCTCAGTAAGCTGTCCTGTTAGCTGTTCTAAATGACGTCCCACCACTCAGATGATGGTGGAAAGCTTACTGAGGAGAAACAGGAAGTGAGAAATTCAAACAAACAAAGAAAAAAAAAACATTTAGAAGGGAAATCGAAGGAAAAGGTAAGTGAACCAACAATGCACTAGCTTAACCACTTAAGGACCGCCTCCTGCACATTTACTTCGGCAGAATGGCACGGCTGGGCACAAGCACGTACAGGTACGTCCTCTAAGTGCCCAGCCGTTGGGCACGCGCCCGCGACCCGGTCCGAAGCTCCGTGACCGCGGGCCCTGCGGAGCCGATCGCCACTGGAGTCCCGCGATCGGTCCCTGGAGCTGAAGAACAGGGAGAGCCGTGAGTAAACACAGCTTACCCGTTCTTCACAATTGCACTGTGAACGATCATGTGTTCCCTTTTATAGGGAAACACAATCGATGACGCCACACCTACAGCCACACCCCCCTACAGTTAGAAACACAGATGAGGCCATACACAACCCCTTCAGCGCCCCCTTGTGGTTAACTCCCAAACTGCAAATGTCATTTTCACAGTAAACGCTATAAATTTTGCGCAAACCAACTGATAAACGCTTTTTGCGATATTTTTTTACCAAAAATAGGTAGAAGAATACGTATCGGCCTAAACTGAGGAAAAAATATATATTTTTTATATATTTTTGGGGGGATATTTATTATAGCAAAAAGTAATTTATTTTTGTTTATAGCGCAAAAAAAGGGATTTTTAATAACAGCTTACCTGTAAAATCCTTTTCTTGGAGTACATCACGGGACACAGAGCGCATAGTCATTACACTTGGGTTATATGGGTACCTTCAGGTGTGGACACTGGTGTAATCAACTTCACAGGAAGTTCCTCCCTATATAACCCCCTCCCACTGAGAGTGCTCTAGTTTTGTAGCAAGCAATTTCTCTGAGGTTACACAATGTTCCCCAAAAAGAGGGGTGGGAGCTCTGTGTCCCGTGATGTACTCCAAGAAAAGGATTTTACAGGTAAGCTGTTATTAAAAATCCCTTTTTCTTGATCGTACATCACGGGACACAGAGCGCATAGTCATTACATATGGGATGTCCCAAAGCAATGCTCCATGAAGGGAGGGAGACCGTAAGGCCAAAAATAGCCAAACAGAAAATATATCAGGAGGTAAAATAGCTCCACCAACAGAAAAAAAGGGGCGTGAACCGGGCCAGAGGATTCTATACTGCTGCCCGTAGGACCGCCTGCCCAAATGCTGCGTCCGCAGCCTTTGTGACGTCCAACTTATAAAATTGAGTAAACGTATGTACGGAAGACCAGGTTGCCGCCTTGCAAACCTGTGCCATAGAGATCTGATGGTGTGCCGCCCAAGAGGCACTCATGGCCCTCGTAGAATGGGCCTTAACTGATAAGGGCGGTGGAACGCGCTTCAGACCATAGGCCTGAAAAATCAGCTGCTTAATCCACCTAGCCAAGGAAGACTTGGCAGCCGGCTGACCCTTCTTGGGGCCATCCGGGAGAACGAAAAGCACATCTGTTTTCCGAATCTTTTCTGTAGCCTTGAGATAGACCCTCATGGCTCGGACCACGTCCAAAGTATGAAGCAGTCTTTCCTCTCTGGACTGGGGAGTAGGAAAGAAGGATGGTAGGACTAGGTCCTGATTCAAGTGAAAACTGGATATGACCTTAGGAAGGAAAGAAGGCTGAGGCCGCAGAACCACTCTGTCCTTATGCAGAATCAGGTACGGTTCCCTGCAAGACAAGGCTGCCAGCTCGGAGACCCTTCTGGCCGAAGCCATAGCCACCAAGAAAACCAACTTTCGGGTTAGCAGCACAAGAGGGATTTCTGTCAGAGGTTCAAACGGCTGCTTTTGTAAAGCTGACAAGACCAGATTTAAATTCCAGGGGCAGAGGGGAGCTCTAATAGGGGGATTTACATGCAAGACCCCCTGCAAAAAGGTTTTCACAAGCGAATGTGTGGCCAAAGGCCTTTGAAACCATATTGATAAGGCAGACACCTGCCCCTTTAGAGTACTAAGAGCTAACCCCTTGTCAACGCCAACCTGGAGGAATCGCAAGATCCTGTCAATAAAAAACTTGCGAGGATGCCCTCCTTGAGACTCGCACCACTCCACATAGGTTCTCCAGACTCTGTAATAGATATTTCTAGAGACTGGCTTTCTAGCTTGAATTAACGTAGATATGACTTGGGCAGAGAGGCCTCTGCCCTTAAGAATTAGAGATTCAGCCGCCAAGCCATTAAATTTAGCTGCTGTGAAGCAGGGTGGTAGATCGGGCCCTGAGACAGCAGATCTGGGCGCAGGGGGAGTGGCCACGGTGCCCTTACTGACATCCTCACGATGAGTGCGTACCAAGCCCTTCTGGGCCAGGCTGGGGCCACCAGGATCACCGGCCTGCGCTCCACCCTGATCCTTCGTAGAAGGCGGGGAATCATCTGTAGTGGAGGGAACGCATACAGGAGAGAAAACTGGTGCCAGGGACAAACCAACGCATCGGTCCCGTAGGCCGAGGGGTCCCTGGCTCGGGATACGAATTTGTCCAATTTCTTGTTGAATCTTGTTGCCATGATGTCCACATCGGGAACTCCGAATCTTTGGCAAATCTCTTGGAATACCTGGGGGTGAAGAGACCACTCTCCCGGGAGTAACTGTTGACGACTCAAAAAATCTGCTTGAGAATTGTCTATCCCTGGGATGAACACTGCTGAGATGCAGGGTACATGGGCTTCGGCCCATGAAAAAATTAGGTTTACTTCCCTTTGAGCCGCCAGGCTCCTTGTGCCCCCCTGGTGGTTTATGTATGCCACCGCCGTGGCATTGTCGGACTGTATCCTTACTGGCAGACCCTGCAGGGGAAGAGTCCAGGCGACCAGGGCCAACCGAGCAGCTCTGATCTCTAGGACATTGATGGGAAGCAGACTTTCTGCCTCTGACCACTGTCCCTGCTGGGTCCGTTTTCCTAAGATTGCCCCCCAACCTGTTAGGCTGGCATCTGTGGTTACTATTTTCCACGAGATGGGGCAAAAGGTTTTCCCTTTTGATAATTTTTGAGGGATCAGCCACCAGTACAGGCTGTGCCTGACTCCTGGAGAAAGAACTAATGGACGGTCTAATGCCTGTATGGACTTGTTCCAAGCAGAGAGAATAGCTGCTTGCAGAATTCTGGTATGGATCTGGGCATAGGGCGCTGCTTCGAAGGCGGCCACCATCTTCCCCAGCAGTCGCATGCATAGGCGAATAGTCGGCTTCTTTTTGCCTAAGACTATTTGAATCGTTTGAATCAACGACCTGATCTTCTTTTGAGGTAAAAATACCCTCTGGCATTCTGTATCTAACCGAAAGCCTAGATATTCCAACTGTCTTGTGGGTTGTAACCTTGATTTTTCTTGGTTCACAATCCACCCGAACTCTTCTAGATGCCGCACTGTGCGGACTACTGCATGATTGAGGTTGGAAGCTGAACTGTCGATAACCAGGAGATCGTCCAGGTATGCCAGGACCAAAATGCCTTCTGTCCTTAGGACGGCTAGCACCAGGGCTAACACCTTTGTGAATACCCGTGGAGCTGTTGCCAACCCGAAAGGGAGGGCTACGAACTGGTAATGACTTTGGTTTATCGTAAAACAAAGAAACTTGTGATGTGCTGGGTAAATCGGCACATGCAGATATGCATCCTTTATGTCTATAGATGCTAGGAAGTCGCCCTGATGCAGGCTGGCTGTCACTGAACGTATGGAGTCCATACGAAAGGTCTGAATCCTTAGAAAGCGATTTAGGCGTTTGAGGTCTAATATAGGCCTGACGTCGCCATTGGGTTTTGGTATAACAAAAAGGTTGGAGTAGAATCCCAGACCCTTTTCTTGGGTTGGTACTTCTACAATTACTCCTTGGAGCAAGAGGCGATCCAACGCCTTTACGAGAGAGGCCCTCTTTAACGGGTCGCTTGGAAGACTTGACCCCTGAAAATGAGGAGGGGGGATTTCTCGAAACTCTAGTTTGTAGCCTGAGGCTACTACGGACCGAACCCAAGCGTCGGGAATTCTGGCCTTCCAGACTTCGGAGAAAAACTGAAGCCTCCCCCCCACCCAAGAGAGTGGGGGCGCCCCTTCATGAATCTGACTTGATGACTGGTTTAGCCGGCTTGCGAGACCAGGACCTCTTGTTTGCCGCGGCTTGTCCCTGTGGGCGACTATTAACTGCTGAACGCCCGGGAGGCCGTCGATACTGACGAGAAGTCGAAGGGGCCGAGCCTACAATGGCCTGTCGTTTAAACGTGGGCCCACGCGGTCTTTTCTTGACCGGTAAGGAAGTACTTTTTCCACTTGATATGGTGTGGATATATTTATCTAGGTCTTCCCCGAATAGTCTTCCCCCATGAAAGGGAAACCCTGCTAAAAGCTTTTTGCAGGGTGCCTCTGCTGACCAGTTCTTTAGCCACAAAAGACGACGCATGTGAACCATCAGTAGAGATGAACGAGATGCCTGTTGGATGGAGTCCTTAATAGCATCTATTGCAAAGCAGAGAGCCCTAGGGAATTCTGCTAATTCATGAGTATGCTGAGCCGGCATGTCCTTTAATATATGTTTTGCCTGATCCTTCAAGGCCTGACAAACACCAATGGCTGCTACTGCTGGCTGAACCATGGCACCTACTGAGGTGAAAGCTGCTTTCAGTAGGGTCTCGAATTTCTTGTCGACCGGATCCTTGAACATATGGACATTTTCAACCGGACAAGTCAGGGATTTATTCACGCAGGAAATGGCTGCGTCCACTGTAGGGAGAGCCCATTTCTTCACATATTCCTCTTCCATAGGGTAGAGAATAGAGAATCTTTTAGGAGGGACAAAGATTCTATCAGGTCGAGCCCAATCCTGGTAAATCACGTTCCGCAGAAGGGGGTGCATTGGAAAAGATGCACAAGTTAATGGAGCCTTTAAAGAACCCAATGAGGATACCTCCGGGGCTACTAGTTCTGGCACTGGAAGTTTAAAGGCAGTGCGAACCATATCTGTCAAAGACTGGATCCACAGGCCCTCCGCTTGAGAGGCCGAAAAATATTCATCTATAGTGGAATTTTCCCTGTCTGAACCGTCGGGACTTGGGTCTGCCTGATCCCCTTGTGGGTCCCGTTCCTCTGAAGAGGAGACCTCCGCATCTGAAAACCCCACACTGGGTGAGGGGGATCTAGCCCGCTTGCTACTTGGGCAAGGACGGGAAAACAACGCAGTTAACCTTTTCTCTAGCCCACACATGGTGGCTGCTAGCATTTCTTCCGTCACGTAAACGGGAATGGGTGGATCGGGGGCCGCCTCTGCCCCCAGCACCCCCAATGGCTCTTGTACTATGCCACTCGGTGTCCTGACTGGCGAGGGTGGGGCCGTAGAAGCCTGGCCCAAATCCTCTGACCCCGATGGAGACCCTTTTTGCTTTTTGGCACCTTTAGCAGCCTTGGCTGGTCCAGATCCCTTTGGAGCCATTGTACAACCTTGGGTCACCCCTATAGCCAACACCTGACTGTTGCAGCTAGGAGTAACCAATATGAGGGCAGGTATGAGGAAAAATGAAAAAGAACTTATTTTTCTTTTTTTTTTTTCAAAAACATTTTCTTTTTTTTTTTTTTTTACCCGCCTGGGAGGTGGCAATACTGAGGAAACCTGTGAGTATTGACACACCAATGCCCGTTAGCCGGAGTCCAAGGTAGACTCAGATACTGCTGGATCTAAGGCTGAGTCCCTTTAAGCAAAAAAACTTTTTTTTTTTTTTTTTCTGGTCAATAGTGGACCTAAGTCCTAGACCTGAAGATCCACAAAACCGCCACTAGGTGTCCCTGTGTGGCCAAAAGACCCAGCTGCACGCTCTGTATCCTTTCTTCCTCTGCCTTCAGGAGGAAAGACCAGCCCGAGAGAAGTTTTCCCTTTATACAGACCCTGACGCTGCTGGCCCGCCCCCCCGACGCACGCCGACGCTATAAAAGGCGGCGTGCACGCGCGCGCGTATGCGCGCGCGCACGATCGCGCGCCCCACGCTGAAACCACATGGAGGAAGCAGAGCAGAGGAACAACATGGACCAGCGTTATGCAGCACCAACAGACACCAGGTAAGCACTAATCTTATTGTAGTGCACACACAGCGAGGAAGCTGTCCCCTTGGGCTTCCTAAGAAACAGGAGTTTTTTACCAGCAATTTCCTCTTTAAAACATGTGGGGTTGCAGTATCAGTGTTAAAGGAGTAGTCTGAAGCCACATTCCACAACATGCCTGATTGTAGCCAATAAAAATACCTTTTAAAAGAAGTCACTCTCATGAAAATCGTCCCAGCAGTTCTTCTTTTATTCCCTCTGTTAGTTTTCTTTACTTCCTGGTTTTCTTCCACGGCCACCATGATAATACTGGCTCTCCCAGCATGCCTGCTCCTCTCTTCCTGTAATCTCCTTCCCTCCCCCTGTAACTCCCCCGCTCGGACCCCTCCCTAAATTATAATATTTCACGCCCCTTCTCTCTCACCTATTTACCTATCCCTGCCTCCTAAAAAGCGTCCTCTTCTATTGGATAGCCGAGCTCCAATGATCTTTTGGCCCCCCCCAGCGTGCATCTAGCAATGTAAGCATGTAAAGCTTACTTTACTAGATGCTCTAGTCCTGGTTCAGCAGCGGTCAGAAGAATCTGAAGTTGTGCACCAATCACCATCGCATCATCGCATCATGGTAAAATAAACTATAATATACACAACCCCTTCATATGTTACTTCCCTTAGCCAAAACTACAAGTCACAGCATTCACATACATAAAAATATTGTATTGGCATGCTGTGACTTGTAGTTCTCCCCTTGATGTAAGCAGCATTTCATTATATGTATTTATATTGAAATGCTTATTACCTCAGGAGGAAAACTACAAGTCACAGCATTCCCTTACAGTATTTCTATGTATGAGCATGCTGTAGAGTTGCACATCAAAGGGCATCGGCGGGTGTCCGTTGATTCGCTGTGCGTGCTGCATGACATGGCATTGTGGCAACCCTAAAGTCGTTTGCTGGAGTCTAGACCGATCGATTCGGACGGGAGACATGAGGGTCGCCTAGATCCATAGCTGATGGTCATGTGGATGCTGAGAGCCGACTGTTGATAATCGCGCCTGCCCTGCATGCTTCAGAGTACTAAGTCAGAGCGCTATGTCACTGTTTCCTGAGGTCAGCCTCTCTCCCTCATGACTCCTCTCCCTCTCTCTCCTGCCTTCTATCTCTCTCCTACCCCCTCCCTCTCCCTCTCCCTCCTGCCCCCTCACCCTCTATCCTGCCCCGTCCCTCTCTCTCCTACTTCTCTCTATCCTGCCCCCTCCCTCTCTCTCCTGCCCCCTCCCTCTCTCTCCTGCCCTCTCTCCCTCTCCTGCCCCCTCCCTCTCTCTCCTGCCCCCTCCCTCTCTCTCCTGCCCCCTCTCCCTCTCTCTCCTGCCCCCTCTCCCTCTCTCTCCTGCCCCCTCTCCCTCTCTCTCCTGCCCCCTCTCCCTCTCCTGCCCCCTCACCCTCTATCCTGCCCCGTCCCTCTCTCTCCTACTTCTCTCTATCCTGCCCCCTCCCTCTCTCTCCTGCCCCCTCCCTCTCTCTCCTGCCCTCTCTCCCTCTCCTGCCCCCTCCCTCTCTCTCCTGCCCCCTCTCCCTCTCTCTCTCTCCTGCCCCCTCTCCCTCCTGCCCCCTCACCCTCTATCCTGCCCCCTCCCTCTCACTCTCCTGCCCGCTCTCTCTCTCTCTCCTGTCCCCCTCCCTCACCTGCTCCACCTCCCTCTCACCCTCTCTCCTGCCCCCTCCCTCTCTCTCTCCTATTTCTCTCTATCCTGCCCCCTCCCTCTTTCTCCTGCCTCTCACTCTCCTGTCCCCTCTCCCTCTCTCTATCCTGTCCCCCTCCCTCACCTGCTTCACCCCCCCTCACCTTCTCTCCTGCCCTCTCCCTCACCACCTACCCCTCTCTCCTGTCACCTCTCTCTCCTGCCTCTCACTCTCCTGCCCGCTCTCCCTCTCTCTCCTGTCCCCCTCCCTCATCTGCGCCACTTCCTCCTCACCCTCTCTCCTGCCCCCTCCCTCACTCTCCTACTTCTCTCTATCCTGCCCCCTCCCTCTCTCTCCTGCCTCTCACTCTCCTGTCCCCTCTCACTCTCTCTCCTGTCCCCCTCTCTCACCTGCTTCACCTCCCCTCACCTTCTCTCCTGCCCTCTCCCTCACCACCTACTCCTCTCTCCTGTCACCTCTCTCTCTCCTGTCCCCTCTCCCTCTCTCTCCTGTCCCCCTACCTCACCTGCTCCACCTCCCCCTCACCCTCTCTCCTGCCCTCTCCCTCACCACCTACCCCTCTCTCCTGTCACCTCTCTCTCTCTCCTGTCCCCTCTCCCTCTCTCTCCTTTCCCCCTCTCTCACCTGCTTCACCTCACCTTCTCTCCTGCCCTCTCCCTCACCACCTACCCCTCTCTCCTGTCACCTCTCTCTCCTGCCTCTCACTCTCCTGTCCCCTCTCCCTCTCTCTATCCTGTCCCCCTCCCTCACTCTCCTACTTCTCTCTATCCTGCCCCCTCCCTCACTCTCCTACTTCTCTCTATCCTGCCCCCTCCCTCTCTCTCCTGCCTCTCACTCTCCTGTCCCCTCCCTCACCTGCTCCACCTCCCCTCACCCTCTCTCCTGCCCTCTCCCTCACCACCTACCCCTCTCTTCTGTCACCTCTCTCTCCTGCCTCTCACTCTCTCTCCTGTCCCCCTACCTCACCTGTAAAACCTCCCCCTCACCCTCTCTCCTGCCCTCTCCCTCACCACCTATCCCTCTCTCCTGTCACCTCTCTCCCTCCTGTCCCCCTCCCTCACCTGCTCCACTTCCTCCTCACCCTCTCTCCTGCCCCCTCCCTCTCTCTCCTACTTCTCTCTATCCTGCCCTCTCCCTCTCTCTCCTGTCTCTCACTCTCCTGTGCCCTCTCCCTCTCTCTTCTGTCCCCCTACCTCACCTGCTCAACCTCACCCTCTCTCCTACCACCTCCCTCTCTCTCCTGCCCTCTCTCCCTCTCCTGCTCCCTCTCTCTCCTGTCCCCTACCTCTCTCTCCTGCATTTCCCGCTCTCTTCTGTTCCCCTCTCTCACCTTAAAACTTTGCCTTACGCCGCTACAGTGTTTTCGTGTGTGGCTTTAAGAAAAAGGTGTCAACCCTAGTATGCTGTGATTTCTACTTATAAAACTTTTAATATGTATGTATGTACATAAATATATATAAATATATAAATAAATATAAATATATATATATATATATATAAATAAATAAACATATATATATATAAATATATTTATATAAATAAATATATAATTAAAAATATATATATATATATATATATATATATATACACACATACATATATATATTTTTATTTTTAAAAATATATATCTAAATAAATATATATAATAATGAAATGCTGCATACATTTACTCAGTGCCCCTCACCCTATAACAGTGTTTCTGTTCTCATCATCCTATACCATCACCCTATACCACTCTGTCCGTTATCATCACATACCTTCAATCTATACCACTCTGTATTAACTTCTTCCCATACCATCACCCTTTATCACTCTGTCTCTTATCATGATCACATACCTTCACCTTATACCACTATGTCTGTTCTCATCATCACACACCATTAACTTATAGTACTCTGTCTCTTCTCATCATCCCTTACTCTCAACCTATACCTCTATGTCTCTTAATCATCATCACATACCATCACCCTGTACCACTATGTCTGTTCTCATCATCACATACCATTACTCTATACCACTCTGTTTCTGGTCCTCAACCTTCACCTTCTATCACTATTTTCCTCTACATAAGCCCTCACCTTATACCAATCTGTTTCTTCTCATCATCCCATACCATCACCATTTACCACTCAGTCTCTGATCCTCACCCTTAACCTATCACTATTTTCCTCCACCTACCAAGCCACCTTTTATCACTCTGTCTTTCCTCCTCACCACTCAGCCTATAAGACTCTGTATGTCCTCCTCACCACTCAGCCTATAAGACTCTGTATGTCCTCCTCATAACTTACCCTCATCCTATACTACTCTATCTGTCCTCATCATCCCTGTATCCAAGCAGACACCTCTCTTGACCTTCCTCCTCACCTCTCACCCAATACGACTCTGTCTGTCCTCCTCACCACTCACCCTCACCCTAGTCCACTCTACCTGTCATCATCACTGTATCTAAGCCGACACATCTCTCTCCTTCCTCCTGTCACCTCATAAGAGACCAGTCTGTCTCTCCTCCTCATTACTTGCCCTATACCTTTCAAACCATGCTCCTAACAATAAAACAATTTTTCTATCCTCATGACATCGCTATCTCAGTTTACACCTATCTCCCTATACAACCGGAAAAATATACCAAAACCCATCGTTCCTTCCAAAATATACTCACCTCTATATTTCTAACCACAGAACACTATATAATTTCACAGAACAAGACCTCCATGTTTTAGTGTGGTACACAATTTTACACAAACAGAGTGCAGGGTATGGGCAAACAGAGTGCAGGGTATGGGCAAACAGAGTGCAGGGTATGGGCAAACAGAGTGCAGGGTATGGGGCAGAGAGAATGCAGGGTATGTGCAAGAGTGAGTGCAGGGTATGGGGCAGAGAGAATGCAGGGTATGGGACAGAGAGAATGCAGGGTATGGGACAGAGAGAATGCAGGGTATGGGACAGAGAGAATGCAGGGTATGGGGCAGAGAGAATGCAGGGTATGGGGCAGAGAGAATGCAGGGTATGGGGCAGAGAGAATGCAGGGTATGGGGCAGAGAGAATGCAGGGTATGGGGCAGAGAGAATGCAGGGTATGGGGCAGAGAGAATGCAGGGTATGGGGCAGAGAGAATGCAGGGTGTGGGCAAACAGAGTGCAGGGTGTGCGGGGCAGATAGCTGAGTGCGGGGCAGATAGCTGAGTGCGGGGCAGATAGCTGAGTGCGGGGCAGATAGCTGAGTGCGGGGCAGATAGCTGAGTGCGGGGCAGATAGCTGAGTGCGGGGCAGATAGCTGGGTGCGGGGCAGATAGCTGGGTGTGGGGCAGATAGCTGGGTGTGGGGCAGATAGCTGGGTGTGGGGCAGATAGCTGGGTGTGGGGCAGATAGCTGAGTGTGGGGCAGATAGCTGATGTGGGGCAGATAGCTGAGTGTGGGGCAGATAGCTGAGTGTGGGGCAGATAGCTGAGTGTGGGGCAGATAGCTGAGTGTGGGGCAGATAGCTGAGTGTGGGGCAGATAGATAGCTGGGTGTGGGGCAGTGTGGGGCAGATAGCTGAGTGTGGGGCAGATAGCTGGGGGCAAATAGCAGGGTGGGGCAGATAGCAGGGTGGGGGCAGATGTGGGGCAGATAGCTGGGTGTGGGGGCAGATAGCTGAGTGCGGGGTGTGGGGCAGATAGCTGAGTGTGGGGCGGGGGTGTGGGGCAGATAGCAGGGTGCGGGGCAATAGCTAGCAGGGTGCAGGGGCGGGGCAGATATGGGTGTGGGGCAGATAGCTGGGTGTGGGGCAGGGGGTGTGGGGCAGATAGCAGGGTGTGGGGCAGATAGCGGGGCAGATAGCAGGGTGCGGGGCAGATAGCAGTGGGGCAGATAGCTGAGGGGGTGTGGGGCGGGGCAGATAGCAGGGTGCGGGGTGGGGCAGATAGCTGGGTGTGGGGCAGATAGCTGGGTGTGGGGCAGGGTGTGGGGCAGATAGCTGAGGGTGTGGGGCAGATAGCAGGGTGTGGGGCAGATAGCTGGGTGTGGGGCAGATAGCTGAGTGTGGGGCAGATAGCAGGGTGTGGGGCAGATAGCTGAGATGTGGGGCAGATAGCTGGGTGTGGGGCAGATAGCTGGGTGTGGGGCAGATGTGGGGCAGATAGCTGAGTGTGGGGCAGATAGCTGAGTGTGGGGCAGATAGCAGGGGGTGCGGGGCAGATAGCTGGGTGTGGGGCAGATAGCTGGGTGTGGGGCAGATAGCTGGTGTGGGGCAGATAGGGTGTGGGGCAGATAGCTGGGTGGGGCAGATGGGGGGGCAGATAGCTGGGTGTGGGGCAGATAGCTGGGTGTGGGGCAGATAGCTGGGTGGGGCAGATAGCTGAGGGTGCGGGGCAGATAGCTGGGGGGGCAGATAGCAGGGTGTGGGGCATAGCAGGGTGCGGGGCAGATAGCTGCGGGGCAGTGTGGGGCAGATAGCTGGTGTGGGGCAGTGTGGGGCAGATAGCTGGGTGCGGGGCAGATAGCTGGGTGTGGGGCAGATAGCGGGGTGGGGCAGATAGCTGAGTGTGGGGCAGATGTGGGGCAGATAGCTGGGTGTGGGGCAGATAGCTGGGTGTGGGGCAGATAGCTGGGTGTGGGGCAGATAGCAGGGTGCGGGGCAGATAGCTGAGTGTGGGGCAGATAGCTGTGGGGCAGTGTGGGGCAGATAGCTGGGTGGGGCAGATAGGTGCGGGGCAGATAGCTGGGTGTGGGGCAGATAGCTGGGTGTGGGGCAGATAGCTGATAGCTGGGTGTGGGGCAGATAGCTGGGTGTGGGGCAGATAGCAGGGTGCGGGGCAGATAGCTGAGTGTGGGGCAGATAGCTGAGTGTGGGGCAGATGCAGGGGGGGGCAGATAGCTTAGTGTGGGGCAGATAGCTGGGTGTGGGGCAGATAGCTGGGTGTGGGGCAGATAGCTGGGTGTGGGGCAGATAGCAGGGTGCGGGGCAGATAGCTGAGTGTGGGGCAGATAGCTGAGTGTGGGGCAGATAGCTGGGTGTGGGGCAGGGGGTGCGGGGCAGATAGCTGGGTGTGGGGCAGATAGCTGGGTGTGGGGCAGATAGCTGGGTGTGGGGCAGATAGCTGGGTGTGGGGCAGATAGGGGTGCGGGGCAGATAGCTGAGTGTGGGGCAGATAGCTGGGTGCGGGGCAGATAGCTTAGTGTGGGGCAGATAGCTGGGTGTGGGGCAGATAGCTGGGTGCGGGGCAGATAGCAGGGTGCGGGGCAGATAGCTGAGATAGCTGGGTGTGGGGCAGATAGCTGGGTGTGGGGCGATAGGGCAGATAGCAGGGTGCGGGGCAGATAGCAGGGTGCGGGGCAGATAGCTGGGTGTGGGGCAGATAGCAGGGTGTGGGGCAGATAGCTGAGTGTGGGGCAGATAGCAGGGTGTGGGGCAGATAGCTGAGTGTGGGGCAGATAGCAGGGTTGGGGCAGTGTGGGGCAGATAGTTGAGTGTGGGGCAGATAGCTGAGTGTGGGGCAGATAGCAGGGTGTGGGGCAGATAGCAGGGCAGATAGCTGGGTGTGGGGCAGATAGCTGGGTGTGGGGCAGATAGCTGGGTGTGGGGCAGATAGCTGGGTGTGGGGCAGATAGCTGGGTGTGGGGCAGAGAGAGCGGATGGCATGGTTGCAGAGAGAGCAGGGTATGAGGGCTTAGTAGTGATACTGTATAGGGACAAATGACAGCTTCCCTTCCTAGATGCAGAGTAGCGTGGGAAGCGGCTGTAAACATACCTCTGGTGTGATGTGCTCCTCCGGCCGGCCCCCTCTCTCTTCGCCTGTCAGTTGTCCCAAAACAATGGACGCTTGTTGATTTTGCGATTGCCGGTCGTGCGCATGCGCGGTACGTAACCGCTGATTGGATGACAGCGCACCAATAGGCGGTTGCTGTGCTGAGCCAATGGCAGCTCAGCTCAGCGCATAGATGAATAAATTAAGTAAGGGGGAGTATTCGACTCCGGGCGGGGAGGCCGGCGCAGCCCGCGGTGACTCCTGGGATTGATGAGTCACCGGGCTAAGATGGCGACGGACGAGGAAGAAAAGTAAGTCGAGCGTCATCAAAAGACAACTTCCGGCCGGAGAGAAAAAGGAGAAGAAGACCGGGAAGAAGACCACAAGGAAAACGTGAGTACATTTAAATGTATTATAACTTTGTATGATGCTCTTTTTCCCCTAGGAAAACTTTGCTTCAGAATACTCCTTTAACAGGCAGACCTGGGGTGAGTAGCAAATATATAACTTACACAAGTATACATATATCTACATATTATCTGGGTAAACATTAGAATCCCATCCTGCCTCAACAGACATAGTGGAGATAGTGGCTGATGCACCAGCATACTGTTAGCCAACCCAGAACCCCCAGGGGGATACCTACTGTCGAACCAAGTCCCGCAGGTTCCCTCTTACCTGCTCCACGCCGCAGGGTATTGCAAAATGCAAGAGGCCCAACCTTCCCCCATCTCCGTGGGTATTGTCTTGGACCTTCAGGGACTGGGGTCCTGTGTTAAGGAACCCACACCCCTGGACCTATATAGCATCCTGGCATCAGTAGCGTTTAGTTCTTGGAAGAGACTAAGGCACTGGAGCCCAGAATCCAGCCCTCCAAGGAGAGGCATTATAGGCAAAAACCCCACTCCAGCAGGGCCCGGGTACCGTACATCTTGGCTCTGAAGCACTTCGGACGGATCCGGCTAGCTATCCTGGGTCCCGAGACCTCCGAGGGACAGCTAGACGTGACCAACACCTAAGACACTGGCGAAAAAACTAGAGCACTCTCAGTGGGAGGGGGTTATATAGGGAGGAACTTCCTGTGAAGTTGATTACACCAGTGTCCACACCTGAAGGTACCCATATAACCCATATGTAATGACTATGCGCTCTGTGTCCCGTGATGTACGATCAAGAAAAATAAAAAAAACCTGCAGAGGTGATCAAATACAACCAAAAAAAGCTCTATTTGTGGGAAAACAAGGACGCCAATTTTGTGGCCGGGTCCTTTAGCTGCCTTAAGGTCCGGGTCTTAAGTGGTTAAAGGAGTTGTAAAGGAAAACTTTTTTTTTGCTGAAATGACTGTTTATAGGGTATAGAGACATAATAGTTAACTGATTCCTTTTAAAAACGATTAAAAACATATAATGTACCTACAGTTTCTAGTTTTGTTTTTGCATGTTGTTTCCTGCTTCTGTGATGTACAGAGCCAATACAGGGCAGTGATGGTTTGGAAAATGAAACCGATTGGTGCCGAGGGGTTTTAGACACACAATAATCACACCACCTTGATTAGTGACCACAGAGAGAAAGCTCCCAGTACTGTAGTCATCAGGAAACAGACAGCCAGGAAGTGTGGAGATCAGAGAAGAATTACAGCAACTTAAGAGCAAGGACATGAAAACAGCACTGCATTAAGGTAAAGGAAGCTATTAAGATAAAAAAAAAATCCTTTACAAACCCTTTAAAGGAACCAATTTAGAAAATAAAAGACAAACCTTTACAACCCCTTTAAGTTTTCTTTTTGTTGGGTGTACCTGCTATGTTTAAGATCCAGAATTTTATCAACTGCTCACTTTGTGCCTTGCTGCCCACCCTAGCCCCTCACTGGTTTACTCTTGCTACATATGGCAGTAATATTTATTTAAAAGACATTCCTCACCTGCAAGGCTTGTTCATCCAAAGGACGGTGCTTGCTCTGGATTTTGTGTCGTGGCCTTTTCTCAGAAAACAGATCCTCTGCACCAGAAAAAATAGATGTGTATTCCTGAAGGCGGTCAGGGGCTGGGTACTTGGCACTTGAAAAAACCTGAACAGGCAGAGAAATGGGCCATTTAGATCAAAGAAGCCAATACCATGTGGATTAGGCAATAGGCTCAGTTCAATTCAACAAGTATCATTTGCTGTACCGATTGATTTTTTATCAATAAGTGCTGAAAATGTTATTAAAAACCCTTTGTTTTTTTGCATAACAGTATTAATATTCACCACTTCACTCTTTTTTTATTTTTTACCAAATATGTCCTCAAACACTTTTTTGTAATTAAAAAATCCACTTGCTCCTTGTTAGAATTTATCAAAATGTAAATCCAAGCAGCTGTGAGATTTGTTTTGAGGCTCCATTCACACCTGGGCATTTTGTCGCCTAAAGCGCGACGCTACAATACGCTGGAGGGGAAAAATAACAATGTTCTCTATGGAGATGGTTCACATCTCCTAACGCAAAACGTTGTACGTCGAAAGAACGCCGAATTTCAAACAAGTCCCGGCTTGGGCATTTGATAGCCGACAATGACCTGTACAAAACCGCGGTTTAAAAACGACGCGTTTTGTCGCCGCAAATCGCGGTACAAAACGCTGCAATTTGTCACCGCAAATCGCGGTACAAAATGCCGAAGATCGCCTACGCTAAGGTGTGAATGCAGCCTAAGGCAGAAGGTAAAACCAACCATCAACAAAAAGGACTGCACGATAGCCAGTACATTGACCTGTGTGAGCGCTGGTGGTTTGGGCAGGTGCCAAGTCCTGCTGGAAAATGAAATCAGCATCTCCATAAAGCTGGTCAGCAGAGGGAAGCATGAAGGGCTTTAGAATTTCCTGGTAGACGGCTGCGCTGACTTTGGACTTGATAAAACACAGTGGACCTAAACCAGCAGATGACATGGTTCCCCAAATCATCACTGACTGTGGAAACTTCACCCAGGACCTCATGAAACTTGGATTCTGTGCCTCTCCACTCTTCCTCCAGGCTCGGGGACCTTGATTTCCAGTTGAAATGCTAAAATTTCCATTGTCTATGATGATTTTGGGAGCCATGTCATCTGCTGGTGTTGGTCTGTTGTGTTTTATCAAGTCCAAAATCAGCGCAGCCATCTACCAGGAAATTCTAGAGCACTTCATGCTTCCCTCTGCTGACCAGCTTTATGGAGACATTTAATTTTCCAGCGGGCGTTAAGTGGTTAATCTGCTTCAAAACATAAATTGCATATACTGTATTTATTGGTGTATAACACTCACTTTTTTACCCTGAAAATAGAGGGCAAACTGTGCCTGCGTGTCATACGCAGGGGGCTGTGGAAAGTTTTTTTCCTGAAACTTCCCTCTAAAAGTTAGGGTGCGTGTTATACGCCAATAAATAAGGTATATCGTTTTTTTCCTGACACATGTTTATGAATTACTTTTCACATGATTTGCTTACCTTTATGTCTATTCTATGGTCTAAAGTATTTTTTAACACCAATTCATTTTATCACATATGAATTGTTTAATTTATGGTCTGAAGCACTTTAAAGAGCACTTGTCACTTTAAAAAAAAAAAAAAAAAGTTTTTTTCTCAATGGTCGTTTTGGTGAATATTTTTTTTTTTTTTTTTACAAAAAACTTGGTGTTTATTCTGAAGAATAAAGATATACAGAAGAATGACAATGACAAAATGGTTACAAGAGCAAGAATAAAATCAGAGAAATGCAAAGACTGGCATGGATCTAGGTCACGTACAGCATATTAAGTGATTCATTACAAACAGTTTTGAAGGTAACATTAAACAACAGTTGGTTCCTCGCCACAGGTAGCGGCATTGCCCAACCAAGAGTCCCAAATCTTGTTAAATTTATTCAGGCAACCCCTATGCTTATATAGCTCCCTCTTATAAGGCAGGACCATGTTGACCGCCGAGATCCATTCCTGAGGCATCGGCGGGGGAAACCCGCAACCATTTTCTCGCAATTAACAACCTGGCGATAAAGAGTGACTCTTGCAAGAATAGTTTATGGTATTTATCAGCGTCAGGGTCTGGGAAAACACCCAGTAAGCACTGTTTAGGGCAGAGTGTCAACGGAGACCCCATCTCATCATGTATAAAGCGCACTATATGGGACCAATAGTCCTGTATCACAGGGCACGACCAGATGAGATGAAAAAAGGTACTGGCAGGGCTATCACATCTGGGGCACAGAGGGTTGTGGTCAGGCTTGTACTTAGCTAGGCGAATGGGAGTCAGGTAAGACCTATGCAGGATATACATTTGGACCAGGCGGTCGGATAGCCTAACAGAGACCTTCCTACACGTATCCATAGCATCCTCCCATTCATCGTCCACCCACTCCCCCACGTCCTCAGCCCAGCGATCCCTCAAAGTATAGGCAAGAGCCACCGCCCCAGGGCGAAGCAGGGACTCATAAAATATCGAGATAGGTTATTGGGACAAGATCCACTCAAACTTATCAAGAATAGTCATTCGGTCCAAATTAGGAGGGTCACAACAAAACTGGGACTGGAGGGCGTGGCGAAGCTGAAGGAAGCAAAAATGCATGGAGTGTGGAAGCCCAAACCCGTCTCGAAGCTGCTGGAAAGATTTCAGCGTGGAGCCAGTATAAACATCCGACAAAAAGATCACCCCGTGATTAAGCCATAACACATGGTCTGGAACAGTAAGCAACTCTGGCAAGCAAGGGTTATCCCACAGTGGAGTATGAGAATGAGTGGGGGGCAGTTTAAGTCTATGTCTCACTACAGCCCATATCCTACAGTGAGTGTGTAACAGCGTCCCCCGTTCACCCAACGTCCATGGCTCTGTAGGGTCTCTAAAAATGATCTGGAAGGGATGGGTGTACCTGCGCGCCTCAGGAGGGCAGACCAGTGCTAGGTAGCGATCCTTATCCGGTTTGTCTATATAATAGAAATGGGACAGCTATGCGGCCAAATAATAAAAATTAAAGTCGGGCAGCGCCGCGCCACCCAGGTCAGTAGGGCTTTTCAGTGCCTGCCATGACAGCTTATGTCGGGAACATCCCCACACAAAGGAATTTAGGATAGATTCTATGACCTTAAAAATTCTAAGCGGCAGGTACACCGGTGCATGCCAGAAAACGTACAAGAACTGGGGAAGCAGGACCATCTTAACTAGGTTCACCCGGCCCATAACTCCGAGGGGAAGTTTAGCCCACGTTTGAGTCTTGGACTTCAGGGTTGCGATCAAAGGCTCTATGTTGAGTGTAATAAAGTCCCTCGGGTACCGACTAATGACAATACCTAAATATTTCATGGAACTTACCTTAAGTAGAGGAGAGGAGGATTGAGGCTCTGTGGGGACGCTTACGTCGATGGGAAGGATTTGGGACTTATCCCAATTAATCTTTAGGCCCGAATAGCTGCCAAAGTGCTGTATAAATTTCCAGGGCCATCTGTAGAGACGGACCCGCGTCAGCCAGGTACAATAACATGTCGTTGGCGTACAAACTAATCAGCTCCCTCACCTCCCCACGACACAGGCCCTGAATACCCGGATGCACCCGCAAGGCGGAGGCAAGGGGCTCCACCGCCAGTGCATACAACAAACGGGGAAAGAGGGCAACCCTGGCGCGTATCCCTGGACAATGGGAAAGAGGTCGATACCCGCCCATTAACCAAAACCCTGGCGCTGGGCCCGCTGTACAGGAGTCGGAGCCATTTAACAAATCTGGGACCAAATCCGAACCTGGCCAGACACACCCAGAGGTACTCCTACTCGACAGATTCGAATGCCTTTGCGGCGTCAAGAGACACCACAACCCTGGAGCTCATCTGGTCGTGTGTGGCCTGCAAGTTCATGTGAAGCCTACGTAGGATAAATGCTGTGTTCTTAGCAGGCATAAATCCAGTTTGATCCGAATGGATCAATGAAAGGATCACCTTATTCAAGCGCAGCGCCAGGATCTTGGCCAGAATCTTCACATCCAGTTGAAGAAGAGATATGGGGCGATAGGACTCAGGGAGCTCCAGATTTTTACCAGGTTTGGGTATCAGCACAATAAAGGCTTCAGACATAGAGGGGGGCAGGGAGCCAGATTCAAATATACAGGAAAATAATTCATGCAGTTTAGGAACAAGAACGTCCGCGTACATCGTATAAAATTCAAGGGGGAGACCGTCCGAGCCAGGTGCCTTAGACGGGTTAAGGTGGGACATGGCCTCGACTATGTCATCTTTTGAAATAGGGGCCTCCAGCATCTCCCTATGGGACTGGGTAAGTACCGGTAGGTCAATAGTATCAAAAAGAGCCTCCAACTCCTCCCGCGTGCAAGTAGTTTCAGAAGAGTATAAGGATGCAAAGAAGGCGCGAAACTCCCCAGCCACTAGATCGGGATCAGTAAGCAGCTCGCCATCGGCAGCTCGAAGGGAGACCACCGTAGGAGGCTTGTTGTCCAGATGGGCAAGATAGGCCAGGAGACGTCCCGCCCGTTTTCCACACTCATACACTCTCTGCTTACTATAAAATATTTTCCTCTCTGCCTGCTCAAAATGAAGATTGTTCACCAACCTGGCTTGTAGTTTTAAGCGGTCGGCCGTGGCCGCGGACGGATCAGCCGTGAACTCCCGCTCTATATCCACCAAGGATTGCTCAGCCTGTCTTACCACCTGAGAGGAGGTTTTCTTGTCCTTGGCAATACGATGGGAAAGATACATGCGGGCATGGGACTTAAGAGTCCCAGACCACATCTGGTGATGCCGTATTTCTATTAGTCTGGAAAAAAAAATCCCATTCCACTCCAGCCTCCTCCAAATCGGGGATGACTGACAACCAGAAGGGATTAAGTTTCCAGGAGTAGGTCGTGGGGGTAGAATTGAGCCGAAATTCGGGCCAAGTATGGAGCATGGTCAGATAGGACCCGAGGGCTGAATCCCACGTCCTCCAAAAACGGCAGCAGGGACCTGGACACCAATATCAGGTCTATACGGGACATGGAATTATGAGTGGCAGAAAAACAGGAGTATGTCCTATCTGAGGGGTGACGGTGTCTCCACGTGTCCACCAGGCTCAGATCTGCAAGTAGCTTGCCGAATCTAGTGATAGGTTGGGCCGAGTCATCAGGGGATGAAGAAGACAGCCTGTCCAGGTCTCTATTCGACACATTGTTAAAGTCTCCTAGCCATAGAGTGGGCACTGTGGGGAACTGGGCCATGAAGGACAAACCCTCTGTCAAAACTGCAAACTGAAAGGGGGGGGGGGGGACATAAATTGCTAATATCAGAAGTTCCAGACCATGTATCCCTGCGGGTCAGATTGGAGCGACAGCAGCGAGAATTGTGCGGTCTTAGCCACCAGAATTGCGACACCCCTAGAGTTAGCTGTGTATGGAGCCTGATACATCCAGCCCACCCAGGGTTTCTTAAGTGATAGTTGAAGTTGGCCTGTAAGATGGGTCTCCACCAACACCATGAGCTCCGCGCGCTGTGCTTTAAGGAATGCCAGTACTGCATTCCGTTTGGGACGGGCCCGGATACCACGCACATTCCAGGTTATACACTTCAGGGTGGGCATGGTACAGTAAAACAATATACGGTGTCCCCAACCCCCCAACCCCCTGCGCCGCAAACCCGAACACCCGCACCTGAGTGAGGGCCCCGGACGCCGCACATGGAGCCACGAGAGACCCGGGCAGGACACTGAAGAGGGAGCCACCCCCACCCAGATCCACAATGTAATCTACCATAAGGGGAAGAGGGAACAAGGGCATACACATCACAATATTTAAGCAAACAAGATAGCATGGACATACCCCCCTCCCAAATGGGTGAGGGAAACCCAGGAACAGCCATACAGCCGATAAGCACCAGCCAGGGACATTCTTCATCATGAAATCAGCAATATTAGTAATACACCAACAAGAAAACTGAAAACGTAAAACAAACAAACACTGGGGTGCCCGGGCCGGCGATGCGGCGAAAAACAGACACCAGCATCAGACCAAGCCCGGACAGACCAGGGAAACAACTTTAGTGCAAGATTGCAATTATTACAGTAATAGTCAAAAATAGCGAGACCCGCTAAGGCACTCGCGACTAGGGGGACGGTTATCTGCTGCAAACCAAACAGCAGCGCGAGGAGTGAGACCACCAGGCCCGGAACCTTAGGATGGCAAACAAGGGGAACAGAACAGGATACCAAGTCATGAGTCCGGAACCTGAGTGTCATAACGGGCGGTAGCTTGCAAACATAGTCAGTGAAGTGGGGCTACCATCTGAGCATATAGCCCCGGGGGTTCAGGGTGGAGGAAAGAGGATAATTTCCAAGTCCGGGGGAGGGGAAGAACAGCCGAGACAGTTTCAAGGACAGGGGGGAGAGAAGGGATTTGCAATCATCCTGGGATAGCTCGTCTCTGATGCACTGAGCGGGGCATAAAAATCAGATAGGGGAGAGGGAAGGCACAGTACTAGCAGGGGAAACGGCAGTCCCAGAGTTCCAAAAAGGGGAGAGTGAACATAGTTACCAGCGCCGATCACAGAGGACACACGATGGGTACCGCAACCAGGATTCCAGCCTGCACACGGGCAGGGGCTGCCCCACTCTCCAGCCACGCAAAGACAGCCTCTGGTGTGTCGAAAAAATGGGCACGGTCCTCGCCAACCACCCGAAGCCTAGCCGGAAACAACATGGCGTAAGAGAAGTGGCGGACCCGCAGTTGTCGCTTGGCTTCCGTGAACAAGGCCCTCTTCTTCTGGACGTCCGCAGAGAAGTCCGGGAAAACCCTGATTTACGTGTTCTTGAAGGGGATGTTGCCTTGTAGTCGGGTGAGGCGTAGGACCGCGTCACGATCCCGAAAGTTTTGCATTTTGGCTATGAATGTCCGAGGAGGAGCACCCTGCGGGGGGGGGGGGGGGGTTAGCCGCCAGCCTGTGGGCCCTCTCGACTACAAAGGAGGTAGAGAACTCAGCGCGGCCGAATGTTGTAATAAGCACGTTTTCCAGAAATGTCGGGGGATCGGCGCCCTCCTCGCCCTCAGGCAGGCCCACGAAGCGTAAGTTACATCTCCTTAAACGATTTTCGACGTCATCTTGCTTGGCCATAACCAAGGTAAGCTGATGTTGTAAGCGTTCAGTTGTGATCTGTAATGGCTGCACGTCGTCCTCCACGTGGCTAATCCTAGTCTCAGCCTCTGTAACCCGGTCCCTAAGCTTCTGCATATCCTGGCGAATGAGGGAGACATAAATTTTCACCTCCTCAATCTTCCCCATTAATGTGCTCTTGCAATCGGATATAGCCTCCAGCACTCTGGCGTTCGGGTCAGCAGAAGAAGAGGAACCAGCGCCAGGATAGCAGGAGACCTAAGTCCCAACCAAAATTTAGGCAATAGCAGCCCCAGGATATTAAAAACGGAGAGATAGCAAGCGGAGCTCCCGTGCAGCACTCCTCACACCATGCCGGTGCAGGCCACGCCCCCCGTTTTGGTGAATATTTTACACAAGGTTATACATTTATATTACACATATGAATGATTAGCAACATCTAATGGATACACCAACAATTGATGTATAACATTGTGCACATACTGAGTTGTATTTATTAACATATAGGATCTCATTGAGGCTATATTAATTTGTTTTTACGTACTTTATATGGCAAAATTACCTCTCAGAGCTGCTCCACACCCACCATTCCTTTCTTCAACACTAAAACACCACCCTGGTGGTTGTTTTCTAGTTGAGGCAGCAGCTTTCTTACATATAGTGTGAGGAACCAAATAAACTGTGCAGAACCAGCGTTATTTAAATAAAATAAAGAAATACCTCACTCTGTGTGCAATAAATTAACTTTGATGATGTTTTAATTGTATAAGATGCACCTGTAAATGCATGCACCCACCACAGTAAAGGGGCCATCTAGTCTCTCCCAGCATGTGCAGCCATTGTAGCAAGATGGAGATCCAGTGCTCAGTTAAATGGTCTCTCACCTTAATAGCCTTTTTACTGCCTTTGATCTTCTCTATCTTGGCTTGTGCCAGGCTGACCCGATTGTTGATGTTTCTGAGCTGCGTTCTGTTTGTCTCCACTCTCTGGAGGATCCTGAAAAGGCAGAAACAGTCTCTGATCACACACCAATACCTGGGCAATATCTTCACTATGCACACAATTTTGATTTTCAGTTTAGTCATCAGTAAGGATGAATGGACTCATTCCACAGCTAAAATTACTTGTTTCCTACATTTGGCAAACTTTTACCACGTGGACAGCTTCTGCAAAATTCATGTTAAAAAAAAAAAAAATTCATCAGTTTCATTTAGTTACATAGTAGGCAATGTTGAAAAAAAAAAAAACCACAAGTCCAACCTAGGTGTGTGAATATATGTCAGAATCACCTTGTATATATGTCTGTATGTTGTGGTCGTTCAGGTGCTTATCTAATAGGTTTCTTGAAACCATTGATGCCCCCCGCTGAGACCACCGCCTGTGGAATGGAATTCCATATCCTTGCCGCTCTTACAGTAATGAACCTTCTACGTTAGGGTGACCACATTTCCAAACTACCATTCAGGGACACCCTCCCTTCCCAAAAATCAACTTGTGCTGTAACGAATCACAGCACAGTGATTGGCCACAAGAGGTGGGATTTATGATTTCTCCAATCACAAGCAGGGGGCAGGGACTGTGCTCCTCCAGGCATTCCTGGCCAGGACAAGTACTGTCAGTGAGTAAAGCAGTGATGTGGCGGCCTTTTTTTGGGGCATCAGATTGGCCTGGGGGGTGGCTGTGTCAGTTTCATGTATTGACACTGTATTGTCCTGGAATAAAAGGCGCCCGAGACAGACCTGCAAAATGCGGGAATGTCTCGGGCAATCCAGGACATGTGGTCATCCTACTCTACGTAGTTTAAGGTTAAACCTCTTTTCTACTAATTTTAATGAGTGGCCACGTGACTTGTTAAACTGACTTCCGCGAAAAGGTTTTATCCCTATTGTGGGATCACCAGTATGGTATTTGTAAATTGATATATCTAGGGTTGCCACCTGTCCGTTTTTGACCCGGACAGTCCGGGTTTTGACACATGTGCCCGGGTTTCAACCCGCCTGAAACCCGGACACATAAAGCAACAATTTAACTGTTCTGCTGTGGTCATGGCCGCAACATCCAGCGCGGCGCATAATTTTCACAGCCTGCAGCGCAGCCGCTGCTATCAATGTACACTGACTGTGCGACAGTGCGAGAGCTGGGCAGCGGGCTCCCTGTGTGACTGGCTGAATGAGTCACGTGTGCCCGACGCTCAGGTCTGTGATTGGCCTAGTGGAGCTGGTAACTCACATGTGGAGGCAGGCAGGGATGGCTGGACTGAGTGTGATCGCGGCTGCCCGAAGTCCCGCCCCCCACCTGGCACGCTGTTCTTCCTGACTGAGGTGAGGTCTCTCTGCCATCGGCTCTTCCACCCACCCGGCTGTCAGCCCCCCCCCTCTCCATTAGCCACCCCCCCTGTCAGCCCGCCAGTCTGTCATCAACCCCCCTGTCAGCCCCCCCCTCTCTGTCATCAACACCCCTGTCAGCCCTTCTCTCTGTCAGCCCCCCTCTCAGAAACCCCCCTGTCAACCCCTCTCTCTGTCAGCAACCCCCCTGTCAGCCCCCCCTCTCTGTCAGCAATGCCCCTGTCAGCCCCCCTGTGTCTGCAACCCCCCCTGTCAGCCCCCGTCAGTAACCCCCCTGTCAGCCCCTCTCTCTGTCAGCAACCCCCCCTTGTTAGCCCCCTCTGTCAGCAATGCCCCTGTCAGCCCCCCCTCTGTCTGCAACCCCCCCCCCTGTCAGCCCCTCTCTCTGTCAGCAACCCCCCCCCCCCTGTTAGCCCCCTCTGTCAGCAACCACCCTGTCAGCCCCTCTCTGTCAGAAATGCCCCCGTCAGCCCCCCTCTATCTGCACCCCCCCTTTTAGCCCCTCTCTCTGTCAGCCCCCCTCTCAGCAACCCCCTGTCAGCCCCTCTTTCTGTCAGCAACCCCCCCCCCTGTTAGCCCCCTCTGTCAGCAACCACCCTGTCAGCCTCCCCTCTTTGTCAGCAACCACACTGTCGGCCCCCCTCTCTGTTAGCCCTCCTCTCTGTCAGCAACACCCCTGTCAGCCCCCCTCTCTGTCAGCAACCCCTCTGTCTGCAACCCCTCTGTCTGCAACCCCCCCTGTCAGCCTCCCTCTCTGTCAGCAACCACCCTGTCTGCCCCCCCTCTCTGTCAGCCACCCCCCCCCCCTCTATCAGCCCCCTTCTCTGTCAGCAACCCCTCTCTATCACCCCGTCAGCCCCCTTCTCTGTCAATAACCCCCTCCTCTGTCAGCCCCCATCTATGTCAGCAGCCCCCCCTGCCAGCCCCCATCTCTGTCAGCAGCAACCCCCCTGTCAACCCCTCTCTCTGCCAGGAACCCCTTCCTCTGTTAGCCCCCCTCTCTGTCAGCAACTCCCCCTGTCAGCAACCCCCCATCAGCCCCCCTCTCTGTCAGCAATCCCCCTCTCTGTCAGCCCCCCTCTCTGTCAGCTACCCCCAAACAGCATGCAAACCCCCCATTCTTCTAATGTCCTGCAGCCAGGTTGCACCGTCTGTCTAAGCGATCTCTCTCCCCACCCAGCCGCTGACACCGATGCCACCAGAGACAGTGAAAGGAGGGCAACTGGACTGGTGTCCTAGCAACCAGGGATGCTTTTGCAGGAGAAAGTGTGGTATTACAAACCCCGCCCCTGAACAGGTTCACCCACACATCTTTGCAGCAGTGCCTGGAAGGTAAGGGGCTTTTGTCTCGCTGTAATGGGGGGCACAGGCACTGTCTGATATTTAGTTATTTTCTTCTCTATTTGTGGGGTGCCTGTGGATTGCTTGTAGGGTTGTAGAATGTACAGTGCCACTTTGTGAACAGTTTGTCTGGGGTTGGGTTCAGTAGAGCTGATTCAGGTTTTTGGATGGAGGTACACTTCTCTACTGCCCCTGTCCACTGCCTGCCACTGTCCACTGCCCCACTGACACTGCCCCTACTGACACTGTCCACTGCCCCTACTGACACTGCCCCTACTGACACTGTCCACTGCCCCTACTGACACTGCCCCTACTGACACTGTCCACTGCCCCACTGACACTGTCCACTGCCCCTACTGACACTGCCCCTACTGACACTGTCCCTACTGACACTGCCCCTACTGACACTGTGCACTGCCCCTACTGACACTGTGCACTGCCCCTACTGACACTGTGCACTGCCCCTACTGACACTGTGCACTGCCCCTACTGACACTGCCCCTACTGACACTGCCCCACTGACACTGTCCACTGCCCCACTGACACTGTCCACTTATCTACTAGCTGACAGTGTCCACTTTTAAGGTAGGCTAGTCTCATATTTTATCTGACATTTCTTTTATTAATTAAATCATATTTTATGGGTACACAAATGCTTTAGTTTCATTTAACAAAGCCCCTTTAAGTCCCCCCACTGTTAACGCAATTTAACCACAGCCACTGTTCACCGTAGCACACCTCATTACTAATCTCTTTGGGTAACCCAAAAGGTGTCCCAGGTATTTTACAATCCTATAATGTGTACTACAAAAAATTTGCTGTGCGCCGTGAAAGTGTTCGGGTTTGGCTTGATGAAAAGGTGGCAACCCTAATCATATCCCCTCTCAAGCATCTCTTCTCCAGAGAGAATAAGTTCAGACCTCACAACCTTTCCTCATAACTAATATCCTCCAGACCCTTTATTAGCTTTGCTGCCCTTCTTTGTACATGCTCCATTTCCAGTAAATGGAGAGTCTGGTGCCCAGAACTGGACAGCATACTCCAGGTGCGGCCGGACCAGAGTCTTGTAGAGTGGGAGAATTATTTTATCTCTTGAGCTAATCCCCTTTCTAATGCATGCCAATATTTTGTTTGCTTTATTGGCAGCAGCTTGGCATTGCATGCTGTTGCTGAGCCTTTACTGGGACCCCCAGGTCCTTTTCCATCCTAGATTCCCCCAAAGGTTCACCCCCTTGCGAGTAGATTGCATTCATATTTTTGCCACCCAAATACATGATTTTACCTTTTTCTACATTGAACCTCATTGATTCTGATCTGAGCCGAAAGTGTGGAGTAGAGGGACATTATCCTTGAGACCACGTGTGGACCTAAACCTATCTGCTGTAGGGATAAGCGCAGATTGGCGCCGTTCGGCTCTGCTCGGCTCCGACGCCCCCCCGAAAGAAAGTCAAAACCTCACTTTTACATTCACTTAAATATTCAGGTTTGAGATATATTAACACTGTATTGTTCAATAATGAAATTAATCCTCAAAAATACAACTTGCCTAAGAATTGTGCACACAGTGTATTTCTAATTTTTACATCTGCAGCTTTTTTTTTTTCAATCAGTCTTTTTTATTGAGCAAAAGAGATAATACATACAAAAGGATATTGTGACAAATGTCAAATACAGCTTACATCATCTCTTAACAGTAATGTACAGCATCATTCCTCAATGGTATATAAACTTGAGACGTCATAAATCGGTACCAATAACAGTCAGTTACTTCAGGGTAATAACATTCCATATCACTTGGAGCCCCGCCCATCATACACACCTCCCACTAATTAGCAGGCAAAACTCAAAAAAGGAACAAGCTACTGGTATATCTTTTCGAATTATACACAGGTTTCAGAGGTCTTAAGCCACCTGTCCCATACTTTTTTGTATTTAGGAGGGACATCCTCTATGGGAGTATATTAATCTCTTGTAGGGCAAGATCGCGCTGACCTCCGCAATCCAGTGCGAGACATTCGGAGGATTTGGTCTCATCCACATTCTAGCAACAACCTTCCGTGCAGAGAAAAGCGTTTGGTGAATTTATTGAAGTCTGGGTCCAGGAAAGTTCCCAGAAGACACGGTTTTGGCTGGAGTGTTATAGGGGGTGCCATTGTGTCATGTAGGAACCTTACCACCTGGGATCAGAAGGTCTGTATTTTGGGGCATTTTCACAGAAGGAAAAAAGTGCCCGTTTCTTGATTGCACATAGGGCAGGCACTAGAGTAATTGCTTTTATATTTTGAAATTCTTAGCGCGTGAGATATGTTCTGTGCGTTATGAATATCTGGGTTAATCGATCAGACAGTTTGGGAGAGACCAGCCTGCACGCGTCGAGGGCATCACTCCACTCATCATCCACAATGAGGCCAAGCTCCTTCTCCCACCTAGTCTTTAGGGCATACACCCTCACGGTCGCCCGGAGGAAGTGATAGCATAGTATAAAAGTGAGAGATGAGCTTCTTAGGGTCAGGGTGCTTTATTGCCTCCATTAAAGGATTGTTTCCTACATAGAGGTCATCTAGGGGGAAATTGTGTACGGAAAGCATGATGAAGCTACCTAAAGTGCATTCGATTAGGTAGTGAAAATTCTGACTTCAGGCGATCGTAGGATTTTAATTTTCCATTAAGGGCGATATGTGACAAATAGAATACTCCCCCTTGAGCTCCATAGTCCGCTGTCTGGGATCAGATTCAATTCAGGGAGGGCCGCGTTATGCCATAGGGGGGTGAAGTTGTGCAGGGTCGGTATATGTCATTTGTCTGAAGCTAAAGTCCACACTTTCCTATACTGATACAGAAGAGTCTTACAGTCAGTCGGTCCACCTTTCCCCTCCGCCCTCCCAGTCATCGCCACCATGGAGTTCAGAGTTGATCGAGACCATATTGGACACAGGAAACACAGGAACCTGTCCCTGTCTATTTTGTCTATGTGAAAGATTTGCGAAAGTTGGGCCGCAAGGTAGCATAGGTTGAAGTCAGGAAGGGCCATTCCTGCAAGGTCTGTGGGGTTTTTAAGTTTGTGCCACGGGAGTTTGTGTCTATTGTTGCCCCATACAAACGGTTTTAAAAGAGCTTCTATGGATTTGAAAAGCCTGAGCACCAGATACACAGGGGAGTGCCAGAGCATGTGTAAGATTTTTGGCAACAAAACCATTTTAATGAGATTTATGCGGCCCATGACACCCAGTGGCAAATGTGCCCATACCTGCGTCCTTTGCTTAAGCATGTCAAATAACAGTGTTAAATTGAGCGATACATAGTCAGTCGGTTCTCTGGTGGCATGGATTCCTAAATATTTGATACAGCTCACCCTTTGCAGAGGGAGCAGGGCCCTATTTCTAGGAGATGGAAAACTGTCCAAGGGGAGTATCTAGGACTTGTTCCAGTTAATCCGCAGTCCAGAGAAGGCGCCAAATCGTTCTATTAAGGCTAAAGCTTGTGGCAGGGAATTACCAGGATTGGTCTAAATATAGAAGGGTGTCATCCGCATATGTGCTAATTTTTTCCACTACCCCTCCCCTGTGCAATCCCACTATCCTGTGTGTGCTTGAATTGCTATGGCGAGAGGCTGTACCACCAATGCATAGAGCAGTGGCAACAGGGGACACCCCTGCCTAGTACCCCTAGACAAAGAGAATTGGTCTGAGGGCCAGCCATTGGCCAGGACCCTGGCCACCAGGATCTTATAGAGAAGTTGAACCCATTTTACAAATCTGGGCCCCAATCCAAATTTACCCAAACACGTCAATAGGTAACTCCACACAACGGAATCAAATGCTTTGGCGGTGTCCAAGGCAACCATCATCCTGGATCCTGGATTGTCGTGAGCAGTCTGGAGATTAATAAACTATCTTCGAAGGTTTAAAGATGCGTTTCTGCCCGGCATTAAGCCTGCCTGGTCTCCACGGATCAGCGAGAGAATACCCTTGTTAAGGCGGATTGCAAGCACCTTTGCAAGTATCTTGACATCTACCTGGAGTAGGGAGATGGGGGGGGGGGGGGATAGGATTCTGGGAGGTGTGGATCCTTACCAGGTTTTTGAATAAGCACTATAGTAGCCTCTCTCATAGAGGCTGGTAGGTCGGAATTTTCAAATATATCGCAAGTAGTCGGGAAACCAGCAGGTCCGAATATGCGGAGTAAAACTCCACAGGGAGACCGTCTGAACCCAGCGCTTTAGAATTAGGGAATGCGGCTATAGTAATGGATATCTCCTCCTGTGTCAGAGGCTCCTCCAACTCCTGCGTCTATTCTGCAGTCAACTGAGGAATCTGAATCTCGGCCAGGAAGGACTCCAGAAGAGAGAGGTCATCCGAAACAGTAGTGGTGTACAGAGAGGCGAAGAAGTCACAAAACATCGTTGTGACCTCAACAGGTTCGGTCACGAGGACGTTGTCTGGGGAACGGAGGGATATCACCACCGTGGGCCTCTCCTCGCTATGTACCAGATAGCCTAGCAATTTCCCTGCCCTCTCGCCATGCTCAAATGACCTCTGTCTAAGGGAAAAAAAAGCTTTCACTTGGACTTTTCATAGTGCAACTGATCCAGAGTCCTCGAGCATAGTTTAAGGCTGCCTGCCTTTTCAGCTGTGGGATTGTCAAGGAATTCCCTCTCCGCAGTCAAAAAGTTTGTCGTCGCTGCGTCAAGTGCTACAGTGGAAGTCTGTTTCAGTCTATTGATGCGGGCAGTAAGAGTCATGCGAGCAGATAGTTTAAACGTTTCCCATGCTATCTGCGGCTGTGCTGAGTCCTCATTAGTCTCAAAATATTGCTCCCAATCGGTCACAAGATCATCATCCTCTGGTAACAGAGTTAACCGAAAGGGGTTCAACCGCTATGTTGTCGGTGGTCAGGCATGTGGCAAGGAGAGTTTAGCCCAGTAGGGGCAGTGATCAGAGAGTGATCTTGGGGAAAACCCCACATCAGTTAGCCTAGGGAGAAGTGACCTGGATAGGAGTATAAGATCTATACGTGACATAGAATGGTGAGATGCAGAGAAGCAGGAGTATGCCTGTTCCGCAGGACGCCTGAATCTCCATGTATCCACCAGGTTAAGTCATTAAGAAGGCATGCAAATCTCGTCGGGTGGGTGGATTTTAAAGAGTGTGAGGGCCTGGTCATTCGATCAAGGGCCGTGTCTAAAACATTGTTGAAGTCGCCCAGCCAAATGGCTGGTACTGTAGGATGCAGTGCCATAAAGTTAAGTCCCTCGGTCAATACATTGAATTGGAACGGTGGTACATAGAATGCTAGTATTAACACCATATCCCCATGCAGTTTGGCTTTTAGGAATATATACCTACCCAATGGGTCTATTACCAAGTCCTGGAGCTCAAAGTGTGTAGTTTTAGCAATCAACAGGGATACTCCACGGGAGTGCGTGGTGTGGACAGAGTGGTAGGCCCAACCTATTCAAGGCCGCCTGACTGTCCGTAATACTGGACCCTCAGCGTGTGTTTCCACCAGGGCCACCACGTTCACTCTCAGCTTTTTAAGTTGCCCAAACATGGCTGACCTCTTAATGGGGTCTCTCACCCCCCTCACATTCCATGTAAGGAATTTTAGTGTGGCCATAGGTGGAGATGGGAGTGAGATAAGACTCCAGGACTCAGGGCGCCCCGAAGGGCCATCACTTTAGGTGGCCGTCCCCAACCAGGTGTGGTCTCCAGCAACACAATTACAACAATACGGTACCAAGGAAGATAAATTTGTGCATAAAGAAAAGACTGTCTCTAAACATTTTAAACCCTAAAACCCCCCACACCGCCCTGCACTGTCCCCAACTGGTGCAGGCATTAACCCTTAACTGCCAACAGGGCAAAAAAAAACCTGAGGAGGAAATACAAAGGATTAGCATAACATACATGCAGGCCACACTGGCCGGTAGCACAGCAACTCGCCATGCGTTCCAACCCAGGTTTCACAATTTAGTAAATGGGGCGAAACTTTGCTGTGCTACGTGACACATTACAGGACAAAGCTCACCGTCCAAGGTAATCTCACTGGCGAGGTAGTTCCCTCCGCCGGCTAAATAGAACATTGGAAGTCTATTCCAGGAGTAGGTGAAAAAACAGTAGGCTGACCCTATGTTAGGTATACATAACATATGGATGTACTATATGGGGCGTAAAACAGATGGTTAGATGTGGCAAACTTGTCGCCTTGCAGGTCTCCTCGTGCAGCAATAATGGAAAAAATAAACAAATAAAAAATAAAAAAACAAGGAATAAACTGTGAAAGCAACCAGGATAAACCCGGGTACACAGAAGTATACGGCTCCGTCTCTCTAGGCGAAGGGGGCATCAAAATCAGGGAGCAATGTCATTATGCAGTCACAAGCCCCCGTCGCTATACAGGATCTAAAGGGGGATCCACAGTACTAGGTGTACATGAAGCAGTGAGGACCGGTGGAAAGAGGAAGTCCCCTGAGCACAAACCCTAATATGAGTGTGCTGCTCCCGAACTCTGGGTAAGGGGCAACGAATCATTGAGCAATGTCAGAATACATTTCCACAACTCCTCGCAGATTTAAGGGCGGTAAGAATCATCAAAAAAACAAAACAAAAAGGGGGGGGGGGGACCTTTGAAAACTGAAGGCAGGAGTAAATATAAGATTGTAGAAGTACTTATCTGTGTGCTTCACGTTGTTCAAGCCACACTATAGTTGCCTCTGGGTCCTCAAAGAAATTAGCTCTATCATCCCCCTCCACGCGCAGACGAGCAGGGAACAGCATGGCATACTTCATATTCTTAATCCGCAGTTTTACGTTTTCTCTGAGAAGTCGGGGAAGACGGCGACCATCTTGTTTCCAAATGGGATATTACCCTACTCTCTGCTGAGGCAGAGGATGGCATTCCGGTCTCTAAAATTCCGAAATTTTGCTATGAAGGTGCGGGGGAGGGGGGGGGGGGTGCTCCAGCGGGCGGTGGTCTGCCCGACATGCGATGAGCCCGCTCCACGACAAACGTAAGGGAGAAAGACTCCCTTCCATATGTTTCCGCCAGCACTGTCTCCAAAAATGCTGGGGGGTCCTTCCCCTCCACCCCCTCTGGCAGGCCAATAAATCTGAGGTTACATCTGTGCAGTCTGTTCTCAATATCATCTTGCTTTTGAAGGAGCTGGTTAACCTGGAGCTGCAGGACGTCGGATGAGGTCTGGAGAGGGGGGGGGGGGTGGAATCCTCCACTATGCCCAGGCGGGTCTCTGCCACCATGAACCTCTCTCTGAGTTTCTGAAAGTCCTGTCTGACCAACGATATGTCCACCTTCACCTCCTATATGCGAACTCTGAGAGTGGTCTGACAGGAAGTAACTGCTTCCTGGCATGCCGCAATGGCCTCCAGAATTTAGCTGTGTCTGTGCCCTGGGACGCCATCTTGGTCTGGGGGATCCGTCTCCATATGGCGATATTGTGCCAGTTTAGAGGCCGCCGACATGTTCTTTTTCGGCGGGGACATGCTCGCGGAGGGTGCCGGTCCGGGGAATGTCAGTATCAGATGTTTAGTCACGGTCAGGGTTTAAGGATATCAAAATAGGATATTCGGCCGGTGGAGCTCAGGTCATGCCGCTCCAGGCCACGCCCCCACATCTGCAGCTTTTAGTACAAAAATTCCTTTTGATCCTGCTATAAAGGTTCTTGTTCAGGCATTTCCCATTACAGGATGACAGTGTTTTGTTCCTGTCCAAATGTGCTCCTGTGTCACACTGGCTTTAAATAAAGACTACAAGTGGCCATTTTAACATATTACAGAGGTCCACTGAGGTCACCATGAGGAAGCCTGCCCCAGAGAAATGCCCTGCAGCCATTGCTGAAGTGTGTATAGCTAGGAAGTGGCTGCAGATGGGATCAGCAGCCCTGAGATGCAACAAAAAGTACAAATACATTGATAAAAAGGATTTAAAAAAAAAAAAAAAAAAAATACAAAAAAGTCATTGTTTATGATAAACGGTGTTTAGGGCAACCTAAAGCTCATTCTGTTTTTTTTTGGGTTTTTTTACGCCAAATAAAGTGTTGCATAATACAGGCATCAAGGAATACAGAGACACATAATTGTTCACTGCCAGGAAATGTTCTTGTAGTGTATAACAATTTGTCTTAATAGTTCTAAAATATTTGGAAGCACCCTGTACAATAAGCTGCTCATATCTGACAGTGATGGCCCCCGATAGAGGGAACATTGTGTCTGCATTTCACCCTCCCTGACTCCCCGGTAATCCATCCTCAGCTCTGCAGAGGACATATTTTGCTAATTAATGCTAATTACAGCCTGAGATAAGAAATGATTAGCATATCTGGAGAAGGTATAAGTGCAGGAACTGGGGAGTGTGACCTTATCAGGACAAGAAGGGAGAACAGACTGCAGTTCCCCTGTGCCTTAAGCAGCTAGATAGACTCAAGCAAGGCGGTAGTTTTCAGCACCACTTGCAGCAATTGGGACCTCTTGAGGTGTGGCAACAAGCGCTAATGATCATTGGAGCTGATCTGAATCTAAACAATAGGCAGTCGAAGATCTGACACTAAAACAAACTATGTGGTTCTATATTAAAACCAGAGCATGGCAAGACTATCACATCAAGACAGGAATACTCAGCTAAAAGACATACAGAAATTAAATGTTAGAAGTATGATAACAGGCAGTATATGCAGGGCGATGGGCAGTATGTGCAGAACAGGAGAGCTGAGGGCATTATGATAGGCAGTATATGCAGGAGAGGAGTACAGAGGATACAGCAGCACACAGTATATGTTGAAGAGGAGTGTGGAGGGTATGACATAGAGCATTATGTACAGGAGAGGGAGTGCAGAGAGTATACCAGCAGGCAGTATATGCAGAAGAGTAGTGTGGAGAATATATAAGGGTGGACGCATTGGTAGAGCATAGTGTAGAGCATAGGACATGGAGCATTATGTAGTAGAGCATATCAGAAGGTATCATAAAGGACATTATCTATAGGGGAGCATATAGGACATTATGTATAGCAGAGGGATTGCAGAGGATATAGGGCATTATTTATAGGAGAGGGAGTGCAGAGGATAGGATATAGAACATTATGTATAAGAGAAGGAGTGTAGAGAATAGGATATAGGACGTTATGTATAGGAGAGGGGGTGCAGAGGATAGGATATAGAACATTATGTATAGGAGAGGGAGTGTAGAGGATATAGGACATTATGTATAGGGAGAGGGAGTGCAGAGGATAGGATATAGGACATTATGTATAAGAGAAGGAGTGTAGAGGATAGGATATAGGACGTTATGTATAGGAGAGGGGGTGCAGAGGATAGGATATAGAACATTATGTATAGGAGAGGGATTGCAGAGGATATAGGGCATTATTTATAGGAGAGGGAGTGCAGAGGATAGGATATAGAACATTATGTATAGGAGAGGGAGTGTAGAGGATATAGGACATAGGACAATTATGTATAGGAGAGGGAATGCAGAGGATAGGATATAGGACGTTATGTAAAGGAGAGGGGGTGCAAAGGATAGGATATAGGACTTTATGTATAGGAGAGGGTGTACAGAGGATAGGATATAGGACATTATGTATAGGAGAGGGAGTGCAGAAGGTATACTAGCAGGCAGTAAATACAGGAGATGAAAGTGGAAATTAGTCTGGACTACTAGAATGGACTTTGAGGGTACAAGTATTAAATATAAAAAAAAAAAGATGATAAATATTTATTCATAAAACAAAAAGGTACATGAAGAAAAATATACAGAATTTCGTGAAAACAGTACATTATTGGCATATTAACTCAGTACATTTTATAAAGGCTGTTGCACAAAAGCTTATACTTACGCAAATATATTTATGATACAAAACCATATAGTATAGAAGAGTATATATAAACTTTTAATCCTTGGGACTGGGTTTAATATGCAGCATGGTAAGTCTTGCTTTTACGACATGTTTCGCATACAGGACACTTCATCAGGAGAAAGAGGTAGGTTAAACAGGTCTCCGCACAGCTTTGTGGAATAGACCGTTACTGGTAAAGTATGGTATATACAGCGTTGTTGCCTAAAATAGCCTAGTGAGGCATGTAATAGGTCCTTTAAAACACTGTTGTATATGACAGTAAAAAACTTTGGCTGATGCACGTTTGGTTGAGAGGTGGTAGTGGAAGGCAGGCAAGCGGTTATCCCATCCAGAGTCCCTAAACCGTGTCCCTGGAACTGGTATATATCCAAGTGTTTAATCAGTTGGACATCAAGGATAAAAGAATAATAAAGGTAGAGGGTGGTAGACCCAGCACAGCGCAGAAGGTGGTCCCTTAAATAGTGCGGTATTGTCTTGATGTCTGGGGAGTAAGCATCCAGCCGGGACCAGTAGGGAGCATAGAGGGGATAGTGTGTCCGTGTTGCAGCTGCACGTGTTAGTGCAATTCGATTCAACACTTGGATATATACCAGTTCCAGGGACACAGTTTAGGGACTCTGGATGGGAGTTAATATGCCAATAATGTACTGTTTTCACAAAATTCTGTATATTTTTCTTTATATACCTTTGTTTTATGAATAAATATTTATAGATTTTTTATATTTAATACTTGTACCCTCAAAGTCCATTCTAGTAGTCCAGACTAATTTCCACTTTCATATTATCGGGACGTTGGTACACTTTAATAGTTGCATTCACAGCAGTTAGTCGCCCTGTGTTTTATGCATTTTTTGGCTAGGTCCACTTAAAAATACAGGAGATGAGTGTGAAGGATATACAAGGGTGGGCAGTATGTGCAGAAGAGGAGTGTAGAGTGTATACGAGCAGACAGTATATGCAGGAGAGGAGTGTGAGGGGTATGACAGCAGGCAGTATGTGCACTGTGCAGGAGAAAAGTTTGGCGGGTAAAATAGCAGGTGTGCAGGAGAGAAGAGGGTATGACAGCAGGCAGCATGTAAAGGAAAGGAGGGTATAATAGGTGGGCAGTATGTGCAGAAGAGTAAGGAGGGTATGACATGGGGCAGTATGTGAAGGAGAGAAGAGGTGAGGGTAAAAAGTGAACACTATGTGTAGGAGAGGAATGCAGAGTGTACAACAAAGAGATGAGGGCAAAGGAATAAACAGGGAACAGTAAATACAGGAGAGGAGTGTGAAGGGTATGACAGCAGGCAGTGTGTGCAGGAGAAGAGTGTGGAGGGTATAATAGCAGGTGTGCAGGAAAGAAGGGCAGAGAGCATACCAGGGCAGTATGTGCAGGAGAGTAGTGTGGTGAATATAAAAACAGGCGTGCAGGAGAGGAGTGCGGAGGGTATAAGAGGGGGCAGTAAGTGCAGGAAAGAAGGGTAAAGGGTATGACAGGAGGCAGTATATTCAGGAAGGAGTGCAGAGGATAGAACAGTAAACAGGAAAGCAGTGCAGAGGGTATGACAGCAGGCAGCATGTGAAGGAAATGAGGGTGGGCAGTATAATAGGGGGGGGGGGGGAATGGTTTGGCATGGAGCAATATGTGAAAAAGGAGCGCATAAAAGGAAGCAGTATGTGCAGGAGCAGAATGCGGAGGGTATAACAGGGAACAGTATGTGCAGAAGAGGAGGGCAGAGGGTATAACAGCGAACAGTATGTGCAGAAGAGGAAAGCAGAGGGTATAACAGCTAACAGTATGTGCAGAAGAGGAGGGCAGAGGGTATAACAGCGAACAGCATGTGCAGAAGAGGAGAGCAGAGGGTATAACAGCGAACAGTATGTGCAGAAGAGGAGGGCAGAGGGTATAACAGCGAACAGTATGTGCAGAAGAGGAGGGCAGAGGGTATAACAGCGAACAGTATGTGCAGAAGAGGAGAGCAGAGGGTATAACAGCGAACAGTATGTGCAGAAGAGGAGGGCAGAGGGTATAACAGCGAACAGTATGTGCAGAAGAGGAGGGCAGAGGGTATAACAGTGAACAGTATGTGCAGAAGAGGAGGGCAGAGGGTATAACAGCGAACAGTATGTGCAGAAGAGGAGGGCAGAGGGTATAACAGTGAACAGTATGTGCAGAAGAGGAGGGCAGAGGGTATAACAGCGAACAGTATGTGCAGAAGAGGAGGGCAGAGGGTATAACAGCGAACAGTATGTGCAGAAGAGGAGGGCAGAGGGTATAACAGCGAACAGTATGTGCAGAAGAGGAGGGCAGAGGGTATAACAGCGAACAGTATGTGCAGAAGAGGAGGGCAGAGGGTATAACAGCGAACAGTATGTGCAGAAGAGGAGGGCAGAGGGTATAACAGTGAACAGTATGTGCAGAAGAGGAGGGCAGAGGGTATAACAGCGAACAGTATGTGCAAGAATGGAGTGTGGATTGTATGACAATAAGCTCACAAGGTTAGCATATAAAGACTTAAAAACCATACTTACAGACATAGTAAAAGGTGGGTAGAATATATATTGAGTAGTAGTGAACAGTGTACATGTGTCTGTGTTTCGGGATACTTTGTACTTCAATCTGTCTTGATTGCCCTCCTGTAATACTCTGTACAGCAGCACTTAGACCAGGAAAGGGGATTTTTAGTAGTCTAAATTTGACAATAAATTTGCACATTTGTGCCAATCTAACACAGGCAACAAGCTTTTAGGAAAGGAGAGGTGACCTCATAAATGGATTGCTGCTCCTTCACTATCCAATCACAAGCTGTGGGCCAGTGCCAGGCCTGGCTGTGTTGCTCAGCTGCTGTGTAGTCTTCCTGGGAGAAGAAGGACCTGGTTGGTTTGCTTGTACGTGGATCTCAGGACTAGCTGAACAGAATTACAAGTCTTTTTGCCAGTTAAACAGTTTATTTACAGTATGTGTATTTCAACGGTATGTAGCTACTTGACTGCAGCTCTGCTTTGAATTATATCTTGTAATTGTATGGAGCAGTGCAGGAGAACCACAGTGGCCTGTAACTGCAGGGTGGTTGGGGGGCTGGGGGTGCTCTGCTACACCATACCTGTTGAAGATGTCATTGGACACGGTCTGTAGGTGTTGCAGGGTGTCGGTGATCTGTTGTATGGTTTCCTCCCTCCGCAGGTCTGGTTGGATTAGAGGCACCGAGTAGGCTTGCTTCTCCACAGAGAGCCTCTGAGGCATGGTGACAGCGCCTCCTGCTGAAAACACAAGAGAACACATCTCGTTAGATATAAAGTAAGACCGTACCAAAGAAATACATGCATGCTGCCATCACTGACCTCCTCCTGTAAATTCTGGTGCTCGGCTGTCATACCGATGCAGAGATGAAACAGGAGTCCAGGGTAAACAAATATTGGCTTAAATATAAGAGCCATATGTATTCTTACATAAGATGTGTCTTGGTATCCTGTCTATAATTATTTCCATATCTGTGCACTAATCCATCACAAAACCCCTCCTTAACTTTGCCTCTATTATGGGAGCTTCATCTAATAAAGACCAGTCCCAGCTGCTCTCTCTGTATGCAGGGTGACTGGTCTTATATACGCCCCCTCATGTAGGTTTCTGCAGGCAGCCTGTATGTAAAGGATGGGCCTGACGGGTGCCTCCCACCACTCTGCTCTCTGTACCACACAAAGATGATGACACAGCTAGTTTTCTAAGAAATTATCTTCTTTTTTAAAAAGGTATTTGGTGCACACAAAGTAGTCATAACCTTTCTGACTATTGAAGTATATAGTCAAAAGTTTTGTGACACCTGCCACAACACGTACATGAACTTTAATGGCATCCCAATCTAAGTCTGTAGGGTTTAATATTGAGTTGGGCCACCCTTTGGAGCTATAACAGTTTTGACTCTTCTGGGAAGGCTGTCCACAAGGTTTAGGAGTGTGTCTATGGGAATAAATAAATAATGCTGTCTGCGTTGTGTGACTCAAAGGGGTAAAAGGGATGGTGCGAATGATGGGCGCACTAATAATGTGAAACACAATAAACCTGTGAAATACACAATATAACGCAATACTAAAACAAAGAACATCAAAAAATCTACAAAAAATCTTCAAAATCTTCAAAATCCATACAATGTGAATAAAAACAACATACGTGAAAAAATGTAATGCGTGAAAAAAATCAAACGTGACTCATAAAATGACAGATGTGATAAAGTATATGAGCCAAAAATATGGCAGACAACTGAAATGAATTATACACCTCTTGTGCTTCCTAGCAGCTCACCTCACAGCTGTAGCACGGACACCCCAAATAATCCTCAGAAATACACTCAGTGGACGGTGCGATAAGCCAATATGTAGCTAAAGGACTCAGAGCCAGATGTCACATGTGGGAAAACAGCAAGGGAATATATAGCGTAACTCTGTGAACAATACTGTGATAAATACAAATCGCACAGGAACGCACTCACTCAGAGAAAAATGATAGGGGGCGTATCTCCAACGAACACAGAGTTCGTAAAAAGCTTCCCGTGTGCCTCTGCTTATTCCTCCCTGTCTTCCAGTAACATCAGGTTATAGCTCAAAAGATGGTGGTAAAATGCAAAGAAGGAAGACACATTGCATAATCCCGCAAGGTAAAACGCATTTAATAGTAAATATATTATAAAAAAAAAACTCACATAAATAGCAGATAAACAGTTTAAATCCTCCACGAGCTAATGCTTAATCTAGTACTCCAATCCCAACGCGTATCGTCATCACGTGACTTCATCAGCTGTGCCCCCTAGCTTAGCTTACTGACAGCGCGGGAGTCTCTCTGTTTACACTCTGTCTATGGGAATGTTTGACCATTCTTCCAGAAGCACATTTGTGAGGTTAGGCACTGATGTTGGATCAGAAGGCCTGGCTCACAGTCTCCACTTTAATTCATCCCAAAGGTGTTCTACTGGGTTGAGGTCAGGACTCTGTGCGGGCAAGTTCCTCCACCCCAAACTCACTCATCCATGTCTTTATGGACCTTGTTTTGTGCACTGGTCCAACTCATTTGGTGGAGGGGGTATTATGGTGTGGGGTTATTTTTCAGGGGTTGGACTTGGCCTCTTAGTTCCAGTGAAGGGAACGCTTAAGGCGTCAGCATAACAAGACATTTTGGACAATTCCATGCTCCAAACTGTGTGGGAACAGTTTGGGGATGGCCCCTTCCTGTTCCAACATGACTGCTCACCAGTGCACATAGCAAGGTCCAAAAAGACATGGATGAGCGGGTTTGGGGTGGAGGAACTTGACTGGCCTGACCTCAACCTGATAGAACACCTTTGGGATAAATTAGAGCAGAGACTGCGAGCCAGGCCTTTCTCATCCAAAAATCAGTGCCTGACCTCACAAATGCGCTTCTGAAAAAATGGTCAAACATTCCCATAGGCACACTCCTAAACCTTGTGGACAGCCTTACCAGAAGAGTTGAAGACATTATACAGTAGTTGCAAAGGGAGGGCCAACTCAATATTGAACTCTACAGACTAAGACTGGGAAACCATTAAAGTTCATGTGCGTGTAAAGGCCGGTGTACCAATACTTTTGACAATATAGTATATTTGAATGAAAGTTTTTGTCACAGAAGTTCAGCTTTAGTCTTTTATGGGACAATGACCTGGAACAAGCAACTGTGAGATTTGACTTTATTTGATTGATTCTGAATGAATTGTGATCAGACAGCCAGGCATTTAGCATTGTTATAGCATCTAACAAAGTTCTCTTTGTACAGGTTCAGGTTAAGTAAAACACGTCTTCAAAGCTCGGCGACACAGGAGTAGAGGACTTACAGCAACCTCCACGTGCCCTATAAATAGGTGCAATCACCATATGAGATGGCAGTAATTATATGTAATTATGAGGAGGTAATCAGTGCTGCAGAACTGCTCTTAATGAGAAGAACTGATTATTGGGAGGAAAAGTGGGGGAGATGGGTAGTGTAAACATAAAAGGAGAAGACGCAATATATCCCAGGAGGGGAGAAGGTTAATCAGAGGGTCCCATAGTGAATATCTCTCTAACCTTTTCCTATACAGAGTTAGGGTCCATTAATACCTGTTGTGACTGTGGTGGACACCCTTGCCCAGCACAGTTCTAACACAAAACAAGGCAACAAGCCTTTTTCCCTTTCAGGCTGGTTCACAACACCATGCTGCAGTGTGAACGGAAATAAAGTATGGCAGGCAGAACTTTTCTCAGCGCATCAGTTTGTCGCATTATACTCCACTGCGGCCAGTAGAACGAAGGCTGGCTTCATTTCAATGTGACTTTGAACACTGGGGCGGTGACCTTGCGGGACGTTCTGAAGAGCCCTGCTAACAGCATCTTGGGGGCGGTTTAGGATCTCTGTATACAGCGCTCCCAAAACGCCCTGCCCATTGAAATGAATGGGCAGCGCTTTCAAAGCACCTGAAAAGCGACGCAACGCGGGCGCTTTTAACTCTTTCTTTGGCCGCTAGCGCTAACGCCCGGTGGCCCCAGTGTGAGGGTAGCCCCAGTGTGGCTGCTGGTGTGAACAAGCCCTCAATCTGTATGTCAGGGAGATATTATATTTTAGAGCTGCACAATTAATCAATAACAAATCGGCAAACACGGCAAACCACGAACGTACTTGAGCCCGGCGCATAATATACGCGGTTTGCGTAAGTCCGGCCTAAAGTTATTCCCCATATAGGAGACGCAACCCATGTAAAAAGGTATGGACCAGGGAACGAATGCCGTCAAATTTCCGTAGTTTACATTGTACGTGAATAGGGCTGGGCGTAGGTTACGTTCACAACATAGGCAGTTGTTTCGACGTGATTGTGAGCATGCATACTGGGATACGTCCACTGGACGGCGCCGTTCGTTTTAAGTACTTGCCTGGCACTCGCCCCATTATTTGCATGGGGTCACACCTCATTAGCATGGCTCACGCCCACTTCCACCTACGCCGGCTTACGCCGACTAAATATACGCCACGCTGGTGCAACGTTGGGAGTATGGCTTTGATTTCCATGCTTGCCTCTCTGCACAGCGCCGGCATAGCATAAAGAAGATACGCTACGACGGCATAAATATGCGCCGATGTATGTGAATCCGGGCCCAAATCTTTTTTTGACACTTGTTTCTTAAAGGGGTTGTAAAGGAAAAAAATGTTTTCCCTAAATAGCTTCCTTTACCTTAGTGCAGTCCTCCTTCACTTACCTCATCCTTCCATTTTGCTTTTAAATGTCCTTATTTCTTCTGAGAAATCCTCACTTCCTGTTCTTCTGTCTGTAACTCAACACAGTAATGCAAGGCTTTCCTCCTGGTGTGGAGAAAGCCTCTTGAGGGGGGGGGCGAGCAGGAGTGTCAGGACGCCCACTAACACACAGCTCCTTTCTTTTTCTGCAAAGTAGAGAGCGTCCTGACTTGCCTGCTCACCCCCTCCCCGCTCAAGAGGCTTTCTTCACACCAGGGAGAAAGCCTTGCATTACTGTGTAGAGTTACAGACAGAAGAACAGGAAGTGAGCATTTCTCAGAAGAAATAAGGACATTTAAAAGCAAAATTGAAGGATGAGGCAAGTGAAGGAGGACTGCACTGCACTGTAAAGGAAGCCATTTAGGGGAAAAAATATTTTCCTTTAAATCCGTATTTTTCTGATAGAAAATTACTTAGGACCCCCAAACATTATATGTGTTTTTTTTAGCAGAGACCCTAGAGAATACAATGGAGATTGTTGCAATATTTTATGATTTTCTTTTTTAGGAAAAAATATAATTCAATGAATTAAAAAATAAAATAAAAAAATTAACAGTAAAGTTAATGCTCCTTACATTGGTGATCAGTGGAAACAGTGCTTCTTTACATTTAGGGGGCCAATGGGAAGAATCCCCCTTACATTTGGGGGGCCAATAGGAAGAATCCTCCTTACATTTGGGGGGCCAATGGGAAAAATCCCCCTTACATTTGGGGGGCCAATAGGAAGAATCCTCCTTACATTTGGGGGGCCAATGGGAAGAATCCCCCTTACATTTGGGGGGCCAATGGGAAGAATGCTCCTTATATTTTGGGGGTCAATGGGAAAAATGCTCCTTACATTTGGGGGGGGGGGGCAATGGAAAAAATGCTCCTTACATTTGGGATAAGTGGGAAGAATGCTCCTTACATTTGGGATAAGTGGGAAGAATGATCCTTACATTTGGGATAAGTGGGAAGAATGCTCCTTACATTTGGGATAAGTGGGAAGAATGATCCTTACATTTGGGATAAGTGGGAAGAATGATCCTTACATTTGGGATAAGTGGGAAGAATGATCCTTACATTTGGGATAAGTGGGAAGAATGATCCTTACATTTGGGATAAGTGGGAAGAATGATCCTTACATTTGGGATAAGTGGGAAGAATGATCCTTACATTTGGGATAAGTGGGAAGAATGATCCTTACATTTGGGATAAGTGGGAAGAATGATCCTTACATTTGGGATAAGTGGGAAGAATGATCCTTACATTTGGGATAAGTGGGAAGAATGATCCTTACATTTGGGATAAGTGGGAAGAATGATCCTTACATTTGGGATAAGTGGGAAGAATGATCCTTACATTTGGGATAAGTGGGAAGAATGATCCTTACATTTGGGATAAGTGGGAAGAATGATCCTTACATTTGGGATAAGTGGGAAGAATGATCCTTACATTTGGGATAAGTGGGAAGAATGATCCTTACACTGGTATTCAGTGGGGAGCATTCCCTACATTGGTGGTCAGTGGGAAGAATGCTCAAAATAAAATAAAAAATGAAAGGTTTACCACACCCAGTTCAATGTGACTTTGTTGCAGAAGATAATTTCAGCCAATGAAGTTGTGCATTTAAGGGCCCTTTCACCCAATGAAGTTGTGCATTTAAGGGCCCTTTCACACGTCTGCCTCCGCTCGTCCGTTTTTACAAGTCCGTAAATGGACTTGTAATGGTTCCCTATGGGATTGCGTCCGTTAGCGGATGATGCATCCGCTAACGTCCGCAAAGATCCGCGTCCGTCTGGATCCGGTTTTTCGGACGGAAGAAAACCCTATTTTTCTTCCGTCCGGCGGAACGGATCGGATGAAGACGGACAAACGGTCCGTTTTCATCCGATTCCCCATAGGGGAGAGCGGAGGAGAGACAGGGCGGTCCCTGCACAGTGTGCGGGGACCGCCCTGTCCGCCGACAGCTTAGCGGAGACCCCCCGCTGAGCTGACGGACACACACGGAGCGGACCGAAAAACGGTCCGCTCCGTGTGAAAGGACCCTTACACTTACAGGAATGTTAGATGCCTGGTTCCCTGTGAAGGCCCACTACACCCTCTGTCCTGTAGTGAGGTCAGGGCTGCCATCAGGGGGGTACAGGCATTACACCAGGGGCCCGGATGGGAACCACCCTTTTTTTAGGGGTCCAAAGGTCCCCAGGGGCCCGGAGGCCACCAAGGGCCCCAGATGGCAAGCCCTTTTTTTTATAAAAAAATATATATTTTTTAATATATTTTTATTTTATTTTTTATTAAAGGGCCAATTTTTTTCTTTTATTTTTTTTACAGGTCCGGAGGTCCACAGGGGCCCGGAGGCCCCCAGGGCACCGAATGGCAACCCCCCTTTTTTTTTATTTATTTTCTATAAAAAAATATATATATTTTTTTATATATTTTTTTTTTTTTTTTTTTATTAAAGGGCCATTTTTTTTTAGGTGTTTAGGGGCCCGTAGGCCACCAAGGGCCCCAGATGGTAAGCCCTTTTTTTATAAAAAAAAATATATTTTTTTATAAAAAATATATATTTTTTTATAAAAAAATATATATTTTTTTAATAAATTTTTCTTTTATTTTTTTATTAAAAAGGGCCAATTTTTTTTCTTTTATTTTTTTTAGAGAACCGGAGGTCCCCAGGGGCCTGGAGGCCACCATGGCCCCAGATGGCAAGCCCTTTTTTTTTCCTTTTTGTTTTTATATAAAAAAATATTTTTTTATAAAAAAATATATTTTTTTATATATTTTTTATTAAAGGGACAATTTTTTTCTTTTATTTTTTTTTAGAGGTCCGGAGGTCCACAGGGCACTGGATGGCAACCCCCCTTTTTTTTATTTATTTTCTATAAAAAAATATATATATATTTTTTAATATTTTTTTATTAAAGGGCCATTTTGTTTAGGGGTCTAGGGGCCCGTAGGCCACCAGGGCCCCAGATGGCAACCCCCTCTTTTTTATAAAAAAAGTATATTTTTTTAATATATTTTTCTTTTATTTTTTATTAAAAGGGACAATTTTTTTCTTTTATTTTTTTTGAGGTCCGGAGGTCCACAGGGACCTGGAGATCCCCAGGGCCCCAGATGACAACTCCCCTTTTTTTATAAAAAAATATATATTTTTTATATATTTTTTTATTTTAGGATGACAATCCTCCTTTTTTATAATTTTTTTTACTTTTTTATATTATTTTATTTCTTTTTTTTTTAATATATAGATGTATTTTTATTAAAGGGCTCAGAGGTCCCCAGGGCCCCATGTGTCAAACCCCCTTTTTTATAATTGTATTTTTTATTTTTGTTTATATATTTTTTTTATATTTTTATTTTTTATTAAAGGGCCCAGGAAGGCAACCCCCTTGTTTTTTTTTTATATATATAAATGTTTATTTCTTTTTTATATATATATATTTTAAAGGGCCCAGAGGTTTCTTTTTATTAAAGGGCCCAGAGGTCCCGAATGAAAAGCCCCCTTTTTTTGTAATTTCCTTTTATAAAAAAATAAATAAGGTCCCCGGGGCCCCAGTTGGCAACCACCCTTTTTAAAATATATATATATTTTCTCTTTTTTTTTTCTTTTTATTAAAGGGCACAGAGGTCCCCAGGGCCCCGGATGGCTACCCCCCTTTTTTATATATATAATATATAAAATATATGGTTCTCTGCTCCAGGGGGCCCAATTTTCTGATGGCGGCCCTGAGTGAGGTAGCCAAGCCCCCTTGTGTATCTGGGCTCCAAAGTGTGATGTCACTATAGTTGCCCCCATGGCCCCAGCTGTCCTCTGATGGAAAAAACACTTCCCTTCCTTATAGAGACCCTGCCAGGTCTCTAAAGATTTAAAGCCATCAGCTCCATTTAAAGTGGTTGTAAACTCTTTACAACCACTTTAACCTACAGGTAATCCTAGATTAAGGCTTACCTGTAGGCGCTTGAAATATCTTCCCGACCTGCACGGTTAAGGAGATTTTTGCAATTCGCCATATGGCGATTTTTTTCTGCACATGTGCTGGCGTTAGAAAGGGAACACTGTGCAGTTTCTAACTTGGGTCATGCCGTGAGTGGAGGCTCCCACGTGCATGCACGGGAGAGACGTCATGCAACTTCCAGCCACTCACAGAGCCGGAGTTCGCGGCCCCGGAAAGGGAGAGGAGTGAAGAATGGCCGCTCGCTACTCTCGAGGAAGACGGGGGCATTGGGGGGCTTCTCCTGTAGGTAAGTGTCCCATAATGAGCTACTATGCGCTGCATAGTAGCTCCTTATGTTTTACCTTTGCAGAAAAATAAGAAAGTAACACCCTTCAGGGTTTACTTCCTCTTTAATAGAAGCGCTCTTAGGCTGGTCATACATGAATATTTTTTTTTTGTCCCCCCTATCCACACAACGAATGTGTGGTTGGGGGAATAACTCCTTTTAAGTTAAAGTGATTGTAAAGTTTTTTTTTTTTTTTGTTTTTTTTAAATCACTAACATGTTATACGGTCTAACCTGCTCTGTGCAAGGGTTTTGCACAGAGCAGCGCCGATCCTCCTCTTCTGGGGTGCCCTGGTAGTGCTCCTGGCTCCTCCTCTTGATCGGGTGCCCCCAAAAGAGAGCCGCTATTCATGGAGGGCACCTGTGTGGGCCTGCTAACGAGTCCCACTGCTGCGTCGATTGGATATGATTGACAGCGGGGGGGGGGGCTCTAGGGGGGAAGCTGCAGCACAGGTGGTTCTATGCACATCCTATGCATTAACCTTGAGAATTTACAACCCCTTTATTTGTATTCTGACAGTAGGTAACCTTCCTTGTTTGCAGCCACTGACATATCCGCTCCCTCAGCGGTTACCGGGAGGTGGTGCGGCACCTCGTTCTAAGGTAAGCATTTCATAATGAGTTAGTATGCGATGCATACTAGCTCATTATGCCTTTGCCTTTTTACCATCCCTGTCCCATTGCAGAGATTTCCCTTCACTTCCTGTCCCATAGACAAACAGGAAGTGGGAGGAAATCATTGCAAATTAAGGGAATCTTGCCCCCCCCCCAGGCCATCAGAACTAATGTCCCCACTTGAAAATGTCAGGGTTGGTCTTAAATTGCAAGGGGTGTGGCCTTGACAGGAAGGGGTGGGTCATATTTAAATTAGGGGGTGCACAAGTTTAGTCAGGCCTAGGGCAGCACAAAACCTAAATACACCCCTGCTTACAGGTTTGTTTTTTTGGTCGGGCATACAACAGCTTTAATCCCAAAAGCAAAAAGTTAACGTATTGCAGCTTACCAGTCAATAGCTATGAATGCTGTTGCTCCAGGGCTTAGTAAACGAGCAGAAGCTCTGCTGACTTCCATCATCCAATCATGTGCAAGCAAAAATGTTTGTTTTTTTTCCTTGCATGTGATTTGATATTCTTTGCAAAGTGAAACTTTACCCAATTTACTAAGCTCTGGAGCAACTGCGCTTGCAGAGCGCAACTGCATTTTGCAAAGTGTCTATTTTCCTTTAACAAATCAACCGCACAGAGTCATAACAAAGTTTGACATGCAGACAAGAACAGGTGCATTGCTCCAAACACACAGGATCTGCATTAGGATCCTTGCAGACACTCCTGCCCATACGTCAAATTTTGACATGCGTCTGTGTAGCCGCTGTGCCTGCATCCTATGGGAAGCTCCAAGATGTAAAATGAGCCCTAATGTCGTGTACTGGTGTGAGCTTAAACGATAGAAAAAAAAGAAAAAAGGGCTATTTTTTTTGTCACAAATTGCACAATTCTGCCGCTGTAAATGAGGCCCAAGTAAAATTAGGTAAGTGTGACCCTCAGTAGACACAATGGGGGTTATTTACAAGAGGCAAATCCACTATGCGCTACAAGTGCACTTGAAATTGCGCTGTAAGTGCAGCCGCTGTAGATCTAAAATGAGGGGAAGCTCTGCTGATTTTATTATCCAATCATGTGCAAGCTAACATTTTGTTATTTATTTTCCTTACATGTCCCCCTCAGATCTACAGCGATTGCACTTCCAAGAGCACTTTCAAGTGCATTTTGCACTTGTAGTGTAAAGTGGATTTGCTTTTAGTAAATAACCCCCAGTGTGGCCTCTTCAAGATTCATTCTGCTCAATGTATCATTGAAATGTGACATGTCTGATGTATTGTGTGTGTTTCTGAAAAGCAGCCAGGGATTCTTACTATGATAACACACACCAGAACACATATCAACACTAACATAACACTCAAATCATGAACATACACCTCATATAAAACTCACCTCCTCCAGCTCTGCTTCCTGGCTGTCATGTGACTGTCACATGACATCCTCCTCCTGCCTGCCTGTGCTCGCCTCCTCCTGGTCATGTGACATCCCTCATGTGACCCCCGTCCCTCCATGCTGAAGGTTTCCCCTCCCCCCTCCCGTGCTGTCATGTCACACTGAGCATAGAGGAGAGATCATCTTATGTTATGGCTGCCAGCACTGTGCAAATAGAGAAGCAGAGTGTTAGGAACATATATTATGTTAGATTAGGTATGTTGGTAAATAAAATGTGATGATATTTTGGGAGGAATAATACAAATAAATGATGTGTAAACATAATGAATACATTGTAATGAGTTGAAGTGTATATTATAAATGTGAGGGGGCAGTCGTGGATGTTAATTGGTCAGAAAAGGTATTTATAAAACATGTAAGTGTGATGGCTAAAATTTGTTTAACAATTTGGCTACAGGGTCAACCAAAAGACAAAAAAAAAACACTTTGTATCTTTATTTTTTGTTTTCTGTACTGTAATAGTTTTTATGACAACACAGAACCAAAATTAATTTTATATCATTTTTTGGAGACAGATACACCTTTCTGTTGGTAGGATTTAAAGCGGTATTAAACCCAAAGGCAAAAATTAAACATATTGCAGGTTACCAATTATTAGATGTGGTGGCTGCATTTTTTTTTTTTTTTTTTTATGCTGTTTTTTGTCTGTTTTCACCTGGCAATCTGTAACAGGCTTCCTATATTAAAGTGCCCCCACTCTGGAAGAAGGAACACGGGGTGCATTTGGATGGCAATATTGACAGTCTGTGGGAAGGGGGGGGGGGCCGTTAGATATTCTGGATTAGTTAGATACACTAACAAATAGATGTCCTCATCAGAGTGCCCCCATAGCTCAGATGTCCTCATCAGAGTGCCCCCATAGCTCAGATGTTCTCATTAGAGTGCCTATTTACATCAGGCTTCCCCATCAGAGTGCCCTTACATCAGGCATCCCCATCAGAGTGCCCCTATAAGTCAGGTTTCCCCCATCAGAGTACTCTTACATCAGGTGTCCCCATCAGAGTGCCCCTATAAGTCAGGTTTCCCCCATCAGAGTACTCTTACATCAGGTGTCCCCATCAGAGTGCCCCTATAAGTCAGGTTTCCCCCATCAGAGTACTCTTACATCAGGTGTCCCCATCAGAGTGCCCCTATAAGTCAGGTTTCCCCCATCAGAGTACTCTCACATCAGGCATCTCCATCCGAGTGCCCCCATAGGGCAGATTTCCTCATCAGAGTATCCTTACATCAGGCATCTCCATCCGAGTGCCCCCATAGGGCAGATTTCCCATCATCCTTTAGGCATTTCCTCATCAGAGTATCCTTACATCAGGCATCTCCATCCGAGTGCCCCCATAGGGCAGATTTCCTCATCAGAGTATCCTTACATCAGGCATCTCCATCCGAGTGCCCCCATAGGGCAGATTTCCTCATCAGAGTATCCTTACATCAGGCATCTCCATCCGAGTGCCCCCATAGGGCAGGTTTCCTCATCAGAGTACCCTTACATCAGGCATCCCCATCAGAGTGCCCCCATAGGGTAGGTTTCCTCATCAGAGTATCGTTACATCAGGCATCCCCATCAGAGTGCCCCCATAGGGTAGGTTTCCTCATCAGAGTATCGTTACATCAGGTATCTCCATCTGAGTGCCCCCATAGGGCAGGTTTCCTCATCAGAGTACCCTTACATCAGACATCCCCATCAGAGTGCCCCCATAGGGCAGGTTTCCTCATCAGAGTATCCTTACATCAGGCATCCCCATCAGAGTCCCCCCATAGGGCAGGTTTCCTCATCAGAGTATTCTTACATCAGGCATCTCCATCCGAGTGCCCCCATAAATCAGGTTTCCCCATTAGAGTACCCTTACATATGGTGTCCCCATCAAAACATACCCCAATTTTTTTTAATTTTTTTTTATTCTGTTATATAACATACCAAACAAAAATGCCAAGACACTAAGGGCCAGATTCAGCAACACTTGCGCTGGAGTATTTCGATATGCGCCGCGTAACTGTGAAGATGCGCCGTCGTTTCTATGTGCCCGTACCCACCAAACTAGATGCGCCCAATAACGGGCCATTTGCGACCGGCGGAACGTTCCGACGCCAGAGTATCGTCAGCGCTTAATTTCGCTTGGCGCATCAGTCGCGCCTATTGATTTCCCCTGCAAATATGCAAATGAGGGATTTTTCCCAATTCACGAACGGATTAGCACCATACGCTGGCTACATGCGCCGCGCGTATCTCGTCCGTCCGGCGCAAAGTTATTTCTACAAAAGGCTGCTTTATCTTTACTCCAGATGGCCACAGGTCAGCAGGAGAGCAGCTACAGCAGCGTTACCGACGATAAGAGCTAGCTGAGCACCCCCACTTGCAGGACAACACCTCTGTCCATGCTTGTCTGTCAAATTTTACAGCCATGGAGGAAGACATCATAGGTCTCCATAGCCGAGATAACGGCTGACAGCTCCTGGCCATTAAAGTTCAGCTTTCTCCTGTGTGTTTGCGGGGAACGGGAGCAGCCATCTCAGAACAAAAGTAACATCACTGCGGGGAGGGGGAGCAGGATATACTTTAGTGCCGGAATGGCGCTTCTACGGGCGCATTTAAACGCCCAACGGAAGGCATTGCGCTGACGTTTCCCGTGAAGTGGTGCAGACGGAAGTTGTGAGCATGCGCACAAAGGTGGCGAGTGGAGCCTCACTCACTGCGCATGCTCCGTGGTTGATGCGCTGAACGTAAGCCTCTGCGCTGGGCTCCGCCCATCATTTACATATGATCACACCCACTTCCCCTTGCGTCGGGTTACGCCAGCGCATTATCGTTACTCTGGCGCAAGTTTACGCGCAACTGCTATGTGAATAACAGTACTTGCGCTGAAAGGGTCGTCAGAGTAACGTAAGTGAGAAGCGTTACTCTGGAGCAAAGATGCTCTCATCTACCTGAATCTGGCCCTATGAACACATCAAAATGACCTCTATGGAAATTTGATTCCCCAAGGCGATCAAGGTTTTTATTTATTTTTATTTATTTTTTTGGCACATTTTTTTGAAAAGGAAGAAACATGCTGGTATTAAAAAGCATGCAGTTTGGTAATGGTGCATAAGCTACAGCAAAACAATGTGCAGGTCACACACAGAGGGAGGAGGTGAAGGGTTAATGTACAGGTCACATTCAGTGGGAGAATGGGGATGGGGGTGGGTTCATGTGCAGGATAAGGGATGTGAAGGGGTTAATTAATAGGTCACATAGAGAGACAAGATGGAGATGAGATGTACAGGAGAGGAGGGGGGTGAATAGAGTTAAAAAAAAAAAATCCTCAATAAATGAATTAACCCCCTCACCACGAACATGCCATTTTCCTTTATTCATTAAAATTGTATTACCCCCCCCCCCCCAAATGTAAATGAATGCAGCTTACCTAAATGTGTTGGCTGCATTAGTTTATTTCCCTTTATGTTCACCTAGTGATCTGGGTGATCCGGCTGGCAACACATTTTCTGCATTAGGGTGTCTCCACTCTGGATAGAGAAGCAATGGAGACACAGCAGCATTATAAGTCTGTAGAGAGGGTATTGTTGGATGCAGTAGTAGACTCAGGTTGACTGAACTAACAAATGAAAGTGGTTGTAAACCTCAGTCACAAAAAACAGAACTAAGCACATATATCTGTAGTGTTTACTTGTCTCTCTCCAAAGCGCTGAGTGTCGTTTCTCTCTGGTGCTTTGTTCCTCTGTTATCAGCATGAGTCACTTTTAAGAAGTTTCCTGACCCAAGATACATTTGTGATGGGAAAAGGAGCTCAGCAAACAGCTTGTCTATACAGAACACAGCTCTGTTACCTTCCTTTGTTCATGTGCAGTGTGTGGAGGAGGGGGGGGTGTCCCTTTCCTCCAATCACCTCTCACACACTGTAACTGTAGCTCTCCACCCCTTCCTCTGGTGAAGCGGTTAGGGGGGCTATTCTGGGCTATTCAAAAATCAGGTCCCTATTGTCCTGTACTGCTAGAATTCTTCATTCTGTTTTTTTTTTTTTTGCCCCACTCTGGCTCAAGTTTGTGGAAACAAGATGGCTTGCCAGTTTTGGGCTTGTATATCTCTCCTCCAACACTTCTGAGAGATATAAACATATAACCTCATCTCAGGGTGGCCTTCTATATCCCTTGTGCTTTGGACATATGGAATATCTCCATGGCATTACCGCCTTCTCCCTTGGGGACCTCCAGCATATTTAGATGCCTGTCTTGATTTTACTATAGACCCCTCAATATGTTATCAGATGTCATCCCCCTGAGGAAGACTTAACCAGTCGAAACGCATCAGGGATTTGAACCCATGCATCCGGGATCATCGCATTCACTGTGTCAATTTTCAGTACTCAAGTGATAGGCTTTTGACTTTTTATATGTGTTTGGTATTTTGTAAAGTGTCTCCCTGTTTACAAGGGGTTATTTTGATGTTACTCCAATAAACATTGTATTTTATTCTAACGTCACATATACTACATATAATTTCTATGTCTTTTGGGTGTCGCAACAGTTGAAGAAGAATGATTTTTTATCACAAATCTGTACGAGGCATGACAGTTATCAATAATGGCATGCCTTGACTATAACTTTTTGGGGAAAGAGGTAAAGCAAAATGAAACTCCGCCATTCTTACCTTTGCATCAACAGTCTGATACCCGTGAGGTCCCTCGCTGGCATCGTCACCCTGGCTTCTTCCAAAAGCCTGTCTTCCACCATCTTGATTGGACAGCACAGGATAACATTACTCCTACTCGAGTGCAGAAGTGCAGTCATTCCGACACACAAGCATTGTGCCCGAATGTGAGGAATACACTGTTTTGTATACATTCTACAGAAGACTGAACAGGCAGGTAGATATATTTTATTGAATGTCTCTTGTGTAATAAAGAGCCTGCATGCTCACAGCTTTTTAATATCAGAATATAGTTCCACTTTAAAACAATGGGATTAGTTTTACTTTAAGCAGTTACAGAAACAGCTTTTCATTTCCTTTTGGGATACAGGCTTTACATAAATGAATCATTTTATACACCCCTTTCGGTTTAGAATGGTTTGACTCAGTACTCTAAGGCCGCGTACAAACGACCGAGAACCTTGTCGGGCTAAACCTATCGTTCCGCCCGACGATGTTCTCGGCCGGCCGTCAAGTTCGTCGACCAGGCTGTCGAAAAAGGCGTCGAGCCATTAGTCCTGATGGCCCGTCGAGGAAATAGAGAACCTGCTCTCTATTTTGGCTCGACGCCTCGCTCGTCAGTTTGCTCGGCGAAAACGTACACACGATCGAGCTTCTCGGCAGAATATGGATCCCAGCGAGCTTCTCGCTGGATTCTGCCGAGAAGCTCGGTCGTGTGTGCGGGGCCTTACTGCCACTTCTTGTTGGACAACCTGGTCTGTTTAATTAAGCTGAAAAAAAACCAGACTTAGGCCCGGATTTAGGTAGAGCGGCGCATCTTTGTGCCTTACACTATGCCGGCGCAACGTTGAGAGGCAAGCATGCTATTTACAAAGAATATGCGCTCAACGTTGCGCCGGCGTAGCGTATAGTTGTCGGCGTAAGCCGGCGTAAGTCAAAGTAGGTGGAAGTGGGCTGGAAGTGGGCGTGATATATTATTATGAAGCATGACCCCGTGCAAATGATGGCCACAGCTTAAAAAAAAACGAAAACTGCGCATGCGTCGTCTCTTGGACGCATCCCAGTGCGCATGCTCACAGTTACGTCGAAATAGCTGCCTAAGATACGTCGAACACTGCCTACGACGTGAATGTAACCTACGCACAGCCCTATTCACGTAGTACTACGTAAACGGCGTACATGATGTAAAATTTGACGGCGTCGTTCCCTAGCCCATACCTTTGCATTACCTGCGCCTCCTATATGAGGGGTAACTTTACGCCGGACGTAAGCCTTACGCAAATCACGCATATGAAGCGACCAGGCGCATCTACGTTCGTGAATCGGCGTATCTTACTCATTTGCATATTTTAAATGGGAACGCCGAATGCGTCTAGCTTAACCATGCGCCCATGATACGGCGGCGTAGGGTGGCTGAAGCCTTGTTTTATGACGTATCTAGCTTCACGAATCGGCGTAACAATACGACGGTGCACATTTGTACTCCGGCGTAAAACGTTCGTGAATCCGGGCCTTAGTGTCCAGATCACCAGATAAAAATAAAGCACAAAAGCCAAAAAAGAAGAAAACGAATGCAGCCATCAAATCTAAGAACTGGTAAGCGGCAATATAATAGCATTTTTTTGGGGGGGTTTAACCACTTCAGCCCCGGAAGGATTTACCCACTTCCTGACCAGGCCATTTTTTGCGATTCGGCACTTCGCCGATTTAACTGACAATTGCGCTTTCATGCAATGTTGTACTTGAACAAAATTTCTGTCCTTTTTTCCCCCCACAAATAGATCTTTCTTTTGGTGGTATTTGATCACCTCTGTGGTTTTTATTTTTTGTGGTATAAACTAAACCAGAGCAATAATTTTGAGAAAAAAAAAACACAATGGGCCAGATTCAGATACAATTACATTGGCGCAGAGTATCAGAGATACACTACGCTGCCGTATTTTACCAGGCTGTACGACGAATCCTGGTAGATTTTGTCCCTTACGGTACAGCGGCGTAGTGTATTTCTCGCCGCGTAATTGAAATACGCGATTAGGGGGCGTGAAGCATTTAAATTAGGCGCGTCCCCGCGGCGATCGAACTGCGCATGCTCCGTTCAGAAAATTTCCCGCCGTGCATTGCGCGAAATAACGTCGATACGTCATTCGTTGTTTGAGTAGCGTCGTTTACGGACATTCCTATTCCCGGATGTTTTACGTCAAAAATAAAAAAAGACATCGGAAAACGTTGATATTCGACGCGGGAACGAGGGCCATACTTAACATGGGCTGTCTAATATTAGACCAGCAAAAAGCTGGTATAGTTTTACGCAGCAAAAAGATGACTAAAGATGCCGTAAGAGATTGCGATAGACGTTCGTAATTTCGTGGATAGTCGGCAAAATCTCATTTGCATACCCCGACGCGGAAAACGACTGGAACTCCACCCAGCGGCCGCAATTTTATTGCAGCGTAGATCCGAAGGCGTACGAACACGTAAACCAGTCGGATTGAAGCCCGCAGCCGTAATTTCATGGTTTGAGGTTTCAGAGTAGTGAAAAAACGCGCGTAATTCGAACGTACTCCAGTCTAACGCGAGATAGACAGGAGTAATCGCTCTGTGAATCTGGCCCAATATGTTTTACTCTTTGCTATATTATTATTATTATTATTATACAGGATTTATATAGCGCCAACAGTTTGCGCAGCGCTTTACATCAGGGAAGACAGTACACAATCACAATACAGATCAATACAGGAGGGATCAGAGGGCCCTGCTCGTTAGAGCTTACAATCTAGAAGATATAATAAATATCCTCAAAAATGATAATAATTTGTTCATCAGTTTATGTATTTTTATACATATTTTTTGTAAAAAAAAAAAACGCAATAAGCGTATATTGATTGATTTGCGCAAAAGTTATAGAGTCTACAAAATAGGGGATATTTTTTTGGCATTTTTATTAATATTTTTTTTTTCATAGCTATTTATAGCGATCTAAAGCCACCCCAAAAATGCTGCTTGCAGGACTTTTCCTAACGTCCCGCAAGCATACCACCCGAGTAAGAGAGCAGTCATTGCACAGAATGGGAGGCAGTTTTTAGCCAAAGAATTTATGTATGCAAATTCCCAAAAGGACAAACTCCAACATTTTTCTCGTATGGTAACAGAACAAAAGATTTGTTGCCTAATGTGTACCTTTTTTGGATGATTTCCATACAAGAAAAATCAGAAAAAGACTGCGCATGATCAGAAACAATATCAACAACAAAAAAAAACCTTTGTCGTTTGGGAATTTTCATACAAATTTTCTTTCCTTGGTTCTAATTTTCTGTGAAACAAGGAAAATCGGACGTTCGTTTACCCAATTTACGTATAGTCTGTCGCCACTTTATTCTCCTCTCCGCTAAGTGGTTGAACCGCAACATTGTATATTTGTAGCAAGTTCAAAGGTGAGAGCAGGGGCTGATTCTGTGTCAGACATTTGTGAACACAGCCAAGAACTGCATAAGCACCAGAATTTACATTCTGTGACACTCGGGTGTTTACGGCGCCTGCGCAGTCAGCTCTACACGGCAGGCGCAGGCGCCTTGAACAGCCAAGTGTCACTTTGGCTATTTTCGGAAGGCGTGACGCATTATCCAAGCCTGTCAATCAACTGCGCTTGATTTAGGAATGCCTACTCCCCGCAGGATACCCCGCTCGGAGCTGGAGAAGAAAGATGGCTACAACGATATGTACAAAAAAAAAAATCCAGCATACTGCAGATGTCAGCAGTATGCTGGATCTAGTGACAGAAAGTTAATTTTTGGGTGAACCTCCGCTTTAACAAACTTTCCCAAAATCACATGTTTTTTCAGCTCTTTTCTGCTCTTTACCACCACCCTTTAGTCAACTTCCTGCTATTGTTGGTTGATTTTAACATTGGTTCTGAGCATGCGTGTTTGTACTTTGGACTAAAGTCCGATGGACTTCTGTACACGCGATAGGATTTTGCACCATAGGACTTTTGTTGCCGAAAAGTTTGTCCGTTTGCAGAGTGAACATTTGTCCGATGAAAACCGAAAAAGTTTGTTCCGATGGAGCGTACACACGGTCGGATTTTTTTGAAAACCTGCTCAATTTGAAGTTTGTTGTCAAAAAGTCAGATCGTGTGCAGGGGCGGACTGACAACTCGTGGGGCCCCCGGGCAAAAGAAGATTATGGGGCCCCTGGGCTTACAGATGGCCACCACGCCAGGAGGCAGTGCAGAGGCGGGGCAGCTAAAATATCAGGATTTTCACATCAAAAGCACGTTGGTTTCGGACATATCAGGGACAGATGTAATAAAAACATAGATTTATACATACTTTCCCTGGTTTTACTGGGCCTGGCAACCCTAATGGGGCCCCCTAGTGGCATGGGGCCCTCGGGCAGTGCCCGAGTGCCTCAATGGTCAGTCCGCCCCTGATCGTGTGTATGGGCCTGTTTATTTTGCATTTTCTCTAGAGGGTTGCTTTGTGGTTAATTGAAAACCTTGGAAAAAAGCCAGCTGATTAGAAATGAGACACTGCTTTGACTCATTTATACATTTATTATTATTATTATTATTTATACATGTTCTTTTCACCTTGTGCTATTGATATCAACAACAAGCTTTTTTTTTTCAATAAAGGAGCAAAAGACATGTGAAAGTGAGGGAAATGTGAAAAGGACTTGAGAGCTCCACCTGCTGGCTGGAAAAAAGAGGCTACATAATTATCATGTGCAGTGCTTCCCATTTGTGCTTCAATTTCTCAGTGCCTATTGTATATATTACAGAGAGAGAGAGATAAAACTAGCCATGGATGTCCCTTTTTAAGTGCTGGTCATGCAGAGTTCACGCCAGTCATGTTTGCAACTTTATATGTTGCTATATAAATTGTTTTTATTTAGTCCACGCACCCTCACAAAAGTCAGAGGGGGGCTGTCACATCTCCTACCATATGTGCCACTTTTCTGGCCACTGTTTTAATCCTCTTCTTTTACAACTTTCTGAGTCCTGGACCAGGAACATGTATGCAGACCCCAAGTGCTGACTTCAGCTTTGCCATGCTGGTTCCACAACATTGGCTCAGAGAACCAATGCCAGCTAGTGACAGACGACTTGCATTTTCAAAAGGAGGTCAGTAATCTCTTTCAGCTATTTCATTTTGACTATTCTATATAATAGATTATATTGAGAATTTTTCCTGGTTAACACAACATTGTTTTGTTTCTGAAAACACGCTTTTGCTTTAATTCCCCCCTTGTGTGATTGCTGTCACTGTCTGCCCCTCCTCTCCATTCCTGACCTCTAATCTCATCCTCTCTCCTACCTCCACTCCATCCCACCGGCAGCCCTCCTGTAAATCCCTTTATTTGCTGCCTCTGGCCTCCTGTCTCTGAATGTGATTAAACTGGAATTGCTCTCATTAGCTGTAAAGACCAGCGTGTTCTTATTGACTGTCTTACCCACCACTCCGAAGTGCACCTGTCACCTTTACAAAGCAGAAGCAGACTTGAAGAAGGCATATGTTGCCACTTGCCAGCACACCATAGATCCATATAGTAGGTAAAACATAAATTAAAGTGATCACATCGCATTAAAGTGTCTCTAAACTCACATCATAAAAAAAAACCTATCAATTAATGGTGTATTACATGGTGTTCATACTCACTCAGTCACTATGAGATTCGTTTTCTGTATTCTGTAAAAAACAGGTTGATCCTGCTGCTCTCTATCTCCCCCTTCTGTTTATGTCCCCAATTCAGCTAGGGATTTTGCAGCTGTGGTGGCAACACTGCACATGCTCAGTTTTCAGTAGTTTTCTATGCTGAGTATTTCCTCCCTATCACTTCTGAGCAGCCCATGTGACTATAGAGTCATACATGTGGGCGTGTACACAGCAGTAAATGACAGCCCACTCCCTCCCTCCTCCTCCATGCCCACTAACCAGCTAAACACAATGGAGGCGGGATATTACATGTAGATTAATGGTGACTTCACCTCCCTCTTATTCTAAGACACAGACTGGAGGGGCGTAACACAGCCTGTGACCGGCAAAAATGCACCCACATCATGGTATTTCCTCAAAATAATAAATATTTGAATTCAAGTGTGTGTATATATATATATATATATATATACATTTAAAACAGTTTATTGATATTCATTATTTATTTTTACTGTATTCCAAAGGCTGTTTTTTTTTTGAACATGTGACCAACAGCAGAGGAAAAGTAGCACCTCCTGCTTATGTTTCCCTGCAGACAGGCTGGGAACGGTTTGTGTCATGTGACAACTATATCACTGCTCAAAAAAAATTAAGGAACACTTTTGAATCAGAACTCCTGAGGTATTGATCTGGTCAGTTAAGTAGCAGAGGGGGTTGTTAATCAGTTTCAGCTGCTTTGCTGTTAATTGAAATTGACAACCGGTGCACTAGATGGGTAACAATGAGACGACCTCCAAAACAGAAATGTTTTTTCAGGTGGTTGACATTTTTTTCCCTACTCATCTTTTCTGACTGTTTTTCACTAGTTTTGCATTTGGCTAGGGTCAGTGTCACTACTGGTAGCACGAGGCGATACTTGGACCCTATAAAGGTTGCACAGGCATTCCAACTCCTACACAATGGAACATCAATACGTGTCATTGCCAGAAGGTTTGCCGTGTCTCCCAGCACAGTCTCAAGAGCATGGAGGAGATTCCAGGAGACAGGTAGTTACTCTAGGAGAGCTGGACAGAGCCGTAGAAGGTCCTTAACCCATCAGCAGGACCGGTATCTGCTCCTTTGTGCAAGGAGGAACAGGATGAGCACTGCCAGAGCCCTACAAAATGACCTCCCATAGGCCACTGGTGTGAATAAAAAAAAAATCTGAAACAGACTTCATGGGGGTGGCCTGAGGGCCCCACGTCCTCTAGTGTGCTCTGTGCTCACTGTCAGACACTGTGGAGCTCGATTGGTATTTTCCGTTGAACACCAGAATTGGCAGGTCTGAAACTGGTGCCCCATGCTTTTCACAGATGAGACAAGGTTCACCCTGAGCATATGTGACAGACGTGAAAGGGTCTGGAGAAGCCGCAGAGAACTTTTTGCTGCCTGTAACATCGTTTAGCATGACCAGTTTGGTGGTGGGTCACTGATGGTCTGGGGAGGCATATCCATGGAGGGACGCACAGACCTCTAAGGGCTACACAATGGCACCCTGACTGCCATTAGGTATCGGGATGAAATCCTTGGACCCATTGTCAGACCCTACGCTGGTGCAGTGGGTCCTGCGTTCCTCCTGGTGCACGACAATGCCGGCCTCATGTGGCGAGAGCATGCAGCCAGTTCCTGGAGGATGAAGAAATTGATACCATTGAATGGCCCCCACGCTCACCTGACCTAAATCCAAAAGAACGGGTGTGGGGACCATGGATTGATCCTCTATAAGCATAATTGGGGTTGTGTTCCTTGTTTGGTGGATTCGCTTGCCCCCCCCTTGCTTTCCCCCTCTCTTTTCCCAATCCCCTTTCCTTCTCCCTTCCCCCCTCCCCCCCTCGCCCCCCCCCCTTCTCCTGTTCACATCTGCGTTATGCTGAACATACTACTGACATGTTGCTTCTCTCTTGTTCCTCATTGTGCTATGTGTATACTTTTGTATTATTTTGAATTGCTTCTTTATTGTACCCTTCTTTTGTATTGTGCATTGTACCACTTTTGGATTAATAAAGACCAACCTTGTTGTTAAAAAATCCAAAAGAACACCTCTGGGACATTATGTTTCGGTCCATTCGGTGCCGCCAGGTTGAACCTCAGTCTGTTCAGGAGCTCAGTGATGCTCTGGTCCAGATCTGGGAGGAAATACCCCAGGACACCATCCGTCATCTCATTAGGAGCATGCCCTGATGTTGTCAGGCATGCATACAATCACTTGGGGGCCATACAAACTACTGAGGAACATCAGTTGTTGCCATGAAATTTCAGCAAAATGGATTAGCTTGCTGCATAATTTTTTTACTTTGATTTTCGGGGTGTCTTTGAATTCAGCCCTCTGTAGGTGGATAATTTTCATTTCCATCAAATGAAGTGCTATCCTTTCATTCCTAACACATTACCCAGTCCATATCAGTATAGATATCCAGCATGAGATTTTTGCCCGTTGAGATCTGATATGTTTTCAAAGTGTTCCTTTAATTTGTTTAAACAGTGTATATACCAATTAGGAAAAGGGTACTTTGATGCTTTTTTTTTAATTAAATGATTGCAGTGCCATCATCCACATACATAGTGTAAATTAAACAGTGTGTGCTTAGTATCACTTTGCGTTACTCTTCATTGGTTGCCAGTAAAAGACAGAATCACCTTCAAGGCACTCTGTCTAACGCATAAGTGTATTCAAGGAAACGCCCCCCAATATCTATGCAAAAAAATAAAAGCCCATAACCCAAATCGCATTCTGCGATTCACAAATCAAAACCTACTCCAAATACCGAAAGCCAGATACAAGTCCAAAGGAGACCGGAGATTTGCAGTCCAGGGACCTCGACTGTGGAATGCACTACCAACCACCATCCGACTGAAGTCGGACCACTTGGCCTTCAGGAGAAAGATTAAAACTCATCTCTTCTGAGGTCAAGTGGTTTTCCTTACCGTAGGAATGGAAACAGCGCCCAGAGGCGATTCAGTTCGCATGTGTTGCGCTTTAAACGTTTTTCACTCACTAAGTAACATTTTGGAGCTGTGCATGACTGCTGATTTGGTCCTACAAGGCTCCGAAACATTGCACTTGCACCTAATGGAATGTGATCATTTTAATCTCTTGCCAACCACATAAGTGTGGTTAGCAGGGAGGGTAGGCAGCGGGCAGCTTACAGAAGTGTATGCAAGTTTTGACTTGCAAATTTGTTTGTGCAGTCGCTGCGCGTGCAATTACTTCTATGGGCTGCCTGCACGCAGCTCCGAGGTGGATTCACAAGCAACAGACAGTAGCTAAGATCAGCAGATGTGTCTAATCTCCCATCTGAATGAGCCCTAAAAGGGTTGCCAGGGGTGGCAGGAAATGTTTTGACTATTATATGGATCCATGGGTTACTGGTGAGGTGACATATTGTGCTGAGACTGGTTAACCAGCTGATCAATGCTGCAGCACCTCCATACTCCAGACTTCACCCAGAAAGGTGTGCTATGGGAATATATCTATGGTAAAAGCAACACTGCACCCCAGGAGCTAGCTTGACTTAGTTAACACCCAGCTCTTACCAAAAAAATATATTTTATTTGTGTAGTTCAATAGAGAGAATCTGACCTTCTGCTGAATTGTTATTGCTGTCTGTGGCCTCATTAATGAGATTTCACCAAGCTATTTGTTACATCCAGGACAAGAAATGAAAAGGCACAAATGTCACCTGGACAAGAAGACACAGAGCAATTAAACCTGGCAGTTATATCCCTCTACTAAAGGTTCCTTTGTTGCTTATTCTGCCCCCTTGGGAGAGAAGTCCCATCACTTCCTGTCCTTGTGACACCCTGTCAGTAGAACAAGAGTCTGGCTCTAAGCTGGTGCTTTGGTAGAGGAGATCTAAAGATCAGGAGGCAGCAGGATATTGAGCACTGCTTGTTTCCACAAAGCTGCCACTCATAGGATAAGCAGAAGGGAAGGCAGGTAGGTGGGTATCCTGACATCCCCTCTTTATACCCCCAAAGCTGGCACTCCAGAAGCGACTCTGGATCTAGCTCCTCCTTTCCCCTTTCTATATCTCTGAGCTGGCACTCTTTTGCCTCGTTTCCACTGAGCGGATCGTTTCGGTACGGTACGCTATTTTGGGTGTTTCCATTATGAAAGTGTGCCAGAAAACCGAACCGTACCGGACTATTCTGGGTCCTGCTTCAGATGGGGGGCCATAGGAAATGGAACGGTTCGGTTAAGGCGGAGTTACAATACATTCCACTGATTGGTGGAAGCGCTAGGCATTTTTTCTAAACCCTGTATGGTCCCGGGTAGTCCGATTTGCAGTGGAAACGCTCACCAGAATAGACCAGTCCATTCTAAGCGCTTCAAACTGTATCGACTCAAACCGCTCCGTTCAGTGGAAATGAGGCATTTGATACTGGGGGGAATTTACTACATATGAATGGAGCAGACAGAATCTGGAGCAGCTGTGCATGGCAACCAATCAGCTTCTATCTTCAGCTTGTAGTCAAAATGTGAAAATAAAAGCTAGAAGCTTATTAGTTGCCATGCACAGCTGCTCCAGATTCGGGCTGATACAGTTTGATAAATCCCCCTCTCTATATGTCTGTATATAGTATAGTGTAGTGATGCTGGCTCCCATCCTACCCCCTCTCTGTAACCCCAGAGCTGACACTCTATATGTCTGCATATAGTATAATGTAGTGATGCTGGTCCCCCATCCTTCCACGCTCTGTACCCCCAGAGCTGACACTCTATATGTCTGCATATAGTATAATGTAGTGATGCTGGTCCCCCATCCTTCCACTCTCTGTACCCCCAGAGCTGACACTCTATATGTCTGCATATAGTATAATATAGTGATGCTGGCTCCCATCCTACCCCCTCTCTGTAACCCCAGAGCTGACACTCTATATGTCTGCATATAGTATAATGTAGTGATGCTGGTCCCCCATCCTTCCACTCTCTGTACCCCCAGAGCTGACACTCTATATGTCTGTATATAGTATAATGTAGTGATGTTGGCCCCCATCCTACCCCCTCTCTGTACCCCCAGAGCTGACACTCCATATGTCTGCATATAGTATAATGTAGTGATGCTGGCTCCCATCCTACCCCCTCTCTGTACCCCCAGAGCTGACACTCTATATGTCTGTATATAGTATAGTGTAGTGATGCTGGCTCCCATCCTACCCCCTCTCTGTAACCCCAGAGCTGACACTCTATATGTCTGCATATAGTATAATGTAGTGATGCTGGTCCCCCATCCTTCCACTCTCTGTACCCCCAGAGCTGACACTCTATATGTCTGTATATAGTATAATGTAGTGATGTTGGCCCCCATCCTACCCCCTCTCTGTACCCCCAGAGCTGACACTCCATATGTCTGCATATAGTATAATGTAGTGATGCTGGCTCCCATCCTACCCCCTCTCTGTACCCCCAGAGCTGACACTCTATATGTCAGTATATAGTATAATGTAGTGATGCTGGCCCCCATCCTTCCCCCTCTCTGTACCCCCAGAGCTGACACTCTATATGTCTGTATATAGTATAATGTAGCGATGCTGGCTCCCATCCTACCCCCTCTGTGTACCCCCAGAGCTGACACTCTATATGTCTGTATATAATATAATGTAGTGATGCTGGCTCCCATCCTTCCCCCTTTCTGTACCCCCAGAGCTGACACTCTGTATGTCTGACTGTATAAAGTATAATGTAGTGATGTTGGCCCCCATCCTTCCACTCTCTGTACCCCCAGAGCTGACACTCTATATGTCTGTATATAGTATCATGTAGTGTTGCTGGCCTCCATCCTTCCCCCTCTCTGTACCCACAGAGCTGACACTCTTTATGTCTGTATATAGTATAATGTATACTCCAGCGCAAGTGTTGCTGAATCTGGCCCTAAATGTCTGTATATAGTATAATGTAGTGATGCTGGCTCCTATCCTACCTCCTCTCTGTACCCTCAGAGCTGACACGCTATATGCTGGCTCCATCCTACTCCTCTCATTACTACCAGAGCGGACTGTAGGTCTGTAAATGGATGGTTAAATGCAGCAATGCTGACTCCAACCTCCTTTCTCTGTACCGCCAGAGCTGACACTCTATGGGCCAGATTCAGGTAGATCAGAGCATCTTTGCTCCAGAGTAACGCTTCTCATTTACGTTACTCTGACGACCCTTTCAGCGCAAGTACTGTTATTCACATAGCAGTTGCGCGTAAACTTGCGCCAGAGTAACGATAATGCGCTGGCGTAACCCGACGCAAGGGGAAGTGGGTGTGATCATATGTAAATGATGGGCGGAGCCCAGCGCAGAGGCTTACGTTCAGCGCATCAACCACGGAGCATGCGCAGTGAGTGAGGCTCCACTCGCCCCCTTTGTGCGCATGCTCACAACTTCCGTCGGCACCACTTCACGGGAAACGTCAGCGCAATGCCTTCCGTTGGGCGTTTAAATGCGCCCGTAGAAGCGCCATTCCGGCACTAAAGTATATCCTGCTCCCCCTCCCCGCAGTGATGTTACTTTTGTTCTGAGATGGCTGCTCCCGTTCCCCGCAAACACACAGGAGAAAGCTGAACTTTAATGGCCAGGAGCTGTCAGCCGTCATCTCGGCTATGGAGACCTATGATGTCTTCCTCCATGGCTGTAAAATTTGACAGACAAGCATGGACAGAGGTGTTGTCCTGCAAGTGGGGGTGCTCAGCTAGCTCTTATCGTCGGTAACGCTGCTGTAGCTGCTCTCCTGCTGACCTGTGACCATCTGGAGTAAAGATAAAGCAGCCTTTTGTAGAAATAACTTAGCGCCGGAGGGACGAGATACGCGCGGCGCATGTAGCCAGCGTATGGTGCTAATCCGTTCGTGAATTGGGAAAAATCCCTCATTTGCATATTTGCAGGGGAAATCAATAGGCGCGACTGATGCGCCAAGCGAAATTAAGCGCTGACGATACTCTGGCGTCGGAACGTTCCGCCGGTCGCAAATGGCCCGTTATTGGGCGCATCTAGTTTGGTGGGTACGGGCACATAGAAACGACGGCGCATCTTCACAGTTACGCGGCGCATATCGAAATACTCCAGCGCAAGTGTTGCTGAATCTGGCCCTAAATGTCTGTATATAGTATAATGTAGTGATGCTGGCTCCTATCCTACCTCCTCTCTGTACCCTCAGAGCTGACACGCTATATGTCTGTATATAGTATAATGTAGTGATGCTGGCTCCATTCTTCTCCTCTCATTACTACCAGAGCGGACTGTAGGTCTGTAAATGGATGGTAAAATGCAGCGATGCTGACTCCAACCTCCTTTCTCTGTACCGCCAGAGCTGACACTCTATATGTCTATATACCGTATATAGTATAATGTTGTGTTGCTGGCTCAACTCTTATCCTCTCTGTGCCCCCAGAGCTGACATTCTATATGTCTGTATATGGTATAATGTAGTGTTGTTGGCTTAACCCTTCTCCTCTCTGTACCCCCAGAGCTGACACTCCATATGTCTGTATATAGTATCATGTTGATGAAGAAAAGAGGGAAGGACGGCCGCACTCCAAGGATTTTCAAACGAAAAAAGTTGTCTTTATTGTAAATCCAAAAACATGTACAGTCACAGCAATCACAGAAAACAGGACAGCCGACGCGTTTCGCACTCGATCAGTGCTTAGTCATGGCTATGGTATGGTGCTAACACAAAAACATTTATACTAAACCCCAAAATACCAAATAAAACATGTGAATCCCTTTAGCCTATAGCAACTTAAAGTTAATTAGTTGTGATGGACATCCTGAATGGGTGTAATCAGAGTGTCAAGTGTGTGCAGGCTGAAAGTCAACACTAACATAAAAAAAGGTAACCCTTAAAGGGGTTGTAAAGGTACACGTTTTTTTACCTTCATGCATCCTATGCATGAAGGTAAAAAAACATTTAGCAGCACCGCCCCCCCCCCGAGCCCCCGTTGTACTTACCTGACCGTTCGAATGTCCCGGGCGCGTCCACGTCGTCCTCTTCGGTTCCCAGCCTGGCCGTTGATTGGCTAGGCTGGGCGGATTGATAGCAGCGCAGCCATTGGCTAGCGCTGCTGTCAATCATGGTGGATGACGCGGCGCGCTGGGGGGCGGAGCCGAGTGATACAGTCGGCGGCTATGGCCGCCGCTGTATCACGGGAGCGCGCTCGCAAAAGCTTTCCTCCATGCGAGCGCCCTCGCATGAAGATGGAAAGCTTTTGCGAGGAGGAGCCCAGACAGCCGCCGAGGGACCCCAGAAGACAGGTTTCCGGGCCACTCTGTGCAAAACGAACTGCACAGTGGAGGTAAGTATCACATGTTTGTTTTTTTTTTTTTTTTTTAAAACCTGACTTTAGTGTACCTTTAAAGAACCTGTGTATGTGTGGATGTGAGGATTGCATGAAAATGGGAAGGGATATATATATATATAAAGGTGAATGTGAGAGTGGATGTAAAAAATAGTGAAAAATAAAATAGACTGGTTTTAAGTGTCTATATATTTATATATATATAGCCGAAATAGTGTTTAGGATGCCGAAGCAGTCATATGGCCCGCAAACCAAAAAAATAGAAATAAAATAATTTTTATAAAAAAAAACAATAAATAAAAAAAAAAAAAAACACAAAAATAAACACAAAAAAATAAATAAAAAAAATAAACACAAGAACAAGAAAAATAAATAAATAAATAAATAAATAAAAAAAATTTAAACAAAAAAAATAAAAATAAATTAATAAACACAAAAACAAGAAAAAAAATTAAACACAAAAAGAAGAAAAAATAAAATTAAACACAAAAACAAGAGAAAAAATATAGTATCATGTAGTGATGATGTCTCCATCCTCTCCTCTCTATACCCCCAAAGCTGACACTCCATATGTCTGTATATAGTATCCTATAGTGATGATGTCTCCATCCTCTCCTCTCTATACCCCCAAAGCTGACACTCCATATGTCTGTATATAGTATCCTGTAGTGATGATGTCTCCATCCTCTCCTCTCTATACCCCCAGAGCTGACACTCCATATGTCTGTATATAGTATCCTGTAGTGATAATGTCTCCATCCTATCTTCTCTATACCCCCAGAGCTGACACTCCATATGTCTATATCGTATCCTGTAGTGATGATGTCTCCATCCTCTCCTCTCTATACCCCCAGAGCTGACACTCTATATGTCTGTATCCTGTAGTGATTATGTCTCCATCCTCTTCTCTCTATACCCCCAGAGCTGACACTCCATATGTCTGTATATAGTATGTGCCCCCAGAGCTGACACTCTATGGCAGGGATATGCAATTAGCAGACCTCCAGCTGTTGCAAAACTACAAGTCCCATCAAGAAACTGACTCTGGGTGTCATGCTTGTGGCTGCCAGAGTCTTGCAATGCCTCATGGAACTTGTAGTGCTGCAACAGCTGGAGGTCTGCTAATTGCATATCCCTGTTGTATGGGGTTGGTTTACTAAAGGCAAAAAGACTGTGCACTTTGCAAAGTGCAATTGCTCGCTGCAAGTGCAGTTGCTCCAGAGCTTAGTAACTGATGTAAAGATTCCCTTTGCAAAGAACATCCAATCACATGGAAGGAAAAACAGCATTTTTTTGCTTGCACATGATTGAGTGATAAAAGTCAGCAGGGCTCCGGTTCTTTTACTAAGCTCTGGAGCACTGCTCTTGCAAGGTGCACAGTCTATTTGCCTTTAGTAAATCAACCCCTATATGTCTGTATATAGTATAATGTATTAATGCTGGCGCCATATTTCTCATCTCTGTCCCCCCAGAGCTGACACTTTATATGTCTGTATATTGTATCATGTAGTGATCATGTCTCCATCCCTCTCCTCTCTGTATCCCCAGAGCTGACACTCCATATGTCTGTATATTGTATCATGTAGTGATGATGTCTCCATCCTCTCCTCTCTATACCCCCAGAGCTGACACTCCATATGTCTGTATATTGTATCATGTAGTGATGATGTCTCCATCCCTCTCCTCTCTGTATCCCCAGAGCTGACACTCCATATGTCTGTATATAGTATCCTGTAGTGATGATGTCTCCATCCTATCCTCTCTATACCCCCAAAGCTGACACTCCATGTCTGTATATAGTATCCTGTAGTGATGATGTCTCCATCCTCTCCTCTCTATACCCCCAAAGCTGACACTCCATATGTCTGTATATAGTATCCTGTAGTGATTATGTCTCCATCCTCTCCTCTCTATACCCCCAGAGATGACACTCCATATGTCTGTATATAGTATCCTGTAGTGATGATGTCTCCATCCTATCCTCTCTCTATACCCCCAGAGCTGACACTCTATATGTCTGTATATAGTATCCTGTAGTGATGATGTCTCCATCCTCTCCTCTCTATACCCCCAGAGCTGACACTCCATATGTCTGTATATAGTATCCTGTAGTGATGATGTCTCCATCCTCTCCTCTCTGTACCCCAGAGCTGACACTTCATATGTCTGTATATAGTATCCTGTAGTGATGATGTCTCCATCCTCTCCTCTCTATACCCCCAGAGCTGACACTCCATATGTCTGTATATAGTATCCTGTAGTGATGATGTCTCCATCCTCTCCTCTCTGTACCCCCAGAGCTGACACTTCATATGTCTGTATATAGTATCCTGTAGTGATGATGTCTCCATCCTCTCCTCTCTGTACCCCCAGAGCTGACACTCCATATGTCTGTATATAGTATCCTGTAGTGATGATGTCTCCATCCTCTCCTCTCTATACTCCCAGAGCTGACACTCTATATGTCTGTATATAGTATCCTGTAGTGATGATGTCTCCATCCTCTCCTCTCTATACCCCCAGAGCTGACACTCCATATGTCTGTATATAGTATCCTGTAGTGATGATGTCTCCATCCTCTCCTCTCTGTACCCCCAGAGCTGACACTTCATATGTCTGTATATAGTATCCTGTAGTGATGATGTCTCCATCCTCTCCTCTCTATACCCCCAGAGCTGACACTCCATATGTCTGTATATAGTATCCTGTAGTGATGATGTCTCCATCCTCTCCTCTCTGTACCCCCAGAGCTGACACTTCATATGTCTGTATATAGTATCCTGTAGTGATGATGTCTCCATCCTCTCCTCTCTGTACCCCCAGAGCTGACACTCCATATGTCTGTATATAGTATCCTGTAGTGATGATGTCTCCATCCTCTCCTCTCTATACTCCCAGAGCTGACACTCTATATGTCTGTATATAGTATCCTGTAGTGATGATGTCTCCATCCTCTCCTCCCTCCCCGTTATATAACCTGCCAGTGGTGCTGATGCTGCTCCGCTCCTCCTCCTCCTCCTTCCCCGTCGGGCGGTGCTGTCACTCGGCGGTGCAGAGCAGTCAGTATTGGACTGGCCGGGTCCCGGGATGGAGAACCTCCTGGAGAACCCGGTTCGGGCTGTGCTCTACCTGCGGGAACTGACCAGCATCGTACAGAACCAGCAGAGCCTCATCCACACCCAGCGGCAGCGGATCGATGAGCTGGAGCGGAGGCTGGACCAGCTGGGCACCGAGAACCGGAGCCTCCGGAACCAGCACCAGCCCAGCCCGAGCCCGGCACCCTCCCCCAGCCCAGCGCAAAGCCAGGCGGCCCCGGAGAGCCCCGCACACCAACCGCAACCTCCACCCGAGGAACCCGAACCCAGCCCGGCACCGAGGGGGTCCCCCCAGGTCCAGCACAAACCCCCCACCCTCTGCAAGGCCATCCTGGGGCGCAAAACCGAGTGAGTACCTACCCCTACAACACAGGGACTTACCTGCTATGGGGGTAGAGGGGAGACTTATCTGGAGATTATAGGAGATTTACCTTCGGGAGATTGAGGTGAAATGTACCTTCCATGGGGGGAGGGGGACTTACCTTCTATGAAAATCAGAGGAGACTTTTAGCTGATATAAGAGGGAGAGGAAGACCTACCTAAGATAAAAGGAGCTGTCAGAAATAAGAGAGAGGGGAGACTTTCCATCTATAAGAGGTAGAAAGGAGGAGACTTACCTGGTATAGAAGGGAGAGGGGGCATTTCTGGTATAGAAGGGTGAGGGGGTTTAACTATAAGAGGTAGAGGGGAGACTTACCTGGTATAGAAGGGAGAGGGGGGCATTTCTAGTATAGAAGGGAGAGGGGGTTTAACTATGAGAGGTAGAGGGGAGACTTACCTGCTGAAAAAATGAACCTAGTATAAGAGAGAGAAATAATTACCTGCAACAAAAACCTGACTTATGGAGTAGAAGGTAAATGTATCTGCTATAAGAAGTAGAGGGGAGACTTACCTGCTATAAAAATTAAAGACGTACATGCTATAAGAAGGAGACTTACCTGCTATGAAAGGTGACTTACCTGCTATAAGAGGGCGTGCAGAGACCTAACTTCTATAAATGTACATGCTATAAGATAGAAGGGGGAGATTCACCTTGTATAAGAGGGAAAGAAGGGATTACTTTTTAGAGTGGAGATTGTACTTACCTTCCATAAATCAGAAGTGGTAAGTTACCTTTCAAAGAGAAATTGTCACCTTTCTTCTATAGAAGAAAAAGAGGCAAACTTACCTTCTATATAATAGAAAATCAGGGTTTACCTTTTGTAACATAAAAGGCTATTTACCCATTACAAGAAAGAACAGGGTACTTACTTTCTGTAGAGAGGGGGAGGGGGATACACACTCAAAAAAGAGAGTGAGATTTGCCTTCTCTAGGAGAGAGCGGGCATTTACATTCCACAAGACTGGGGGTACTTACCTCCTAATAGGAGAAAGGGACTTACCATTTATAGAAGAGATAGGGATGACCTTATATCTTTTATAAGTGGTTGGGGGCACCTACCCTGTATAAGAAAGAGGGAGACTTACCTTTTGTAAGTGAGCAAGTGAGTTACTATCAGTAATATAAAGGAGGACTTACCGATTATGAGAAAAGGGGAGAACCTACCTTCTGTAGCAGAGAAACAGTTACATTCCCAAAGTGAGAGGGAGCTTTTCGGGTAGCTACCTTCTTTAGAAGAGCATGGGGAAACTTACCTTATAGAAGTATGAGGGGGGAACTACCTTCTGTATTTGAAAAGGGGGCAAACATCACATAGGTCAGGGGGTTTATATCTTCTGTAAGACCGAGGGAAACTTGCTTCTGTACCATCTCTAAGACAAAGGGACACTTACCTTCCTTTAGAAAGAGCGCAATTTACCTATTTTTAAAAGGTTTATTCTTATCTACAAAGGGGAATTTAACTTTTGTTGCAGGGGCACTTACCTGCTGAAATATTTATAGTTGTTTGGGTATTGTAACCAGTACCTCTCCTGCCCCAGATGTCATAGGGGTTCTCACATGATCCCTGAAAGTTAATTGTGTTAATAGTACCCATACATCTACAGATCTAGTTGTCTGATAAATTAACAATTTCAATGGCTTAATCAAATCGATTAAAAGATTTTTTTATGGTAAACACAGCGGTGATCTGACCTCCCTAATCATTCATCCAATCAGGTAGGCCCTTGCACTACATACTTGTTGGTAAATCTAAAATATATTATACAATCAGATTGTACTGTGTGTGGCCATCTTTGGTAGGTCATAGTGGCCGGAATGTTGCATATGACCGCTTTTGACCACACAAGAGATCAATCAAGCCTTATGGCGTAATTTTTCACGAAATGCACCAACTTCCACGGATATCCAAATGAAACCAATTGATGATGGATCTCCTGTGTATGTTGATGATCAAACGACTGCTCTAATTTGATTGGCAAATGGTTGTTTTAAATGGCCATGTGCATGGCTGCCCTATAGCCACCAGGGCCCAAAGATCCCAGCCTGCCCGGGTAAACTTTGGAGAGCCTTTAAATCTACGCAGTTCAAATTTCAGTGCTAGGGGGCATGCTGGGACTTGTAGTTCCTAAAAACAAATAAAAACAACCCCGTAGTGCTTATCTTCAACATAGCAAGGCCACGTGGTATGTTTTTTTCTTATTTTTTATTTGTTTATTTATTTATATATATATATATACACTTCAAATATTTTATTTTAACAGTTTCCATTGTAACAATACAATAATAGAGAATTAGCAGTACAACATTATGTATAATATAAGTATATCCAGCAAATAAATGCCACCCAGGTATAATGATACAAACCCAATATGAAGTCTTGTTCTTTTATTTCCCGCCTGGGCAATGTGTTCAGAGGCGATACATGACCTTTGTATTAGATAAATGTGATCAATAATTGGGGGTGCACTGACCCCTCGGTGTCTCCCATTGGTGCATTGTACATTCCCTGACCTCTGCAGATAATAATACAATCTGAGGGAGATCAGAGGTCACATAGGTACCCCATGAGTGATTTATGGACCCCCCCCCCCTTTATCCAGGTCCAGCAATATGAGCTGTGTGAGTCTTCCCTTCACCTTGACAATATTGGATGTGATCTGTAAGCCGTGTGCAATCCCCCTTCTATTTATATATGACATTTCTGGTGATGGACTCCTTAGTACATAATACTATGTGTGGTGTAATAATGTGTTTATTAGGCATATGTGGGGTAAGTGCTGTGCTCGGGGTAGTGGTGGGCTGCGCAGATTTCATGTTGGAGAATGAATGATGCAGCTGTACATGCAGGGAATGTGGATGATGCTGAGGAGCTAGTGGGGTCACCGAGTAGGGAGTAGGGACTATGCTACTGCAAGCACCTCTGTGCCTGATAGACTATATGGAGGCTAATGAGCTGCCATGGCGCTTTCCTGGGTTCTGTGTGCGTCAACTTTACGCTGCATGCAACCCTTCATGGTACATATGTGTGCAATGATCTGCACTCTGTATATAACAGTATTTTACAATATGTATCTTTATGCAATGCTCTGCACAGAAAAATGCTCCGCATCCTGTACCAACTGTACGTGCAATCATGCTCTGCACTCTTCATAGAACAGCACTCTGCATCCAGTACCTCCATGCAATGCTCTGCACTCTACATCCAGTACATCTATGCAATGCTCTGCACTCTACATCCAGTACCTCCATGCAATGCTCAGCACTCTACATCCAGTACCTCCATGCAATGCTCTGCACTCTGTATTGAACAGCACTCTGCATCCAGTACCTCCATGCAATGCTCTGCACTCTGCATCCAGTACCTCCATGCAATGCTCTGCACTCTACATTCAGTACCTCCATGCAATATTATGCACTCTGTATAGAACAGCACTCTGCATCCAGGACCTCTATTCAATGCTCTGCACTCTACATCCAGTACCTCTATGCAATGCTCTGCACTCTGTATAGAACATCACTCTGCATCCCGTACCTCCATGTAATGCTCTGCACTCTGTATAGAACAGCACTCTGCATCCAGTACCTCTATGAAATGCTCTGCACTCTGTATAGAACAGCACTCTTAATCCAGTACCTCCATGAAATGCTCTGCACTCTGTATAGAACAGCACTCTGCATCCAGTACCTCTATGAAATGCTCTGCACTCTGTATAGAACAGCACTCTGCATCCAGTACCTCCATGTAATGCTCTGCACTCTGTATAGAACAGCACTCTCCATCCAGTACCTCCATGTAATGCTCTGCACTCTGTATAGAGCAGCACTCTTCATCCAGTACCTCCATGCAATGCTCCGCACTCTACATCCAGTACCTCTATGCAGGGCTTTTTTTCAGGGGGAACTTGGGGGAACTCAGTTCCACCACCTCTGGCTCAGACCCTTTGGTGCCTGCTCACCACAGTCAATTTTAAACATAGAAGTCTGGTTTTTGTGTTTACAAGTGATAGCTCTGCACTCTGTGTGTAACCCCCTGAACTCTGCACCCTTTAAAACCCTCCTACTGTTTGTAAAATCTGAATGGGATCGTGGTTGGGTTCCTGCACCTATTTTCTGAGAAAAAAAGCTCTGCCTCTATGCAATGCTCTGCCCTCTACATCCAGTACCTCCATGTAATGCTCTGCACTATGTATAGAACAGCACTCTGCATCCAGTACCGCCATGCAATGCTCTGCACTCTACATCCAGTACCTCCATGCAATGTTTTGTACTCTGTATAGAACATCACTCTACATCCAGTACCTCCAATGCAATGCTCTGCACTCTGCATAGAACAGCACTCTGCATCCAGTACCTCTATGCAATGCTCTGCACTCTACATCCAGTACCTCCATGCAATGTTATGTACTCTTTATAGAACATCACTCTGCATCCAGTACCTCCAATGCAATGCTCTGCACTCTGTATAGAACAGCACTCTGCATCCAGTACCATCATGCAATGCTCTGCACTCTGCATAGACCAGCACTCCACATACAGTACCTCCAATGCAATGCTCTGCACTCTGTATATAACAGCACTCTGCATCCAGTATCTCCATGCAATGCTCTTCACTCTGCATAGAACAGCACTCTGCATCCAGTACCACAATGCAATGCTCTGCACGCTGCATCCAGTACCTCCATGCAATGCTCTGCACTTTATTTGCATCTTGTATGGACAATCTTGTGCATGCTGTACCTCTGAAATACCCTAAATCTGTATAGATTGCTCTGCACTTTATTTGCATCTTGTATGGACAATCTTGTGCATGCTGTACCTCTGAAATACCCTAAATCTGTATAGAACAGTGCTCTGCATCCAGTACCTCTATGAAATGCTCTGCACTTTGTATACAACAGTGATCTCCCTCTTGTACCTCTGTGCAATAGACATGTGCAGACTGGAATATTTTGTTTCGTTTTTTCGTTTTCATCTGGAAAATACATTTATTTAGTTACTCCCGAAAATCGTTTTGATTTATTTCGTTTTTCGTTGGGGAATAACTTTCGTCCGAAAATCCAATAATACTTGGTTTCTGTCGAATGGTCAAAGAATATTCGACGGAACTTCGCAACTTTACGCCGAATCGTACATTTCCGGTCGAATATTCCGCCTACAAGAATTCTAATGTTGTATGACTAGTAATAATAATAATAATTATATTATTATTACTAGTCATAGTCAACCAACATTGGAATGATTCTATAGCCTATGGGTGGAGCATTAAAATGTATGGGTGCAGTATATCTTCTCCGTCGAATGTTGAATCTTTTCTCTATAATGTTGAAAAGTACCGTATGTGTGTGTATATCAGGTTCGATAGACAGATTGCTATTCTGTATTCAGTCAGCGTCATGTCGAATCTCTCTATATCGAATTTTTACTGCAACGAAAACGAAAAGAAAGCATTTTTTATGTCGGATCATTCGGTTTTCGTTTCTTGCTCTTTCGTTATCGTTTGTTAAAACGATAATGAAAAAAACAGATTTTCGGACGAAAGATGTAACAGAATGGCCCGTGACACCCAGAGACGTTGGAAGGATGAGAGATACTCTTGTGCCAGCAGCACCAAAAACTCTTGGGTCGAAATCCACCCTGTGCCCTTTTGGGTATAGGGTGGCTAATAGTGAATCATAATTCATATTACATGAGATGGGACATTAATAATTCTTCATATTGCAGGACTGAGATATCACAAGGAGTCATGATGACATGACCAGGTCAGCCAGTGAGTCATACCTTTTGTATAATAGGCTATTGAAATATCCTAAGGTGTTGGCTAGTCAATGTAAAGACACCCACTCTCACTGCCATTGTGTGATAAAGCTGTATAGAGAACTTATTCAACAAGATGTCTGTGTTACTATTCAAGGTTAATTGAACCCTATTGATAATACGGTGCCGTCATGTCTAGCTACCAATTAAAGAATTATCCTCAGTGAGTGAATAGGGGGGTGGAGATTGCATTGTCCTGTGATTAACTGTATTATGCTGTACTGGATATAAGAAGCTGAGAAAATACTAATAAATGGTCATATCTTTGGAAGCAAGAACGGAGCTCTGTCTCGTCTTATTCTGGGAAAGGATATGGATCGTGTATGCAGTATTGTCGGAGTGTGTCAGATAAGCTTGTCGGGGATGGATGGAAGGCTGTAAGCGGTGGTAACCGTTACAAAAATGCATTCTAACGAAAACGAATGCACATGTCTACTGTGCAATACTCAACACTCTGTTTAGAACAGTGTGGTGCAATCTACAGGGAGTGCAGAATTATTAGGCAAATTAGTATTTTGACCACATCATCCTCTTTATGCATGTTGTCTTACTCCAAGCTGTATAGGCTCGAAAGCCTACTACCAATTAAGCATATTAGGTGATGTGCATCTCTGTAATGAGAAGGGGTGTGGTCTAATGACATCAACACCCTATATCAGGTGTGCATAATTATTAGGCAACTTCCTTTCCTTTGGCAAAATGGGTCAAAAGAAGGACTTGACAGGCTCAGAAAAGTCAAAAATAGTGAGATATCTTGCAGAGGGATGCAGCACTCTTAAAATTGCAAAGCTTCTGAAGCATGATCATCGAACAATCAAGCGTTTCATTCAAAATAGTCAACAGGGTCGCAAGAAGCGTGTGGAAAAACCAAGGCGCAAAATAACTGCCCATGAACTGAGAAAAGTCAAGCGTGCAGCTGCCATGATGCCACTTGCCAGCAGTTTGGCCATATTTCAGAGCTGCAACATCACTGGAGTGCCCAAAAGCACAAGGTGTGCAATACTCAGAGACATGGCCAAGGTAAGAAAGGCTGAAAGACGACCACCACTGAACAAGACACACAAGCTGAAACGTCAAGACTGGGCCAAGAAATATCTCAAGACTGATTTTTCTAAGGTTTTATGGACCGATGAAATGAGAGTGAGTCTTGATGGGCCAGATGGATGGGCCCGTGGCTGGATTGGTAAAGGGCAGAGAGCTCCAGTCCGACTCAGACGCCAGCAAGGTGGAGGTGGAGTACTGGTTTGGGCTGGTATCATCAAAGATGAGCTTGTGGGGACTTTTCGGGTTGAGGATGGAGTGAAGCTCAACTCCCAGTCCTACAGCCAGTTTCTGGAAGACCCCTTCTTCAAGCAGTGGTACAGGAAGAAGTCTGCATCCTTCAAGAAAAACATGATTTTCATGCAGGACAATGCTCCATCACACGCGTCCAAGTACTCCACAGCGTGGCTGGCAAGAAAGGGTATAAAAGAAGAAAAACTAATGACATGGCCTCCTTGTTCACCTGATCTGAACCCCATTGAGAACCTGTGGTCCATCATCAAATGTGAGATTTACAAGGAGGGAAAACAGTACACCTCTCTGAACATTGTCTGGGAGGCTGTGGTTGCTGCTGCACGCAATGTTGATGGTGAACAGATCAAAACACTGACAGAATCCATGGATGGCAGGCTGCATGAGTGTCCTTGCAAAGAAAGGTGGCTATATTGGTCACTGATTTGTTTTTGTTTTGTTTTTGAATGTCAGAAATGTATATTTGTGAATGTTGAGATGTTATATTGGTTTCACTGGTAAAAATAAATAATTGAAATGGGTATATATTTGTTTTTTGTTAAGTTGCCTAATAATTATGCACAGTAATAGTCACCTGCACACACAGATATCCCCCTAAAATAGCTAAAACTAAAAACAAACTAAAAACTACTTCCAAAAATATTCAGCTTTGATATTAATGAGTTTTTTGGGTTCATTGAGAACGTGGTTGTTGTTCAATAATAAAATGAATCCTCAAAAATACAACTTGCCTAATAATTCTGCACTCCCTGTATATAGAACAGTGCTCTGCATTCTCTACTGGGACTGCTGTGCAATGCTCTACACTCTTTAGGGAAAATGCTCTGCATCCTGTACCTCTGTATAATACTCTGTATAGACCAACAGTCTCCATCCTGTATTTTTGTGCTTTGCTATCTGTACCGAATTGTGGTGCTAGGCACTTTATTCTGAATTTTAGTGCACATATTGAATTGCAGTGTTCTGTACTATATACTGAGCCACAGACAGTACTCTGTCCTCTAAGAGCTTACCACGCACACAATTATGATATTCTGTACTCCGTGTACTACGTGGTGGTGCTCTGCACTCCATGTACTTAGTTGCGGTGCGTTGCACTCCATGTACTGAGTCAAAACTGCTCTGCATTATATTCTCTGAGTCATGGTGAGCTGCACTGCATGCACTGAATCGCAGTGTTCTGCATTCCATGTACCGAGTTGCGGTGCTCTGCACTCCATGAAGATAGTCACAGTACTCCGCACTCCATGAACAGAGTCACAGATCTCCGCACTCCATGTACATAGTCACTGTGCTCTGCACTCCATGCACATAGTCACTGTGCTCTGCACTCCATGCACATAGTCACTGTGCTCTGCACTCCATGCACATAGTCACTGTGCTCTGCACTCCATGCACATAGTCACTGTGCTCTGCACTCCATGCACATAATCACTGTGCTCTGCACTCCATGCACATAGTCACTGTGCTCTGCACTCCATGCACATAGTCACTGTGCTCTGCACTCCATGCACATAGTCACTGTGCTCCGCACTCCATGCACATAGTCACTGTGCTCCGCACTCCATGTACATAGTCACTGTGCTCCGCACTCCATGCACATAGTCACAGTGCTGCGCACTCCATGTACAGAGTCACTGTGCTCCGCACTCCATGTACATAGTCACTGTGCTCCTCACTCCATGTACATAGTCACTGTGCTCCGCACTCCATGTACAGAGTCACTGTGCTCCGCACTCCATGTACAGAGTCACTGTGCTCCGCACTCCATGAACATAGTCACTGTGCTCCGCACTCCGTGTACATAGTCACTGTGCTCCGCACTCCATGTACAGAGTCACTGTGCTCCACACTCCATGTACAGAGTCACTGTGCTCCGCACTCCATGTACATAGTCACTGTGCTCCGCACTCCGTGTACATAGTCACTGTGCTCCGCACTCCGTGTACAGAGTCACAGAGCTCCGCACTCCATGAACAGAGTCACAGAGCTCCGCACTCCATGTACATAGTCACAGAGCTCCGCACTCCATGTACAGAGTCACTGTGCTCCGCACTCCATGTACAGAGTCACAGTGCTCCGCACTCCATGTACATAGTCAGTCACTGTGCTCCGCACTCCATGTACATAGTCACTGTGCTCCGCACTCCATGTACATAGTCAGTCACTGTGCTCCGCACTCCATGTACATAGTCACTGTGCTCCGCACTCCATGTACATAGTCACTGTGCTCCGCACTCCATGTACATAGTCACTGTGCTCCACACTTCATGTACAGAGTCGCAGTGCGCCGCACTCCATGTACATAGTCACAGAGCTCTGCACTCCATGTACATAGTCACTGCACTCCATGTACCTAGAACTCTGTGCCATATAAGTAGTGAATCAGTGTTTTGCAATTTATATGGGGTCCTAGTTTTTTACACCTTTGGTTTGTGAAGACGGAAGATCTAGCAGACAGCATCTGCTGTTTAATTCTTTCCCAGCGCTGTAAACTCTCAGCCTATATAGATTTTCTTTGTACAGTAGATTCAACAGCAAGCGACAAACGAGACAAAACCGCATCTGACAGAGAAAGAAAGTGCAAAAAAAATGTTTTTTCATGTATATTGGCTTCTTTCTGAGAACAGAGTTGCGGGTTTCGGTTGGCATTCTGTGCCATCGCTCCGATGGTCCCTCAGTTTGATAATTCTACCTTTATCTCTGCACACTGGGTCTGCTTCCAGAAAGATCCTTTGTAATGGAGTCAGGCTCTGCTATAGACTTTCATGACATAACCGTTTTTACTTGGCTGAGGCCTCTTGTATTCTGCAACCACCATAAACCTGGAACCAACAGAGGAAAACAGTTCATAGCTCCACTATTTACTCCTAAACATAACTTACCAAATCTGCATGACCTCTCACTGTGCGCTCCCAGCACAAGGACCGAGATACTAATAGCAGCAGTTCAAAGTCCGAACTAAAGATTGTTGCCGGTGGGACTGGCTTCTGGGACAGTGGCCACATGATCACCGATCCTTCCCACCCCTGAGCATTCTATGGTCACAGCATGCACTTTCATTTTATATCATGCGTATTGTGGTAATAATAATACAAACGTAGTATTGCCACTTGTCCAAGATTCACCCGGACAGTCCAGGTTTGAATCATGTGTCCGGGTTTCCATCCGCCTAAAACCAGGACACATTATTCAGACAGGGCTGTGGCTCCCCAAGTAACCAAGATACTCACATAGAAAATCTGTTGCCATCTGGGAGCTGTGGGCAGCTGTCTGCGGGGCTGGTTCAGCATCACCGGGTGGGGTTAATAATTCAGCAAGAGCAATTTGGCCACAAGCACTGTTCACCGCAGCACAATTTTTTTAATTATTATTAATATTATTGTGAAGCAAACAACAAATAGGACAAAATAACAGAAAAGGTCAATGGGCCAGATTCAGGTACAATTACATTGGCGCAGAGTATCAGAGATACACTACGCCGCCGTATTTTACCTGGCTCTACGACGAATTCAGGTAGATTTCGGCCCGTAAGGTACGGCGGCGTAGTGTATTTCTCGCGGCGGAATTGAAATACGCGATTAGGGGGCGTGAAGCATTTAAATTAGGCACGTCCCCGCGGCGATCGAACTGCGCATGCTCCGTTCAGAAATTTCCCGCCGTGCATTGCGCGAAATTACGTCGTTACGTCATTTTTTGTTTGAGTAGCGTCATTTACGTACATTCCTATTCCCGGACGACTTACGTAAAAAATAAAAAAAAACGTTGAAATTCGACACAGGAACGACGGCCATACTTAACATGGGCTGTCTAATACTAGACCAGATAAAAGCTGGAATAACTTTACGCGGCAAAAAGATGACTACAGATGCCGTAAGAGATTGCGAATGACGCTCGTAACTTCGTGGATCGTCGGAAAAAGCTTTTGCATACCCCGACGCGGAAAACGACGGGAACTCCACCCAGCGGCCGCAAATTTATTGCAGCGTAGATCCGAAGGTGTACGAACACGTAAGCCAGTCGGATTGAAGCCCGAAGCCGTCGTTTCATGGTTTGAGGATTCAGACTAATGAAACGACGCGCGTAATTTGAAAGTACTCCGGTCTAACGCGAGATAGACCGGAGTAAGGGCTCTGTGAATCTGGCCCAATGTGCATAACTATTCACCCCCCTAAAGTCAATACTTTGTAGAGCCACCTCCTGCTGCTATCACAGCTCCAAGTCACTTTGGAGAAGTCTCTATGAGCTTGCCACATCTTACCACTGGGATTTTTGCCCATTCCTCCTTGCAAAACTGCTCCAGCTCCTTCAAGTTGGATGGTTTGTGCTCGCGAACAGCAATCTTTAAGTCTGACCACAGATTTTCTATTGGATTGAGGTCTGGGCTTTGACTAGGCCATCCCAACACATTTGCACGTTTCCCCTTAAACCACTCAAGTGTTGCTTTAGCAGTGTGTTTGGGGTCATTGTCCTGCTGGAAGGTGAACCCCCGTCTTATCCTCAAAAGGTTTTGCTCCCTTTATTTAGCACCATCCATCTTTCCCTCAACTCTGACCAGTTTCCCAGTCCCGACTGCAGAAAAACATCCCCACAACATGATGCTGCCACCACCATGTTTTACTGTGGGGATGGTGTTCTTTGGGTGGTGGAATATGTTGGGTTTGCGCCACACATAGCATTTTCTTTGGTCAAAAAGTTCAGTTTTAGTCTCTTCAGACCAGAGCACCTTCCTCCGTACATTCTTGGAGTCTCCCACATGCCCTTTCATAAACTCGAAACATGCCATTTTGTTTTTTGCTGAAAGTAATGTCTTTCTTCTGGCCACTTTGCCATAAAGCCCAACTTTATGGAGCGTACGGCTTATTGTCATCCTATGTACAGATACTCCAGTCTCTGCTGTGGAACTCTGCAGCTACTCCAGGGTTACCCTAGGTCTCTGTGCGGCCTCTCTGATTAATACCCTCCTTGCCGGTCCGTGAGTTTTGGTGTGTGGCCCTCTCTTGGCAGGTTTGCTGTTGTGCCATGTTCTTGCCATTTGGTTGTGATAGAATTGATGGCGCTCCTAGGGTTTATAAAAGATTTGGATATTTTTTTATAACCTAACCCTGACTTGTACTTCTCAACAACATTGTCCCTTACTTGTTTGGAGAGTTCCTTGGTCTTCACGGCAGTGTTTGGTTAAAGGATCACTAAAGGATTTTTTTTTTTTTTAGCTAAATAGCTTCCTTTACCTTACTGCAGTACTGGTTTCATGTCCTTATTGTTCGTTTTTACTTTGAAGTTGCTGTAATCCTGCTCTGTTCTCCACACTTCCTGCTTGCCTGTTTCCTATAACCACAGTGCTGGGAGCTTTCTCACGGTGGTTTAAGCTGTCATTACTGTGTGTCTAAAACTTCCCAGAACCAATCAGATTCATTTTAAAAACAAAACACTGCCCTGGATTTGTTTGTTTTTGTTCTGTGTGTCTATTTCTACTTTGCAGAAACATGAAGCCAGTTCAAAAGTGAAACTAACCTGCAGGCACATTATATGATTGAATTTTATCTATTTTAAATCGTTTTGAAAAGGAATCAGTTAACTTTTATGTCTCTATACCCTGTAAACAGTCATTTCAGCAAACATTTTTTTTCCTTTAGTGACCCTTTAATGGTGCCTCTTGCTTAGGTGTTGCAGCCTCTGGGGTCTTTTAGAAAGATATGTAATGACAGATCATGTGACACTTAGATTGCACACAGGTGGACATCATTTCACCTATTATGTGACTTCTGAAGGTAATTGGTTGAACCAGAGCTTTGTATGTGCTTCATAACAAAGGGGTGACTACATACGCACATGCCAATTGATTTTTATTTCTGAAAATTGTTTTATGTATATATTTTTCTAATTTTACTTCACCAACTTAGACTATTGTGTTCTGATCCATCACATATAATTCAGATTAAAAAAACATTGAACCAAAGGCTGTAACGTAACAAAATAGGTAAAAAGTCAGAGGGGGGGGGGGGGGGATACTTTTGCAAGGCACTGTATTAGTAGGTTTAAATATACTAACAAATTGAAGTCAAACTCCAGCTCACACTTTATAATCAGTTATAGCAACAATTTTTGTTTAACTGTTTGGAATAAAGGTTTAACGTCAGTTAAAGTAGAACTACAGTTAGTTTGGTTAAAGTAAGGGAGGGTTATAACCCCCGTTGGTTTATTTTTTGCCATCTGTGTCCCATTGGGGAGATTTACCTTCACTTCCTGTCCCATAGCCAAAACAGGAAGTGAGAGATAATACCCACAAATAAGGGAATTCTTTGGGGACTCACAAGTTCTCTTTGGAAAATTTCCCCTCTATTACTTTTCTGAAGACAACCCATAATTTGGGGTTTTCTTTACTTTCAATGATAATGATAAATAGGACAAACAAAGAGGGTAAATCAGGGGACACAGACTTAAAAAAAAAACGAAACAAAAGCTTGATAGGTATTCTAATCCATCTCCACACAAAGGATTATAATACATTAATAAAATCTGATCATTGTAAGCACCCCTGTCAGTAGTAGATGGTTTGTCTTAACCCTCTAACCGCTAGATTTTCCAGACAGCTTGTTCTGTGAATAACAACAGACTTACTGGCCAGATCCACTAGTGGAAAAAAAAAAAAAGATACTAAAAATAAAATAACTAATGCAGCCACTACATCTAGGAAATAGTAAGATGCAATATAATAAATATTTGCCTTTCGATTTAATACATTTTTAAGCTCTAATCTGGTGACTTTGTGTAAACTGAGATGATGCCATCAGTCTGCTGCGGGCAGGAAGAAGCATTTCCTCAGTCTCTTCTCCCCCGGTGATCAGACTGCAACATTGTATGTTTGCTGTAAGTCACAAGGTGAGAGACTCTTGCAGAGGCTGATCTGTGTCAGAGGTCATCCCAGTCCAAGAAGTAGATAGTGACCCTGGAAGATGCCTGAACAAAGGTGACTCAGTCCTTCTGGAGAGAAAAATGATTGAAGGCATTGTGGGAAGGAGTACTGTGATCTCTGTCAGAGGTAATGAATTTAATATAACAAAGAATTACACTGACACATTACTTAACACGCTGCACTTAAAGTGTTACTAAACCCAGGACCCTGCATTCACTATATCTGGTCTCCCACAGTACACAGAACATGGAAATGCAATTATTTTAGTAAATATAAACTGCTAAAGACCTTTTCTCATCAGCAGTTAGAGCAGTCTTGTGACTTCTATCAGTGTCAAGCTGAGCATTGGTTAAAGCTTGTAGGAGGAGATTTAATTCTCATCTATCTGTCCTATGAGGCTGCAGGACCCCTAACCCTCTGTCTGCACAGTGCTGATTGGCCCTGTGCTGATTACATGCACCCTCCCCAAAAAAACAGCCAAACTCTCTAGCAATACACACCAATCTAAGCAAAGTGCTTCCTAGGACTTTGTACTATCAGCAGATGGATCGAGGACTGTAAAAGAAGGGGAGGATCAGAGGAGACAGGATCAAACAGCATTTTTACACAATGCCGAGAACTAACCCCTTAGGTTCCACAGTGAGTATAACAAGCACGCTTTACTGCATATACAGACCGATTTTACTGTCGTGGGTTTAGTAACACTTTAACATGAAAAATAAATCTGAAATCGATATAATTTATATGACAGATCCACTAAAATGATCGCATTAATGTTCCGATCTCACCAGAAATCTGATGTATATAAATTGCTGTTCTGCAGCAGTACGCTAACCCATCAGTTTGCACCGCAGTGTGCTGATCTGAATTTTAGATTTCTTTATGACATTTTTGCATTTTTGGTTCGTTCCCAATTGCCTGGATTCACAAATTGCACGATTCTCTGCAGATCATGCAAATCTAAAATTCAGGACTCCAAAAAAAAGCTGAGATTGGCATAATACTGAGAGAATCGCAGACAGCTGTGCAGTTTGTTCTGTTTTTGGTGCATAGTGCCTTGTGTTCCTCACTATGCCACCAGGGTTATACCCCCTGCACCCATTTGGGGGGTACCTTACTGTGCTACCAAGGTTTCCCCCTGCAACCATCACGTGGGAGGTGTTCCACACTGTGCCATCAAGGTTATGCCCCCTGCAACCATCATGTTGGGGGGTTCCTCATTGTGCCACCAAGGTTGTACCCCCTGCAAACATCACAAGGAGGTGTTCCTCACTACGCCACCAAGATTCCTTATGCAACCATCACAGGGAGGTGTTCCTCACTGTGCCACCAAGGTGATACTCCCTGCAACCACCACAGGGAGGTGTTCCTCACTGTGCCACCAAGGTGATACCCCCTGCAACCACCACAGGGAGGTGTTCCTCACTGTGCCACCAAGGTGATACTCCCTGCAACCACCACAGGGAGGTGTTCCTCACTGTGCCACCAAGGTGATACTCCCTGCAACCACCACAGGGAGGTGTTCCTCACTGTGCCACCAAGGTGATACCCCCTGCAACCACCACAGGGAGGTGTTCCTCACTGTGCCACCAAGGTGATACTCCCTGCAACCACCACAGGGAGGTGTTCCTCACTGTGCCACCAAGGTGATACCCCCTGCAACCACCACAGGGAGGTGTTCCTCACTGTGCCACCAAAGTGATACCCCTGCAACCACCACAGGGAGGTGAATGCACCACCAGGGAGGTGTTCCTCACTGTGCCACCAAGGTGATACCCCCTGCAACCACCACAGGGAGGTGTTCCTCAGGTGTTCCCAACCGGTGTTCCTCACTGTGCCACCAAGGTGATACCCCCTGCAACCACCACAGGGAGGTGTTCCTCACTGTGCCACCAAGGGAGGGAGGTGTTCCCAACCGTGCCACCAAGGTGATACCCCCTGCAACCATCACAGGGAGGTGTTCCTCACTGTGCCATCAAGGTGATACTCCCTGCAACCACCACAGGGAGGTGTTCCTCACTGTGCCACCTAGGTGATACCCCCTGCAACCACCACAGGGAGGTGTTCCTCACTGTGCCACCAAAGTGATACCCCCTGCAATCACCACAGGGAGGTGTTCCTCACTGTGCCACCAATGTTATACCCCCTGCGACCATAACGGGGAAAGGGGGGTGTTCCTCACTGTGCCACCAAGGTTATTCCCCCGGCAACCATCACGGGGAGGTGTTCCTAACCGTGCTACCAAGGATGATACCCCCTGCAACCACCACAGGGAGGTGTTCCTCACTGTGCCACCAATGTTATACCTCCTGCGACCATCACAGGGAGGTGCAACCACCACAGGGGAGGTGTTCTTCAATGTGCCACCAAGGTTATACCCTCTGCAAACATCACAGGGAAGTGTTCCACACTGTGCCACCGATGTTATACCCCCTGCAACCATCACGGGGAGGGGGGGTGTTCCCCACTGTGCCACCAAGGTTATACCCCCTGCAACCATCACAGGGAGATGTTCTTCACTGTGCCACCAAGGTTATATCCCCTGCAACCATCACAGGCAAAGGGGGGATTCCTCACTGTGCCACCAAGGTTATACCCCCTGCAACCATCACAGGCAGAGGGGGTATTCCTCACTGTGCCACCAAGGTTATACCCCCTGCAACCATCACAGGGAGGTGTTCCTCACTGTGCCACCAAGGTGATACCCCCTGCAACCACCACAGGGAGGTGTTCCTCACTGTGCCACCAAGGTTATACTCCCTGCAACCACCACAGGGAGGTGTTCCTCAATGTGCCACCAAGGTGATACTCCCTGCAACCACCACAGGGAGGTGTTCCTCACTGTGCCACCAAGGTGATACCCCCTGCAACCACCACAGGGAGGTGTTCCTCACTGTGCCACCAAGGTGATACTCCCTGCAACCACCACAGGAGGTGTTCCCAACCGTGCCACCAAGGTGATACCCCCTGCAACCATCACAGGGAGGTGTTACTCACTGTGCCATCAAGGTGATACTCCCTGCAACCACCACAGGGAGGTGTTCCTCACTGTGCCACCTAGGTGATACCCCCTGCAACCACCACAGGGAGGTGTTCCTCACTGTGCCACCAAAGTGATACCCCCTGCAATCACCACAGGGAGGTGTTCCTCACTGTGCCACCAATGTTATACCCCCTGCGACCATAACGGGGAAAGGGGGGTGTTCCTCACTGTGCCACCAAGGTTATTCCCCCGGCAACCATCACGGGGAGGTGTTCCTAACCGTACTACCAAGGATGATACCCCCTGCAACCACCACAGGGAGGTGTTCCTCACTGTGCCACCAATGTTATACCTCCTGCGACCATCACAGGGAGGTGCAACCACCACAGGGGAGGTGTTCTTCAATGTGCCACCAAGGTTATACCCTCTGCAAACATCACAGGGAAGTGTTCCACACTGTGCCACCAATGTTATACCCCCTGCAACCACCACAGGGAGGTGTTCCTCACTGTGCCACCAAAGTGATACCCCCTGCAATCACCACAGGGAGGTGTTCCTCACTGTGCCACCAATGTTATACCCCCTGCGACCATAACGGGGAAAGGGGGGTGTTCCTCACTGTGCCACCAAGGTTATTCCCCCGGCAACCATCACGGGGAGGTGTTCCTAACCGTGCTACCAAGGATGATACCCCCTGCAACCACCACAGGGAGGTGTTCCTCACTGTGCCACCAATGTTATACCTCCTGCGACCATCACAGGGAGGTGCAACCACCACAGGGGAGGTGTTCTTCAATGTGCCACCAAGGTTATACCCTCTGCAAACATCACAGGGAAGTGTTCCACACTGTGCCACCGATGTTATACCCCCTGCAACCATCACGGGGAGGGGGGGTGTTCCCCACTGTGCCACCAAGGTTATACCCCCTGCAACCATCACAGGGAGATGTTCTTCACTGTGCCACCAAGGTTATATCCCCTGCAACCATCACAGGCAAAGGGGGGATTCCTCACTGTGCCACCAAGGTTATACCCCCTGCAACCATCACAGGCAGAGGGGGTATTCCTCACTGTGCCACCAAGGTTATACCCCCTGCAACCATCACAGGGAGGTGTTCCTCACTGTGCCACCAAGGTGATACCCCCTGCAACCACCACAGGGAGGTGTTCCTCACTGTGCCACCAAGGTTATACTCCCTGCAACCACCACAGGGAGGTGTTCCTCAATGTGCCACCAAGGTGATACTCCCTGCAACCACCACAGGGAGGTGTTCCTCACTGTGCCACCAAGGTGATACCCCCTGCAACCACCACAGGGAGGTGTTCCTCACTGTGCCACCAAGGTGATACTCCCTGCAACCACCACAGGAGGTGTTCCCAACCGTGCCACCAAGGTGATACCCCCTGCAACCATCACAGGGAGGTGTTACTCACTGTGCCATCAAGGTGATACTCCCTGCAACCACCACAGGGAGGTGTTCCTCACTGTGCCACCTAGGTGATACCCCCTGCAACCACCACAGGGAGGTGTTCCTCACTGTGCCACCAAAGTGATACCCCCTGCAATCACCACAGGGAGGTGTTCCTCACTGTGCCACCAATGTTATACCCCCTGCGACCATAACGGGGAAAGGGGGGTGTTCCTCACTGTGCCACCAAGGTTATTCCCCCGGCAACCATCACGGGGAGGTGTTCCTAACCGTGCTACCAAGGATGATACCCCCTGCAACTACCACAGGGAGGTGTTCCTCACTGTGCCACCAATGTTATACCTCCTGCGACCATCACAGGGAGGTGCAACCACCACAGGGGAGGTGTTCTTCAATGTGCCACCAAGGTTATACCCTCTGCAAACATCACAGGGAAGTGTTCCACACTGTGCCACCGATGTTATACCCCCTGCAACCATCACGGGGAGGGGGGGTGTTCCCCACTGTGCCACCAAGGTTATACCCCCTGCAACCATCACAGGGAGATGTTCTTCACTGTGCCACCAAGGTTATATCCCCTGCAACCATCACAGGCAAAGGGGGGATTCCTCACTGTGCCACCAAGGTTATACCCCCTGCAACCATCACAGGCAGAGGGGGTATTCCTCACTGTGCCACCAAGGTTATACCCCCTGCAACCATCACAGGGAGGTGTTCCTCACTGTGCCACCAAGGTTATACCCCCTGAAACCATCACAGGGAGGTTTTCCTCACTGTGACACCAAGGTTATACCCCCTGCGACCATCACGGGGGGGGGGGGGGCATTCACTATTCACAGAACCCACTGTGGAGCCAGCATTGGCAGGCTTAGCAGTGCTGTGATATGGAGACACGAAGAAGCAGACCGTGAGATCGAGGGGGCATGTCACGCGTCACCTCCACTCTCTCGCCAGAAGTGACAGCTTATTAACAAAGCCCTGAGATGTGATAATACAGCCTGATAGGGCTTCTAATGAGCCTGTGTGCCAGAGGAAGACGCAGAGGCACAATATGGGGAAAAATATATATATTCTCCTTATTATGCTAAGTCCCAAATCCCTTCTCCCAAATGTCAGAAGCTGCAGCTATCGCCGCTTTTCTGTTCTCAGGCGGCTGCTTGGCGGATAATAGCATCGAATTGTGTTTGAATGGTGCTGCTTCCATGTTTGTAGAAGAAGAAGGATTATGGGAAAGAATGCAGAGGTGCCATCCAGGCTGCTTCAGTCCTTTTTTTAAATAATCCAGCCGGAGGGAGATTTGTCAATATGGTTCTGGGTTCATGCTTCCAGTAGCAGAGGATTATGGGAAAGAAAGCAGGGGTACCATCCGTGATGGTTCAATGCCGTTTCATACTCTTGCAGAAGAACTATGGCCCGGATTCACATACATCGGCGCATCTTTATGCCGCCGTAGCGTATATTCTTTACGCTACGCCGGCGCAACGCAGAGAGGGAAGCATGGAATTCACAAAGCAAATGCTCCCAACGTTGCGCCGGCGTAGCGTATATTCGTCGGCGTAAGGCAGCGTAAGTGGAAGTGGGTGTGATACATTTTAATGAAGCGTGACCCCATGCAAATGATGGGCTAAGCTTCAGACAAGTACTTAAAATGAACTGCGCATGCGTCGTACCTTGGACGTATCCCAGTGCGCATGCTCACAATCACGTCGAAACAACTGGCTAAGATACGTCGAATCACTGCCTACGACGTGAACGAAACCTACGCCCAGCCCTATTCACGTACTACGTAAACTACGTAAAATTCAACGGCGTCCGTTTCCTGGTCCATACCTTTGCATGAGTTGCGCCTCCAATATGGGAAATAACTTTACGCCGGACGTAAAACTTACGCAATTAGCTTAAAACATGCGCCGGGCGCAAGTACGTTTGTAAATCGGCGTATCTTCCTCATTTGCATATTTGCATCGAAAATCAATAGGAGTGCCAAATGCGTCCAGCGTAATTATGCGTGCACTATACGCCGGCGTAGGCAAGTTACGTCGGTCGGATGAAGTCAATTTTTAGGCGTATCTTAGTTCTGTGGGCACGGCGCACAGATACGACGGCGCATATTTACACTTACGCGACATATATCTCGAGAATCCGGGCCTATGTATCTCCATGATATTAGTTCCCTGGTTCCAGGAGCAGAGGATTGTGGGAAGGAAGGCAGAGGTGGCGTCCATGGTTCAGCGCCGTCTTATCCCCCTACAGTATAGCGATTTGGACACAAAGGGCCAGATTCACGAACACTTGCGCTGGAGTATTTGGATATGCGCCGCGTAACTGTGCTGATGCGCCGTCGTTTCTATGTGCCCGTACCCACCAAACTAGATGCGCCCAATAACGGGTCATTTGCGACCGGCGGAACGTTCCGACGCCAGAGTATCGTCAGCGCTTATTTTCGCTGGGCGCATCAGTCGCGCCCATTGATTTCCCCTGCAAATATGCAAATGAGGGAGATTTCCCAATTCACGAACGGATTAGCACCATACGCTGGCTACATGCGCCGCGCGTATCTGGTCCGTCCGGCGCAAAGTTATTTCTACAAAAGGCTGCTTTATCTTTACTCCAGACGGTCACAGGTCAGCAGGAGAGCAGCTACAGCAGCGTTACCGACGATAGGAGCTTGCTGAACAACAACACTTGCAAGGACAACACCTCTGTGTGCCAACATGCCAGGGGCAATTGTGGTCCTAGAACTACTGATGGGTCCCCTGGAACCAAGAAGGCGGCCACGTGAGAGGATATACCGCACTCGTATGAACCTCTTTGGCATGGGGGATGAGGAGGTGTATCGCCTCTTCAGATTCAGCCCTGATGCAATACTTGAACTAACCACAACCCTGCAGGATGACATCACCAGCAAGACACACCGCTCACATGCAGTGCAGCCACTGGTGAAGGTCCTGGCAACACTTCATTTCCTTGCAAGTGGATCATTCCAGCGTACAAGTGGAGTGGTGGCTGGGATGTCACAATCCTCCGTGAGCAGATGTGTGCACCAGGTTGTCCCCGCAATCCTCAGACGCATGTCCAACCAGTTCATCAGACCCACCACTGAGGAGCTGCGGCAGAAGACAATGACAGATTTCTACAACATTGCCAGATTCCCACGCACTGTGGGGGCCATTGATTGCACACATGTGGCCCTACAGCCCCCCAGTGCCACAGAGCACATATACCGCAATCGGAAGCATTGGCATTCCATTAACGTACAGGTGATAGCCGATGCCCAACGCCTCATATGGCACGTCCGTGCCAAACACCCCGGGTCCAGCCATGACAGCTACATATACAATCAGAGCCCCATCCCAGCAGAATTTAACCAGAACATGTATGGGGACAGCTGGCTGGTTGGTGAGTGACATGGGAGTCAGGCATGACTATCCCCTCCCGTGATGCACAACAGAAATCGCACATGCATGACTAACATTCTCCTGTCTTTTCCATTACAGGTGACTCTGCATATGCACTGGGACCCCATCTAATGACTCCTTTCCGGAACCCCCAAACCAGAGGAGAGAGAAAATACAATGAAGCACACATCAAAACTCGTGCAGTGGTGGAGCAAACATTTGGGCTCCTGAAGTCCCGTTTCCGATGCCTGGATAAGTCTGGGGGGACCCTATTGTATTCCCCTACCTTTGTGTGTCAGATCATCGGTGCATGTTGCATACTACATAATTTTGCTATGAAAAAAGGCCTGCATATTGACATACGTGATGACCTGACCCCCGACCCACACAGTCCCCACCTGCCAGAGGACACCCAGTCTGCTGATGGAAGAGCAGTCAGGAGGGTCCTCTCCGTAGGCATCTTTGGACACTAAACCAAAACATTAATAACACAGACAGTGCACGCGTGTACACCACTGATGTCCCTAGATCACACACACCACATGCACATCACATTGGATTAGCCCAAGTCCAGCATGTAGGAGTTGGGAGCAGTAACGCCAGCGTCAAGGCCCCAATGATGTCACTGTCCATTCACACACCTTTCACACGTCATTCATTCAGCCGTGGGGTTCACTTCACCACCACGGCCGAGGGTGACACCCCTTACTTTCAGGAGTGCCACCCCCTCACATTCACACACCATTCACACTGTCCCCTGCACTCCTGACCGTGTGCAGTACAAAAATAAATTAATAAAATCATATCCTGATAAATAAAATAAACAAAATCTCATAACCTGAGAAAAAGAAAAAAAAAACTCATGACCTGAGTATGTCCAAACCAAAAATATAAAACAAGAAAAAAAAAAAAGGCCTCATCGGGGATGCCGGGGGCTTCTTCTGGGGGCCCCTCTCTGGCTCCTCAGCTGCCTGGATGGAGTGGGTGGGGGTGGGGGGGCATCTGGAGGTGGCTGATCCCCAGGTGGGCCACTCCTGGCAGGTGTGGCCTGCGTGCCCTCCAAGGCCTTGGCTATCCGTCCAAGGTAGGAGTTCGTCTGGGCCTGCATCCGGAGCTGACGGGTGACCTGGTAGTGCTGGGCCCGCCGACTCAGCCTCCCCTGGTCCCGGATGGCAGCACTGTTGGCCTGGACGGCTGCAGTAAGGTGCCGAATATCCCCCTGCACCTCCCCCAAAGTGGTGACCACTGCAGCGCAGTTGCAGCTTACATCCTGCACTGCGTTGCTGAGGTTGGCAACGGAGCCCAGGCTGTCAGACACTTTCTGTAAGTGCCCAACTATGGCCCCCATCTGTTCCGTCTGCCTGGCGTGATCCCTCGCCAACTGGTCCTGGACACCATCAGACACCCCCCTGGTCTTCTGGGTCGCCTTCCTGGGGCCAGAAGATGGTTGTCCTCGGGTGGAAGGAGTCGCCCTTGAGGGGCTTCCAAGGATGGGGGAGGGGACGACAGACGGCCCAGGAGAAGGGGAGGAGACAGACAACACTAAGGTAAAGTCCTGCTCTGCCACAGCAGGATCCTCTACAACCACCTCGGCAGGTGTGGTGTGGCCACTCTCCTCCTCCACAACCTCTTCACCACCCAGTGGCTCGGGCACACGATGGCGTGGGGGGGATGGGGTGGAATGCACGCTGACAGATGATGGCCCAGCTCCGTCATCTGTGGATGACACAAAGCAGACACATGTTGGTGGTCCCACACACTTGGCACATGTACCCTCCCCCCCCCAAATGCAAAACAACAAATAGGGGATTATAAAACACTTACCTGTCCTTGTGCCTTCCTCCACAGAGTCATAGCCTGCGACCCCCTCCACCTGCTCCCTCTCCAGGCAGCGAGCAACCACCTCCTCCTCTGCGGTTAGGGTGACAGGACATGGGGGACCACCACCTGTGCCCCTCTCATACCTCCTGATGGAGGCCACCTTGTCCCTCACCTTGCGCCGCAGGTCATTAATTTTTTTTTGGATGTCCCCAGCAGTCCGGGTGGAGTACCCCAGGACATTGACCCTGGCAGCAATGGACTCCAGGATGCCCTGCTTCCTCTCCCGGCTGGTCTTCCGGCTTTTTTTGCCATGGAGAAAAGCATTATCCGTCTCCATTGCCGAAATGATGAGCGAGACCTCCTGTGCATTAAAATTCAGGTTCCTCCTCTCTCTGGGGGTAGCGGGAGCAGCCATCACCAAACAAAAGTATCTTCCCTGGGGTGGGGGGAAGCGGAAATACTTTTGCGCCGGAATGGCGTTTCCGCCAGCGCTTTTAAGCGCCCAGCGGAACGCATTGCGCTGACGTTTCCCAGGAAGTGGTGCCGACGGAAGTTGTGAGCATGCGCACAAGGGGGGCGAGTGGAGCCGCACTCACTGCGCATGCTCCGTGGATGATGCGCTGAACGTAAGCCTCTGCGCTGGGCTCCGCCCATCATTTACATATGATCACACCCACTTCCACTTGCGTCGGGTTACGCCAGCGCATTATCGTTACTCTGGCGCAAGTTTACGCGCAACTGCTATGTGAATTACAGGACTTGCGCTGAAAGGGTCTTCAGAGTAACGTAAATGAGAAGCGTTACTCCAGAGGAAAGATACTCTCATCTACCTGAATCTGGCCCAAAGTTCTTGCTCTGTCAGTAATGGAAACAATGCAGATATATTTCGAGCGATGATAGTTGAGATGTAACTTTTCCAAGATATTCTCTGTTAAAAGTTGTTTCTTCTCCTGGGCTATATTAATAAGCAGTTAGCTTGTGTTTTTGTTACATTAAAAATAGATGATAATCTGCAAGTAAGAAAGGCTGTTTATTAATAAAATGTCATTTGATTACCCAACGCATTTCGGGAGTTATAGCGACCCCCCACACCTTCTTCTGGGCTGCTTAAAGGGTCACTAAAGGATTTATTTTTAGCTAAATAGCTTCCTTTTCCTTAATGCAGTGCTGTTTTCATGTTCTCATTGTTCGTTTTTGCTTTGAAGTTGCTGTAATTCTGCTCTGATCTCCACACTTCCTGCTTGTCTGCCTCCTTATAAAAAATCTCATGGCAGCTTTTCACTGTGGTCTAAGCTGTCAATACTGTGTGTCTAAAACTCCTCAGAACCAATCAGATTCATTTTAAAAACAAAACACTGCGCTAGATTTGTTTGTTTTTGTTCTGTGTGTCTTCTGTACTTCACAGAAACATGAAACCAGTTTAAAAACGAAAGTGAAACTAGAGGCACATTATATGATTTATTTTTATCTATTTTTAATCATTTTTAAAAGGAATCAGTTAACTTTTATGTCTCTATACCCTGTAAAAAGTCATTTTAGTAAAAAAATTTTTTTTCATTTAGTGACCCTTTAAGCAAAGCCATCATCTCTTAGAGCTGAAGTTTAATCTGCTTATATTTTGGTTCTTCTGTCCCTCTTTCATCAACATGCTAACGGATTTTTTTAATGAATAATTTCTGTTTTACTCACATACAGTAAAACCTTGGTTTGAGAGTAACTTGATTTGAGAGCGTTTTGTAAGACAAGCAAAATGTTTTAATACATTTTGCCTTGATATACAAGCGATGTCTTGATATAAGAGTAGTGCCATGTCACAACTGAGTATAAAAGGGAAGAGAGGCGCCTCTAAGTGTAGCAATATGGTTACATTTAATGAAGGAACAACATTTATCCGCACCGCCATTGTCATCGTCCCTTCCACGCTCTCCACAAGCGGTTCAAGCCTCACTTTCAGAACGCTTTACTGCAGGCAAGTTTTCCCGGTCATGATTGCAGACTGATATCGGTGAGAGCCGGCGGCGCGGGGGATGGTCTATGTAGACAGCTTTACCCCGGATGCCTGCATACTTAGATGTGCCTCTTTTAATTATCAACCATGTTATAGCCAGATTCAGTTAGACTTACGACGGCGTATCAGTGTACTGTGACGTCCTCAAATGGAAGGTCTCTAACATCCACCAGCTCCGGGAGTTTGTCATGGAAGGCTGGAAGAGGACTCCAGTGGTAGGCATGTGCAAAAGTGAAAAATTCGTTTCGTTTCGTTTCAATTCGTCATTTAATAAATTTTGTTAAGTTAGGTTCGTTACATGTGTTGAATTCGTTTTCGGAATTCATTCGTTTTCGACCGAATTTCGAAAAATACGGTCGAAATCGAAAATATTTCGACCGGTTTTCGAATTCGTTCGTTTTCGACCGAATTTCGAAAAAAAAAAACGGTCGAAATCGAAAATATTTCAACCAGATTAGAAAACAAATAGTCTCTTTTCGAATTTTTTTTTTCGAATAAAATTCGAAAATATTTTTTTTTTTTTTTTTTTCGAATTCCGATCGAATTTAGTCCGCGGGTATTCGATTCGGAATTCGAAAAAAAATTCGATTTCGACCATTTTTTTTTCGAAAATTCGGTCGAAAATGAACGAATTCCGAAAACGGTCGAAATTTTTCGCTAATATAGCAATTCGGGAATTCGTATGCATCCGAATGTCCGAATAATGGAAAATTCGTCCGAATTTCGATTCGGAACGAAACGAAATGCACATGCCTATCCAGTGGCAACTTGTGAGGCTCTGGGGGACTCCATGCCCAAGAGGGTTGTGGCAGTTCTGGAGAAAATTGGTGGCCAAACACAATATTGACACTTTGGGCCCAATTTGGACATTTTCACTTAGGGGTGTACTCACTTTTCTTGCCAGCGGTTTAGACATTAATGGCTGTGTGTTGACTTATTTTGAGGAGACAGCAAATTTACACTGTTATACAATAGGTACACTCACCACTTTACATTGTAGTAAAGCGTAATTTCTTTAGTGTTGTCAGATGAAAAGATATAATAAAATGTGAGGGGTGTACTCATTTTTGTGAGAAACTGTTTATATATATATATATTAGCAAAAGTGTTTTCATTTAAAGGGGGTAGCAGAGGGAGACCGCTCACATGATTCAAAGCAGAGAGAGCTAAAAACCAAAACCCATAAAGGTAGTTAAACTGGAAGTTCGGAGAAGCGGCTAATGAAAGTAAATGAATCTGTGTGGACGGAAGGACAAGAGGATGGGGGCAGAAGAGAGATGAGGTGGAAGAACTAATTGGAGCGAGAGGAAGAGCAGGCACCTAGGAAAGACATCTAGATAATATTATCATTTTAGGGGAACTTCACCGTCTCCTGCCGTGCCAGGGAATCGATATCTCCCAGAGTTAAAGTCATTCCGCTTGCTGCTTACTGTCTATTTCTGGAAAATGTGGGCAAGAGGGAGAAGTGCTATAAGCTGTCCGCCCCCTCCTCTCCGGGGATGAGAAGTCTGTGCTGGATTGCACAGCTCCACACAAGCAGAAAATACTTTCCCCACCCACACACATCATGTGCATGTTACATATGACATGTAAATCACATACATGTTACCCAACACAGGGGGCACTGGGCAGGAAATAGCACAATATCAGATGCCAACTGTTTTGAGCATGTCACTGACACACCACTACGGGGGATCTTTGGACAGGGCTCTAACATAAGGGTAAAGAAGCTTTTTTTTTTGTTAAAGAGGACCTGTTATGCCCTGTACACAGGACCAGTTTTCCCGTCCTGTGAAAACTGTTTTTTCAGATGGAATTCCGCGCAAGCTGTCTTGCACACACACGGTCACACTAAATTCCGACCGTCAAGAACGCGGCGACGTAAAACACTACGACGAGCCGAGAAAATAAAGTTCTATGCTTCCGAGCATGTGTCAAATTGTTTCCGAGCATGTGTGGTGTTTATTCTGTCAGAAAAGCATACAGACGATCGGAATTTCCGCTCCAATTTTTTTCCAACCGAAAAATTTAGAACACGTTCTCTATCTAATTCCGTCAAAATTTTCGAAGGAAAAAATTTGGTGGGGCATACACACAGACGGAATATCCGATGAAATGCTCCCATTTGACTTTTTCCATCCGAAATTCCGCTCGTGTGTACAAGGCAGAAGAGAAAGGCAAATATTTTCGTAGCAATCGGTCAACCAGTCATATCACCTATGCAAAAGACCATAATCCCGTGGTCCCTGGTGCCGCACATGACACTATGGCCTCATTCACACCATCCGTGCAAAAAGACTGATGAAACAAAAGCAACAGATTTGACATGCATAGGCTTGTAAACTTCCCCAGTAACCTGAAATGCCACTAACCCTCTTTGTAATCTGACCCTTAGGCCGCGTACACACGATCGGTCCAACACGATGAAAATGGACTGAAGTCCAGTTTCATCGTTCCAAACCGACCGTGTGTACGGCCCATCGGTATGTCGTCCTTCGCACCAAAGTTTTAAAACGTGCTTTAAAATCGGACTGATGGACGCCTGACCATCGGTCCAAACCGATCGTTAGTATGCAAAACCATCGGTTCAAAAACCCGCGCATGCTCAGAATGAAGTCGACGCATGCTTGGAAGCATTGAACTTCGTTTTTTCAGCACATTGTTGTGTTTTACATCACCGCGTTCTGACACGATCGGTTTTTGAACTGATGGTGTGTACGCACATCAGACCATCAGGCCACTTTAGCGGTGACCCGATGAAAGCGGTCCGTTGGACCATTCTCATCGGGTTGGACCGATCGTGTGTACGCGGCCTAAGGCGGCTTCATGCACACTGAAGCTGATAAAAGCTATAAAAAACGCCAGTAGCTTTTCAGGGAGCATTGCAATTTTTTTTAGCGTTTTTGCAATAGCTTTAGGCTCCATGCACACTGAGGCTGATAAACTGCAGTTTATTGGCGTTTTGGCTTTTTTTTTTTAAGCCCATAAACTGAACTCTATGTTAGCCTATGTGTCCATGTACACCTGGGCGTTTTTCAGTATTAATGAGCTTTGGAGTTTATTGGCTTTTTTTTTGAATGCCCGAAATTTGCGTTTAAAGTGCAGTTTTTCTGCGGGAAAAAACGCAAAACGCTGAAAAACGCCCAAAAACGCTCAAAAATGCCGGCGCCAGCGTTTTTTTTATCCATTGAAAAAAAAAAAAAAGTAAAAAAAAAAAAACCTGATAAAAGCTTCACTGAAAAATGCTGATTAACCACTTACCTACTGTGCCCCTACACCCCCTTCCTGCCCAGACAAAATATAAGCTTCTGGCACTGCGTCACTTTAACTGACAATTGCGCGGTCGTGCGACGTGGCTCCCAAACAAAATTGGCGTCCTTTTTTTCCCACAAATAGAGCTTTCTTTTGGTGGTATTTGATCACCTCTGCGGTTTTTATTTTTTGCGCTATAAACAAAAATAGAGCGTCAATTTTTAAAAAAATGCAATATTTTTTCCTTTTTGCTATAATAAATAACCCCAAAAAATATATAAAAAAAATATTTTTTCCCTCAGTTTAGGCCGATACGTATTCTTCTACATATTTTTGGTAAAAAAAAAATGCAATAAGCGTTTATCGATTGGTTTGCGCAAAATTTATAGCGTTTACAAAATAGGGGATAGTTTATGGCATTTTTTTTTTTTTTTTTTTACTGTTAATGGCGGCGATCTGCGATTTTTTTATTGGGACTGCAACGTTATGGCGGACATTTCGGACACTTTTCTGACATTTTTGGGACCATTTACATTTATACAGTGAAAAATGCTATAAATATGCATTGATTACTGTATAAATGTGACTGGCAGTGAAGGGGTTAACCACTAGGGGGCGGGGAAGGGGTTAAATGTGTGTCCTATGAGTGTTCTAACTGTAGGGGGAGGGGGGGTGACTGGGGGAGGTGACCGATTGTGTCCCTATGTACAAGGGACACAATCGATCTCCTCTCTCCCTGACAGGACGTGCCGCTCTGTGTTTACATACAGAGCTGCACGTCCCCGCTCAGTTACTGAGCAATCGCGTGTGCCCGGCGGCGATCGTTGCCGCCGGGCACTCGCACGGGATCCCCGCGGAGCGGCGGGTGCGCGCGCGCGCCGCTGGCGACGCGCGCGCACCCGCCCGCGGCTTTAAAGGGACATCACGTCATATGACGTGATGTCAGAACAATGGAGTCGTCTGCCCGCCGTCATTTGACGGTGGGCAGATGACAAGTGGTTAAAGCTATTGCAAAAACGCTAAAAAACGTTGCAAGGGCTCCCTGCAAAGCTACTGGCGTTTTTTTTATAGCTTTTATCAGCTTCAGTGTGCATGGAGCCTAAATCAGCGTTTTTCAGTTTTGCTTTTTTTTTTTTTTACTTTTTTTTTTTTTTTTATGGAATACAAAACACTAAAAAACGTTTTTCAGCGTTTTGCATTTTTTAGCGTTTTTCCCGCCAAAAAACTGAACTTTGAACGCAAATTTTGGGCGTTCAGAAAAAAGCCAATAAACTCCAAAGCTCATTAACACTGAAAAACGCCCAGGTGTGTACTTCTTTGTAACGTGGCCATAAGGTTGCCACACTAGTACCAATATGATTATGCAATTAATCATTCAGTGCCTATAAATTGATTAAATGGAATAAAAAAATCAAAAACCAAAGAACCCTCTGTTTAATCAATTTAGAGAGTTCTCGATTGATTTTGTCTCAGTCAAATCGATCAGGCAAGGAAGGATTTTGTTACTTTTGCAATCGATTGAACAAATATCCAGACTTGTGTCTGAGAACTGCTTGCAATTCAGATCAATTACATGAGTTTTATTGATAGATCTTTATAAATTTCTAACTGATAGATCGTATTTGTAATCAACGTTATCAGTTGATTGCAAAAAGGAGTGTTTCTCATCGTTCCATACTTTAATCAATGATGATCATTTGTGATTGCTCAGATCTAATATGTTTAGAGATATCTATGTGTATGATCGTCTATGGCCACCTTAACAATAACTCTCACACTACTCTAATGGCGCGTACTCATGATCGGAAATTCTGACAAGAAAACTGTGGATTTATTTCCGACTGAAGTATGGCTCAAACTTGTGTTGCATACACACGGTCACACAAAATTCAGACCGTGAAGAACGCGGTGACGTACAACACTACAACGAGCCGAGAAAAATTAAGTTTAATGATTCCGAGCATGCGTTGAATTGATTCCGAGCATGCGTGTTTTTTTTGCACGTCGAAATTGCATACAGACGATCGAAATTTCCAACATGAACTTTTCGCGTCTGAAAATTTGAGAACCAGCTCTCAAATTTTTGCGAATATCCAACCAAAGGCTTGCATCGAATTTTTCTTGTCGGAAATTTCGACCGTGTGTACGTGGCATAAGACTCTGTTCGCACCAATGTGATTTTGGTGCTTTTTGCGGAAAAGCACTACAGATAATTTAACATGGTTACTAATATGACATGTTCACATCTATTCTTTTTTTTTTTAGCCGCCGCGTTTTACGAAAGGGTCAGGGACTTTTTTAAATACGGTGCTTTTTTGGTTCAATAGACTTCAATGGAGAAGCTGCAGGAAAGCATGTAGTGCATTTTTGTCGCAATTTTATTTTCTCTAAAGTGCTTGAAAACCCCTCTGTGCAACTTGTACCTATAGGTAAGCCTATAATAAGACTTACCTATAGGTACTGTAAATATCTCCTAAGCGTGTGGCATTTAGGAGATATTTACCTTGTCATCGGCGCATGCGCTGTGAAGAAACGTTTTTTTACTAGCAAGTGCCTGGACTGACGGCTCCTGCACGCATGTGTGGGAGTGACATCATGCGACTCTGGACAGTCATAGAGCTGGAGTCCGCAGCCCCAGAAGGAAGAGGGATGAAGATAGATGTGGCCAACAGCAGGGACATTGCGTTTTTTAGGTAAGAGGTACATTGCAAGGGAAAAAAGAGGAAGTAAAACTCATCAGGGTTTACTTCTTCTTTAATATACCCAACAGCAATTGAATAAACATAGAGGTTTTCCCAAAGTGTAACGAAGCAGGCACGGGGCCAGGTCTCCTAAAAAATGTATGTGTATAAATATTGCGCAAAGCCCTACTAGCCCAATAGGTGGTCCCCCCGCAGCGAACGTGGGGGATAGTATATGGATCTCTGAAAAATTGGCATACATTAAATTAGGGGAGGAGGCCCAGGACATGGATAAGGTGGGGGTGGGTCAGGGGAGGGGGGGGGGTAGGGAAGTCCTGGGCCTCCTCCCCTAATTTAATGTATTTTACTCTGCATTGCATTATTGTCCTTCAGATTGGTTCTCCTGAAGAAGCGGACACCCCGCAAAACTAGTAGAGAATCGACCAATCTTTTGATGTACACTATTGTTTTTAATGCAACATTTTTATTGAATAAATTATTCCTTATTTATCATATTGTTTACCCTGACCTATTTTGTACTGAGATAGTCCACACCTCAACTGGGTGGGTATGTGTTGGGTCTAGCTTCAGCAACTATTCCCCCATTCCCCCCCCCCCACTTTTTCTCATCAATACTTGGATGATGGTACCCTATTACCCTTATTATTTATTCCTAATTGAGGCCATACTCACATTTTTTCATACCCAACAGCAAATTGAAAAGCAAAAAAAAGCATAACAAAATTAAATTTGCGGCAGAATCGCGTGAGAAAAAATGCAAAACGCACAGCAAAAAGGAGTGCAAAAACGGATGAAAAGCACACTGCATAGGCGTGAAAGGAGCCCAACACTTTGCCTTGCACTTATGTCCCTATTTTCTGCCACTAACACAAACCCTCACACTAATCTCTCTGTAACCTGGCCCTAACACTGGTGCCTTGGCAGTAGTCACGTGATGAATAAATGAATGCCTTTGTTACAGCCAAATGTGTAGCTATCACAGCGAGATGAGTTGATATTGGAATTCTTTTCCCCTACTTTACAATGTGGAATTCCAGATCTGCCTGAAGAGAAAATTGCTTGGTTATATTCTGCAGACTTTGCCTGGCTGTACCGCAAAATAGATCCCAATTTCTTTTCTTGCATAATCTCTGAAGAGTTCAGTTACAATCAGATTATTTAAATGAATATTTCATGCAGTGATTAATGTTGCTATCTAGAGAAACAGCCTTGCGTAGTGATGTAGAGAGCTGACGGGAGCTGCTGGTCCGTCTCTCTCCATGGTGCTGAATCTAATGTGAATCTCTGCACAGCTTCTCATACAGGCAGCTTGCCCGGCTCACCAACAGTGGCAGGAATCAACACCTATTGGCCACGAAAATAAAAAGCCTCAGAAGTTTTCTTTTGGCCTTTCTGCTCTTTTGTATCTATTGTGACGGCTTTATGTAGATGCTGTTCCTGGGCTGTATATGCAGTGCTGTCTGCCCCGTTCTTCTAGCCAAATTAGACCCAAGGGGCCAGATCCACAAAACTATACGGCGGCGTATCTGATACGCCGCCGTAATTTCAAATCTGCGCCGGCGTATCTTTGTTTTGTATCCACAAAACAAGACACGCCGTCGTATCTTTGTTGCATCATTACACTGGCCGCTAGGGGCGCTTCCGTTGATTTTCCGCGTAGAATATGCAAATGACCTAGATACGCCGATCCACGAACGTACGTGCGGCCGGCGCATTTTTTTTACACTGTTTGCGTAAGGCGTTTTCCGGCGTAAAGTAAACCCCTGCTCTATAGAGGCGTACGCACTGTTAAGTATGGACGTCGGGCCAGCGTAGAATTTTCCGTTGTTTCCGCAAAACGTTTGCGTTTAGGGATTTGCGTAAGTTACATTCACGTCAAAAGCATTGACTATTTGCGACGTGAATTCGCGAATGCGCACTTGGATACCTCCACGGACGCCGTTAGAAAAATTTTCATTTACGTGGGGTCACGATGATTTAACATAAATCACGCCCACATCTGAGACATTTGAATTGCGCGGGCTTACGTCGACACAATTACACTACGCCGCCGTAACTTACAGCGCAAATTCTTTGTGGATAAGGAACCTGCCGCTCTAAGTTATGGCGGCGTAGTGTATCTTAGATAGGCAGTTCTTTGTGGATCTAGCCCAAGGTTTTTACCACAGATACAACCCTCTTGCCCTATTAATCACTTGCCAGTTAATGCCGATTTGCAAAATGCCTCTAAACACTTACAATTTCAGCCTCTAACTTCCTCAGTGTGACACTCCCTGAATGTCTGTTTTGGGAGTGTACACTCTATGTAAAAAAAAGTCTCCTGATTCCTCTGGACTACTAGTTTCAGAATTCTTAGCACAGTTGTGCATTCGCAGTGGCATCAGAACATCATCCTTTCTAATCTCTGCCTGCAGGCACCAGCGCAGGCAGCGACAAGTATACTGTGAACATGCACATGAGGATGGCTTCTACAGGGCTCTATAGGACCTTGCAAGCCATGGAGTTACTGGTACAAAGGAAAGTTAGCGGCGGAGGCATCTGAAATAAGACAAAACAAATAACAAATATAGAAGCTGTAGGAAAAGCAAAACACAATATACAGTGCCTTGAAAAAGTATTCATACCCTTTGAAATTCTTCACATTTTGTCTTGTTGGGGGGTGGAGGTTCACCTTCCAGCAGGACAACAACCCTAAACATACATCCAGAGCTACAATGGAATGGTTTGGATCAAAGCATGCTCATGTGTTAGAATGGTCCAGTCAAAGTCCAGACCTAAATCCAATTGAGAATCTGTGGCAAGACTTGAAAATTGCTGTTCATAAACGCTCTCCATCCAATCTGACAGAGCTTGAGCTATTTTGCAAAGAAGAATGGACAAAAATCTCACTCTCTAGATGTGCAAAGCTGGTAGAGACATCCCCAAAAAGACTTGCAGCTGTAATTGCAGTGAAAGATGGTTCTACACATTCTACAGTGGTTCTATGCATTGACTCAGGGGGACTGGATACAAATGAACGCCACATATTTATTTGTAAAAAATGTTGAAAACCATTTATCATTTTCCTTCCACTTCACAATTATGTGCCACTTTGTGTCACATAAAATCCCAATAAAATACATTTACGTTTTTGGTTGTAACATGATAAAATGTGGAAAATTTCAAGGGGAATGAATACTTTTTAAAGGCACTGTAAATACTGTCATCAGCATCCTAATTAGAAAACGTAAATAGGCTTTAAAAGGTTAGTTTGCCTTTGCAAAAAATACTTCCAATGTAGATAAGGGGTGTCTGAGAATGTAAAAGGGGACAGTAACAGATAGGAGTGTCTTAGCAACATCCTAGGAGTTTTCCATAAGACTCCATGAGGTACATAAATGGCCTCAACTGTGGTCAAAGCTGCACAACTTGTTTAAGACAAGAATGTACAAATAAAAGCCTAAATTACACCATTAAAGTGGAGTTACACCCATTTTTTTTATGTTTGTCTGTGCTGCATGTCCTAATCTCATAGTGTTCAGAATGGACAATTTTTATTTATTTTGTTGCTTGTAAATACCTTTATTTTGTAGTCCTTCATTACTTCCTCCTCCTTATTAGCCTAGGCTATTCAGTCACAAGGCTATTTGCAAGGGTTTCTGGGATAGATACATGTTTCCCAGTAGCCCTTGCAAACCTGACTGAAACCTATTACATTGCTTGTGCAGCACTGAGCATGTGCGAGATATGCAAAGCTGAAATCCAGGAAGTCATACAGTCTGGCTTCATGATGCCCACACTTAAGATGGCCACGGTCTATTTCTAGATTATAATCTAAATGCTGTAACAACCTAACAAACGGACCTTAGTTTACAGACTAACTTTACTAGAATACATTAAGCTTGTGTATTACAGGGGTATTCATATTTAAAAAGTGAAATTGTGGGTGGAACTCCCCTTTAAAGTGAAAAAAATGGCAAACACACTTATTCATATATCACAAGTAATAAAATAAAAAGTGCATAAACACCCAGTATATAAACAATTACAATATAGCAATAAAATCCAATGTGATAGTGGTGTAATCCACAGTTGAAATGATGTAGTGCTCCAAAGTGAAAAAGCTTCCATATTTTTTCTAAAACTACATATGAAACAAACACTTTAAATAGGTTCAAATATAAAAGATATATTTATTATTAACCGATAGTGATACCGAGCTTAGATTTTGTTGATGAAACAATTAATGTTCCAATCCAGGTTCAATCCGAATCGATTATAGGACTTTATTTCATGTATCTATTTTATTCCAAGATGTGATTTTACCCTCTTGAAGTTGGACCCCCCACTTAATAAGGTAAAGGTTTGTCTATGCTATACATTTTAGACTGTTTGAGTCCTTTACATGATGTGTAATATAACATCTGTACAAACTAGGCCCACAAAAATCCTTTTTAATGTTTGTGATATGTTAATTTATTCCGGCATGTAGGGCTCTTGTGGTGCATCCTATATATTGTATACCACAAGGGCACTGCAAATTATATATCATGCCCTGAGAAGAACAGGTAATAACGTATCTGATATTATAGGTTTTGTTTGTTTATTAGATGCTTTAGTTCTCTGTATGCTGAGATCCCCACATTTGCATTCAGAATATTTTTTACAAAAGAAAAAAAACAAAACAGTAAGCCTTCCAAAAAAGAAGATTCATTTAGGTTAAATTATAATTTTAGAGGCATCTGTACTTTTCAGATTCTGGGCTTTCTTGAAAATCACTACAAGTTTATCAGGTATAAAGGGTCCTAGGGCCTCATCATTCCTTAAAATATGCCAGTGTTTTCTTCAATAGGCCATTGACCAGTCAATGTTGATTAGCGTAAGTGGTGGTGAAAGACCATTCAAATTTATTATCCTGACTAGTCCTATGTTTGGAATGTAATAAATTGTTCCTGTCAGTTTGTGCAGCTTCTTGAATTTAAGTTTCTAACTCGTAGGTACCATAGCCTTTTGTCACAAACCTTTGTTTCAATATATTAGCTTGCCTTCTAAAATCGTATTCTTCTGAGAAATTCCTCCTGATCCTGTAAAAAATGGCCCTTAAAGGGGTTGTAAAGGTAAAAAATATTTTTCCTAAATAGCTTCCTGCAATGCAATCCCCCTTCACTTACCTCATTCTGTGATTTAGCTTTTAAATGTCCTTAATTCTTCTGTCTGTAACTCCACACAGTAATGTGAGGCTTTCTCCCTGGTGTGGGGTGTCATGCTTGACCCCTTCCCTGGAATATAGGAGAGTCAGGACGCTCTCTACATTGCAGATAGAGAAAGGAGCTGTGTGTTAGTGGGCGTCCTGACTCTTCTGTATTCCAGGGGAGGGGTCGAGCACGACACTCCACACCAGGGAGAAAGCCTTGCATTACTGTGTGGAGTTACAGACAGAAGAACAGAAAGTGAGTATTTCTCAGAAAAAATAAGGACATTTAAAAGCAAAATCGAAGAATGAGGTAAGTGAAGGAGGACTGCACTAAGGTAAAGGAAGCTATTTAGGAAAAACATGTTTTACCTTTACAACCCCTTTAAGGGCCATGTTTTACAGGATCAGGAGGAATTGCTCAGAAGAATAAGATTTGTGAAGGAGGACTGTACTAAGATAAAGGAAGTTATTTAGGATTTTTTTTTTTTTTTACCTTTACAACCCCTTTGGGGGAGACAGTGAACCAATTAGAAGGGGAGGAAAATTCTGGGAAAACCTTGTGTAAAAACTGAAAACTGTTCCCAGGACTGAAGTAAAATACTTTTAAGAGCAACAGAGTGTTGTACCCCGCTAGCCATTGACAAAAGTAGGAGTTTTGATTTAGGGCAATACGATTTTATTGTCTAATCCTGCTTTTTCAACCTTTTTTTCAATTGCGACATACTTTAAAAGTATGAAAGGCACCCAGTCTAAAATGTAAAACGCGTAAAGGTTACCTATTAATGGGAAACCTAAGCTTAGGATGATGCACACAACCTTAATAAAATTAAAATGGTTGTAAACCTCAGACATGAAATAGCCAAATCATATCCCTCTATAGTGTGTATCTGTCTCAATTAAGAGCACTAACTGTAATTTCTGTCTGCTGCTTCGTTCCTCTGATATCAGCATGAGTCACTTATAACAAGCTTTCCTGACACCAAGAGAATAAAGGTGACAGGGGAGGGAGCTCCTGCTTATTAACAACCTCAGCTCTATTCCTGTCTGCTGTGTGAAGGTGGTGTGTCCCTTTCCTCCTATCAGCTGTCAGAGCTATCCTTCAATGAGCTCTGTAGTTTATCATTTCAGCTCTTCATCCCCTTTTTTCTGACATCTCAGACAAGCTTTATAAATTTTGGACTTTGGATGAATGTAGAGAAGAGAAGACTGCAAATAAACAGGTACAACCTATATAGGAGGATTTGTTTCATCTCTGTGTGCCACCTCAGGCCAGCCACTTCGCTGGGTACATGCCAGGGTTACAACCACTTTAACTTCACATTGGAAGCCCCCTTCACATCAAAGGTTCACCCATCACTTCAGAACCATTCCTTCACCTCAGATGCTCCTTCAGCATGTCAGAACCCCCAGCATAAAGTAAGAGTTCACCCATCACGTCAGAGTCCCCTATAACATCAAAATCATCCCTATATATCAGAATCCTCCATATACATCATAGTCCCCCAATCACATTAGATTTTCCCCATCTCATTGCGTTAGAATTCCCCAATCACAGAGCCCCCCCAAATCACACAGCTCCCCATCACAGAGCCGTCCAGTCATACAGGGCCCGCTTCACATCCGATCCCTACCTTTTGTCTCCAGCACAGCACCAGAAGGATGGAGGTGGAGCAGGTCTGGAGGAGCTAGACTTTTGACCCTCTCCTAAATGCTAGGGGTAGCCCCTACATGCTTCCTGCCAGGCCGTCTTTAATATGGTTTGGGCCCTGGGCAAACATTTTTTTTGGGCCCCCCTCCAGCTTTTTTTGGGCTTGGCTGGTTCACATGTATGTGTTTTGGCGGCCCTCATTTGTGCAGGCACAGCAGCCCATTGATTTGAATGGGCTGCCATGCCTTTGTTTCCTGCAAAAAAAAGGTGCATTCAGCATTTTAAAAATACAGTTGCCTTAAAATCCATTCTGCTTTTGCACCATGCTACTTACCTGCAGTTCTTGCACACACAAACGCACTGTGTTTTTAAAAGCGTGCCCTAAACCTCTAAAAATGCAGCAAGCTTGACAGTGCAGGAACTGCAGATAAGTCACAGCAGACAGCAGAATAGACAGACAGTGCTGTATTTAATTGCTTGATGGGCATAGGTGTGTCATGTGCGCAGCCTATTACATGAGGCATGTGCTTTTCTTTGCTGGAAACGCAGGCATGGCGGCCCATTCAAATGAATGGGCTGCTGTGCCTGCGCAAATGCGAGCCGCCAAAACACATACATGTGAACCAGCCAGGCTCAAAATAAGCCCATCAAGCAGTTAAATACAGACAGTAATGCCATGTGCTCTGAGGCCTTACTCAGCCTGGACTGCAGGTCTGGTCTGTGATTTAAAGAGTTCCTGTATTTTACACATGGCATGGCATGGGGTCCCATGGTGCTAAAGCAGAATGGACAGACGGTGCTGTGACCCCATGCATGCCATGTGTAAAATACAGGAACTTTTTAAAACACTGACCAGACCTGTAGTGAATCATCAAATATTATAAAGACTTTGGGCACACTCTACAGAAAACTTCTATTTACAATATAGATTAACAAACAGTGACATACCTTGAGGAGCAGGACATGAAGAAGTCAGCCTCGGGAAGAGCAAACTGGGGATGTTATAAAATCACATTCTAATTCACTTTTATATACAAGCAGCACCCAGTGGCAGGAAGGGAGAAGTGCACGTCTAAAGGGAAGCCAGGGGTGCTGTACATTTTAAAACACTGGGAAGGGAAGCAGTACTGCGTGCCGCTGATGATTTTCAGCGCTGATTTGTGGGCAGCACAGGGGCTTAACGGGCGGCTTTGCTTTGGGTCCCCAACAGTGACAGGGCCCTGGGCAGCTGCCCCTGTTTGCCCTATAGTAAAGACGGCCCTGCTGCCTGTCCTGGATCAGCATCAAGAGTGGCCTTAGTGCAGATGGGCCGACTGTCATGATGCTGATCCAGGGCAAACTGTGTCCAGTGCTTGTGGCACCCTGCCTGAGAAACACTGGTCAGACCAAAATTATTGTAGTGCAAGCTTTCAGAGCATGCTGGCCTCTTCTTCAGACAATATATTCTACTAGGTTGTTATACCAACACTGTTATCAGATACATTTACAGATTTTTATTCAATACATAACTGGACAGAAAGGGTTTTTTCATCTCTTTGTAGTTTCGCCTTAACGTGTTGTAGACGCCAGCGATCAGCGTCCATGCCGAAAGCAGACCTGGCGGAAGGCAGGCTTAGCTTTTATTTTTGAAGTGGGATTCCAAGCGTGGGCTTCCTCTGCAGAGATTGCCTCCGCTTTCCTCCTTTACCACATTACCATGAGGAATGCTTCTCATTTGCGGGATTTTCTCGGCATCCCACAGTCTGCACGCCAAGCAGGAGCAAATGAAAAAATATGAATGTAATTAGTCTTATATATTCTCCAAACACAACTCTAACATAGCAGCTTGTCTACAGCCATCTGTCTGTAATGGGGATTGTATGTGTGAGTGACGAGGGTTCATTCATCTGCTTGTAAAAATGGCAGCTAAAGAGACACTTTAGCAGCAAAAAAGAAAATGTACCCGATATTTACATGGTAGAAAGATTGCTCAAATACAACAGCATGTTCATTCAAATAAAATGCTAAAAATGCTACCTTTACTGCGATATTTATAACATGCAATAAAATGCGATAGCACACAATAGATGTTTTGTTATCATTCTAAATTCCACCCTTTACATCCCATTCTGGAACAGAACCTCATTTCAGGGCTGAAGACCACAATGCACCTAAATTCAACCTGTTTTGTTTCCAGTAGGGTTGTCCCGATACCACTTTTGTAGGACCGAGTACAAGTACCGATACTTTTTTTCAAGTATTTGCCGATACCGAATACCGATACTTTTTTTAAATGTGTCCCCAAAAGGAAAGCCATGTCCCCCACATATGCAGCCAAGTCCCCCCAGCCATGTCCCCCACATATGCAGCCATGTCCCCCACATATGCAGCCATGTCCCTCCAGCCATGTCCCCCACATATGCAGCCATGTCCCCCCAACCATGTCCCCCACATATGCAGCCATGTTCCTCCAGCCATGTCCCCCACATATGCAGCCATGTCCCTCCAGCCATGTCCCCTACATATGCAGCCATGTCCCTCCAGCCATGTCCCCCACATATGCAGCCATTTCCCCCCCCTACCTAGTCGCCGCCGCAACGAAAGCCGCCGCCGCATGGTTAAACAGCGTGCAGGGAACATCACAGCTTTCATTTGAATAGCTGTTTTCCCCGCCGCACATAGACACTCCCCCTTGCTCGGGATTGGACAGATTACGATCACCCATCCAATCTCGAGCAAAGGGGAGTATCTATGCGCGGCGGGGAAAACAGCTATTCAAATGAAAGCTGTGATGTTCCCCGCACGCTGTTTAATCATGCGGCGGCGGCTTTCGTTGCGGCTTTCGTGGCAGCGGCGGCGGGGGGGGGCAAGTATTCTATTGAGGCTTCAGGGGCATTTGCGGGAGTACAAGTACTCCCGCAAATACTCGGTATCGGTCCCGATACCGATACTGGTATCGGTATCGGGACAACCCTAGTTTCCAGAATGCAGCCTTCTGTATTAGTACAAACCTAAAGCACACCTTTAATGGTTAATAGATATATATACACACACACATATATATATGTATATACGTATATATGCTCACAGTATATTATAACAAAGGTTTGAAGGTACAAATGCTGAACTGGCAGCAGATTTTACTGCATTGTAAGATGAATTTTCAGGTTTTTATCATCATCCATAAACCATGCATTATAAAGTCCCAGGGATTTTATCCAAGGTGCCCCGTCTATTATTCATGAGGCTCACTATTAAAATTAACAGTTATATTGTTTTTGTAAGATGTGCTGCAGCCTTTAAGCCTGAGTGACTGCCTGAGTGTTGCTGATGAGCGTACTCTGTGCGGCAAGTAACCTGATGCCTTACAACTGTTAGGCCATCCATAAACAACAAGATAAAAGCAAAGTGATGCTTCTGATTTTGAAAGTGGCTAGAGACTATGGCCCGGATTCACAGAGAGTGGGCGAACATTTACGCCGGCGTATCGCACACACAGTACGCTACGCGTGGAGAGGAAAGCACTGCATTCAACAAGCCATTGCTCTCCAAGATGTGCCAGTGTAGCGTATTTTCGAAGACGCAGGCCAGCGTTAGTGGAAGTGGGCGTGATCAATACAAATGACGCGTGACCCCATGCAAATGATGGGCCAAGCGCCAGACAAGTACGTATAACGAACTGCGCATGCGCCGCGCATGCTCACAACCACGTCAGAAAAACTGCCTAAGATACGCCGGATCACTGTGTACGCTGTTAACGTAACCTACGCCCAGCCAGACAAAGGTCCAATGTAAAATACGCCGGCTTGTGTTCCCTGGTGCAGACCTTTGCATGTCTATTGCTGGGTTACGCCTCATCTATGGGGAATAACTTTACGCCAGGCGTAGAACTTACGCAAACATCGCATAGCATGTGTCGGGCGCACGTACGTTCGTGAATCGCCGTATTTCCCTAATTTGCATATTTGAATGCCTAATCAATGGGAGAAGCAACATGCGTCCAAACCATATTTGCGCCCACGATACGCCCGCGTATGTAAGATACAGCCATTAAAAGAAACCATAATGGTGGACTCTCCTTCTTAAAATGCTAGTTGCCTGGCTGTTATCAATTGGCTTCAATATTTTCTAAATCGCTGACCTGTGAATAAATACTTGTGCAGGGTCAGGTGACTGGAAATTAAATCCAGCAGATCAGTATGATAGCATGGAACGAAAAATAATACATATACTGTAAATACTTGATGAAACATCTCCTCCTGCAATCAACAGATTCTCATTTGGATTGCTGCGCTTTAAGTGAGATAAGCCGGCTAATGCATTACAGTCATGTGCTGCCCTTTAGCAAGCACAGAGCAGGCTTGCCTCCTGCAGCGTCTTTGTAATGCAGGCGTGCGCATAGCTCGCTCTGAAAGAAGAGGATTCTGGGACTTCTGAGTGTCTGTGTGATGGGGGTACATCAGCTACAGGCGTCACACTGATGGAATGTGACAGGAATGAGAGCTGAGCTGTCCTTGGTGCTGATCAGCCTTTGCAGAGTACAGCTTTGAAGAGGCAAGCTGGCAGAGCGGGTCCTTCATGATGAAAGAGAAAAAAAAAAAAAAAAGCTGGAGTTTTTTTTTATTATTGCTGTAGCATTAAGTTACATTACCTTCTAATGTGATTGTAGCTTCTCGGTCTCGTAAAGCAGTGTACAGAAAATAAAGATTTTCATTTGACCTTGTGGGAAGCTGCTTGTCTTCTGATCTTCGATGAACGAAGTAGTATCCTTTGCACCTCTGGTTCAAGCACACTGGAGTGAGCGATAGGGAGTTTGAGGGTCACATGGGTGCCAGGTGATGGTTTGTTTACACACTAAGGTACATTAAAATGCATAAAAATGCTTGAAAAATGGATATACGGAGCTGTGGTGGCTCAACGCGATTGGCACTGCGCCGACAAGTCGTTCACCTCTGCAGCTAAGGGTTTGGATCCCGGTCTCGACTGCATGTGAATTGAGTTTGGTGGTCTCAGCCCGGCTCCCGGTGGGTGTGCTATGCGAGGTAAGCCTGCGCTTAGTACGCCCACCCCCCTCCCACAAAACCACCACACTTACACGCACTCGAAATTGGGTTAACATGCACGCACTTTGGCCACGCGGTCTCTAAAAAAGAGAGGTGAAGGACTAACAGGGCTGGCTGAGCGTGCTAGGTCCTCTCACTCCCTCATAGGGGAGTCCCTCTGCCCCATTGGGCTTCAAAGCGGAGCAGGTAGGGCGGGCTGTGTGGGAGGACCCCCTCACACCCGCCATTGCCACCCGGGGGCATGGAGAAAGATGGCAGATTGCCTCTGGGGGAGGCCTGCCTACTCCCAACTCCTGCAGTCCGGCTCCTCTCTCGAGTACACACACAAAAATACACAAAAAAAAAAATGGATATGCATTGCCTTCTTTTAATAGGCTTTGATGTGAATTTTGACATGTGTTGCCATGCATTTTATGTGCGTTAAATTGCTATGCATATTGCGGGTTATTATAGTTTTTAATCGTTTTTTATAAAAGGTTTTCATACGAATAAGAATACAAAGGAATTTCAGTTCACACAAAGTAATCCAAAGGCAAGCAATGTTACAAAGGTAGCAGAGCCTCTGCTATGAAAAATACAGACATTGTAAAACTGAAACAAAAGTAGATAAAACCTAGGTAACTTAAAGCTTCCATCCAAAATTGGAACTTCCGCCTTAAAGGGGTGTCCCGGGGAAAAAAGAAAAACTTAAAAGCCAGCAGCTACACATACTGCAGCTGCTGGCTTTTAATAAATGGAAACGTACCTGTCCTGCAGTCCCTCTGATGTTAATATCGTCTGTCGGCTGGTGCCGTCGCCATTGCGGGTAAGGGAACCCGGCAGTCTAGCTTTTCGGCTTCAGGCCGGGAACCCTACTGCGCATGCGCAAGGCCCCGCTCCTCTCTCCTATTAGCCTGGTGGCCGGGGAAGGAGGAGGGAGCCCCGTGGTCATGTCACGGCCACGGCCCGACTCCCGGAAGTGGGAAAGGATACCTGTCTTTGACAGGTATCCTGTCCCCCCCTGAAAGGTGCCAATTGTGGCACTGGAAGGGGGGAGGAATCCGACAAGCAGAAGTAGCTGAAGGGCATCCAGTAGCTCCTAGATGTAGGCCTGGGCCCTAAATAGGTCTTTAGACACTAACGCTCAGAAGGGCACACATGAACGGATACACATAAATATGTGCTTTCCTAACTAAAGCACTACTGGCTGAAACACGCATATACCGTATTTATCGGCGTATATCACGCACCCTAACTTTAAGAGGGAAGTTTCAAGAAAAAAACTTTCCCCAGCCCCCTGCGTATAACACGCAGGCACAGTTTACCCTCTATTTTCAAGTGAGTGTTATACGCCAATAAATACAGTATGTGTCCTAACAAGTGGATTCTTATTTGAAATTGTTTTTATATAACATATAGAACATTATATTGGAATGCTAAATCCTCCAAACAAGTGCCAATTTTTGATTAAAAAAAGTGACCACACTCACCAAACTTAGAAGACGGAAGAGGGCTGCATTACAAGTACTGTACCTATATTACTATACTGCCACTGTTATGGCACCAGGTGATCATGACAACACTTTTTTATAAGTTTACTGCATTTCAATAAATGATGGCCAAAAACTGTCGGCAAACAAATACTGACATGAAAAAGGGGAGAAGCAACACATTCCCCAGATGAACAGATATTAATGTAGACATTTTCAAGGACAAAAATATCCAGGAACAAAAGACTGAGACCAAGCCACTGTGACGGGGTCTAGAAAATCGAGAAATAAGCGTGAGAAACCTACATAATGAGCGCTACATTTGGCGGCGCTTCAATGGCAAAATCAGACAAAGCTAGAAAAAACATAAAAAGCCCAGCCGGTGATTACTGCTTCTGGCATTGATTTAATACTAAAATCTAAGTATTGGAGGGAAAACCCTTTTACAGGAAAATATGCAGATTTTGTATGTGACGTATTCATTATATCTCAGTCAACACCAGCTGTTTTCATTTCTTCAATCATTTTCATGTATTTATTTATTTTTTATTAAACAAATGAATAGAACCAGGAAAGTAAATCTGGAAACAATTCAAACCAAGGACGCATGGGGATTGATTTACTAAAGGTAAAATAACTATGCCCCTGGCGAAGTGCAGTTGCTCCAACGCTTAGTAAACGAGCAGAAGCTCTGCTGACTTCCATAATCCAATCATGTGAAAGCAAAAATGCTGTTTTTTTATTTATTTTCCTTGCATGTGATTGGGTATTCTTTGCAAAGTGACCATCTCATTTACTAAGCTCTGGAGCAATTGCACTTGCAGAGTGCAACTGCACTTTGCAAGGTGCACAGTCTGTTTGCCTTTAGGCCCCTTTCACACCGGGACGGTGGGGGCATTGGCGGTAAAACAACGCTATTTTTTATAGTGCTTTACTATCGTATTTGCAGGGGTATTTGGCCACTAGTGGGGTGCTTTTAACCTCCGCTAACGGCTGAAAAAAGGGGTAAACCAACCCACAAAGCGCCCCTGCAGAGGTGCTTTGCCGGCGGTGTGGCCGCGCTGCCCATTGATTTCAATGGGCAGGAGCGGTGGAGGAGCAGTAAACACACCACTCCAAAGATGCTGCTAGCAGGAATTTTTTTACTGTCCTGCTAGCGCACCGCTCCAGTGTGAAAGCCTTCAGGGCTTTCATACTGGAAAAACAGCAGCGGTTGTTTCAGGTCACTTTACAGGCGCTATTTTTAGCGTCATAGCGCCTGCAAAGCACCCCAGTGTGAAGGGGGACTTAGTAAATCAACCCCAGAGTGATTTATGTCGTAAACTCTGTACAGTAAATGTTGAATGCTAGATCCATCCAAGAGAAAACTGTAAGTGCCTTGACAGGAGAAGGGGGGGGGGGTGGCGCTCCTGCTCCCTTTATGGATGCACCGCCACTGGGCAGGACCCAAGGTTTCCTAGCAGAACATTGCCCAAAGTATCACACTGCTTCTGCCATTTTGCCTTCTTTCCCATCCTGCATCCTGGTGCCATCTCTTCCTCAGGTAAGCGATGCACAATCACCTGACCATCTACATGATGTAAAAAAAAAAGTGATTCCCCAGACCTAGCAACCTTCTTCCATTGCTCTGTGCTCAAGTTCTGATGCTCATGTGTAAATTATAGGCGCTTTTGGCTGTGGACATGGGTCAGCATGGTCACCTTGACCAGCAGTGTTGTAAGTAACGGCGTTAAAATAAACGCCGTTACCTAACGCAGTCCCTTTTGAGGGTAACGAGTAATCTACCTGATTATTCTTCCCCTCACAGTAACGCCGTTTCCATTACTTGGGCGGCTTTACCGCAATTACATCTACTGCCACTAGATTGCAGCAGAGTAATTATAACAGCAACAGCACGCGTTGGTTTGCTTGGGTCTCCCCAGCAACCAGTGACGCTGCGTGCGTGCGCCTGCCCCCTGCTCCTCGCCGCAGGTCCAGATCAGGGTTGACTCACGGGCAGTGATTAGGGGTGTGACTTCACGCGCGCGCCCCGCTCCCTGCTTTTTGCGGTTCCCGGATCCACTCCTGGCTCTCCTTGCAGGTAGGGGCGTGACATCACGTGTGCTGCGCCCCCTGCTGCTCGCGGTTCCCGGGTCCTGGCTCCTTATCTCTTAGCTTCCACCCCCTTCGGTATTTTAGCACCCTCCTTCATTAAGGTATGTAGGCCATTAGTGATCACTAAAGGGCATATTTTTATTGTGCACACTGCTGGGCATATGTTGTTAATGTTGAGGGGCACTCTGATGGACCAATTTTATTTTAAGGGGCACGCTGATGGGTATATTTTTAATGTGCGCAGCGATGGGCATATTTTGTTAAGGGGCACACTGATGGACACATTTTTGTTGTGCCTATCAGAGTTCCCTCTTAACATAAAATGTGCCTATCAGCGTGCACATTAAAAATATACCCATCAGCGTGCACCTTAAAATTAATTGTGCTCATCAGAGTGCCCCTTAAAATAAAAGGTGCCCATCAGCATGACCCTTGTTTTATGTTAAGGGGCACTCTGATGGGCATATTTTATGTTAAGGGGCATGCCGATGAGCAGATTTTATGTTAAGGGGCATGCTGATGGGCATATTTTATGTTAAGGCGCACTCTGATGGGCACATTTTATGGTAAGGGGCACGCTGATGGGCATATTTTATGTTAAGGGGCACTCTGATGGGCACATTTAATTTCAAGGGGTACGCTGAAGGGTATATTTTTAATGTGCACAGTGATGGGCATATTTTGTTAGGGGGCACACTGATGGACACATTTTCTTGTGCCCATCAGAGTGCCCCTTAACATAAAATTTGCCCATCAACGTGACCCTTATTTTATGTTAAGGAGGACTCTGATTGGGACATCTGATGTAAGGAGGCATTCTGGCAGGAATGCCTGATGTAAAGGGGCGCTGTGATGGGGACACCTGATGTTATAGAACATAATTGCATTGTAGAATATTAGATACTTTGCTGAGTAACTAATTACCTTTTCAATGTAGTAACTGAGTCACTAACGCAATTACTTTTTCGGATAAGTAATTTGTAACTGTAACTAATTACTTTTTTAAAGTAAGATGAGCAACACTGTTGACCAGTCTGTGGCTACACAGCCCCATATGCAACAAACAGCAATGCCCGTTCTTTCTGTATTGAACACATCAACTTCAGGGACAACATGTTTACTTGCTGACTGATATATCCCACCTATTAAAATAGAAACACGTGTCCTTTGTGCTCTGGCAATTTAGTAGTACAGACACCGCTGTAATATTAATTGAATTGCTGCTTTATGGTTTCCAAGGCTTTCATGCTGTGGAGGGCGGCCTCGAGGCTGTGTGTAAAAAATAAAGAGATGACTCCTTGGTGTGCAATTTATTTCTCCTTACTGCTTGGTATATATGTATTAACAGTGTGTTGTTTGCTTTACATGAAAAAGCAAGCATAGTATGATCCAGCTAGTTCCCATCAGCATCATTCGTTGGAAGGATTTTCATCTCCATCCGCGGAAGCAGCAAGGCAATCTCCAGCGCACATCTGTGTCACAAACGGCTGACTTGAGGATTCATTAGTGACGAGAGATCAGCGGCAGCCTGTACGAGGAAAAAAACAGCAGGAGAGCCTGCAGGGGAGGCCAGCGGGCAGCTCGCGGCAACTACGGCCTGATAACAAGAACTGATCATCTGACGTGGGGCCTACGCCAGCATCTGTCTTGTTTAATGACCACAAAACAGGCTCTGATTGCGGCCCAGCAGCATCCTTCTTTTTTTACCAAATTGGCACAATCAAAATGTTTTGGGAAATAAAATTCAACTGGATATTGGTTTACCACCTGTAATGAGCACGTGGCGAAGGGAAGGCTCATTTTCCAAATATTGCTCCCTGTAAACTGTTTAGGTCCATTCTTTGCATCTTAGTTTTATTTAAAGCTGAGTTCAAGGCAATGTTCAACTACAAGATATATTTCTAAAGCTCAACTCTGGCTAAAAAAATGAAATGAATAGCTTAACAATAGTAAAAATAGAGAAAAAATGTGCAACCTCGTTCCCCCACAGTAATTCCTTTCCACCACTAGATGTCCTAGGTCTTCCAGGTTGAAGGACAGTCAGGTTCATTCAACCCACTTCCTCTGAGCCCAGGCTGCCAAGGACCCGACCTTCTGGGCGCGTGTGTCATCATGCTGCGTTGGATCACAGTTTTACTGCACAGAACTGCATTCACACGCCATTTTGTTTTAGGGTGTAAACATCAACAGTACTTTATTATCCATGGCTTTGCATTTGAAGAGCTGGGAGAGCAACTGTCAGGCCTTGTACACACAAGGGAATATTTCCGCTGAACATGGTCCGACGGACCATTTCAGCCGGAAAATCCGCTCGTGTGTAGGGGCAAACGGACCGTTTTGTCCAGATTCCTCCGGCGGAAAAATTTCAAAGCATGCTTTGAAATATTTCCGCCGGATAGGTGCCCGTCAGATATGTCCGCTGGTTAGTATGGCAAACCAGAGGACATATCTGCCCGCACATGCGTCGTATCCTGTGAATGGATCCGACGCATGCGCGCGGAAGTGTTTACTTCCTGGTGCGGTCATGTGGCGGTGACGTAGCGGTGACGTGGCGGCGTCAACGTCACCGCGCTGTCCGCCGGCGGGGAATTTGATCCGATGGTGTGTACAGCCATCGGATCAAAGCAATCCGGCGGACAGAACCGATGGGAACGGTCCGTCGGATTTATTACCATTAGAGGAATTTTGATTTCTCTGATCTTTTAGTCCAAACAAGACTATCTGTTACTCTTTAATTCCTCTAGCGCCGTTCTATGGAAGCAGTAGGTTTAAAGAGCGCACCAAACTCTTTAGATAACTTCTTTATTAACTTCAGCTTTTCTTCCTAATATATAACGCTGACAATTTCGCAGCAGGCAGTCCATGTACAAACACGTGTTGAATAAAGTATAACAAATTGCGGTTCAACTGTTCAATCTTGTCATTCTACATAAAATAGTAGATATATTTCTTTCTTCAGTATCTGTACTCTCACTTTAAGTTATTTAAACACTTTGGGCCAGATTCAGGTAGAGTTAGGCTGGAGTATCAGTGATACTCCAGCCTAACTGTCACTTTAAGCTGGTGTTTCTGTTTTCTGTAACCAGAAAACAAGAAACGCCGGGTTGGAGTTCCGATGCGATCGGCGTAATTGAATTTCGCCATCGCATCGCAACTTTAATTTAAAAATGGCGCCGGGGGCGTTCCCGCTGATTTACGCCGAAAAAATATGTTAATCAGCGGGAATCGGCAATTCACGATCGTATTCGGGCGTGACGCAGTGACTTTCCGACGTTTCCGTAAGAGATACGCGCAGTAAAGATAAAGCAGCCCCCTAGTGGAGTATCCTATGTTAAGTATAGCCATCGTCATCGCGTCGAAAAAAAAAATTTTGCGCCGCTTGCGTAAAACGTCCATGAATGGGGATTTGACGTCATTGACGTTCACTGACAGAATTTGGAGCATGCGCACTGGGATGCATTGACAGTCGACGCATGCGCAGTACGTTCGCCGCGGGATCGCGCTTAGTTTAAATAATACACGCCCCGTACCCGCCCAATTTGAATTCCGCCGGCTCATTTACGATACGCTGCCGCAACTTTAGGAGCAAGTGCTTCATGAATAACAGCACTTGCTCCTAAAATTTCGCCAGAGTAACGTAAATGAGAAACGTTACTCCAGAGCAAAGATGCTCCTATCTACCTGAATCTGGCCCTTTATGATCTCTCTGAGGCTTAATCAATCGTTTTACTCGCGCTATATTACTGTTTGCTGGAACCTTTGCTATTGCAGTTTGATAGCACGTTTGGTGGAACTACAAGTGAACACACACAACTAGTTCAGTATACAGTTCTAATCACACTATTAACAATATGAACATATATAACTGTATTAAATACCTATTTTGGCCACTTTCTTCCATAAAACCAAACTCTGAGTGCATGTGTGTCTGTTCAGATCTTCTCTCTCTGGTGTAATGAATTCTAGAAGTGTGCTGGGAACTTTCCAGACAGAATGGACCAGATTCAGGTAGGACTTATGCCGACGTATCTCGAGATACGCAGCGTAAGTCAAAATGTGCGCCGTCGTATCTGTGCGCCGTACCCACAGAAATAGAAACGCCTGAAAATAGGCTTCTTCCGACCGACGTAACTTTCCTACGCTGGCGTATCGTGGGCGCATATTTACGCTGGACGCATCTGGCGCTCCCATTGATTTCCTATTTAAATATGCAAATGAGGAAGATACGCCAATTCGTACGAGGGCCCGGCACAGGCTATGCGCGGTGCGTGTAAGTTGTACGTCCGGCCTAAAGTTACCCCTCATAAAGCAGGGGTAAGTCAGCAGCAGACGTGCACAGGTCAGCTGGAGAGCAGCTCCAGCAGCACCGTTAGGGACGTGCTGAGCAACCACAATTGCAGGACACACATCTGTATGCCAACATGCCAGGGGCAGCCGTGGTCCTAGCACTACTACTGTGGCCACAGGCACGTCAGAGGGCACAGTAGAGGATATACCGAATGCGCATGAACGTCTTTGGCATGGGTGAATCGGAGGTGTATCGCATCTTCAGATACAGCCCTGATGCCATCCTGGAAATAGCCACAGCCCTGCATGATGACATCACCAGCAAGACACATCGCTCACATGCAGTGCAGCCACTGGTGAAGGTACTGGCAACACTCCATTTCCTTGCCAGTGGTTCGTTCCAGCGTACGAGTCGTGGCTGGGATGTCACAATCCACCATGAGCAGATGTGTGCACCAGGTTGTCCCCGCAATCCTCACACACATGTCCCACCACATCATCAAACCCACCCAGGAGCATCTGCGGCAGAAGGCAATGCAGGATTTCTACAGAATTGCCGGATTCCCACGCACCGTCTGGGCCATTAATTGCACACATGTGGCACTACGGCCCCCCCCGTGCCACAGAGCACATATATCGCAATCGTAAGCAGTGGCATTCCATCAACGTACAGGTGATAGCCGATGCCCAATGCCTCATATGGCACGTCCGTGCCAAACACCCAGGGGCCAGCCACGACAGCTACATATACTGTCAAAGCAACATCCCAACAGAATTCGAACAGAACGTGTACAGAGACAGCTGGCTGGTTGGTGAGTGACATGGGTGGCAGGCATGACTGTCCGACCCCATGATGCAGACATCACGAGGGGCACATGCACGGCTAACATCCTCCTGTCTTTTCCCTTCCAGGTGACTCAGCATATGCACTTGGACCCCATCTCCTGACTCCATACCAGGATCACCAAACCAGAGGAGATAGAAGATACAATTTTGCACACATACGTACCAGTGCAGTGGTGGAGCGCACATTTGGCCTCCTGAAGTCCCGTTTCCAATGCCTGGATAAGTCCGGGGGACCCTGTTGTATTCCCCAAACTTTGTGTGCCAGATCATCGGTGCATGTTGTGTGCTGCACAACTACGCCATGAGAAAGGGCCTGGAGATTGACATATGTGATGACCTGACCCCCGACCCACACAGTCTGAACGAGGCTCACCCATCTGCTGAAGTAACAGCAGTCAGGAGTTGCCTCGTGGAACGTATCTTTGCACGTTAAACACACACATTCATCATGGCACATGGACAATGCACGCATGCACACCACTGTGGTCCATAGCTCACACACACCACATCCACCACACATTGGATTAGCCCAAGTCCACCATGCAGGACTTGGGAGCAGCAACGCCACACCAAGGCACCAATCATGTTGCTGTCCATTCATACCAGATTCACACGGCCGTGGGGATAACCTCTCCCTGACGACCCAGGGTGACACACCTTACTGGCAGGAGTGTCACCCCCACATTCACACACCAGTCACACTGTAGCACGTACTCCTCACCGTGTGAATACACTACTAAAACAAAATAGCTCTTAACCAGAGCAAATAAGAAAAAAAAAAAGCTCTTAACCAGATCAAATAAGAAAACAAAATAGCTCTTAACCAGAGCAAAAAAAAAAGAAGGCAATTAATTGCCCTGTTGTGAGCCAAGCCTGGTGCCACGGCTCCGGCTCCTTAACTGTCTGGTGGGAGCCTCGGGTGGGGGGGTGGGGCATCAGGAGGAGGAGGAGGATCATCCCCTGGTCTCTCTTTGACTGGCTGCCTGCCCTCCATTGCCAGGGCAATGTGGCTGAGGAACACATTTGTCTGTGCATGCATCCTCAGCTGGCGGGTGGTGGTCTGCCGCTGGAGGCACCTTGTCTGCCTCCCCTCCGCTACGATGGCAGCTGTATTAGCCATTACAGCTACTGCCAGGCTCTTGACCTCTCCAACGAGGCATGATGTAGTGGCCTGCAGCTCACAGGTGACCAGAGCAGCGCAGTTCACGCTGACATCCTGCAGGCCGAGGAGGCCAGGCTCTCTGCCACATGCCGCATGTCCCTGGCGACAGCACTTATATGGCGGGTCTTGTGGGCCTGATTCCTGGCAAGAGTTTCCTGGATGGCTTTAGGAACACCCCTGGTCTTGTGGGTAGCCTTCCTGGGGGCAGGAGAGGCTTGGGGCCATGTGTACGTAGAGGCCCTTAAGGGGCTTTCCCTGATGATGGAGGAGCGCGAGGGGCTTCCCCTGATGATGAAGGAGGGTGAAGGGCTTCCCCTGATGAGGGAGGAGGGTTGGGAGGGTCCAGGGATGATGGGATCCTCAACGAGGTATAAAACTTCCTCCAGGTCCCCATGCTCCTCCACAACTTCCTCCAGAGGTGAGGTGTGGGCACTCTCATCCTGGGATGGCGTGTGTCGCCCAGCAGCCGACGACGGCCCAGCTCTCTCCAGCACATATGTGGATGACACAAAACATTCACATGTTGGTGGACCCACACACTTGGCACATGTTCCCTTCCACCCCCTCACATGCTACACACCGAATAGGAGATAAAACACACTTACTTGTCCTCAAGGCCTGGTCACCGGAGTCAAATCCCTCGATGCCCTCCACCTGCTCCCGCTGCAGACATTGGGCGATGACCTCCTCCTCGTCCGTCAAGTGCAGAGATGAGGCTGGTCCTCCTCCCGTGCCCCTGGTGTGCCTCCTCATAAGGGCCAGCTTCTCTCGGACCTTACGTCTCAGGTCATTGATTTTTTTTTCACACATCGTCTGACTTCCTGGTCTAATTCCCAACGGCATTGACCTGAAGGGTGGTCTCCTCCAGAATCTCCTTCTTCCGTGCCTTGCTGGTCTGGGAACTGTGGGCACCATGGAGGAACTTATCATCAGGAGGAGGAGGAGGATCATCCCCTGGTCTCTCTTTGACTGGCTGCCTGCCCTCCATTGCCAGGGCAATGTGGCTGAGGAACACATTTGTCTGTGCATGCATCCTCAGCTGGCGGGTGGTGGTCTGCCGCTGGAGGCACCTTGTCTGCCTCCCCTCCGCTACGATGGCAGCTGTATTAGCCATTACAGCTACTGCCAGGCTCTTGACCTCTCCAACGAGGCATGATGTAGTGGCCTGCAGCTCACAGGTGACCAGAGCAGCGCAGTTCACGCTGACATCCTGCAGGCCGAGGAGGCCAGGCTCTCTGCCACATGCCGCATGTCCCTGGCGACAGCACTTATATGGCGGGTCTTGTGGGCCTGATTCCTGGCAAGAGTTTCCTGGATGGCTTTAGGAACACCCCTGGTCTTGTGGGTAGCCTTCCTGGGGGCAGGAGAGGCTTGGGGCCATGTGTACGTAGAGGCCCTTAAGGGGCTTTCCCTGATGATGGAGGAGCGCGAGGGGCTTCCCCTGATGATGAAGGAGGGTGAAGGGCTTCCCCTGATGAGGGAGGAGGGTTGGGAGGGTCCAGGGATGATGGGATCCTCAACGAGGTATAAAACTTCCTCCAGGTCCCCATGCTCCTCCACAACTTCCTCCAGAGGTGAGGTGTGGGCACTCTCATCCTGGGATGGCGTGTGTCGCCCAGCAGCCGACGACGGCCCAGCTCTCTCCAGCACATATGTGGATGACACAAAACATTCACATGTTGGTGGACCCACACACTTGGCACATGTTCCCTTCCACCCCCTCACATGCTACACACCGAATAGGAGATAAAACACACTTACTTGTCCTCAAGGCCTGGTCACCGGAGTCAAATCCCTCGATGCCCTCCACCTGCTCCCGCTGCAGACATTGGGCGATGACCTCCTCCTCGTCCGTCAAGTGCAGAGATGAGGCTGGTCCTCCTCCCGTGCCCCTGGTGTGCCTCCTCATAAGGGCCAGCTTCTCTCGGACCTTACGTCTCAGGTCATTGATTTTTTTTCACACATCGTCTGACTTCCTGGTCTAATTCCCAACGGCATTGACCTGAAGGGTGGTCTCCTCCAGAATCTCCTTCTTCCGTGCCTTGCTGGTCTGGGAACTGTGGGCACCATGGAGGAACTTATCATATTTGGCCATTCCAGCAATAATAATATCCCTCTCCTCCTTAGAGAAGTTTTTCTTCCTCTTCTCCTTGCCTCCATTTCCAGCTGCCGCCATCGCTCAGCGGACAGGCGCATGTCTGGGCGTATTTATGCGCTCGGCATAAGCCGATGGGCCGGCGTATTCCCAGGAAGTTGTGCCGGCGTAGTTGTGAGCATGCTCATAGGGGCGCAAACCGCACGTCCATGTCACTGCGCATGCGCCTTTTTTGATACGCCGGGCCATAAAGCATTGCACCACGCTCGGACCATCATTTGCATAAGGTCACACCCACTTACGCTGCCTTACGCCTACGAAATTACGTTACGCCGGCGCAACGTTGGGAGCATTTCCATTGTGAATAGTGTGCTCGCCGCTCTGCGCCTCGTCGGCGTAGCGTATATTAGATACGCTACGCCCGCCTAAAGATGCGCCAATCTACCTGAATCTGGCCCAATGAGTGTAAGCAGGGGCGGACTGACCATTGAGTCACTTGAGCACTGCCTGAGGGCCCCATGCCACTAGGGGGCCCCATCAGGTTTCCCAGGCTTAGCAAAACCAGGGACAGTATGTAAAAATCTATGTTTTTTTTACATCTGTCCCTGATATGTCCGAAACGGACATGCTTTTGATGTGAAAATCCCAGGATTTTAGCTGCCCCGCCTCTGCACTGCCTCCTGGCGTGGTGGCCTGCCATCTGTAAGTCCAGGGGCCCCATAATCTTCTATTGCCCAGGGGCCCCAGGAGTTGTCAGTCCGCCCCTGACTGTAAGGCTGGCTGTAATTGGCCAAACTCCTGCTCAATATGAGATTGGCTGTGATTGGTCAAGACCCCTGATGAGTCACAAAAGCTTAACTCTATGCTTTCTGGTTTCAATTCTGCTGGGTCTTGAGCTTACCTTACAGTCACACAACAAATCTTAAAAGACATATTCTCTCTTTTTGCTTCTGTGAACACAATATACAACTGTTACATGACATCCATATATAAAGTCACATTAGCAACCTAGGACTGGTCTTAGCTGTCCAGCTACACATGTGCCTTTTTGAGCTCTGCATATTTATTTATACATGTTCCAGTGTTCACAAAAATTAGCTTCCTCCTTTGGGGCACCATTAGCAATAAATGGGGCTGCAGGCATGACACTGTTTTTTTTTTGTGTGTGTTTTGTGAATCACACGCTACACTGGTGTGAATGCAGGCTGACACTCAAGTGTCAGGCAGACAAAGCAAGTCAACCTAAACAAGTGGGTGCCTATAATTCTTTTATAACTAAGCCTACACAAATATAATAATTCAGCAGTGGCTTATGCTTTAATACTGTAGCAAAAAAAAATAAAAAAATTAGCTGGTTTTGATAGTAAAGTGGGTTTGCTCTTCTGTTCTGGAAAAATTATATGAAAATTCCAGTTCTCTGTCATCTGTCTCTTGTGCAAGCCTGGCTAATGCCTGCTACACACAATGAGATTATCGGGCAAATGATCGTCCATTGTTTTTTCCAAAAATTAAGTGGTTACTAAAGTCACGAAAATTTTCGTACAACAGAATAAAATGTCAGAAGTGATGTAATGTATTTTATTGTGTTTGTATTGTATTTCCGAACGTCAGCTGTACTGATAAAATGAAAATCGTACAAAAAAAAAAAAAAAAAAAAGAATCGTACGATCTGGTATCATATGAGAATTTTTTTTTTGCATTAATTGTCGTGATTGGCTCTCCAAAGCTCTGCACTAATGATCAGATTATCATACAATCGCTTCTAAAGCAGTATTTTTCATATGATTTTCTGATTGTGTTTAGGGGCCTTAAGACTGTGGTTCCCTTTAGAGGGTCAATCTACCTGAAAAGTAAAGTTTGAGTGAGTGAGCGAGTGAGAAAATTATATAGCACAACACATGCGAACTGAATCGCCTCTGGGCGATTTCAGTTGCAGGTGAAGTTTGGTGACCCTATGTTTACACCTATGTGCTTTTTGTGCTTTTTCCGTTTTTCATAAACCCACTACAGTCCATTTAACATGGTTTCCTATGATACACATTCACATCTATGCGTTTTTCAGCTAGTGCGTTTTTGGAATGGGTGAGGGACTTTTCTTTCCTGCAGCAGATCGCATTTTGTGTGTTACAAACTTCAACGGAGTTGCACCAGAAATGCAAATGTTGCTTTTTTTATGCGTTTTTTCACCCTTTAACCGCTTCCAGACCGCCAGCTAAGCTGAATCACAATCTCTCTTTTCCTCAAGCGAATCCACCAGTGGCCCCCCCCGAATCCATACCCCCCCCAAATCCAAACCCCACTGACAACTGATGACTTATTGGTTGTTAAAGGGGTTGTAAAGGTTTGTTTTTTCTTTTCTAAATAGGTTCCTTTAAGCTAGTGCATTGTTGGTTCACTTACCTTTTCTTTGGATTTCCCTTCTAAAAAAATGTTTTCTTTGTCTGAATTTCTCACTTCCTGTTCCTCCTCAGTAAGCTGTTCTGGCTGACTAACCCCCACTTGGATGATGGGGGAAGGTTACTGAGGAGAAACAGGAGAAATTCAGACAAAGAAAAAAAACATTTAGAAGGGAAATCGAAGGAAAAGGTAAGTGAACCAACAATGCACTAGTTTAACCACTTGCTTACTGGGTACATATACCCCCCTCCTGCCCAGGTCAAATTTCAGCTTCCGGCACTGCGTCGTTTTAACTGACAATTGCGCGGTCGTGCGATGTGGCTCCCAAACAAAATTTACGTCCTTTTTTCCCCACAAGTAGAGCTTTCTTTTGGTGGTATTTGATCGCCTGTGCGGTTTTTATTTTTTGCGCTATAAACAAAAAAGAGCGACAATTTAGAATTTTTTTCTCAGTTTAGGGCGATACGTATTCTTCTACATATTTTTGATCTGCGATTTTTATTGGTACTGCGATGTTATGGCGGACACATCGGACACTTTTGACACATTTTTGGCGCCATTCACATTTATACTGCGATCAGTGCTATAAATATGCACTAATTACAGTATAAATGTGACTGGCATTGAAGGGGGTTAACACTAGGGGGTGAGGAAGGGGTTAAATGTGTATCCTAGGTGTGTTCTAACTGTGGGGGGAGGGGGGGGGGTGACTGGGGGGGTGACCGATCTATGTCCCTATGTAGGAAGGAACACAGATCGGGCTCCTCCTCTCCAGAGACAGGACGCTGTCTCTGTGTAAAACGGCAATGAGAGATGATCTATGAGATCATCTCTCATTCGCCCACAGATCGCATCGCAAACGGCCGCTCTGATTGGCCGTTCGCCGCGATCTGTGATTGGCCGTGTCCAAGGAACACGGACAACACAGGGCTTCCCCGCAGCGCGCTCTACAGCGCGCGCTGGGAACGCCTAAAGGAGATGCCGTCAAATGACGGCATGTTGGATATTCAGACCCGCGCTGTTGCCGTCATTCGACGGTAGCGCGGACCTGAAGTGGTTAAAGGAACCTTTTTAGAAAATAAAAGACAAACCTTTACAACCCCTTTAAGGACGCGGAGGCTGACTTCACAGTCTTCTCCTTAGAAGCCAGCTATATACAGTGTTTTTAAAGGGGAAAAATGCAAAATGCATGAAAACCGCATGCAAAAATGCATCAAAAAAGCAGGATTAAAAAGGCAAAATGCACCGCAAAATTTGCCTGAAAATTGCATCAACCGCATAGATGTGAACCTAGGCTTAAAGGGTATGGAAGCCCCAACAATGGTTTTGGTTTGTTAAATATACTATAAAAGTGTTTTGTATATGTGTTTGATACGTGAAAAAGTTACTTGTTGTTTCTGCCAGAACCCTTTGCTCTGATAACTTGCGCTTTTTCCACGCCCCTCTAAGTTATGTAGAATATGAGACCGCGTACACACGATCAAATCTGTCTGCTGGAAACGGTCTGCCAGACCGTCCCAGCAGACAGATTTGATCGTGTGTACGGGCGGGCCGACGAATTTGGCCAGCCGACAGATTTGAAAGCATGCTTACCAATCTGTCGTCTGGGAACTCGTCCGCCCGACATGTCTGCTGGTTAGTACGCTAACCAGCAGACATGTCTTCTCGCACACGCGCCGAATGGTTTTGACGCATGCGCGGAAGTGTTTTACTTCCTGGTGCAGTGACGTGTCGCCGTCAACGTCACCGCCACGTCAGCGCGCTGTCTGCCGGCGGGGATTTTGGTTTGATCGTGTGTACACGATTAGACCAATACGTCCCCAGCAGACAGATTTGTTCGACCAATTTGAACAAATCTGTCTGCTCGTGTGTGGGGCCTGAGAGGGGCAAGGTTTTATTGTCCCATCTTGACATTAATGCCATCACCACATCTAATGTCTGGTAGACGGCAGATTATTATATTTTTTTATTGTTAGTATTACATAAAAATGTTAATCCCTTCAGCAGTGACACCTACCAGTCATAGTTCCACCTTGACTCCCTTTCACCTAACAATTTCACTCCCACGCTAAAAATGGGTATCCTATAATTAGGATTCCCAAGAAGGCTGACGCATTTGTCATTGCCCAGATCATGCCAACATGCAGAGAGGAGCTATACAGGCAGTCTGGTATTAGACTCGTGTCCTAACCGTCGAGGCAGAATCTGACACATAGGCCGGCCGTTATCTTATATTTATTACTAGCAGCTTATCACGCCATTGCAGGCGATGACAGGATGCCGCTTGGTCATTTGTCCTAATAGCCGTTATTACTTACATCCTATTAGGAGAAAATGAATTCAGCCCATCAATATGTTGTGTAGTGGAGAGACGGTAAATTGGATGCAGATCAGCTTTTGTTTTTGACAGTCTTGGAACCGCACGACCAACATGCTGGTTCTTTACTATAACAGCAGTGCGACATGGAAAAATATTCCATTCAATATACGGTGAATATCTTTTGGAGTGGACAGGTTACCACATATGAGTATAGAGGAGACGTCATACACATAAATTATTACAGGGTACCATTTACGAGGCATGCATACGGAAAAGATAGCAATCCCTTGTGCATTATTAAAATATACCGTATATACTCGAGTATAAGCTATGTTTTTTAGCCCATTTTTTGGTCCGGAAATTCCCCCCCCGGCTTATCTTTGAGTCACCTTTTTGTGCCTGATATACTGGACTTTGGGGACCCATACTTGGCACACATATAGCCCCACCTTTCCTATACAAGTGTGCAAAGTTTGTTGTCCGGGGGATCTACAGCCGGGGAGCACCAATTTTTCAAGTTTTTCAAAGGCACCCCTTCCATAGACTCCCATGTTAAATGGTCATTACTCTAGTAACTTTGGGGACCTGGTACCAGCCAGCTGTATGCCCCCTGGACCCGAAACATGTAGCCCCAGTTCTCCTCTACAAGTGTGCAAAGTTTGCTGTCTGGGGGACCTACGGCCGGGGAGCACCGTTTTTTAAAACAGGGCATCCCTTCTATATACTCCCATGTTAAACGTAAGTCTAGTCATGGACACAGTGAGGCATGGGCATAGTGATGCATGGGCACAGTGAGGCATACAGATGGACACCCTAGGCTTATACTCGAGTCCATATGTTTTCCCATTTTTTTGTGTTAAAATTAGGTGCCTGGGCTTATATTCGGGTCGGCTTATACTCGAGTATATATGGTAGGTTATTTTGTTAATTAGCTTAAAAGGTTAAAAATATTCAATTCACGTTGTAAATAATTCAGATGACAAAAAATTACACAATTTAAAGTATATGTGAATCCTCGTCTTGTAAAACAACCCATTCAGTTTAAAATAGAAATGAAAGGTAAAACATTTATGTATACATAAAAAAAAAAAAAAAAAAACATTATAAGTACCTTCCTTTTTTTTTAAGTGATCATATTCCCTCTGTTCTCAGCTGCATAAGGAGCTCAGAGAGCTGGGGAAGGAGAAACAGCGGTACACTGTCCTTCCCAGTGAATGGCTGGGCAGGGGGGGCGGGGGCACATCAGTACAAGTCTAATCATTGGAGGAGAGCAGACTGAGTTCCCAGCACAGCCAGAAAAATGACCACGCTGTGCTCTCATGCCTAGAATTGTCAGTTTTTACTAGGAGAGCATGGGGGGACTGGCAGGATCACCATATATTTCACACAAACGAGGCAGTACAAAGAGAACAGGATATTTTTTCTTACATGTACATGGTACAGCAGGCACATATGAGGAATATAAAATGTTTGGGGTAACATACCTGGCCGATGCCCCTGGAAGTTAGAAATCACTGAAGTAGAAACCACTACTCCAGTCATCTCTACCTGCTTCCAGGGCCGGCCTGCCATAAGCAGCGCAGGGGCGCCCCTTTAATCTCCGGGGCGCTGGCCCCTAATCTAAATGCGGGACGCCAGATGCACGGATTTTTAGTTTTTTTTCTGTGAAGCACATGATTAGAGCCTGAAGCTCCAATTGGCTTCAAAAAGGTTGGGCTCGGGGCGCTGCCCACCCACTTGTGACATTAGCGAATGTTGATTCGTTATTGTCGTTCTGCTTCTCCTCCCGGCCATTCAGGACAGGAAGCGGGTCCTAAGACAGGATTGGGCGGGAGGAGGGGCGAACAGATGGGCCAGGAGAAGAAGCCGCCGGCGACATGGACTGGGTAAGTGCTGGGTGGGCAGGTGGTTTGTTTGCCCCCCCCCCTAAAAGCACAAGCCGTCACTTCTTGTTCCAACCTGGGAAAATGTATCTATGTGTAGCGCTACCCGCGAAGGAGCCGCTGGTTAGATTTGGGATCTACTCTCACTAATCTATCCACCCCCTTAAAATGGCTCGAACCCACCCTTGGCACACCAGGCAAGACTGCGAATATATTGTGAGTCCCACATATAGCTATGAGGTCCCAATAACACGCAGCTAGTATATCTAGGAAGACATGTAATATTATTGTTACCTTTCTTCTGTATGCAGGCTTCTGGAGTAAACACACCTCACAAGATATATGCAGTTGAATCAAAAAGAGATTTACTTGTCATATATTAATTAAAGAAACACGCAATGAGTTATACACACAATTTATCTACATATCTGTCTCCACAAAGAGCCCTTTGTGAGAATCAGTAAAACATCAAAAGAAACATACAACAAACTGATTCTATTATCAACTTTGAATGACCTATGCTCACGAGCTCCCCTAGTGGGTGATCTACTATAGTGCAGCTGCTGACAGATCTCAGTTAGGCCTAGCCTGCTAGAGTCCAGAAAATCCTTCACCGATGAAGTCTATGGGCCAGATTCAGGTAGTCCAGAGCATCTTTGCTCTGGAGTAACGCTTCTCATTTGCGTTGCACTGCAGAAATTTTAGGAGCAAGTGCTGTCATTCACGAAGCACTTGCTCCTAAAGTTGCGGCAGCGCATCGCAAATGAGCCGGCGGAATTCAAATTTGGCGGGTACGGGGCGTGTAGTATGCTAACTAAGCGCGATCCCGTCGCCAACGTACTGCGCATGCGTCGAGTGTCAAAACATCCCCGTGCGCATGCTCCAAAATCTGTGAATGAACGTCAATGACGTCACATTCCCATTCATGACCGTTTTACGCAAGCGACGTTTTTTTTTTTTTTTCCCGACGCGATGACGACGCCTATACCTAACATAGGATACTCCAACCCCATGTAGGTATATCTATGCGCCGCGTATCCCGTCCGGAAACGTCGTATCGTCATTGCGTCGCGCCGGAATTCGATCGTGAATTGCCGATTTCCGCTCATTAACATATTTTTTGAGCGTAAATCGGCGGGAACGCCCCCGGCGCCATTTTTAAGTTGAAGTAACGATGCGATGGCGAAACTCAGTTACGCTGCTCGCATCGGAACTTCAACCCGGCGTTTCTTGTTTTCTGGTTACAGAAAACAGAAACGCCGGCTCAAAGTCACAGTTAGGCTGGCGGATCACTCGATCCGCCAGCCTAACTGTTCCTGAATCTGGCCCTATTTGTAGGCTCGTTGGTGCATTTTTAAGAATATTTGTAATCCATAGGGGTATTGAAACTCAGTCTAAGGGGCGGTCAACACAGGTGTGGTGTATCGATCCTCCAGTCAGCATCAGTCTGTATAGCCGGCGTGACTTTCAGATTCTCCTCAGTGAAACAACAAAACAGTGTGTACTTGCTAAGATGTGAGGGCACTGCAGATAGCGGGATTACTAAGTATGGAAACTTGGGCAAGTGCCCTCTCACCCGAACAGGCCTAGTCCGTCTGAGCCTCTCGTAAAGTTAAGATGCTTCGCAGCACGCTGCAACACCAGGCCTCTGATATCCTGTCTCCAGTAGCTCCGGTCAGCAGTTGATCCACCCGTCCGATCTCCTGGAACGTGGGATAGACACCCTTGGGCTTGTTCCTTGCCGATGAACAAAAGCCCAGGCTTCAGGCCTAGCAACTGGGCCATGACGCTCTCCACAGCTCCTCAGGAGGAAGACGTGCAGGTCCTGAGAGAGCAAGTTCTATCCCGCCCTTCCTTTAAGCAACCTCCCCCATAAGTCTGTGCGGAGGTGTCATGTGCCCAGAAGAGGGCAAGGCATTGTGGGAAGCAAAGTATTTTCTCTACCAATTGTCAATGGAGTCCATGTCTCCTAATTCTTCCAATCCCACAATGCACTGTTCCAACAGATATAAACCTATGTACAGCATAACTTGAACAATGATGGGGATTCAGTTCTGCATCACTATTAATAATAGTCCATAATGGCAGGACCCGCTACACATGTATAAAATATCTAGATCTGGTATTCCTCTTTTTTTTTTTTTTTTTAAACAAAGGTTTTTATTGAGACAAGAATTGGCATGTACATAAAGAACATAGTAACAGAAAAAGGCTACAATGTTCAGGTAGAAACCACTCAGCAGCATATCTACAAACAATGGCATATGACATGGTTAGACACATATATGAAGAGCATCTGACAACGTGTAGGCCTATATATATATTTTGGTACAAGAGCAGTAACTCAAAGACACATCTCCCTGAGCACACATAACCACAAAGATGCTCCCCCCCAATCATGTGCATGTATCAGGGTCATTGAGCCAGCGATCCCAAATTGTATTATATTTCCGGACACCCTCTATTTATGTACAGGTATTTTTTGTATGGCAAAGTCCCATTCACACCTGCCTTCCATGCCAACCATTTAGGAGGTAGGGGCCTCATCCAATTCCTAGCTATGATCTTTCTTGCTGTGAACAGTGTCTCCTGTAGGAACGTTTTAGTATGTCTATCCAGGACTACCGGGAATACACCCAAGAGGCATTGCTTGGGGTCCAGGGATACCAGTGAGCCCATATTGTCGGGGAGAAAGGTGACCACCTGTGACCAGTATCCCTGACTCTTGGGGCATGACCATAATAGGTGAAAAAAAGTACCTGTCTCAACCCCACACATTGAGCAGAGTGTAGATTGCTCCCTCTTGTATCTGACCACCCTAACTGGGGTGAGATATGCCCTGTGCACTATAAAAATTTTTAGTGAGCAACCTAGGGGATACCTCCCGGCATGACTCTAAAGCTTCTTCCCTGGTATTCCTCTTAAACCACTTAAGGACCGTCTACTGCACATATACGTAGAATGGCACGGCTGGGCACATCAACGTATATACCGTATTTGCCGGCGTATAAGACGACTGGGCGTATAAGACGACCCCCTAATTTTCCAGGAAAAAATTTGGTTTTGGGATATACTCACTGTATAAGACGACCCCTCACTGTGCCATTATTACATGCCTTGCTGTGCCATTATAACATGCCTTGCTGTGCCATTACATTACATGTCCCCACTGTGCCATCACTTGCCCCACACTGTGCCATCACTTGCCCCACACTGTGCCATCACTTGCCCCACACTGTGCCATCACTTGCCCCACACTGTGCCATCACTCACGTTTTGCAGATTCCAGGCCGATGACAGTCTCCGTCTGCTGCGAGCGTCCATGATTTGAAAGCCGCGCCTTCTCCTCAGACTGTCCTGTGATGGACAGAATACAAATTTTCCCAGCAGGGCCTCTGTTCACTGTTCCGCCTATCACGGACGTCCTCTCGTCCGAGGATGAGAAGGCATCCGTGATAGGCGGAACACAGAACAGATGCCCTGCTGGGAAAATTTGTGTTCCGCCTATCACAGGACAGACTGAGGAGAAAGCACGGCTTTCAAATCATGGACGCCCGCAGCAGACGGGGACTGTCACCGGCGTATAAGACGACCCCCGACTTTGGATGCATTTTTTTGCATCCAAAAAGTCGTCTTATACGCCGGCAAATACGGTATACGTTGATTTTAGTACCCAGCCGTGGGTCACGGGCCGAAGCTCCAGGACCGGGACCGCGGGACTCGGGGACGCGATCGATGACATCACACCTACAGCCACACCCCCCTACAGTTGTAAACACACACACAGGGAACACTCAAAGTCACAGCGCCCCCTGTGGTTAACTCCCAAACTGCAACTGTCATTTCCACAGTAAACAATGCAATTTAAATGCATTTTTTGCTGTGAAAATGACAATTGTCCCAAAAATGTGTCAAAATTGTCCGAAGTGTCCGCCATAATGTCGCAGTCACGAAAAAAATCGCTGATCGCCGCTATTAGTAGTAAAAAAAAAAAATTAATAAAAATGCAATAAAACTATCCCTTATTTTGTAAACGCTATAAATTTTGCGAAAACCAACCGATAAACGCTTATTGCGATTTTTTTTACCAAAAATATGTAGAAGAATACGTATCGGCCTAAACTGAGGAAAAAAAATGTTTTTTTATATATTTTTGGGGGTTATTTATTATAGCAAAAAGTAAAAAATATTGCATTTTTTTTTTAAATTGTCGCTCTATTTTTGTTTATAGCGCAAAAAATTAAAACCGCAGAGGTGATCAAATACCACCAAAAGAAAGCTCTATTTGTGGGGAAAAAAGGACGCCAATTTTGTTTGGGAGCCACGTCGCACAACCGCACAATTGTCAGTTAAAACGACGCAGTGCCGAATCGCAAAAAGGGGCAAGGTCCTTTACCTGCATTTTGGTCCGGGTCTTAAGTGGTTAATATATATTAATGGTTTGCAATTTAAAGTTGTGCATAATTATTGGCAACAAATGTAATAGCAGCCATGTTATAATGGCAACTATAACTGAGTGCCAGACTTTTGACACGTAAATGTGCTTAATAAATATGATGCAGTGCTTAATAAATATGATGCATTCTTCGATGACAGCAGCAACTAGACGAAAGATTGGTGGATCTATAGTTCTCAGATTTATAAATATGCCCCATAACACCTGTCATGCTACAACTGTGATTTTCCTAGTGTAAGTCGAAAAATGAAAAGCAGAAGCTTACTGTTTGCTTCTGGTGATGGATATTGTGCTCACATGTTTGACACCAGGCCCGGTGGCACTTACTTAACAGCGATGGAGCATATTTATAAAGATGGATGAGATAAAACTGTCCCTAAACAAATAGGCTATAAACCTTCCTTTTTCTTATTATAAGTTACATTTTCATTTTATGAACTAGAAGTTGTGTATACAGTGTCCTTGTTGTCTGCCAGCATAATATTCTGCATAATGGTCTTTCCATAATATATATATTTTTAAATATACATTGTATGCAGTGACTTTTTTTTGTATAAAACAGTGTTGCCATCTGCACATTAACGATTGGTTGATGCCAGAGTTACTCATAAGAAAGGGATCACAAGCTGGTGTTTTTTCCCTCAAAAGGTGGCTAACATTATTGTCTGGATCCTGCAAAAGCAAGCAACCTAACTCGAAGTGGATATAAACCATGAAATCTGACCCGGGCACACCAGGTATATCTATAGTGTTTACTTATCTCTCTCCAAAGCCCTAAGTCCTGTGTCTTTCTGCAGCTCATTTCCTCTGTCACAGGAGACAAAAGCAGCTGAAAATTTGTGTCGGAGAGGGAACCTAGAAATAAAGAAGCAGAGAGCTGGTCTATTCACAGCTAGCTGTTCAAGTTTCGTTCCCCTGCCTATGTGAAGGGGGAGGGGGGGAGGGGTATTGTGCCTGTGTTTTAACAAACGATAACGAAAGCGCAAAAAAAGAAAAACGAAAGATCCGACATAAAAAATGCTTTATTTTCGTTTTCGTTGCGGTAAAAATTCGATATAGAGAGATTCGACATTATAGGGAAAAGATTTGACATTATAGGGAAAAGATTTGACATTATAGGGAAAAGATTCGACATTATAGAGAAAAGATTTGACACTATAGAAATAATAGATTCGACATTACAGAGATTAGATTTCGATTTATGAGAAAATAGATTCGACATTATTACTAGTCATACAACATTAGAATTCTTGTAGGCGGAATATTCAAACGGAAATGTACGATTCGACATAAAGATTCAACATTCCGTCGAATATTCTTTTGACCATTCGACAGAAACCAAGTATTATTGGATTTTCGGACGAAAGCTATTCCCCAACGAAAAACGAAATAAATCAAAACGATTTTCGGGAGTAACTAAATAAAATTATTTTTCAAACGAAAATGAAAAAACGAAACTAAATATTCCATTCTACTAACCAGCGGACAAGTTTCTAAGCATGCTAAGAAACTTTTGTCCGCTGGAAACCTGTCTGCTAGGCCGTACACACGATCGGACATGTCTGCGGAAACTGGTCCGCAGACCAGTTTCAGCGGACATGTTCGATCGTGTGTACACGGCCTTAGGCCTCGTACACACGACCGAGAATCTCATCGTAAAAAAAACGTTGTTTTCCTCGACGAGGTTCTTGTCAGGCTTGACGAGAATCTTGTCAGGCTTGACGAGAATCTTGTCAAGCTTTCCTTGCATACACACTGTCAAGACAAAATCTTGTCGTTCTCAAACGCGATGACGTACAACACGTACGATGGCACTATAAAGGGGAAGTTCGATTCCACTGGTGCCACCCTTGGGGCTGATTTTGCTAATCTCGTGTTACCGCGGGTTAGTAAAAGTTTGGTGAGAGACGATTTGCGCTTTTCAGTCTGTTACAGCATGACGAATGTGCTATATCCATTACAAACGCTACTTTTACCGAAGGTGCGCTCCCATCTCCTACTTTATTCTGAGCATGCACGGGTTTCTAAGCATACACACAAACGTGTTTCTCGACGTAAACCAGCCCGACGAGAAACACAACGAGAAAATTGAGACTCCCGACGAGAAAAAAGAGAGCATGTTGTCTTTTTTCTCGCCGAGATCCACGACAGTTTTCTCGGCGAAAAACATACACACATCGGAAAACAGTGGTGTGTACGATAGGGTGACCAGACAACCTCAGTTTCAGGGGACAGTCCCCTGATTGAGAAAAATGTCCCCGGACCAAGTCTGTCCCTGGTTTTGTCCCCAGATTGGATTTAATAGGGGGCAGCGGCAATTTCAAAGACAGTCAGTGCAGAATTAAAATAAAAAAATTGAATTAAACACCCCCGCTCCGCCGTGCCTACTAGCATAGGGGGTTTGTATTTTTCCCATTATCTGTGCCCCTTTCTGATGATCATGTGCTGGTCGGAGCGGAGGGAATATTTCTTCAGTTTCGGGCGCATGCCCATTCAGCTTCGCTCGCATGTTCTTCTGCCTCGGCTCAAATCCTGGCCAGCCCTCTGCCTTCCTCCTTGCCTTCCCTGGCGGAGTGATCTTCCTGCGCTCCCCATCCAGTAGTAGCCGGGGCCCGAAGAGTAAGACTTGAGAAGCTGTGAGGCGGGCGGCGACGGGCAGAGAGTCGCTGATTGTTGCTATTTTAGTAAAGAAAAAATATGTCTCCGGATTTTATTTTTAAAATCTGGTCACCTTAGTGTACGAGGCCTTAAGGTTTGAAATGATATTATATGGTTTTGGTAAATCTGAAGGAAAAAAATAGACGGAAAATTGTATAGTGTGTATCCAGCTTTAGCGAGCCGTTATAAAGCATGTTTCAATTTGCTCTAATGTAGGAAAAAATCCTTCTTGATCCCCAAAGGCAATCAGACATTTCCTTGAGTATCAGTAGAATAATTTCGGATTGGCTACTGAACCTAATTAGTGCTCTTTATTGAATAAAGCTGAGAAAAGCTTTATTACCCATTCCAGGCCTAAATTGTGCATCCAAAAAGCAGCAGCAGTGATTAGATTTCCATATTGCATATTTATGTCTTTAGTTTAGCTTTTGCAGTCTCCTTGGAAGAAATAGCAGTGAGGCAGTGCATTCTGGGAGCTGTGTTTGGCCCGTCTTTCTCGCTCCAACTAAATATCATCTCTTCCGACAAGAGAGAAGTGTTTTCCCTTCTTTGTCTCTCCCCCACACCTCCTTCTAACAGAGAGGTCAAGACTTGCGGCCATTCATTAACCTCCTCCCTGCACCATAGGGACCTCCATCTGCAATTAAAGAAGATTAGCTTGGCCACCTCAAACCCTCTGAGGTGAAATAACAGGCAGGGAAAAAAACTGCAATAAACACATATATATGATTCCCAGCACAGCACAATGCATCTGCGCAGATCCCAAGGCTCTGAGTGTGAATAATGACATTGTACATCTGGTCGCCATGGCAACAGGGCCCTCATCCAATATATTGTATTGGTTCATTGCGTTTGTTCCGTGGGTCACGTCGACAATCAAGCGGGCACCTGTCTCATGTCTGCGTGACCTCTTTATCCGAGCCGGGTCAATTGATGTGGTTTCCATTTTAACCTCCAAAGCTTCTTATCTTAAGAGAGAAGCTCTGGTATCAGGAATTACCTGACAGCCTCCATTTTGTCTCTCAGGAGAATCTTGGCACCATTTTGATTGAAGGGTAGCCTATGTATCCTGTTTTTCTTTTTAAAGACCCGTTGTTTTTACATTTTATTTTCTGTTGCCTAAAATAATCCATTTTGACTTTGTGGCAACCAGAATTACATGTCATGATTTTATGTATGAGCTTCTTTAGGCCTCACCTATATGGGGCATATTATATCATACGCCCATGTGAGGGCCATGTTTACCTACTTGAGAATGCACAGGTATTCCATTCATCTCCATGCAGGCAGTCCCATTCATGTCAATTGGGAAGCTGTGGCTGTACGGACACAGCTGCTTCTCCCAATTGAGCATCCGTGGGGGAGCATGTCCCCAAATACACACTGTCTGGGTTGAGATGACTTGCAGGCATTTTATTGCAAAAAATAGCGCCTGTAAAGCGCCCGAAAAGCATCTCTCATGCCTCACCAGTGTTAAACCCCGAGTGCTTTCACACTGTGGCAGTGCGATTGTGTGATGGGAAAGAAAGTCCTGCAAGCAGCATCTTTGGGGTGACCTGACCCTGCCCATTGAAATGATTGGGCAGCGCTGCCAAATCGCCTGCAAAGCCCTTTGGCAGCACCGCAACAGAGGCACTTTTAACCCTTTATTCGGCCACTAGCGGGGGTTAAAAGCATCCCACTAGTGCCCGAAAACCGCCGCTAAAATATTGGAAAGTGCCGCTAAAACTAGCGGCAGTTTACCACTAACACACTCCTGCCCCAGTGTGAAATTAGCCTTACTAGTAATGAAAACCTGTATAGTATGCCCATGCGAATGAGGCCGTACACATTGAATTTAAGTAATAAGAGTGATGAAGAGTTGTAATCCATAGCAACTAGCGGTTTACTGTAGTGAGACATGACTGATGTATAACAGATGTAACTATTGCCCCCTTTTATCCAACCCCAACTATTCCTCTTAACCTTATTAACTGAGACCACACCAGTGTTGGAGTTATAAAAGGCTGTAACAGCTTTATTTTATTAAACAAATATATAAATAATCTAAATTAAAGGGGTTGTAAAGAAAACATTTTTTTTTTCATAATAAGCTACCTTTACCCGCAGACATTCCTCTTTTCACTTCCTCATTGTTCATTTTTGTTTAGAAGTTGCTCTATTTCTTCTCTGTTCTGTTCACTTCCTGCTTGTCTGATTTTACTCACCACCGTGAAGGGAGGCTTTACTGCGGTGGTCAGTGACATGCTCGCCCCCTCCTGGGAACTACATCTGTGCGGCAGGATGCTCTCTACGTGTTAGAGACTTCAAGGAGGTGTGAATTACTGGGCGTGCCGCAATGCATACTGGGAAATGTAGTTCTTACATGAACGAGCGCCGCAAACCAGGAAGTGAATGAGAGAACAGAAACTAGAACGCCAGAGGTGGTATAGATGAAGGAATTTAATAGGCATTTACTCGCTTTTTTAACAGAATCCTTACACTATTCTGTCTACCTTGCAGACATTAATTTTAGGCAAAAAATATTTTTCCTTTACAACTCCTTTAACATAAACATCTGTTAACAAACTATAAATCTATCTAGTGTTGGTCTTAGCAGAAACTCTATACCTATATGTGGGAGAAAACCATATTGCACTGCGGTACCTTCCCTGTGTATTGATAGGCCTCCAACCGACAAGCTGGCTTAGAGACAACCACTGACCGCATTGCCCCCATTACCACTTCCCAGCTAACCTCCGTTAGCTGGAAACCATTATTGGGACCCATAGCAATGATATGCAAAATCCAAAAAAGACAAAAGAAAAGAAATCACCGCTCCAGGTGAGACCTGTAGACGATCAAGGATAATTAGATTACCAAGGTGCTGGCGATGCAAATAGCAATGATGATGAAGAAAAGAGGGAAGGACGGCCGCACTCCAAGGATTTTCAAACGAAAAAAGTTGTCTTTATTGTAAATCCAAAAACATGTACAGTCACAGCAATCACAGAAAACAGGACAGCCGACGCGTTTCGCACTCGATCAGTGCTTAGTCATGGCTAAGCACTGATCGAGTGCGAAACGCGTCGGCTGTCCTGTTTTCTGTGATTGCTGTGACTGTACATGTTTTTGGATTTACAATAAAGACAACTTTTTTCGTTTGAAAATCCTTGGAGTGCGGCCGTCCTTCCCTCTTTTCTTCATCACCATAGCAATGATAGTTACCAAAACTTCTCCTTCTGCAATATCTTCCCTCCCCTGCCAACACCCGCTGCCACTACCATGACATCCAACGATCAATCGACCTATTATGAAGAAAACAGAAACAACAAGACAACCAAACATAACACCCCCTAAAAATTAGGGAGGGTGGGTGGAAACTTTTCCCCGCGCTGTGCTTGACTCTCATTGGGAGGGGCCAGCTTTTAACTGCTACCAACCCCTCCCACTCAGCTCCACCACAGCACCTCCTACCTACACTTCTCTTCCCCTGTCATGACCGCCCTGCGTTGATGCCATTACAATCTATTGCTCCGGGCTTTTCTAGAGAAAGGCAGTTGGTGTGATCATTTATTTTATAAACTTTACACAGACTAAAATCAGGCTATTGAATTGAAGCATATCTAAAGCTAAACCTTTTTTCCTTAGATTTGCATGGAAGGTATATAGATTTTGCGTGTGAAAGGTATATAACCTCTGTCAGCTTTTAATTGTTGTCTTTGTCCCCACTGAGGATATTCTCTTTCTCTCTTTGTGGTTCAGACAGAAAGTGATGGGAATCCAACATTTTATACGGGTCACCAGATCAGGAATAGAAGGAAAATTCTTCTGCTCTGAAACCAAGAGCCTATGGGAATTCCCCTCACTTTGGAGAGATTCCTTCCCTCTCACTTCCTGTTGTGTACCTGTCCTAAAGATGCAACAGGACGTTAGATTGAATCTCCCAAAGTGAGGGGAATTCTACTCTTAGGTCTTATTTACACTTGAATTCACACAATAAAGACACAGTAAGCAACGAGGGCCAGTTCATACCAGAACAGAGTGAAGGAAAGGCATGTTCTGTGTGCGTTTCCCACACCACCTTCAAACTCACTGCCTCACAGCCCTCCTACTCCAGACCCTTAGGCCGCGTACACACGACCGAGAAACTCGATGGGCGAAACACATCTTTTTCCCCGTCGAGTTCCTTGTTCGGCTGTCGAGGAACTCGTCGAGCCAAATTTTCCCATTCCCGTTGAGGAAAAAGAAGACCTGCTCCCTTTTTGGCTAGACAAGTTTCTCGACAGTTTTCTCTGCGAAAAGTGTACACAGGACCGTTTTTCTCGGCAGAATACGTCTCCTATCAATTTCTTGATGAATTCTGCTGAGAAAACCGGTTGTGTGTACGCGGCCTTACTTTGTCCTTTCAAGCAATGCATCCAGCTTTTTCCCAGCAGCAGCATAATGAAAGGGGGGTGCACTGTGATGTAAGGGCAGGGATGAACTGGCTATAGGGACAACAGGGAGTTTCCCGGTGAGCCGATGGCTCAGTGGGCAGTTTTTTTAAAACAGAGACTTTCTCAGACCCCCCCTGTCTCTCAGTCCCCCTCCTCTGTCTCTCAGTCCCTGGGTCTCTCAGCCCCCCCCCCACTTTTAGCCCCCTCCTCTGTCTCTCAGCCCCCTCTGTCTCTCAGACCCCCCTCTGTCTCTCAGACCCCCCTCTGTCTCTCAGCTCTCCCCCTCTGTCTCTCAGCTCCCCCCCTCTGTCTCATTCAATCCCTGACTCTTAGGCTGCTTTCACACTGGGGCGGGCATTGACAGTAGCAGCCGAATTCAAGGTTAAATGAGCCCATGTAGCGCTGCTGCCGAAGTGCTTTGCAGGCGCTTCAGCTGCGGTGGCAATTCATTTCAATGGGCAGGAGCAGTTTGTATACTGCTCCTCCATCGCCCCAAAAATGCTGCTTTGAGGACTTTTTTTAATGCCCTGGCAGCGCCCCAGTGTGAAAGCCCAAAGCGCCTAAAAAAATGCCTTAGTGTGAAAGGGGTCCTACACTCTCTTTTACACTCGCTCTCTTTTTCTTACACTCACCCCCCTCTCCCTCAACCCTCCCTCTCTATGCATTATATGCATTATCACTATATGCAATATCACTATGACTAATGTGCAGTATTGAATACTGGTGAAATTAATAAAATATTATCTACATATGACTAACATAATACAATATAGCATATAACATATTATAAAGTGCATACATGCAAAAAACAAATGTGCAATATTGAATGAAAAAGTGAACGAATAAAAAACGAAAAAAAAGTTCATGTATGGCTGATATACAAATGGAATAAATAAGAGAAAGTTCTTGTAAACTAGTATTCAGTGGAGGAGATCCCATAAGAAGTGGACAGCGTTAGGCCCCTTTCACACTGGGGCGGGAGCCGTGGTGGCGGTATAGCGCCGCAAAATATAGCGGTGCTATACCGCCAGAATTGCCGCGGGAATCGGCCGCTAGCAGTGTGGTATTAACTCCCGCTAGCAGCCGATAAAGGGTTAATACCGCCTGCAATGCTCCTCTGCAGAGGCGCATTGCGGGCGGTATTGCCACAGTTTCCCATTGTTTTAAATGGGAAGGAGCGGTGAAGGAGCGGTATACACGCCGCTCCTCTCACCGCTCCAAAGATGCTGCTGACAGGAGATTTTTTTTCTCTCCCGCCAGCGCCTCAGTGTGAAAGCCCTCAGGATTTCACATTAAGTAGGCAGTGAAGTAGTTTTTAAGGCGGTATAGCAGCGCTATTTTTAGCGCTTTACCCCCTGAAGCATGGCCAAAAAACAATGTTTTTCCAACTTCATCATTAAAAACGACGTTGCACACACACCATCGTTTAAAAAAAAGGATGAGCAAAGCGCGGTGACGTACAAAACATGTACGACGGCACTCTAAAGTTGAAGTTCTATTCGCCTTTACTAAGGCCTTCGCCTTAGTAAAAGAAGATTTGCGCTTTTCTGTCTGTTACAGCGTGATGAATGTGCTTACTCCATTATGAATGCTAGTTTTACCAGAACGAGCGCTTTCGTCTCATAACTTGCTTCTGAGCATGCACGGGTTTAAAACGTCGTTTTAGCCCACACACGATAATTTTTTACAACCCGAAAAACGACATGGCTTAAAACGATGTTAAAAAATGCCCCATGTTCGACGTAGTTGACGTAGTAGGCGTACGCGTAAGATACACCGGCGTAATTCCTTTGTGGATCTGGCCCTGTATGTGGATGTAGATTACGTACACGTATGGAATTGTGTATATTACATACACGTCGTTTTCATTGACTATTTTCGAAGTGATTTCACACATGCGCACTAGGGTACGTCCACGGCCGGCGCATGCGCAGTGTAAAAAAAGCGTTGTGTCATTCATAATTATACTAAACCACGCCCCCCACTAGTTAATTTGAATTACACCCGCGTACGCCGGCCCATTTACGCTACGCCGCCGTAAGCTACAGCGGAATTTCATTGAGGATTCGTAATACGCCGCTGTGGCTTACAGCGGCGTAGTGTAAATGGGATACGCGGCGCGGGCGTCCCATCTTTGTGGATCTGGCACCTATATGTTTAAATACGATTGGAGTGTATTAATATTTGATTATCCTTTGCCGTTTCCACCATCATTCACAATTCTTTTTTAAATGAATATACACTATAGGAATGTAAAGACCTGGGACACCTTTGGGTGCACTAAGGAGAGCAATAATGCGGGACACTTTATTGGTCAGTGTTACCCCCCATAATACAGGGGTCAGTGTTACCCCTCCATAATTTAGGGGGCCTCCATAGAGGACCCCCATTAGATCAGAGGCCCCTTATATCAGTGCTCCCCTTAGAGAGACCAAAAAAATTAAAATGGAAAATATGCAGCATAACCTCCCCCTATCATTTTATTCATATGTGAGAAAATAATTGTGAATGATGGTGGGAACCCCCAAGGGTAATCCAAGTATTTATACACTCCAATCTTATTTAACCACTTGCGGACCGCCGCATTTACATTTACGTCGGCAGAATGGCACATACAGGCACATTGGCGTACCTGTACGTCCCTGCCTAGACGTGGGTCGGGGGTCCAATCGGGACACCCCCGGTATCTGCGGCGGTCCCCGTGGCTTCAGGAGCGATCCGGGATTAGGGGGCGGCTGTTCGTTTTTGTCCGCCCCCTCCCGATCGCTCTCCCAGCCAATCCGCGCGCTCCCCCTGCTTGTCACTTCCTCCTCCTGTGTAAACACAGGAAGGGGGAAGTAATGTAATCTCTTTTCTCAGCGGTATTTTCAACCGCCGCTGAGGAGAGAAGACCCCAGGACACACAGGCACATTAACCCCTTGCGATCACCCCCCTGTCACAGTGTCACTGAATGCAGTGATCATATATGCATTTAGTGAATTTAGATCACTGCATTTAGTGTCAGTGTGACAGGCAGTTAGTGTTACATTCAGAGTAGCCCCTGTACCCCCCCTAATAAAGTTTTAACCCCTTGATCACCGCCCTAGTTAACCCTTTCACTCCCTATTGCCAGTGTCACTAAGCGATCATTTTTCTGATCGCTGTATTAGTGTCGCTGTTCCCGCTAGGTAGCTATTTTGGGCCAGATTCAGGTAGATCAGAGCATCTTTGCTCTGGAGTAACGCATCTCATTTACGTTACGCTGCAGAAATTTTAGGAGCAAGTGCTGTTATTCATGAAGCACTTGCTCCTAAAGTTGCGGCAGCGCATCGCAAATGAGACAGCGGAATTCAAATTGGGCGGGTACGGGGCGTGTAGTATTCAAACTACGCGCGATCCCGTGGCGAACGTACTGCGCATGCGTCGAGTGTCAATGCATCCCAGTGCGCATGCTCCAAGTTCTGTCAGTGAACGTCAATGACGTCACGTCCCCATTCATGAATGTTTTACGCAAACGACGCGATTTGTTTTTTTTCCGACGCAATGACGACGCCTATACCTAACATAGGATATTCCACTAGGGGGCTGCTTTATCTTTACGCCGCGTATCGCTTCCGAAAACGTCGTAAAGTCACTGCGTCGCGCCCGAAAACGATCGTGAATTGCCGATTTCCGCTCATTAACATATTTTTTGAGCGTAAATCGGCGGGAACGCCCCCGGCGCCATTTTTAAGTTGAAGTAACGATGCGATGGCGAAATTCAATTACGCCGATCGCATCGGAACTCCAACCCGGCGTTTCTTGTTTTCTGGTTATAGAAAACAGAAACGCCGGCTTAAAGTGACAGTGACAGATTCCAAACTAAAATCTGTATACAAGGTACGTGATGAGTCACGTACCTTGTATACAGCTTACCATACAATAATACACCATGGTATGTTTTCTCTTTTTTCGTTATATGTTCTGCGGACCATGTGAGGATTGACTTCATCTGCATGAACTAGGAGGTTTGATGAAACTGAAGAATACATATTCATAGTTGCTGTACCTATTTTTAGGAACACCTATTTTTTGGAAATTTTAGTTTGGAATCACGGTGTATATATATTGGATTTATATTTGGACCTTTTTTCAGTACATATCATTGTTTCATGCGGCACGCATATTTGTCACTTAGGTGTGGACTTGCCCACAGCTGGATTCACTGAGCAATTCACACTGCTTGATTGTCAGTTATTTGTTAACCCTATATGGTGTTGTTCACTGCACGGTTCACATATATTAGTTGTAAATTGTAGCGCATCTTTAAATTGTCTCATTTGACAGGTACAGTGGCTGCATTTGATGGTCACAGTGGCTGCATTTGATGGTCACAGTGACTTCATTTGATGGGCACAGTGGCTTCATTTGACGGGCACAGTGGCTTCATTTGACGGGCACAAGTGGCTGCATTTGACGGGCACAAGAGGCTGCATTTGACGGGCACAGTGGCTGCATTTGACGGGGACAGTGGCTGCATTTGACGGGGACAGTGGCTGCATTTGACAGACACAGTGGCTGCATTTGACGGGCACAGTGGCTGCATTTGACGTGCACAAGAGGCTGCATTTGACGGGCACAGTGGCTGCATTTGACGGGCACAGTGGCTGCATTTGACGGGCACAGTGGCTGCATTTGACGGGCACAGTGGCTGCATTTGATGGGCACAGTGGCTGCATTTGACTGGCATAGTGGCTGCATTTGACGGGCACAGTGGCTGCATTTATTTGACGGGCACAGTGGTTGGTTTTGACGGGCACAGTTGCTGCATTTAACAGGCACAAGTGGCTGCATTTGACAGGCACAATGGCTGCATTTGACGGGCACAGTGGCTGCTTTTGACGGGCACAAATGACTGCATTTGACGGGCACAAGTGGCTGCATTTGATGGGCACAGTGGCTGCATTTGTCAGGCACAGTGGCTGCATTTGTCAGGCACAGTGGCTGCATTTGATGATTTTTTTCAGTATTTTTCAGTTTGTTTGTGCCCCTTCAAAAATGTTGAGCACCACATCTCATCATTAACCGCCGCTAAGCGCAGCCGCCCCCCCGGGCTGCTCAGTCTAAAATGCCCGGGCCTATTTTTTGTCCCAGTCCGGGCCTGTGTAAGGGAGAGTGGGGGACTCAACTTCTGATGGTGGGGTGGCTCTTGACATCTAATGTAAGGGGATGGGGATGCGCTGGACATCTAATCTTACAGATACAAACGGCTCTTTTGAAGACAATCATAATGCTGATGTGGCCCACGATAAAATTTAGTTTGACACCCCTGATGTAAGTGAAAAAGTTGGAGCACACAGGTAGGCAGGAACACTCAAAATCCTCAGGTAGAGACAGGAACAGAGTCAAGAATTAGGAGGGAGAACTTGTTGGTGTATATAGGAAGTCAAAGGCTGGCTCAGTCCACCAACTTCCACCTCTAAGGCCCCATACACACGAGCGGACAGATTTGTTCAAATCTGTCCGTCCGACAGATTTGAACAAATCTGTCTGCTGGGATTTTGGTTTGCTCGCGTGTACACACGAGCAAACCAAAATCCCCGTCAGCAGAGAGCGCGCTGACGTGTCAGTGACGTTGACGCCGCCACGTCACCGCACCAGGAAGTAAAACACTTCCGCGCATGCGCCGAATCCATTCGGCGGCGGTGCGGAACGACATGTCTGCTGGTAAGTGTACTAACCAGCAGACATGTCGGGCATGCTTTGAAATCTGTCGGGTGGACAAATCTGTCTGCTCGGCCGTACACACGATCGAATCTGTCTGCTGAAACGGTCCAGCGGACCTTTTCCAGCGGACAGATTTGATCGTGTGTACGAGGCCTAAATAAAATATCACTTTAAGGTGGACGGACCCTTTAAAAATGGTTTGTCTGTTCTTTTCAGCAGATGACCTACTCTCCCGCTTTTCCTTTGACACAGGATTTTTCCGTTAGGTAATCACAGACAGTTTGAGCTGCATGCCAGTTTTTTTTCTGGTATAATCTCCATGGTGCTGACTCTGTGATGCTGGCTCTTTAGTGATGCTGACTGAGAATGGGCCCAAGTAGAATGCAGACTCAGGGCTGAGACTTGCCGTGTGTTGCTGGTTGCAGACAGAGTGCACAGAAATAGCTCAGAGGCTTCTTAAATCCCCAAATTCACAACCTGCTGAGTTTAGTGAATCATCTATATTACAAGACGAATAGTGCAATTTGATTGGTTGTTACAACAAGGGTGCTCAAGGTTGATGTAAGGGGCCTCAAGTGTGAACCCCAACCAAACGAGCCACACATAATATTTAATGAATGTAATGCTACAGAAAGCTGTTGAAGACCACGAACATGTAACAGTGGATGGTCAGAGACTATGGGCATGCATGCTGCTAGAGCAGGTCAAAGACCACAGACATGCAACAAGAGATGGTCAGAGATCTAAGACATGTCACAAGAGATAATCAGAGATCTAAGACATGTCACAAGAGATGGACAGAGGTCTAACACATGTCACAAGAGATGGTCAGAGATCTAAGACATGTCACAAGAGATGGTCAGAGGTCTAACACATGTCACAAGAGATGGTCAGAGATCTAAGACATGTCACAAGAGATGGTCAGAGATCTAAGACATGTCACAAGAGATGGTCAGAGATCTAAGACATGTCACAAGAGATGGTCAGAGGTCTAACACATGTCACAAGAGATGGTCAGACATCTAAGACATGTCACAAGTGTAGCGTTACCCCATTCAGGAGCCGCTGAGTATAAGCGGGATCGGCGTGTTGTGTTACCTGGCAGATGTCTAGGGGTGATACTTGTGAGTTGAAACAGAGAGCGAATGTCCAGTCTTGAGTTGGGTTTTCTTCAATGCTTTATTCCAAGGCCCAACATGGCCTTCATCAACATGGTACAGGACAGGAAAGGTTGATGAGCAGAGAGAGAGAGCTTGAGTATCAGGCCTTGGATATGAAGAAGAAAGGGAGCAGTCTTGCTCTCAGCAATGATGAACTCAGTTTGTCGCCACTCCAGTCGGAATGGGTAAAGTGCCCCCGGACAGACCCCTTGTCACAGGCCTGGCAGTCGGAACGTCACTTGCAAATGTTGGGAGGACCAGGCCTCTGCCACAGGCCTGGCTCGGACGTCTGCCACAGGCCTAGTACTTGAGTGAGCGTGAATTGAAATGAGCAAGTCCTCCCAATAAATTTAGTTAGAGTCACTGGACCCCCGATGGTTCGTTCAAGCCCTATTGGGTCACCTGCCTCCGGGTTCTCCTCAAGCCTCAGAAAAGGTTTGGGACCGAGCAGCTACTGAGATCCCTCTCTATGTCAGAGTAGAGCTTCACATGGTGCGCAACTTCGGCCAGGTAGGCCATGACTGCGGGGTCCATGGATGCGCACACCCTGAAGGTGGGTGCCGCCCCTGGAACTCGGACCCTGCAGAAAGCAAAAACGTCTCTCAGGCCAAGGCGGCTGCCCCAGATATAGCCTCCCTCAGAATGCCTTAGCAAGGGAACCAACCCCTCTGATTGGCTGCTGAGGAAACGAATCCGCCAGAACCCCTCTAGCGCTAGCTGCCGCCCATGGGTGGAAACCCACAGGACAGTTCTGGGAATGACAGCAGCCTAAATTTGACAAATTGTGAATGGGAGCCACGTAACTCTCCCATTCCCCACTAACTTTAGCGTAACGCTCCTACAGAAAGTAAGGGGGCGCTACATAAGAGATAGTCAGAGATCTAGGACATGTCACAAGAGATGGTCAGAGATCTAGGACATATCACAAGAGATGGTCAGAGATCTAGGACATGTCACAAGAGATGGTCAGAGATCTAAGACATGTCACAAGAGATGGTCAGAGATCTAGGACATGTCACAAGAGATGGTCAGAGATCTAAGACATGTCACAAGAGATGGTCAGAGATCTAGGACATGTCACAAGAGATGGTCAGAGATCTAGGACATGTCACAAGAGATGGTCAGAGATCTAGGACATGTCACAAGAGATGGTCAGAGATCTAGGACATGTCACAAGAGATGGTCAGAGATCTAAGACATGTCACAAGAGATAGTCAGAGATCTAGGACATGTCACAAGAGATGGTCAGAGATCTAGGACATGTCACAAGAGATGGTCAGAGATCTAGGACATGTCACAAGAGATGGTCAGAGATCTAGGACATGTCACAAGAGATGGTCAGAGATCTAAGACATGTCACAAGAGATGGTCAGACATCTAAGACATGTCACAAGAAATGGTCAGAGATCTAGGACATGTCAGAAGAGATGGTCAGAGATCTAGGACATGTCACAAGAGATGGTCAGAGATCTAGGACATGTCACAAGAGATGGTCAGAGATCTAAGACATGTCACAAGAGATAGTCAGAGATCTAGGACATGTCACAAGAGATGGTCAGAGATCTAAGACATGTCACAAGAGATGGTCAGACATCTAAGACATGTCACAAGAAATGGTCAGAGATCTAGGACATGTCACAAGAGATGGTCAGAGATCTAGGACATGTCACAAGAGATGGTTAGACATCTAAGACATGTCACAAGAGATGGTCAGAGGTCTTAGAAATGTCACATGAGATTGTCTGGGACTATGGGCATACCACAAGGGATGATCAGGACTAATGGTGTGCTAGAAGATATGGTCATAGACTGCAAATATACTATTGGAGTGGTTGGAAACTGGGGACAAGCTTAAGGAGAGTCATAAAAAGGATACACGAGACCACTAGAGATTATAGCTGTTACAGTCCCTTTACAAATTAATTCTTCCACACTTGTGCTCCCTGCAGCCTCCTTAAAATGACTTGTTCAACATTTGATATTCTCTCAGCAAAATCCATTATAAAAGATCAGAGGGGAAAAAAAACACAAAAAGATAAAAGGAACGGACAGCAAAAAAGAAATTTGGATAGTGGGATAGAAATAAATCAACACATTTAACTATTAGAACCCAGTCAAAAGATTATTTTTCTTTCATTGCTTGATGAAGAAAAATAACATAAATACTGTCTGCAGGTGCACTATAAGTGCTAAAGGGCTATGTGTGGTCCCCGGGGTACCAGGCTGTTAAAGGGTGACTTACAGTACTGAGGGACTGGTATAGAGTTGCAGTTGCAAATATAGGGTCATCGCCAGCACTGAGAGGTAGTTATAGGGTCACAATACAGCTGTAAGAACTATGCACGGAAGGTGACAGTGGTAACGTATCTAGATGAAGAGCTGCTCTTGTGCTGAGAGGTGTAATTTATTCATTAGGATTGGAGTTACAGAAATTGGACTTAATTACAGAGCAGGGCACAGCTGGGAGGACGGATGAGAAGGACAATGTGATCTCACGCTGCCCTGTGCACTATCATTACACTAATGGAACTCCGTCACCCCATCACCTTCTCCTTCATGGTGGGGTGTAATGCAGTCTTTAACCTGCATTCTGCATTTTTAGCATCCACCCCTTCTCTGTATCCCTTTTTCTGAACAGTAACTTAGTACTTGTTATCACTATAGCAGTAATGGGGAACCTTGGCACCCCAGATGTTTTGGAACTACATTTCCCATGATGCCCAACTGCACTACAGAATGTATGAGCATCATGGGAAATGTAGTTCCAAAACATCTGGGGTGCCACGGTTCGCCATCACTGCACTATAGCCTTGCAGTGCAGGATTGCAGGTTTATTTCCCAGCAGCTCACTGGACTGGAGGAATAATATCGAATGAAGTGATCGTCTCTTGAAAGCTCTGTACCAACAATCCGATTATCATACGATCGCGTCGAAAGCGGTATTTTTCGTATGATTTTCGGATTGTGTGCATTGGCTATTAGATAGATGAAGGCGCAGCCTCACACCTCTCATAAAATAGAATAACATTACTAAAACATACAGTGAATCTAATTGAGGTTATAATGCTAAATATGTAACTGGTTGTATGAAGACTAATGCTATATGAGTTGAGTTTAAAAAAAAATATTATCTTTTTTAGGAATGAGACGGTTTTGCACCAGTTCTGCTGCCCTGTTGCTGATGCGGAGCAGAAACCTTCTCCACCCAGGTAAGATCATCATCTTCAATGGACTGCAGAAAAGCTGGGCTTTGGGATTTGGATAGGATGTTTAGTCATTTATTTTGGGGGTAAACTGGACCACCTAAGAGTAAATATGCTGCATGTGCATTTGTGATGAATACGTACTATGCAGCTTCTGTTGACCACTCTCTCCACATCCATCATGAGAATTATCTGTATAAAATCATTTTTCTGCAATTGTTATCCTGGTCTACTATATTAAAGAGGTGCATTTTTTTTTTTTGGGGGGGGGGGGGGGGGTGCAGATATCAGTGAACCTTATATTCCATCTGTTAGTTTGCCATTGTGTGTTGAGAAATGTGTTTTGCAAAAGACTTGTAGCCCATTGATATCAATTCCGGCAATTTCGCTGTGTAACCTTGATCGCCGTGCTACCCTTGCTAAATTGTACTACAGAGGTTTAGGTAAGCTTTGCTGCAATAAAAAAATCACTGTAAGATAAAACCTGCAATTATGTCTTTGTATTTCTTTCCAGATGCTTGAACAGTGCTTGCTTAATTTATCAAAACTGCAGCATTATAAAGTGGGGGAATGATGAAGGGAGTGCAGGAGGTAGAGGGGACTAAGAAGAGATGGAAGAGGGCAGGAGATGGGGGAGACAGAGGTGGGGAGGAGGGAATACAGACTAGTAAAGGAGGAATGGGTGAAGGCAGAGGAGAAATGCAGAGAGTGTAGGGGGTGGAGGAGGGAGGAGCATTGGAGAGAGTGTAAGAGGTAAGAGACAGAGGAAAAATGGAAAGAGTGCAAGAGGCGGAGGAGACAGAGAAGAAATGGAGAGAGTGCATGAAATAAGAGAGACATAGGAGACATAGAGAGAGTGTAGGAGGTGGGAGAGACAAAGGAGAGATGGAGAGAGTTTAGTTGGTGGGAGAGAGGGAGAGAGCGTATTAGGTGGAGGAGACTAAGGAGAAAAGGTGGTGCAGTAGAGAGGGGAGATAGAGAGAGTAGAGGAGGTGGGAAAGACAGAGGACAGGTGGAGAGAGTGCAGGAGGTAGAAGAGACAGTGGAGAGATTGATGGCGTGGAGGAGAGGAGAGAGTGTAGGAGGTAGGAGAGACTGAGGAGAGATGGAGAGAGTGTAGGAGGTGGGAGAGATGGAGGAGATATGGAGAGAGTTTAGGAGGTAGGAGAGATGGAGGAGAGATGGAGAGAGTGCAGGAGGTAGAGAAGACAGAGGAGAGATAGAATGGAGGAGGTGGGAGAGACAGAGGAGAGTTGGAGAGAGAGCAGGAGGTAGAGAAGACAGAGGAGAGATAGAATGGAGGAGATGGGAGAGACAGAGAAGATGTGGAGAGAGTGCAGGAGGTAGAGAAGTCAGAGGAGAGATAGAATGGTGGAGATGGGAGAGACAAAGAAGAGGTGGAGAGAGTGCAGCAGGAGTTAGAGGAGACAGAGGAGAGATAGAATGGTGGAGATGGGAGAGATAAAGAAGAGGTGGAGAGAGTGCAGGAGGTAGAGGAGACAGAGGAGAGATAGAGTGGAGAAGATGGGAGAGACAGCAGAGGGATGGAGAGAGTTGCAGGAGGTGGGATCGACAGAGAGGTGGAGTGAATGCAAGAGATAGACAGTGTGAGAGACAGAAGAGAGTTGGAGCTAGGAAATTGGTCAGACATAGGAGAGATAAAGAGAATGTAGAAAGTGGGAGACATAAAGGAGAGTCGGAGAGAGTGCATGAGGTAGGAAGTATGAGGGGTTGCAGTAGTTCGGAGGTACAGTAGGAGAGATGGAGAGCGTGTAGAAGGGTAAAGAGACGGGGGGAGATGGAGAGAGCATAGGAAGTTGGCGAGATAGCCATGAGAGTAAGAAAATTCAGGAGATGGAGAGAGTGCAAGAGGTGGGTAGACAGTACAGTTCATTACTTCTATTCTTGCTATAATCTTCAAACTATATGTGTGCTGTTCAGGGGTTAATCATTCGCTGTTTCTTTTTGCTGATTTTCTTGGCATGAAATTAAACTTGATTTTGCTGCTATATCATGTAATTAACCTGGAAAAGGCTTCAGTAAGGAAGCATTAAGTATCCTCCAGAGTGTTTCTCACAAACACCTGGTGGGTAGAGCGCTCAGAAGTATATTCCAGGAGAGATGGCGGTAATGTAAAACCCTCTGGTTAAATAAAGGCTGCATAGGGGATATATGGGGGTTTCTTTAAAGGGGAACTCCATTGTGCACAATTTATATGGCCACATGCCAAACTCTAGCTTGCGACTCAACATTATCAAACAAGTAAAGATGGAAAAATCAATTGAACAGATATTTGGGCACACAAACCTGTTCATACACAAGGTCATTTAAAAGAGTGATCAAATGTTTAATTTAGTTTCATCAAAATAGTAAAGCAATTAATTGAAGACACAAAATAATGTATTGTCTAGTTTCAACTTCACAATCTACTGAATCTTGTTGGTTGAACAAACTGGTGACAGTCGGTCTCCCTTGGCAATTGCTTAAAACCTGAAGCCTCGTACACACGCTTGGTTTTCTCGGCAAGAAAACTGCTGGCAGAGCTTTTTGCCGAGAAAACTGTTCGTGTGTATGGTTTCTCGTCGAGAAAACTGTCATGAATCACGACGAGAAAAAAAAGAGAACCTGCTCTCTATTTTCTCGTCGGGAGTCTCAATTTTCTTGTTGTGATTCTCGTCGGTCAGAATCAAGTATGAGACAGGAGCGCACCTTCTGGTAAAACTAGCATTCGTAATGGAGATAGCACATTCGTCACGCTGTAACGGACTGAAAAGCACGAGGCTGAAAAGCGCGAATCATCTCTCATCAAACATTAACTAACTAGAATCCTGTCGAGAAAAATTACATTTTTTATGACGGGATTCTCGTCCGTGTGTACAGGGCTTCAGTCTTGGCTCATTTTTTTTATTTATTTTTTAAATGCCCTCAAGGAGGAAAAAAAAATACCCGCATTCTTCCCAGCTCTATGGCCCTTAGTGCCACAAAATATCCATGGTCATTGTGGTTGAATGACGACCAGCTCATTCAGCCCAGGTGACTGAGGAGATACTGTGAAAGCCCCGTACACACGTACGAGAACCTTGACGGGCGGAACACATCGTTCCGCCCGTCGAGGTTCTCGGCCGGCCGTCGAAATCGGCGACCCGCCCGTCGGGAATGGCAACCAGCCATTCATCCCGACGGGCCGTCGAGCAAATAGAGAGCCTGCTCTCTATTCGCTCGACGGGATTCCCGACGGGTGGGGCGAGCCAGGAGCGTACACACGGCCGAGGTTCTCGCTGGAATGCAGCTCCCAGCGAGAACCTCGGTCGTGTGTACGCCGCCTGAGTGCAGTGGTTCTGAGACCCCACTTCAGTGCCCTACAATCCTGTGTTATGATGCACAGATCTTCTTTCTGTGTTATTGATTGCTGCCCATCACTGGAGTTGATCCGAAAACTCAATGTGTCACATCATGATAAGCCTGAAGACTTTTGCAAAAGGTAAGTTTTAAAAAAAAGAAAGTTAAAAATGTATGCAGAGGTACTCCAGGGAGAGGTGAACTAAAAGGCAGAGGAGGAACCTGAAGTTTGTCTTTAAGTGCCGTTACCCATGGCAATGGACTTTCAGTCTGATGACTGCTGTAAATTTATGTAAATTTAATCACTTGCATGTTTCCCGTTTTTGCTGCTTTATTCGGTGCCCCACTTGAAAATTGCAATATATCTGAACATTTCATGACTCATAATCATCCATCCTGCATGCGCTCATCCCTGACGCGCTATATATTTAATTTCCAGTAAGCCGAGAATTTTTTTCTGCAGAACAATGCAATTTTTTGTTTAGTCTATTCCCTGCAGACCATCTGCTGGCTGCGTCTAGTACATTGGTATGCAGAATTTGTGTACATTGTTCCACCTAATTGATTTAAACCCTGCTTCAGATTCATTTTGGACGCTCGCTTTTCATTTATGAAAAAATCATAAAGACAATGACTTGTTTTCTGTTTCACGAGAGGTTTGTGTACCGTCTGCCGAACGCCAGCTGCTGAAGATTTGTGGTGCCTCTGAAAGGGGACCTCCAGTTAAAATGAATATTTTATTTTGGTAAGCTAGCAAAGACAGGCAGTTCATAAATGTCAATCTTTGTTGTGGAGGTGCCCTTCAAGTGGATGCAGGCTGATCGTATTGCTTGGATCGGCAAGCTTCAGAAAGCCAATAGATCCCAAATCAGTTGGTTGATCTGTGTCACACCTTCATGTGCTGTACATAAAGATTTTGGAACGTTGACAGAAAATTTGGTGGTAAATTGATGATGGAGAAGAATCTGGTGACCCTGTCAGGCCGTGTACACACGGCAGAGAACCTCGACGGGCAGAACACATCGTTCCGCCCGTCGAGGTTCTCTGCCGGCCGTCGAAATCGGCGACCCGCCGTCGGGAATGGCAACCAGCCATTCATCCAGGCGGGCCGTCGAGCAAAAAGAGAGCGTGCTCTCTTTTCGCTCGACGGGATTCCCGACGGGCGGGGCGAGGCAGAAGCGTACACACGGCCGAGGTCCTCGCTGGAATGCAGCTTCCAGCGAGGTTCTCGCTGGTTTCCAGCGAGAACCTCGGTCGTGTGTACGCCGCCTTATATTTCAGTGCCAGTCTGTGGCTGTCACACAAGGAAAATACTCCATTGTATTTTATATATATCTATATATATCTATATATATAGATATATATATAGATATATATATATATATATATCTATATATATGCAGCGCTCACCTCTGAAGGAGCCGCTGGTTTGATGATGGGATCGGCAGATTAAGTTGCACTTCTTCTCTCTAGGGGTGCACCAGAAGTTTTCAGTAACACATGGATTGTCCAGACAGGCAAATAAAGGGTTTTCTCTGTAATTTTAATTCCAGGCCAACATAGACGAACATCAACATAATGAAAGTGAGACAGATTGATGAAGAAAAGAAACTCAATATGTCGGGCCTGGATTAGAGCACAGCATAACTCGGCTGCCAAGCGTACAGATTTGCTCGCGTAGCCATTTAAACACAGACAGGGAGGAAAACAGGTCCTCTTCGTTGACCTGGCTTTAGGCCTCTGCTACAGGCCGGTGTAACTTGAATAATTTGCAATTTGTCTGAATAAAGTAGAGCCTCCCCGTTCTGTTTTCTCAGTGTCCCATACCGAGCGACATCGGCGCGCACCTGTGTATGGCCGAGATGCCTGATTCTCTCTGCGGCATCGGAAACCCATCTGCTTACTGGGGTCCCTCTAGACTCCTCTCTGACTAAGACTCTGTAGGTCCCGGACACTTGGCCAGGCAGACCACACTGGTGGGGCCCCCTTGGGTGCGCACACCCTAAAGGTGGGTTCCACACCCCGACTCCGGGGCCCCCCCGGCAGGCGTCGCAAAAAGAACCCCGACACATGACCTGACTCTCAGATATATCCCCTCCCAGCATGCCCAGTGAGAGAAAACCCTCTCCCATTGGCTGCTGAGGAAGAATCAATCCGCCAGAAATCCCTCTAGCTCCCACTGCCGGCCAGGGACGGACTCACATCCCCAGAATGCAGTCCGAGCCAGTGGATCTTTCCGGATCGATATGGGTCACAAACCTAACAAATCGTGATCGGGAGCAAAGTAACTCTCCCAATCCAACTAACTTTTTTTTATCTTAGCTAAAGGCAAGGGGGCGCTACATATATATATATATATATATATATATATATATATATAAAAACATAGAGCCTAATTTACATTATATATACGGTATATATATATATATACGGTATATATATATATATATATATATATATATATATATATATATATATATATATATATATATATATATAGCCTGGTTGCACACCTATGCATTGCAGTAATAGTAGTAGTAGTGCACAACACACTATACATTATCCCTGATGCAATGTATTGGGATGTCATTCAAAATAAATTATTATTTTAAATGGCATCCCAACACACCTTGCCAGTGCATCTCAATGTATGTGTGTTTCAGTGCACCAAGTGAACCATCCATGCATTGTGTTGTACAAAAAAATGGGGCATATCCAGATTTTGAAAAGAATGCCCAAATGCAAAACAACATTGCAATATACAGTACAATACAATGCCCCTATGTACCAGGCAGATGAGAAGGGGGCTAAAGCTTACATATGAATGCCAACATGGGCAACCAAATTGTATTACGATATTTAATATGTGCCCAGATATTTATTACAGGCATTTTTCACAGAGCTATACATACTGGGCCAGATTCCCAGAGGCGATACGACGGGGTATCTCAGATACCCCGTCGTATCGCAGTTTTTTTCCCCGTGTATCTATGCGTGTGATTCCTAGAATCACTTACGCATAGATACAGGTGAAGATCCGCCAAGTGTAAAACAATTACACTGGCGGATCGTAGATGTAATGAGAACTCCGGCCGCTAGGTGGCCTTTACTTTGTTTTATCATTTGCTTATGCAAATGAGGCTTACGTCCGCGTAAGGTTACCCCTGCTAAGATGTGGAGTAACCTTACGACGTCCCGTCGGATGCCGTCAGATGCCATGTTAGGTATGGCCTCGGGACCGCGTCGTGTTGTGCGTCGTTTACGTCGTTTGCGTACGTCGATTCTCAATGGGGCTGGCGTACGCTACGATTACGTCATTTACATTGAGAAAATGTGACGCCCTTTGGAGCATGCGCACTGGGATTTCGTTGCGGCCGGCGCAAATGCGCAGTTCAATCGGCACGGGGGCGCGCTTAATTTAAATACAAGCCGCCCCCTTCGATTTACGTGGGGATACGCCGGGCCATTTACGCTACGCCGCTGCAAACTACGGAGCAAGTGCTTTGGGAATAAAGCACTTGCTCCAGTACGGCTAACGCTACGCCGCCGCAGATATATGAGAATCTGGCCCACTGTGTATTTACATCTGTCTTTGCCCTTAAGATCTCTGACATTTACCTATAGGTAAGCCTATAATAATGGTTACTTATAGGTACTGTAAATATCTCCTAAACCTGCACTGAGGAGATATTTACTGTACATGCAACCAATGACTTTACTGGCGCATGGGCCTTGAAGGAATGACCAACCGCACTGTTCTTTCAGAGTCCTGTGCCCTAAATGGTGGCTCCCGCACACATGCGCAGGAGTGACGTCATCGCGGCTGTTGCCAGTCACACAGCCGGAGTCTGGGAACCCAGAAAGGAGACCAGTGAATATGGAAGTGACAGCGCGCCACTGGAAGGCTTCGTTTTCAGGTAAGTTTAACATAATGGGCTAGTATGCTATGCCCATGATGACATCACCTTTCAGGTTATAAAAACAAAAAATACCCGGTGGTTTACTACCGCTTTAAGGAGCTTACAATCTCAGGTCTCTAGTTCATATGCATACTGTACACATATAGTGCCAATTTAGACAGGAACCAATAAATCTACCAGCATGTCATTGGAGTGTGGAAGGCAACACAAGTGCAGGGAGAACATGCAAACTCCATGCAGATAGTTCCCCTACAACAGGATTTGAACTGAGAACCTAAGTTAAGTCCTGCAAGGCAAAAAGTGCTAATCTTGAACCGTTTTCCGTCCTACAGCAAATGACACGCGTCTTCACACTGTCTCTTAGTACAAAATGGCTTCAGCTTTGTCTCCTATCAAAGGTAGAGCCCCCCTAACATGTTTCGTCCAGTAGAGGCTTGATCTACAATGGGCAAAACATGTTAGAGGTAGTTTATTCTATAGGTAGGAGTTTGAGCTGAAGCCATTTTTGACTAAGAGGAGCACATTATATGCTAAAGCAGTGTGCGGAGGTGTTCCATTTTGTTGTAGTTCTCAATGTTTTTTACAAGCTAGTATTCACCCAACCAGTACCTGCAAACATTGTAGCCAGTCAGCTGGGATAACAGATTGGGGCATTCAAGCTATATCAATTAATTTTGGTTTTTGGTTCACTATTCTTCCTACAGCATACATATGATGGCTTTACTAAGAAGTGTGGTTTGCTATTGGGTATCTTCTCCGGCTTCTGAAAGTGTGCTGGCTAAATGGTGACAATCCCAAAATTAAAAAGTGATTTTTTGGTAGCGATTATACAGGTGCTTCTGATATAAGAAAAAAACTGCATAGTGGGTATAATAATTTTAAACCGATAGACACGACTGTAAAAAACAGTAAAAGTAAAAAGCCTTTTTCAGGTAAAATGTTTACATGCTGCTTTGTGTGCACCGTAATGGAACAGAATCAGGGTTGCCAACTGTCCGGATTTTTACAGGCAGCTCGTAAAAACGGGCACTTTTTTTCCCGCCCATAAATGTCCGTAATAGCGGGAAAGTGCCAGTAAAAAAAGAGCGCTGTACTGGCGAGACAAGTGATGTATTAGCACAGAATGCAACATGACTTGGAAATTGTTAAAATGTGATTTTTTTGCTCAAAGCCCAACATCCATACAATTATAATAGGAATTTGTATTCTCAATAATATTTTTTAAAGTCAAATTAAATTTTATATATTAAGAATATAGCAGAAATTTGGATGTGCAGTCTTTACGACATATAGGCTCAGGGATCGTATGCAATGCGATCTTGCAATGCGAGCGTACCGTAAAGATTCACCCCTGCTGTTGTCCATTTCCCTTGAACAAATCAAGCCCATATACAGGAGAAAGAGAAAGACCTTATTTGCCCTATACAAAGTGTCTGTACAGCTTCATCCTGATCATACAGTTCAGTTCTGGCCACCAGTTCACAGAAGAGGATTTCCTGGAACATGTTCAGAAATGGCAACTCAATTAATAAGGGACACAGAGGACTTCAGCTGCAGGGGAAGGTTAATTGAGCGTAATCTATATATCCTTAAAATGAATCTGTACTCCATTTTAAACATTTAAAAGTAAAAGTTCCGTCTAAGCATACACACCACAAGATGTCTAGTGGTATTAGCAAAGAAAAAAAACTCTTTTGTGCACCTCTCTGATTTCGTTTGTTGTACTTTGTTGTGGCCAGATTTTCTTTAATGACTTGTATTATACTTACTTATCATTTTTGTGTCCAGGGAGAGTGTCCTAAAGCCGCGTACACACGGTCAGGCTTTTGCCTGGCCAAATCACATCAGAATTCCAGCGGAAAAATATAGAACATGTTCTATATCTAAACTCCGATCAAATTCATCAAAATTTCCAATGAAAAAACTCAGATGGGGCTACGCGCGGTCGCAAAATCCGATGGAAAAAGTCAATCTGACTTTTTCCATCGCAAATTCCGATTGTGTGTATGGGGCATAAGGCAGCCCCAGCCGCTGCTAAAATTGATCTTTTTGTGGTGGTCTATTTATTTGTCCAATTGAGCCAATTTAAAAAGCCATTTGTAAGTTCCACATTTAATCGGTCAGAGTTTACTGGAAGCTTACCACCAAGAAAAGCAAATACTGTTTAACAATAGAAACCTTGGGCCAGATTCACAGAGCAATTACGCCTGCGCAACAGAAGATGCGTGGTGTAAGTCTAAATGTGCGCGTGCGTTTCGATGCACGGCATCCCCAGAACGAGATACGCAAGAAATCTACTTTTTTTTGTCCAGCGTAATTTCGTTAGACAGGCGCATCCGTCCGCGCAAAACTGCGCTAGACAGACCATTGATTTGCTAGTCAAATATGCTAATGAAGGACTTACGGGCAGCGCAGGCTACGTTGGGGCAGCGCAACAGCAAAAGAACGTTGGGGCAGCGCAGGCTACGCAGTGTGCGCAACAGCAAAATGTCCTGTCTAAAATTAGACCATATAAAAGCTGGTCTAAAATTAGAAAAATCGTCTACATGTCAGAGAAAGCAACACTGTTAGTGAGGAGCTGAGCAGTCACACGTGTTGCACAACAATCTGTATGCCAACATGCCAGTGGCATCCATGCTCATAGCTATACTACTGACTTTAGATGAGCAAAGAAGGAGGAGGGCACTGAGGAGGGCACGGGATTTTTTTTTTTGTTTTTTTTTTACTTTTTATTTGCTTATATAAACTTTACAATTTAATCTAATATAATACAATATTCTTATCTGATACAAGCCCCTCAATCGTCACTTTTCACGGGAGAGGATATACTGCACACGCATAGACATCTATGGCATGAGTGATTCTGAGGTGTCTCGCATCTTCAGATTCACCCCTCATGCCATCATGGAATTAACCACAAGCTTGCAGAAGGACATCACCAGCCCAACACATGACACTACCCATGACACCCATGACAGCTACATATACAATCAGAGCCCCATCCCCACAGATTTCGAACAGAACATGTATGGTGACAGCTGGCTGGTTGGTGAGTAACATGGGTGGCAGGCATGACTGCCCCCCCCCCCCATGATGCACACATCACAAGGGACACATGCACTACTAACATCCTCCTGTCTTTTCCCTTCAAGGTGACTCTGCATATGCACTGGGACCCCATCTCATGACCCCATCTCATGCCAGCTCACATTATGCATCTTTGCACGTTAAACACACACATTAATCATGGCACAATGAGAATGCATGCATGCACACCACTGTGGTCCCTAGCACACACACTCCACATCCTCATCACATTGGATTGGCACAAGCCACCACAAATGAGGGTGACACCCCTTTTCCGGCAGGAATGTCACCCCCACATTCCCAAATCATACACAGAACCAAAGAAAAAAAAATGACCAGCAAAAAAAAAAATAAGCCCAGCAAAAATATAATTTTACAAAAAAAACAACAAAGAAAACACATAAAAGACAAAAATCACTCTGCAAAACAGTCCCCAAATATCTCAAAGACACGTCACAAACAAACAAACGCTAACAAACAACAGAACAAAAGCACCTTGCTGTATAGGAAGGGATACAAAGGGATGTACTTTTGCAAAGGAAGTGCGTTTGTGTCTGTCTATTTATGCTGTCTCTGCGTAGTTCTCTAATTTGCCCTAGTCCACTTCCAATTTCACTGATTGCGCCGTTCCCGAGTTGTGAGCTTGCGCACAGAGGTGCTGACCATGGTCTCCTTCAAGCGCGCATGCGCGAGCCGGCCGGCCCTTCATTTGCATGGGGTCACGGCTCATTTCAATGTAACACGCCCACGTCCTTCCCAATTTGTATTACTCCGCCTTACGCCTCTGAAATAACGTTACGCATGCGCAAATTTCTGCGTAAAAGCGACGAGAATAGGGTGATTGCACGGCTACATTGCGCAAGTCTAACGTAAAGGCGGTGCGCTACGCCGGTCCAATAATGCGCAGATGTACCTGAATCTGGCCCCTTGTGTATTCTAACATGAATCTTGGTCTGCTTTGTGTATTTCTTCTACATCTGTGCAGTAATCCAATGTGAAATATTGGAAGAATTGCCTATAATAAAGACTGGTCATGGTTGCTCTCTCTCCTTATGTAGGGTGACAGGTCTTGTGTCGATCCCCTCCTGTCGTTTTTTGTAGGCAGCCTGTAGTGGGTGGGGCTTGTGGGGCTCCTTCCACAGCTCTGCTCTCCATACAGGCTATGTACAACACAGTGATATTGTCACTGCTACATTTACAAGGTATTATCTGAGTTTGTAAAGGAATTTAGTGTAGTGTAGCGCAATCTGGATTTATATATTTTGTGACTATTGAGGAATATATCTTTTTTGTGCTCAGAGGTCAGCGGTATTAAACCCAAAAGCAAAAACGTAATATATTGTAGGTTACCAATCCTAAAATAATGTGGCTGAGGGTTTTTTATTTATACATTTTTTGGCCTTTTTACCTTTTGGAATAAAGGTTTTACTTAAATAAATGAAAACTGACCACTGTCAGGCCGCGTACACACGATCAAATCTATCTGCTGAAAACGGTCTGACAGACCGTCCCAGCAGACAGATTCGATCGTGTGTTCGGGCGAGCCGACGGATTTGACCAGCAGACAGATTTTAAAGCATGCTTTAAAATCTGTCTGCTGAGAACCCGTCGGACTGATATGTCTGCTGGTTAGTACGCTAACCAGCAGACATATCTGCCCGCACATGCGTCGAATGGATTCGACGCATGCGTGGAAGTGATTTACTTCCTGGTGCGGTGACGTGGCGGCGTCAACGTCACCGCCACGTCACCGTGCTGTCTGCTGGCGGGGATTTTGGTTTGATCGTGTGTACAGCGATCAAACCAAAACAGACAGCAGACAAATCTGTTCAAATCGGTCTGTCCGACCGATTTAAACAGATTCATTTGGTCGTGTGTGTACGCGGCCTCAGTGTTGAATATTTTTTTTTTTTTCAGCCCTCTGACTGATACTTTTGCTGGACCCTAAGGCCCCTTTCGCACATGGGAATCATTTTTTCCATCAGTTCAGCTATATTTTTTTAAAGAAAAAACGGATGAAGTTTACATCAGTTTTTACAGCTAGAGTCCTTAAAGCAGAGTTTCACAAGTATCTGTCGGGTATCTGTTTTTGACAGGTACCTGTCCCCACTCATGAGAGATCTCGCTGCGGCGAGATCACTCCGAAGTTCAACCACCCACCTTCGCGCATGCCAAGTAGGGAACTGGCCATGAAGCCGCAAGGCTTCACTGACGGTTTCCCTAAGGCCAATTTCACACTGGGCGCAGGAGGTGCATTGGCGATATAGTGATATTCGGCCGCTAGCGGTGAGGTTTTAACCCCCGTTAGCGGCTGAAAAAGGGTTAATACCGCCTCCACGGTTTTCCATTGCTTTCAATGGGAAGGAGCGGTGGAGGAGCGGTAAACACCCCGCTCCTTCATCGCTCAAAAGATGCGGCTAGCAGGACTTTTGGAGGGGTTCTGCTAGCGCACCGCTTTAGTGTGAAAGCCTTTGGGAAGACTGCATGGCAGAATTTTTTCAGGCGCTATTTAGGCAGTATTTTTAGCGTTTAACCGCCCGAAAGCCAATGGAAACTTTGGCTGGGTACATCGCGAGTTTACTAATATTAAAAGTCAGCAGGTACATTTGTATTTTCATAGAGATGCATTGATGACCGTTTTTCATTCGTCAATAGATGGATGAAAAGCAAACAGTTCACATGTGAAAATAAAATAAATAAATAAATAAATGGAGACTAATGCAGCCACCACACCTTAGAATTTGTAAGCTGCAAATAATTACAGTTTGTTTTTGGGTTTATTACCGCTTTAAGGCTAAGGTTCTTGCACTCATGCGAATAGGGCCGATTACAATTACCTGCAGGAGACTCAGCAGGGTTCCATGCAATTGGCTGAGTTTCCCACAAGTAATCATAAACGGCCCCATTTGCATGTTTAAATGGGTCTTTAAGACTCACCCCTCACTATCATTAGTTGTTTAAACAGTCAGCGCTGCATTGTGGTAGCAAGAGAAAAGCAGCGGCATACCTAGCATATTAAACACTGGGGCGTATGTTTTTTTTACAACCCCTACATAGCGGTAAGCAGCTATAAAAATGATTGGTGTCAGTGGAGGTACTGATATTTCAATGAACCCAGACAACAGCTAATTCCTGGATGTATCTGGGCTCGAGTGCTTCGGCCACCTATTCTAGGTTTACCACTGGAAGAGATTCACATGTTCCCCCATTCCTGAAATACCAAGTATTTCACCTGGCTCTGGTGGGCAAAAGGTATGGTGAGGGAGTGCTCAGAAGTGGCAAGCAACGCAACCGCGAAGGAGGGAGCTAGAGACCTTGATACTTTGACCTGACAGGTTCACTTTACATATTTTCATATTCTTAAAGAGCAGCAAATAAGTGTTTAAACAAGGCTTCACTAACTTCTATAACTACAGACTTTGTAGAGCAATTTATCCTTCATAAGAGAAATACTGACGTTCATCTCAGCACAGCACTCTAGTTCCCCCCTTCTTGTGGAGCCATCCGAATGATTCCAATATGTCCCTTCAGTCCACATCTAGAACCACTGGTGTATGTTGCAAATATATAATAAATATTATATACAGTAGCCATTTATTCCAAAATAGGTACAGCTGTCAGGTTTTTTAACTATCATCAGTGCAGTTTAGGGAAACCAGTAGGGCTTGGGACCCAACAAGACACTGACTATAACCATACAGGCTATCCAAAAAGAATCAAAACTCAATTAGTGTGTACCACAGTAAAGCCTTCTTAGAACGGAAGGTATTGACTTGCCTAATTCTATCATATACAAACGTAAAACCTTGGTTTGAGAGTACCTTGGTTTAAGAGCGTTTTGCAAGACAAGCAAAATGTTGTAACAAATATATACAGTACATGCGATGTCTTGATATAAGAGCAGCGTCATGTCACAACTGATTATAAAAAAAGAAGAGAGGAGCCTCTAAGTGTAGCAATATGGTTACATTTAATGAAGGTACAAAATTTAGAAACTGATTGCTACACTTATGCTGCGTACACACGATCGGTCCATCCGATGAATGCTAAAATTGATCTTTTTGTGGTGGTCTATTTATTTGTCCAATTGAGCCAATTTAAAAAGCCATTTGTAAGTTCCACATTTAATCGGTCAGAGTTTACTGGAAGCTTACCACCAAGAAAAGCAAATACTGTTTAACAATAGAAACCTTGGGCCAGATTCACAGAGCAATTACGCCTGCGCAACAGAAGATGCGTGGTGTAAGTCTAAATGTGCGCGTGCGTTTCGATGCACGGCATCCCCAGAACGAGATACGCAAGAAATCTACTTTTTTTTGTCCAGCGTAATTTCGTTAGACAGGCGCATCCGTCCGCGCAAAACTGCGCTAGACAGACCATTGATTTGCTAGTCAAATATGCTAATGAAGGACTTACGGGCAGCGCAGGCTACGTTGGGGCAGCGCAACAGCAAAAGAACGTTGGGGCAGCGCAGGCTACGCAGTGTGCGCAACAGCAAAATGTCCTGTCTAAAATTAGACCATATAAAAGCTGGTCTAAAATTAGAAAAATCGTCTACATGTCAGAGAAAGCAACACTGTTAGTGAGGAGCTGAGCAGTCACACGTGTTGCACAACAATCTGTATGCCAACATGCCAGTGGCATCCATGCTCATAGCTATACTACTGACTTTAGATGAGCAAAGAAGGAGGAGGGCACTGAGGAGGGCACGGGATTTTTTTTTTTGTTTTTTTTTTACTTTTTATTTGCTTATATAAACTTTACAATTTAATCTAATATAATACAATATTCTTATCTGATACAAGCCCCTCAATCGTCACTTTTCACGGGAGAGGATATACTGCACACGCATAGACATCTATGGCATGAGTGATTCTGAGGTGTCTCGCATCTTCAGATTCACCCCTCATGCCATCATGGAATTAACCACAAGCTTGCAGAAGGACATCACCAGCCCAACACATGACACTACCCATGACACCCATGACAGCTACATATACAATCAGAGCCCCATCCCCACAGATTTCGAACAGAACATGTATGGTGACAGCTGGCTGGTTGGTGAGTAACATGGGTGGCAGGCATGACTGCCCCCCCCCCCCCATGATGCACACATCACAAGGGACACATGCACTACTAACATCCTCCTGTCTTTTCCCTTCAAGGTGACTCTGCATATGCACTGGGACCCCATCTCATGACCCCATCTCATGCCAGCTCACATTATGCATCTTTGCACGTTAAACACACACATTAATCATGGCACAATGAGAATGCATGCATGCACACCACTGTGGTCCCTAGCACACACACTCCACATCCTCATCACATTGGATTGGCACAAGCCACCACAAATGAGGGTGACACCCCTTTTCCGGCAGGAATGTCACCCCCACATTCCCAAATCATACACAGAACCAAAGAAAAAAAAATGACCAGCAAAAAAAAAAATAAGCCCAGCAAAAATATAATTTTACAAAAAAAAACAACAAAGAAAACACATAAAAGACAAAAATCACTCTGCAAAACAGTCCCCAAATATCTCAAAGACACGTCACAAACAAACAAACGCTAACAAACAACAGAACAAAAGCACCTTGCTGTATAGGAAGGGATACAAAGGGATGTACTTTTGCAAAGGAAGTGCGTTTGTGTCTGTCTATTTATGCTGTCTCTGCGTAGTTCTCTAATTTGCCCTAGTCCACTTCCAATTTCACTGATTGCGCCGTTCCCGAGTTGTGAGCTTGCGCACAGAGGTGCTGACCATGGTCTCCTTCAAGCGCGCATGCGCGAGCCGGCCGGCCCTTCATTTGCATGGGGTCACGGCTCATTTCAATGTAACACGCCCACGTCCTTCCCAATTTGTATTACTCCGCCTTACGCCTCTGAAATAACGTTACGCATGCGCAAATTTCTGCGTAAAAGCGACGAGAATAGGGTGATTGCACGGCTACATTGCGCAAGTCTAACGTAAAGGCGGTGCGCTACGCCGGTCCAATAATGCGCAGATGTACCTGAATCTGGCCCCTTGTGTATTCTAACATGAATCTTGGTCTGCTTTGTGTATTTCTTCTACATCTGTGCAGTAATCCAATGTGAAATATTGGAAGAATTGCCTATAATAAAGACTGGTCATGGTTGCTCTCTCTCCTTATGTAGGGTGACAGGTCTTGTGTCGATCCCCTCCTGTCGTTTTTTGTAGGCAGCCTGTAGTGGGTGGGGCTTGTGGGGCTCCTTCCACAGCTCTGCTCTCCATACAGGCTATGTACAACACAGTGATATTGTCACTGCTACATTTACAAGGTATTATCTGAGTTTGTAAAGGAATTTAGTGTAGTGTAGCGCAATCTGGATTTATATATTTTGTGACTATTGAGGAATATATCTTTTTTGTGCTCAGAGGTCAGCGGTATTAAACCCAAAAGCAAAAACGTAATATATTGTAGGTTACCAATCCTAAAATAATGTGGCTGAGGGTTTTTTATTTATACATTTTTTGGCCTTTTTACCTTTTGGAATAAAGGTTTTACTTAAATAAATGAAAACTGACCACTGTCAGGCCGCGTACACACGATCAAATCTATCTGCTGAAAACGGTCTGACAGACCGTCCCAGCAGACAGATTCGATCGTGTGTTCGGGCGAGCCGACGGATTTGACCAGCAGACAGATTTTAAAGCATGCTTTAAAATCTGTCTGCTGAGAACCCGTCGGACTGATATGTCTGCTGGTTAGTACGCTAACCAGCAGACATATCTGCCCGCACATGCGTCGAATGGATTCGACGCATGCGTGGAAGTGATTTACTTCCTGGTGCGGTGACGTGGCGGCGTCAACGTCACCGCCACGTCACCGTGCTGTCTGCTGGCGGGGATTTTGGTTTGATCGTGTGTACAGCGATCAAACCAAAACAGACAGCAGACAAATCTGTTCAAATCGGTCTGTCCGACCGATTTAAACAGATTCATTTGGTCGTGTGTGTACGCGGCCTCAGTGTTGAATATTTTTTTTTTTTCAGCCCTCTGACTGATACTTTTGCTGGACCCTAAGGCCCCTTTCGCACATGGGAATCATTTTTTCCATCAGTTCAGCTATATTTTTTTAAAGAAAAAACGGATGAAGTTTACATCAGTTTTTACAGCTAGAGTCCTTAAAGCAGAGTTTCACAAGTATCTGTCGGGTATCTGTTTTTGACAGGTACCTGTCCCCACTCATGAGAGATCTCGCTGCGGCGAGATCACTCCGAAGTTCAACCACCCACCTTCGCGCATGCCAAGTAGGGAACTGGCCATGAAGCCGCAAGGCTTCACTGACGGTTTCCCTAAGGCCAATTTCACACTGGGCGCAGGAGGTGCATTGGCGATATAGTGATATTCGGCCGCTAGCGGTGAGGTTTTAACCCCCGTTAGCGGCTGAAAAAGGGTTAATACCGCCTCCACGGTTTTCCATTGCTTTCAATGGGAAGGAGCGGTGGAGGAGCGGTAAACACCCCGCTCCTTCATCGCTCAAAAGATGCGGCTAGCAGGACTTTTGGAGGGGTTCTGCTAGCGCACCGCTTTAGTGTGAAAGCCTTTGGGAAGACTGCATGGCAGAATTTTTTCAGGCGCTATTTAGGCAGTATTTTTAGCGTTTAACCGCCCGAAAGCCAATGGAAACTTTGGCTGGGTACATCGCGAGTTTACTAATATTAAAAGTCAGCAGGTACATTTGTATTTTCATAGAGATGCATTGATGACCGTTTTTCATTCGTCAATAGATGGATGAAAAGCAAACAGTTCACATGTGAAAATAAAATAAATAAATAAATAAATGGAGACTAATGCAGCCACCACACCTTAGAATTTGTAAGCTGCAAATAATTACAGTTTGTTTTTGGGTTTATTACCGCTTTAAGGCTAAGGTTCTTGCACTCATGCGAATAGGGCCGATTACAATTACCTGCAGGAGACTCAGCAGGGTTCCATGCAATTGGCTGAGTTTCCCACAAGTAATCATAAACGGCCCCATTTGCATGTTTAAATGGGTCTTTAAGACTCACCCCTCACTATCATTAGTTGTTTAAACAGTCAGCGCTGCATTGTGGTAGCAAGAGAAAAGCAGCGGCATACCTAGCATATTAAACACTGGGGCGTATGTTTTTTTTACAACCCCTACATAGCGGTAAGCAGCTATAAAAATGATTGGTGTCAGTGGAGGTACTGATATTTCAATGAACCCAGACAACAGCTAATTCCTGGATGTATCTGGGCTCGAGTGCTTCGGCCACCTATTCTAGGTTTACCACTGGAAGAGATTCACATGTTCCCCCATTCCTGAAATACCAAGTATTTCACCTGGCTCTGGTGGGCAAAAGGTATGGTGAGGGAGTGCTCAGAAGTGGCAAGCAACGCAACCGCGAAGGAGGGAGCTAGAGACCTTGATACTTTGACCTGACAGGTTCACTTTACATATTTTCATATTCTTAAAGAGCAGCAAATAAGTGTTTAAACAAGGCTTCACTAACTTCTATAACTACAGACTTTGTAGAGCAATTTATCCTTCATAAGAGAAATACTGACGTTCATCTCAGCACAGCACTCTAGTTCCCCCCTTCTTGTGGAGCCATCCGAATGATTCCAATATGTCCCTTCAGTCCACATCTAGAACCACTGGTGTATGTTGCAAATATATAATAAATATTATATACAGTAGCCATTTATTCCAAAATAGGTACAGCTGTCAGGTTTTTTAACTATCATCAGTGCAGTTTAGGGAAACCAGTAGGGCTTGGGACCCAACAAGACACTGACTATAACCATACAGGCTATCCAAAAAGAATCAAAACTCAATTAGTGTGTACCACAGTAAAGCCTTCTTAGAACGGAAGGTATTGACTTGCCTAATTCTATCATATACAAACGTAAAACCTTGGTTTGAGAGTACCTTGGTTTAAGAGCGTTTTGCAAGACAAGCAAAATGTTGTAACAAATATATACAGTACATGCGATGTCTTGATATAAGAGCAGCGTCATGTCACAACTGATTATAAAAAAAGAAGAGAGGAGCCTCTAAGTGTAGCAATATGGTTACATTTAATGAAGGTACAAAATTTAGAAACTGATTGCTACACTTATGCTGCGTACACACGATCGGTCCATCCGATGAGAACGGAGGACGGAGAAGCTGACTGATAGTCAGTCGTGCCTACACACCATTGGTTAAAAAAACGATTGTGTCAGAACGCGGTGATGTAAAACACGACGACGTGCTGAAAAAAATGAAGTTCAATGCTTCCAAGCATGCGTCGACTTGATTCTGAGCATGAGTGGATTTTTAACCGATGGTCGTGCCTACTAACGATCGGTTTTGTTTTATCGGTAAGAAATTGATCGGTTAAATTTAAAACAAGTTGGCTTTTTTTTAACCGATGGTTAAATAACCATTGGCGCCCACACACGATCGGTTTCGACCGATGAAAACGGTTCATTAGACCATTCTCATCGGTTTGACCGATCGTGTGTACGTGGCATTAGAGGTGCCTCTCTTCTCTTTTATAGCCTGTATAAAAAATGCTTTGATATACAAGCATGTTTCTGGAACGAATTATGCTTGCAAACCAAGGTTTTACTGTATCCCAAAAATAAGAGGATCGTGCTTCATCTCAGGACAGTGGGTGAAGCCTTGTAAATCATTCCTTGTAAGGTTGTATCTAATAGAGATGCAGATCACTTGGCTTGTAGGCCACTATAAGGCTACTTTCACACTAGGCGGACTCCATCGCTACAGAATCCACCAGCCCCCTCTGTCTTAGCAAGAGATCTCTCCGCTGAGCCGGCGGATGACAAGTCCCTCTCTGCTCACTGAGCGGGGAGGGGCTTGTGCAGCGCCGCTGTCTCCTATGGAGATATCTGATGAAAACGGACAGCATGTGACAGCTCTCACCCAATCCGTTCTGCCATGGACTGATGGGGACGTATCTCCATCCATCTGATTTAGGCGGATCGGGTCGGATGTCAGCGGAAGACGTTCCATAGGATTGAATGGAGCGGCCGTTTAGGTCCGCCGACAAAATCGACAGGCGGACCGGAACGGTCCGACCATATGAAAGGGGCCTTACACTTTAGGTCATAGATGTAAATACTATCTGAACAGGAGAACAGAAGGGTCCTTGAAGGCCATCCCATCTTCACAAACCAGCTGTACTATTAACAAGTAGAAGAATCCCCGAATCGGGGTAGGGTATGGGACTTTAGAGATGCAAAAGGAAAATATTTGGAATGTTGTATACATACATAACAATAATTTTCACCAAACCCACAGAACACCATGGAATGGTCAGAACATTGTTTTATAAATAAAAAAATGTGTTTATTAGTACAAAAAAACATAAATCTTAAAAATAACAAGAAAGGTGCTATTTTTACAGAGAAGCTTTTTTTGAACAACCCGTGTTATAGGTTCTACTTATTTCGCCCGAATACAGGGCTTCTTCAGGACCACACGGGCATGAGTAATCTACATAAAACGTATAAAGAGAAATAATCAATAATTTCAAATGATATTTCATCTTGAGTGTTTAACAAATGCTTCCTGTATTAAGTAATGATGTATGTTTAATTAACTAACTGTTATGTTTATTTGTCTTTTTAGACATTGATTATTTCTCTTTATACGTTTTATGTAGATTACTCATGCCTGTGTGTTCCTGAAGAAGTCCTGTATTCAGGCGAAACATGTAGAACCTATAACACGGGTTGTTCAAGAAAGCTTCTCTGTAAAAATAGCACCTTACTTGTTATTTTTAAGATTTATGTTTTTTTTACTAATAAACACATTTTTTATTTATAAAACAATGTTCTGACCATTCCATGGTGTTCTGTGGGTTTGGTGAAAGTTATTGTTATGTACGTATACAACATTCCAAATATTTTCCTTTTTGCATCTCTAAAGTCCCATACCCTACCCCGATTCAGGGATTCTTGTACCATAATCTCAGGGATATAGATGCACCTGGACATTATTATTTAGTAGTGCATGCTCTATAATTTATCTATGTTAACAAGTAGAGCTACCCGCCACATCTAAAATTGGGTGCCTTGTCTTGGGGACCAGACCACAATTTATAGGGAGTCTTTCTTTGCCAGATTACGTTAATTAAATATTGATTTTAACTGAATTCTTGAAGTGCACACACAAGGCCCAGCCAGGTTTAGGTAATTTCATGTTAAAGCGATGTGCGCTTCCTGACGTTTTCAGGATAACCAAGTCACAGTTCGGGAGTTGGGGCTGTACTGTCTGTGGGTGTGCTACACAACTGTTGGGTTGAGTTATTGTAGTTTACGTGAAAATACTTATAATGGTTTTGGGTTGAGTTTTTGTAAAATGTATGTGTTAATGCTTGTAATGGTTTTCCTTTCCTTTCTGTATCAAAATTCTGAGTCATATATAATGTAAAATGTTTGCAAGCATGCCCTTTATTGTTAAATGCATGATGTCAGATATCGCAATCAGTAACAAAGCAGAACAACTGCAACAAAGTAAATCAATCATTAGGTAAGCTGCATGTGCAGTATGTTGTAATGGGAGGAGCAATGAATGTGCAGAGTCCTAGAGTGATAAGAAACTTTGAGGTAGTTTAATTCTCCACCATCTACTTAAAACTGAAATTTAAGGCTTGGGTGGACTAAACTTTTAAGAATTCTCAGGGCTGCCCCTAGATCCGTGGGGGTGGGGCCTTGTTTGAAGAAGGTCAAGATAATTTTTGTACTATATGAGGTGGTAGTACCAGGATTTTGTCCTGGAAATTTGGGCAAATACTCCTAACAAAAAAAATGACAGATGCAGACCCCTGGACTGTTACTGACAAACATCAGCATGTTATTGGTTTCTGCACTGTCAGGTCACATGGATGTTTTTCTTCTTTCTCCTGTCACTCCCCTCCCCCCTAACATGCTGCTGTTTGTCATTGCACAGGCCCAGACAGTGACGTCCCCCTCAGCGGAGCCCCACTCCCAGGGAAGCAACCTTACAGCAGCGTCCCCAGGTGTGTGAGTGGAGCATCGTGTCAAGGCATTTGCTCACACAGTCCCTGCCCCCGCGGAGCAGAGCTTGTGACACCGATTCATTAGCACAGCGACCTTCAGAGCCTTGAAACCCAGCACAGAGAATTAAAAATACTAATTACTACACAGAGCATTACAGCATGGCGCTGATCTCTGTTCAGCACGATGAGTATCTTTCTGAGCCTGCCAGTTGTTAAACAAGAGAACCTGTCACTTTTCCAGTAAATTGACAGGCTGTATTTTACAAATCTTTTTTCAGGTCACCGTATGTCTTTCTCTCCTGTAAAAAAAACTCTCGAGAAATCCTTTCCTGAGAGCAACATGCAGACTTCCATGGATAACTTATTCTAATATCAATTGCCTGGCTGTTTTTTTTACCTTTTTTTTTACCATTACAATGGATGCTTCCATGTTACTGTCAGGAATGGTTTCCTAAAGAGTTCTGGGGATATTACTCACAGCAATTAAATAGATTTAAGCTTTCAAAACCTGTAAAGCAGATCAATAATTATATATCATTTTAAAGCTATGGCAGGGATCCATAAAGACAGGAGGGCTGAAGTACTTTGGAGAACATGATGCCCCAGGCCCCCTCCAGTTCTGGCCACTTGACAAAAAGCCTAGTTCTTTGGTGATATATTCTCTGCTGAAAAGGAAGGATTAGTCTAAACCAGGGGTCTCCATACTATCTTAACAAAGGGCCACTTTACTGTCCTTCATATTTTACGGGGGCCAGACTGTGGCCAGTGGGAGTAAACATTGCCCCATAATTGGTATTAAGGGCTAAGAATAGTGCCCCATCATTGGTGTCAGTGGGAGGAATTGTGCCCCATCATCTGTATCAGTGGGAAGAATAGTGCCCCATCATTGGTACCAGTGGAAGAAATAGTGCCCCATCATTTGTGTCAGTGGAATGGTGCCCCAGCAGTGGTGTTAGTGGGAGGAATGGTGCCCTATTGGTGTCAGTGGGAGGAATGGTGCCCTATCGGTGTCAGTGGGAGGAATGGTGCCCTATCGGTGTCGGTGGGACGAATGGTGCCCAGTCATTGGTGTCAGATGGCGGAATAGTGTCCAATTGTTGCTGACAGTGGGAGGAATAATGCCCCAAGGGTCAGGTAAAAGCAGGCAAAGGGCCACATCTGGCCCCTGGGCCACAGTTTGGAGACCACTGATCTAAACTGCTCTTTCTCTGCAGTAAAGATCACATGACCAGGAACATGGGCCTTTTGTTATGTGAGCTGCACTGGAGGGAGCCTGGAGCAGCAATTTATCCAAGACAGGTAAGCCCTTCTTATGTAACCAGCCCTGCAAGATTGTAAATATGGCTTTATGTGAATATAAATTGGCTTTAATGAAATAATCTATTTAGATGCTGTGTGCGCAGGCAATTTTATCTTGATATACTATTTATGTTTCTGCCCCAACTGTTATACTGAGCAGGATCCAAATTTGTAGGTGTTTTTCTGGGTGTCATGGGGTTAACTCACCCAACATATTGTAATATCGCTTTGGGACCCAGCAGTGAAATTTTCCCACTGGGGGTTCCCAGCTCCACCCATTGCAAATGGGTTTCTCCTTGTCCAAGACTTTACCGATATGTAGAACACTGCAGAAGCAGAGAATCTCCCTTGCCTAGTCTATTAAAAGCAATCCCTGGCATCTATGAGGACAAGGGGGATTTAATCTTTTGGCATCCAAATTAGTTTTCGGTGAAGAAACGCGAACACTGCAGTTGGGATGAGCAAAACTTTGATGCATCATGATAACACACAGAGCAGTGACAGATGAAATATCATTCGGGGACGGAGAAGGAGTGGGGGGTCCCTGTGGAAAATCTCAGGTTAATAGTCTCTCAGGTTGCAATAAAATGTATTAACTGTCACTACTGTGCGTATTACCCTGTGCTCTCTGATGGAATATGGATTAAAGTGTACCTGTTGTTTTGTTGCAAAGAGTAGGGAAGATGTGCAATGTGCTTCTTTCATTGAGAAGGTTTTGGTTATTTTGGAAAGACTGACCCCTTAAAACAAGCCATACCTGGTAAACAAGTGGATAAAAACTTCCATTCCCGATGCCTCTACAGCTTGGACTCCACACCATTCTTGAGAAATCCCTGTCTGAAGTCCAAAGGGAAAACAGTTGAGGAGTTTGGGGCTCCTGGGTCCCCTGCAGTGTTCACTGGTTCCTTCCTCTGGTCTTCACATCACTACCGAGCTCTTCAGACTTCAGACAAAGGTTTCTTGTAGAAAGAGCTGCATTCTGGCAGTACGAGCAGGAGGAAGGGTAAGTATCCACTTGCTTTATTTCTAGGTATGGCTAATTTAAATTGTGATAGATAATAGACAGGGTCACTTTAAAGGGCTTGTAAAGGCTCGTCTTTTATTTCCTTAGGTTCCTTTAAAGGGGTGTTCCACCCAAATGTAATGTTTATTAAAAGTCAGCAGCTACAAAAAGTGTAGCTGCTGGCTTTTAATAAACAGACACTTACCTTCTCCACATTCCAGCGACGCGCCGACCGGGGCTCCGCTCCTCCCCCCCCCCCCTCCCCGGCCGGCATCCTCATTGCGACTGTGGGCACCCGGCCCTGACAGCCTTCGGCTTCACGGCCGGGCACCCACTGCGCATGCGCGAGCCGCACTGCGCATGCGCGCGTGGCCCGCCGCTGATTGGACAAGCGATCGTCTAGGACCTGTCAGTGTCCTAGACGATCGCCAAAGGGAGGGGCTGCAGTAAGGCGATTAGGCCTAATCGCCTTACCAGCTCCTCGGCGGAAGCAGGAAGTGGGACAGGAATTCCCACTCCTACTGAAGCCCCCACTCCCCCCCAAAAAAAATTACATGCCAAATGTGGCATGTAAGGAGGAGGGGATTAAGCGGAAGTTCCATTTTTGGGTGGAACTCCGCTTTAAGCTAGTGCATTGTTGGTTCACTTACCCTTTCCTTCGATTTCCCTTCTAAATTTTGTTTTTCTTTGTCTGAATTTCTCACTTCCTGTTTCTCCTCAGTAAACTTACCCCCATCATTTGACTGGGGGTTAATCAGCCAGAACACCTTACTGAGGAGGAAGAGGAAGTAAGAAATTCAGACAAAAGAAAACAAAGAAAAAAACATTTAGAAGGGAAATCAAAGGAAAAGGTAAGCGAACCAACAATGCACTAGCTTAAAGGAACCAATTTAGAAAATTAAAAACAAATCTTTATAACCCCTTTAAGCCTTAATTACTGAAATGCCTAGAGATATTTTGCTTATTCTGGCTTGGAACAAGCATGCAGCCAGTAAAGTCTGAATTCTCATCCCTCCAGGAATAGGATGACACCCCCAGAGCCGACCCTACCCCTTTAAAAACAAGTTAGCAATGGCAGCAGCTCCAATAAAAACTCCAAAGTGCAGCTTTGTATTTATAAAAAAATAAATTCAATTAAAGTGGTTGTAAACCCTTACATATACCCAGCAAAGTGACTGGTCTCAGGTGACACACAAAGATGAAACAAATCCTCCTACATAAGTCGTACCTGTTTATCTGCAGTCCTTCAAAGTCCAGAATTTATAAAGCTTATATGAGCTGTGACAAAAGGGGACAGAGAGCTAAAGTTACACTATGCAGATCTCAGTGAGGAGAAACAAAGAAGGGTGGCGACACATCCAGGAATTAAAATCAATGAATTTTATTGAAGATCTATAAAATCATAGGAGTGTGACACATAGGTATCCAAAAGGTGCTCAGTGGACGCGTTTCACACAAACGTACTTACTCATAATAGGAGCATGATACATAACGATCCAAAAGGCGCACAGTGGACGCATTTCACACAAACGTACTTACTCATCATAGGAGCATGATACTTAACGATCCAAAAGGCGCACAGTGGACGCGTTTCACACAAACGTACTTACTCATCATAGGAGCATGATACATAACGATCCAAAAGGCGCACAGTGGACGCGTTTCACACAAACGTACTTACTCATAATAGGATAACAACAAGAACTAGGAATAACCAAGCCTACTTACCGACCAGCTAGCAGAACAACCAATTAACCTGTCTAACAATGTGCGTTAAAAACAGGGGTTTTGTCCGCACGCATTTGCAAACGCATGCGTGAGCCACAGAGCCGCGCCAAGGCACCCCATAATTCTGTGGTCCTAACACTAACAGTGAGTGTCCTCACAATGGAGGCACATGCATTTTAATGGATAGATAGGGGCAGGTGGACTGAAGGGGAGCCACCCCTCCTTAAAGGTACAGAAGCACACCAAGCACCCAGCATATAGCACAATGGCTGCAAAGGTGTTGGTGCACTGCTGGACCAAAATAAACACCACAGGTGAAACAAAACGTATCCACCGCCCCCATCTATGGCTGGCAATCACAGTAAGTAGCAATGGAAGGCTAAAGCAGATAACAACAAGAACCTGGGGAATGCCCAGGGAATAACCAAGCCTACTTACCGACCAGCTAGCAGAACAACCAATTAACCTGTCTAACAATGTGCGTTAAAAAAAAATCCATTAAAATGCATGTGCCTCCATTGTGAGGACACTTACTGTTAGTGTTAGGACCACAGAATTATGGGGTGCCTTGGCGCGGCTCTGTGGCTCACGCATGCGTTTGCAAATGCGTGCGGACAAAACCCCTGTTTTTAACGCACATTGTTAGACAGGTTAATTGGTTGTTCTGTTAGCTGGTCGGTAAGTAGGCTTGGTTATTCCCTGGGCATTCCCCAGGTTCTTGTTGTTATCTGCTTTAGCCTTCCATTGCTACTTACTGTGATTGCCAGCCATAGATGGGGGCGGTGGATACGTTACTCATAATAGGAGCATGACACATAACGATCAAAAAGGCGCACAGTGGATGCGTTTCACACAAACGTACTTACTCATCATAGGAGCATGATACATAACGATCCAAAAGGCACACATTGGACGTGTTTCACACAAACGGACTTACTCATCATAGGAGCATGACACATAACGATCCAAAAGGTGCACAGTGAACGCGTTTCACACAAACGTACTTACTCATCATAGGAGCATGATACATAACGATCCAAAAGGCACACATTGGACGCGTTTCACACAAACGTACTTACTCATCATAGGAGCATGATACTTAACGATCCAAAAGGCGCACAGTGGACACGTTTCACACAAACGTACTTACTCATCATAGGAGCATGATACTTAACGATCCAAAAGGCGCACAGTGGACGTGTTTCACACAAACGTACTTACTCATCATAGGAGCATGATACATAACGATCCAAAAGGCGCACAGTGGACGCGTTTCACACAAACGTACTTACTCATCATAGGAGCATGACACAACGATCCAAAAGGCGCACAGTGGACGCGTTTCACACAAACGTACTTACTCATCATAGGAGCATGATACATAACGATCCAAAAGGCACACATTGGACGCGTTTCACACAAACGTACTTACTCATCATAGGAGCATGATACATAACGATCCAAAAGGCACACATTGGACGCGTTTCACACAAACGTACTTACTCATCATAGGAGCATGATACATAACGATCCAAAAGGCACACATTGGACGCGTTTCACACAAACGTACTTACTCATCATAGGAGCATGATACATAACGATCCAAAAGGCACACATTGGACGCGTTTCACACAAACGTACTTACTCATCATAGGAGCATGACACATAATAATCCAAAAGGTGCTCAGTGGACGCGTTTCACACTGATGAGTAACTACGTTTGTGTGAAACGCGTCCACTAAGCACCTTTTCGATCGTTATGTGTCATGCTCCTATGATTTTATGGATCTGCAATAAAATTCATTGATTTTAATTTCACATGGATTTCTCTGGCAGCGGTCCCGAGAAAGGCAGGCACTCACCCGGATTCATTCAGCAGTATTTGAGATCCTGCAAGTGGCTTGTGAGCGGTGTGTACCCAACTCTCTCTTCTAGGAGAGCTCCTACAACTGATTGGAGGGAAGGGACACACCCCCTTCACATAGCACACATGAACAGAACTGAAGCTGTCATCTGGCACTCCCTCCCCTGTCACCTTTTTTTTCTCTTGGTGTCAGGAAAACTTTTCAGAAGTTAGTCATGCAGATAGCAGAGGAACAAAGCAGCAGTCAGAAATGACACTTGTTGCTCTAAAAGGATATGCTTTGTTCATATTTCATGTCTGATGTTTACAACCACTTTAAATGTGTTTTTAAAGCTGAACCCTGAAGAAAAAAAAGATTTACCCTTGCAATAAGTCCCCCTCCCCTATGCAAGGGTTAACTGCTTGTTTTTGCCAAGGGGGAGATAAATAAGGAGATAGATTTACTGTACTCACTCGCTCAATGCTCTCCTCCACTGGCCAGTGCTCTGGATTGCGGGCAAGCCCTCTCCATCCTTCAGAACAATGCAGGACTGTTGGTCCTGTATTGTACAGGATGGTGTCAGAGAGCTGTAAGTAGTAAGTAGTAAGGTAGATACATCACCTTATTCATCATCTTGTAGGGAAAATTAGCTGTTAGCTCTTGTAGTGAGAAGGGATGGGCTACTATAAAAAAAAAAAAATGTCCCCAGAGTTCGGCTTTAAATGCAGCTCATGTAAATACCTAAATTTGTCTTTGTATAAATCTCACGTACAACAACATTTAGGCTTCATTTAGATGTGTGTTTAAGGGGGGGGGTGGTAAAAATACATGGTGGAGTCACGTTTTTGACGGCTGCCAACCGCCCCCCTTAAGCTGCTATAGGCAGCAGGTGGGGGTGTTTACATGCTGAAGTCGCTATGCTTCGTGACTTCGGCAAAGTCTCCAAAGTAGTGATTAGTGGGTGGCAAGCCCGTAGAACGTGACACATTCAGCAAACAAGGAAGCACTTGTGGATAAAACAGGCAGCGAGGAGGCGCCACATCGCTTCCTCACCGCCTGTCAGTAGCCTCTGAAGCACAATCGGAGCGTGGCTCATGCTTCAGAGGAAATGTAGATTAACAGCATGTCTAAATTTACTCTTAGGCCCCTTCACACTGGGCGCGGGAGGTGCGCTGGTGGTATACCGTCATTTTTGCCGCGATATTTGGATGCTAGCGGTACGGTTTTAATCCCCGCTAGCGGCCGAGAAAGGGTTAAAACCACCCACAAACCGCTGCTACAGCAACGGTTTGCGGGCGGTATAGCCGCACTTTTCCATTGATTTTAATGGGCAGCAGCGGTAAAGGAGCGGTAAACACACTGCTCCTTCACTGGTCCACTGCGGCTAGCAGGACTTTTGGAAGGGTTCTGTAGCGCACCACTTCAGTGTGAAAGCCTTCGGGCTTCCACACTGAAGACTGCAGGGCAGGATTTTTTTCAGGTATTATTTAGGTGCAATTTTTAGCGCTAAACCGCCTGAAAAACGCCTTGGTGTGAAAGGGGCCTTAGAGTGAGGGAGAGATGACACTAGGAGGCTGGCTGCATAAGCATGTGCTAACAAGAAGCATACTCACAGGAGGAGAGAGCAGAGTGAGCAGAGAGTGGAGCTCATCAGTCTACTTCTGGTTTTTCACTGTGCACTGGAGGGCAATGGCTAAAAGGCTATGGAGGTGACCAGGCTGGATCCTTTAGCTGCAGTAGAGATAAGTCAGGTCACCAACCTGGTTCTAACTATTTCTTTTTCGGTTTTCACTGGAGATCAGCTTTATGAAAAAGAGATTTGATGTGAGATAGTTTGGTGGGCTGGTCACACATAACTTTCCTTCAACCTAACCTCCTTTTAGAGTATATTTTATTAACTCTTCTGAAGTACACCAAAACCTTCCTCATTGGCAAGACCATGTAAAGGATCGGTGCCACCAATCCGCTTTACTCTAAAGTGTAGTTGAACTCATAACTTTTGGCTTCATATATACTTTAATGACTAAACAACAAGTATATTTTAAAAAGTCAGAGCAGTGTTATAGGTGTTATTGTAGCAGCTGTCGGTGCTAAATACACAAGACCTCAAATATTTGCCCTGTGGGAATGGGGGTTTCCAATACACCATAGGAATGAAATGCCAAATTCTTGACATACATTATATGCAATGTATGCTATCCAACCAATACAGATTGCATGACATGCTTTGTATATAGGAGCTATCCATACTTTCTCTAGCATAGCCTCAAATACAGCTGCAAATAGAGGTTTCACAGGCTCCACCTGCTGGTCAGAAAGAGTAGTGAAGCTGCTGCAGTCTGGATGTCAGTGCCATTCTATAGCTCAGCTTGAAAGATGATTATGAGATCTTTCTCTAGTGTCATCCACATGCATAGCTAAAATATTAGTCATGTAGTAATCATAAAATCAACTGACAGAGGCACTCACTTGAGGTTTAAAATTCATTTCTGCATAATAAGCCCTGCTGGGTCATCTGGTAAAGGGTCTATAGGTCCCAACATGCCCTGGCAGCTCAGATCACATGCACTGAGTGTATCAGTTTTTATACTGAATACACAAGTTGGTTTTAATTTGACATCATTCAATAAACAAATAAGATCTGAGCCCCGCATGTCACCTCCCATCTGAGATCTGTAATCTTAATTATCTTATATCTCTGCATGCAGGAACATTGTGTTCATATGTATCATTAAAAAGTATTCATATGCAATTCACTATATACATGAATCATATATAACACAGTGCATGGTATATTCTCTATATTACTATATATGTATGCAATAAAAATAAACAAATATTTACTTTACTATTTTGTGTGTATAGAATTTTCTGTGTAGTGATGCATAGCTTTTGTTTTTTCTTTTTTTATGCAGTTTTTATTATTACAGGTATTTATATAGCAGTCCATGCCCTCATGGAACTTACAATCTAAGGTCCTTATGGCCTCATGCACACTGGGTGACAAAAACACCCAGTGTGCCTGTACAGTGGCCCCTCCATGTTTAGAGTGGCCTCTAGTTCTGCCTCTACACTCCATGTTTGACTATGTGGCCATGTGTACATATCGTGTTTCCGCAAAAATAAGACCTACACCGAAAATAAAAACTAGTGTTATTTTCCAGCAGGGCTGCAATATAAGGCCAACCCCGAAAATTAGAAATTAGAAATAACATTATTTTCCAGGAGGGCTGCAATATAAGCCCTACCCCGAAAATAAGACCTAGGGCCAGATTCAGGTAGAGTTAGGCTGGAGTTTCAGTGATACTCCAGCCTAACTGTCACTTTGAGCCGGCGTTTTTGTTTTCTGTAACCAGAAAACAAGAAACGCCAGGTTGGAGTTCCTATACGTATACGCTGTCGTATCGGAACTTCAATTTTAAAAATGGCGCGCGGGGCGTTCCCGCTGATTAACGCCGAGAATATGTTAATCAGCGTGAATCGGAAATTCACGATCGTATTCGGGCGCGACGCAGTGACTTTCCGACAGTTCCGTAATAGATACGCGGCGTAAAGATAAAGCAGCCCCCTGGTGGAGTATCCTATGTTAAGTATGGCCGTCGTCATCGCGCCGAAAAAAAAAAAATTTGAGTCGTTTGCGTAAAACGTCCGTGAATGGGGATTGACGTCATTGACGTTCACTGACAGAATTTGGAGCATGCGCACTGACAGTCGACGCATGCGCAGTACGTTTGCCGCGGGATCGCGCATAGTTAACATAATACACGCCCCCTACCCGCCCAATTTGAATTCCGCCAGCTCATTTTCGTTACGCCGCTGCAACTTTAGGAGCAAGTGCTTTGTGAATAACAGTACTTGCTCCTAAAGTTACGGCGGAGTAACGTAAATGAGAAACGTTACTCCAGAATAAAGAAGCGCCCATCTACCTGAATCTGGCCCCTAGTGTTCTTTTCCAGGAGGGCTGCAATATAAGCCCTACCCCGAAAATAAGCCCTATTTTAAAATGCTTGTAAAATCCTATAATCCACTCTATTACAGTATTATATAATGTACAATGTGTGTGTTTCTGTAATATAATTGCGGGAAAGAGAGCTCCAGCGAGTCCTATCAGCGCTATAACAAAGGTATTTGGTACAATTATTCTATAGAAACACACACATTGTACATTATATACTACTGTAACAGAGTGGATTTTACGATTTTACGATTTTACAAGCATTTTAACTCAATTCACACTGGGGATTCCTGTCAGGCAGGGAGAGAGAGAGGGGGGGAGAGAAGACAGCACATTTCATGGTAAGACCTACTCCGAAAATAAGCCCTACTGTGTCTGTTATAGCCAAAATTAATATAAGACCCGGGCCTTGTTTCGGGGAAACGCGGTAAGCCTTAACAGGCACTTTGAGGCAGGAGCATTTAAAGCTGGGTTCACACTGCAGAAGTGTGTTGCGTTCCTGTTCTCTGTTTCAGGAACGAATCAGGGCCAAATCTTTCCCTAAATTTGGCCCTGAAACTGAGCCAAAGACGCACAGGACACCTGTGCATACCGCTCTGCAGCCGTCCTGGAGATGTGTGAACCGGCTACAGAGAGCCGGTCACATTCTACTGTCATGCGAATTGGATGCGGTGAATTCCGCATTCAATTCGCAATGGTGTGAACCCAGCTTAAAGGTAGAGAAAAAACGCATCACTTGCTCGTTTGGGAGAGGAACATTTAGGCAGAAAAAACATTGGCTGTGCCATGTACATGCATGTAGGTACATTTAGCACTTGAAATTTCTTTCATTTCAATGGCCATAATAAATTAATATTCTGGCCAATTAAATGAATGAACACTCAAATGCCTGTGTATCTAAATGCGCCCAAATGCATATACAGAACGCAGCTTTAGACACATCTTTACCACAGCTTTTATCCTGCCAGGAGAAAGGTGTTCTGAGACGCTGGGCAAATGCCCAGTTTGCAGAAGGCCTATCTCACGCGTACATACACACATACTAGGGCCAATTTAGACAGAAGCCAGGTGACCTGAGTCTTTGGAATATGTGAGGAAACCCACATAAGCACAAGGAGAATATGCAAACTTCATGCAGATAGTGTCCTGAGTGGGATGTGAACTGAGGACCCCAGTGCTGCAAGGCATCCATCCCTCCTTCTATCCATCTGTTCATCCATCCCATTCTTTCTTTCAACTGCCTTTTAACATTTGTCATTAAAAGCTATTATATGATATTGGTAATTGTGTTCCCAGATCTCAAGTTAAAGCGGAGCTCCACCCTAAAACTTCCGCTCATTGGATTCCTCCCCCCTCCAGTGCCACAATTGGCACCTTTCAGGGGGGAGGGGGGACAGGATACCTGTCTTTGACAGGTATCCTTTCCCACTTCCGGGAGTCCAGCCCCAGCCGTGACGTCACCGCGGGGCTCCCTCCTCCCCCTCCCCTGGCCACCGGGCTAATAAGAGAGAGGAGTGGGGCCTCGCGCATGTACATTAGGGTTCCCGGCGTGAAGCCGAAAGGCTACACTGCCGGGTTCCCTTACCCGCAATGGTGGCGGCAGTGTAGCCTTTCGGCTTCATGCCGGGTACCCTACTGCTGACATCACTGGACTCCAGGACAGGTAAGTGTCCATTTATTAAAAGCCAGCAGCTGCAGTATTAATTTTTTCCTCCTCTTTAATGGTCCCTTATGAGTAGGGAAGGTTTAGAACCTCTTGTTTAATTGCTGACAGCGTCCCCATTGGGTACATTTCGTTATTACAGGTATTTATAGAGCTCTGACAATTAACACAGTATTTAACATGCTGTATATTGACATAAGTCCCTGCCCTTGAGGAGCTTACAAAGGTCCCTATTTTGTATGCATGCATACAGACACATACAAGTTCAATCTTGACAGGTGCTAATTAACTTACCAGCGTGTCTTTGGAGTGTGGAAGGGAGTCCAAGCCTTGCAGGAAGGACATGCAAGTTCCATGCAGACAGTGATCTGATCAGAATTCAAACTGAGGAGGACCACAAGATTGGATGGCATCCATTCCTCCTTCAATCCATCTATTTATTATCTATCCTTCCATCAATCTGTTCATCCATCCTTCCTACCCATTCTTCCTTTTATCTGGCTATACCTCATCCTTTCTTCTATCTATAGTAAGCCGCGCGTCTCTGGCAGCATCCCACCATTGCCCATTCACACTTTAGCACGCGCTTTGTGTGGTAAAACACTGTTAGGTGTGAATGGGCTCATATATAGTTCCTATTTAAAAAACACACTCCGGCTGGATTCACACTTATGTATTCTTAGTGCTTTTAGCATTTTGCAGATTTGCACTACAGAACATGTTCCATAGGAAACAATGGTAAATGGACTGTAGTGCGAGGGTCAGATTCAGATACAAATGCCTATCTTTAGGCGGGCGTAGCGTATCTCAGATACACTACGCCGCCGTAACTTACAGCGCCAGGTTCCTTATTCAGAAACAACTTGCGGCGTAAGTTACGGCGGCGTAGTGTAAATGTGTCGGCGTAAGCCCGCGCAATTCAAATGTGGAAGATGGGGGCGTGATTTATGTAAAATCATCGTGACCCCGCGTAAATGATGTTTTTTTTGAAGGGCGCATGCGCCATCCGTGGACCTATCCCAGTGCGCATGCGCGAAAATCACGTCGGAAATACTCATTGATAACGACGTGAACGTAACTTACGTCCAGCCCCATTCCCGAATGATTTACGCAAACAACGTAAACGACAGAAAATTTGAAGCTGTCCTGGCGTCCATACTTAACATTGCCTGCGCCTCATATAGCAGGGGTAACGTTACGCCGGAAAAAGCCTTGCACAAATAACGCAAATAGATACGCCCGGCGCAACTACGTTCGTGACATACGTTACATATTCGATGTGTAAAGCGACAAAAGCGCCACCTAGCGGCCAGCGTAAATATGCAACTAAGGTACGACGGCGTAAGAGACTTACGCCACACGTATCTTAGCTAAATTCCGGCGTATCTTGTTTTCTAAATACAGAAAAAAAATACGCCGCCGCATCTTAGAAGTTACGCGGCGTATCTCGATATACGCCAACGTATCTTGTTTCTGAATCTGGCCCCAAATCTGCAAAATGCAAAAAGCACTAAAACTGCATAGGTGTGAACCTGGCCTAAGGGCCTAAGCACACTTATCTGTTTTCATGCAGCAGTAGAAATCTCAGTCTTTCCTGTGTAGTTAGTTCACATCTATGCACTACAGTTTAGTATAAAAGGCAAAGAGAAATCATATGGACTCATTCACACTTGTGCGTATTGCTTACCGCATGTGCTGCAACGCACACAGAACATTGTGAATCCAACATAAACTGCACATATAGATGTAAGCAAGCCACTTAGCAAAGAATGTTGTTTCCTCTTGAAATACATTTTCTTGTTGTAAAATATATGTGCTTTAGGCCTCATTTACATAGGCGTAATATGGCGTACGCTTGGGCAATATGGTGACCACTTGTCCCGGATTGCCCGGGACAGTCCGGCATTTTGCAGGTCTGTCCCAGGCACCTTAATTCCAGGACAATACAGTGTCCCAGAATGAAACTGACACATCCACCGCCCAAGCCTAACTAATGACCCCAAAAAAGGCCACCACATCACAGCTTTACTCACTGACAGTACTTGTCCTGACCGGGAATGCATAAAGGAGCACAGTCCCTGCCCCCTGCTTGTGATTGGAGAAATCATAAATCCCGCCTCTTGTGTCCAATCACTGTGCTGTGATTCGTTACAGCACAAGCTGATTTTTGGGAAGGGGTGTCCCTGAATGGTAGTTTGGAAATGTGGTCACCCTATTGGGCAAGGGCCGTGTTTGCCCGCCCAGGTGTTCTGTGCATCCCCATGCAGGCAGTCCCATTTATTTAAATTTGTATGCAGTGGCTGCACAGACACAGCCTCTGCTTCCAGTTTTACAGGCGTGCGGGTGCACGTGCAAGGTTCTGCTCATACAGCTGTCAAGTTGGGAGCAACAGCCGTGTTCGTGCAGCCGGTGCCTCCCAATTTACTAGAACTAGGACTGCTTGCACAATTATAGATGCATGGAACACCTGTGTATCCCGTGCGTGCAAAAATTGTCCTCATGCGGATGTATGCTATAGTACACTTATGTGAATGAGGCCATACGGCTGGAAACGGATGGGTGAAAAGGCTCTAACCGGCAAAGGCTCAGCCCTGGTTTAATTAGAGCAATCCTAAGGACACCAGTACGGCCTCTCTGGCTAAATAAATGTGTATCTTATGTGTGCATATTGTGTATTGTATATCATTGTACATTTGTACATTTTGTTTGTAATGTTTTAGATGTTCTTGTTTTCTCAATCTGTTTGTCTTTTCTTACATGTATATGTCTGCATATGCATGTTTTTGTTTCTTTGCTGCATACATATGTAAATAAACGCATGTTGAATGATTCTTTGTGTGTTTTGTGACCGCTAAGTGCCTAAATGTATAGAAGTATCAGTGTACTGAAACATTGTATACATTTGTACATCTGTGATTTGATTTGTAAGCGTGTGTACAGTGTTATTCTCTGTGTTAGAATCATTAGAAAACACATGGGAAGATCTATGTTCATCAGTCAATACATGCACACAGGTCCTCAATGAGAGCTTCTAATGCTCTGGTAGAATTGGAATGTATAATGTTGCTGGGGGAGGGGAGAGGAAGAACATTGATGATTGTCTCCACTGAGTCGTGTAATTATTTAGCATATTGCAGCTATCAATAAATATCAATTGGAAGAATGATGTGAGAAGTTGCACTGTGCAGATCAGCAAATATGATTGGAAAATATTTCAGAAATGCATTTATTCAAAGTGCAATTATGGGTACAAACATAAAAATAGAACAGATAGTGAGGATAACATGCATCTTACAGAAGAAATGAAGACATACATAATACAAAGACTATACAGATAATTAGACAGGGCATACCAATGATACCCAGAAATTGAGTCAAGAGACGTTAATGCTCTCTCCATAACAACAAGGATCTATTCCTGACCTATTCCCACAATGCAGGCACACTGAATGATCCAGAAACATTTATATTTGAACACTTCTGTTTTAAGATGGTCACCCAATTTCGGCATTCAATAGAAGATGCTGGCCTTCTTAAGATAGATGCCTGGAGCTCATAATCGAGCACAAATTAGTCCCTATTGGTTTCCTATCAACCTGAATAAGCAGCACAGCTCTACCTTCAGGTTGACAGACAAACTGCAGCCCAACATTTGCCTACATTCTCCCCTCTTAAAACAGAACTTCATACAAAAGGGGAGGTTACACTTTTCTGCCTTCCCCTTACTTGCGGTGGGAAGCCGGCTGTAAAAAGCCGCAAGACTTGATAATGCCGGGGACCCAAAGACCAGGCGAGGACAGCACTGGATCCCTAAACAGGTAAGTGTCCTTTTATTAAAAGTCGGCAGCTACAGTATTTGAACCTGCTGACTTTAAAAAAAAAAAATTGGGGGGTAAAAGAATGAAGATCCTCTACAAAGTATGACCAGGAGTCATATAAACTAGCATACATAACAACAACAGTGTTTACAAAATATCAGTCAGAATAAATGTCAGGTATAAGTTCTCTGGTGGCACTTGCATATACTTGGGCCCCATCGTCCACCTCATTGTCCAAGGTGGAGCATCTTTGAGAGGAGACTCTAAGGCCGCGTACACACGATCGAATTTATCTGCTGAAACCGGTCCGACGGACCGCTTCAGCAAACAAATCCGATCGTGTGTACGGGTGAGCAGACAGGTTTTTCCAGCAGACAAGTTTTAAAGCATGCTTTAAAAATTGTCTGCTGGAAACCCGTCCGTCCAACATGTCCGCTGGTTAGTACACTAACCAGCGGACATATCTGTCCGCACATGCGTCAAATGGATTCGACGCATGCGTGGAAGTATTTTTACTTCCTGGTTCGGTGACGTGTCAACGTCACCGCCACGTCACCGCGCTGTCTGCCGGCGGGGATTTTGGTTTGATGGTGTGTACAACCATCAGACCAAAACAGCCCAGCAGACATATCCGATGAAAACGGTCCGTTACAAATAAAGCACTATATCCTAGTGCATAGAAAGTGGGTATATGACAATAAAAGACCAGGTAGGTGGCTGTCCTGACATCAAAAAGAAGCCCCCCGCACGGATATCGTCCAAAGGCTGAAGAAGTCCTGTACCTTTGGACGATACTCGTGCGGGGGGCTTCAGTACCAATAAAAATCGCAGATCGCTGCCATTTCTAGTAAAAAAAAAAAAGAATAATAAAAAAGAATAATTCTGTCCCCTTTTTTTTTTTGTAGGCGCTATAACTTTTGCGCAAACCAGTCGCTTATTGCGATTTTTTATTTTTTTTTACCAAAAATATGTAGAAGAATACGTATCGGCCTAAACTGAGAATTTTTTTTTTTTAATTGGGATATTTATTATAGCAACAAGTAAAGAATATTGTATTTTTTTTTTCAAAATGATCGCCCTTTGTTTATAGCGCAAAAAATAAAAACCGCACAATCGATCAAATACCACCAAAAGAAAGCTCTACTTGTGGGGAAAAAAGGACGTCAATTTTGTTTGGGAACCACGTCGCACGACCGCGCAATTGTCAGTTAAAGCGACGCAGTGCCGGAAGCTGAAATTTCACCTGGGTAGGAGGGGGGTATATGTGCCCAGTAAGCAAGTGGTTAAGAACGAGAAGTCCATAGATACAGAATAGGAAGAGATACTGAGAATTACACCCAGCTTAATGGACAAAAGAAGTGCTACTATGTATCATCCATTAATACAGAATAGGAGATATACTGAGAATTACACCCAGCACAATGGAATAGAGAGGTGCTACTGTGTAGCATGATAGCATCCATATACAGTATACAGAATAGAAGAAATACTGAGAATTACACCCAGCATAATGGCCAAAAAAATTGCTACTGTGTAGCATCCATAGATACATAATAGGAGGGATACTGAGAATTACACCCAGCATAATTGACTAGAGAGGTGCTACTGTGTAGCATTCATATATACAGAATAGAAGAGATACTGAGAACTACAAAAAACATACAGGACAAGGGATGCACTACGGTGTAGCATCTATACAAGAATTAAACTTGCCATATACCAATAACATTTTGTGGAAATTTTAAAATTTTGGAAACGTTTCTTTGATTTCCTATTGGCTAATGGGGTCAAATCGATGTTTGTTTTCAACCAAGGTGACGAGAAAAATTAAAAGGAGCATTGAAATTTTTTCTCAAATGAAGTACTAATGCCGCGTACACACGATCATTTTTCGGGTTGTAAAAAACAGCGTTTTTCAGCCTCTAGAAAAAACCTGGCGACATACAACACGTACAACGGCACTATAAAGGGGAAGTTCCATTCGGATGGCGCCACCCTTTGGGCTGCTTTAGCTGATTTTGTGTTAGTAAAAGACGATTCGCGCTTCTCTGACTGTTACAGCGTGATGAATGTGCTTACTCCATTACGAACGGTAATTTTGCCAAAACGTGCACTCCCGTCTCATAACTTGCTTCTGAGCATGCGTGTTTTTTTCACGTCGTTAAAGCCCACACACGACCATTTTTTACAACCCGAAAAACGACATTGTTTAAAAACGTCATGAAAAAATAGAGCATGTTAGATTTTTTTTTTTTTTTTCGTTTTTCAGAACCCGAAAAATGCTCTGGAGCCAACACATAATCGTTTTAAATTACATTTTTTTTTTTTCGTTTTTTACAACCCGAAAAATGATCGTGTGTACGCGCCTATGCGGCATAACTGTGAATATAGTTTTCGTTCAGGAAAAATCGTACATATGCAGGACTGGATAATATTTTTAGGGCTTTCAGTCCAATTGACTTGATGGCAAAATGAAATACTCTGATGAACAATTTTTCAGAATTTCCATTCAAACTAAATCCCAGTGGTGTATGGCCAGGTTAGGAACAGTGATGAGAATTGCAGTCTTTCATTTGAAAGTTGCTATGCAGTGAACTGTGTATGTGTTACGGTGTCACTGGGTTTCCAGATCTGCTCTCTCTCCTGGTCTCTCAGTATAGCATTCCGTCTTCCGCCTCAATGCCCTGTCAGCAAATCCTACCCATCGTGATCTGCCCCCGGGCACAAGAAAGCAAAGACTTCAGAGCTTCCGTTTAAATTCACCTCCCCCTTCCACCCCGCCAGTGTCCTAAGGCACAACGATGTAACACTAATGTAGCCTGCCAGCTGCTGTGCCATGCACAGAGCGCCAGGCTGACTTGTGTGCCAGGCTCAGGACGAACTCTCTCTACTGCATACTCATGTATTAACCCTTTTGTCCAATACAGCACTTATTAAACTTAAGGTTCAACTAAAAAGAAAGCCTAACTTTGAAGAACACTCTAAGTAAATCAAGACTGCTATATGTTTATTAAAAATACAGTTTTTCCCTATTGTTGTATTTTCTCCTCCTGGACTTTTCACATCCTGTAGGCCAGGGGTAGGCAACCTTTTTTGAGCACAGTGTGCTAAAAAATGTTTTAAAAAAAACTGAGCGTAACGATTTTATAACAAAAAAATGTCAACTTCACACTCTCAATCACAAATTTAGTTTTTTTATAAAGTAAATGCTGTAAACTACTTTAGTAGTGAGAAATGAGCATCCTGCACTTTCACACCTCAGAACAGCCCCAATTCCTGCAACGCCACACCTTGAATCACTGTCCCCCCTGCAAATTTGTTTCACCACTGTAACCCCCTGCCCATCTGCCCCACTACTGTAACCCTCTGCCCATATTCCCCACCATTGTAACCCCCTGCTCATCTGCCCCACCGCTGTAACCCCCTGCTTATCTGCCCCACCACTGTAACCCCCTGCTCATCTGTCCCACCACTGTAACCCCCTGTTCATCTGTCCCACCGCTGTAACCCCCTGCCCATCTGCCCCACCACTGTGACCCCCTGCCCATCTGCCCCACCACTGTAACCCCCTGCCCATCTGCCCCACCACTGTAACCCCCTGCCCATCTGTCCCACCGCTGTAACCCCCTGCCCATCTGCCCCACCTCTGTAACCCCCTGCCCATCTGCCCCACCACTGTAACCTCCTGCACATCTGCCCCACCACTGTAACCCCCTGCCCATCTGCCCCACCACTGTAACCCCCTGCTCATCTGTCTCACCACTGTAACCCCCTGCTCATCTATCCCACCACTGTAACCCCCTGCCCATCTGCCCCACCACTGTAACCTCCTGCACATCTGCCCCACCCCTGTAACCCCCTGCCCATCTGCCCCACCACTGTAACCTCCTGCACATCTGCCCCACCACTGTAACCCCCTGCCCATCTGCCCCACCACTGTAACCCCCTGCCCATCTGCCCCACCACTGTAACCTCCTGCACATCTGCCCCACCCCTGTAACCCCCTGCCCATCTGCCCCACCACTGTAACCTCCTGCACATCTGCCCCACCACTGTAACCCCCTGCCCATCTGCCCCACCACTGTAACCCCCTGCTCATCTGTCTCACCACTGTAACCCCCTGTTCACCTGTCCCACCACTGTAACCCCCTGCCCATCTGCCCCACCACTGTAACCCCCTGCTCATCTGTCCCACCACTGTAACCCCCTGCTCATCTATCCCACCACTGTAACCCCCTGCTCATCTATTCCACCGCTGTAACGCCCTGCACATCTGCCCCACCACTGTAACCTCCTGCACATCTGCCCCACCTCTGTACCCCCCTGCTCATCTATCCCACCACTGTAACCCCCTGTATATCTGCCCCATCACTGTACCACCCTGTTCTCCACTCCCACCATGCACTGATGTAGGACAAGAAGGCATGGCTCGCAGTCTCCGCTCTAATTTATCAAAAGGTGTTCTATCGGGTTGGGGTCAGGAATCTGTTCAGGTCCGTCAAGTTCCTCTACCCCAAACTTGCTCAGTCATATCTTTATGGGTCTTGCTTTATACACTGTTCAAAATCATTTGGTGGAGGGAGATTATAGTCCGATTAGTACAGATCATAGTGGGGTTAGAGACACAGGGTGATTTACACAGAGGGTCGGGGATGTTTGACACAGATTTTCCAGAGCTCTCCAAGGTAAGCTGAGTTCCACAAACCCCCCACCCAAAGTGACTCCTGTGACAGGTTGTTTTTCAGGGGTTGGGTTTGGCCCCTTAGTTCCAAAGTGAAATCTTAAGGCATCAGCATACCAAGACATTTTGGACATGTCATGCTCCCAACTTTGTAGGAACAGTTTGGCCCCTTCCTGCTTGAACATGGCTGTGCAGCAGTGCACAAAGCAAGGTCCATAAACACATGGATGAGCGAGTTTGGAATAGAAGAACTTTACTGGCCTGCATGGAGTCCTGACCTTAACCCTATAGAACACCTTTGGGATGAATTAGAGCAGAGATTGCGAGCCAGAATTTCTCGTCCACATCAGTGCCTGACCTCACAAATGCACTTTTGGAAGAATGGTCGAACATTCCCATCCACACACTCCATAACCTTGTGGACAGCCTTCCTAGAAGAATTGAAGCCGTTATAGCTGCAAAGGGTGGGCCAACGTAATATTGAACCCTATGGATTAAGACTGGGATTCCATTAAAGTTCATGTGTGTGTAAAGGCAGGAATCCCAATACTTTTGGTAATATAGCGTATTTTGAATTGCTCTTGCTTGTCAGTTTCTTGTGCCAGCAAATGCTCCAAGTCCCGTATGGGATCGAGTTCAATTGTCCATTCACCAAGCATGATTTAAAGGGGTTGTAAAGGTAAAACATTTTCCCCCTAAATAGCTTCCTTTACCTTAGTGCGGTCCTCCTTCACTTACCTAATCCTTCCATTTTGCTTTTATATGTCCTTATTTCTTCTGAGAAATCCTCACTTCCTGTTCTTCTGTCTGTAACTACACACAGTAATGGGAGGCTTTCTCCCTGGTGTGGAGTGTCATGCTCAACCCCTCCCTTGAGGAAGGAGGGGGCGAGCAGGAGAGTCAGGACGCCCACTAACACACAGCTCCTTTCTCTATCTGCAATGTAGAGAGAGTCCTGACTCTCCTGCTCGTCCCCCTCAAGGGAGGGGGCAAGCACGACACTCCACCCCAGGGAGAAAGCCTTGCATTACTGTGTGGAGTTACAGGCAGAAGAACAGGAAGTGAGGATTTCTCAGAAGAAATAAGGACATTTAACCACTTAATACCCGGACCTTTATTCAGGTAAAGGACCTGGCCATTTTTTGCGATTCGGCACTGCGTCGCTTTAACTGACAATTGTGCGGTCGTGCGATGTGGCTCCCAAACAAAATTGGTGTCCTTTTTTTCCCCACAAATAGAGCTTTCTTTTGGTGGTATTTGATCACCTCTGCGGTTTTTATTTTTTGCGCTATAAACAGAAAAAAAAAACTATATTTTTTACTTGTTGCTGTAATAAATAGCCCAATTTTTTTCAGTCTAGGCGATATGTATTCTTCTAAATATTTTTGGTAAAAAAAAAAATCGCAATAAATGTCTGGTTTGCGCAGAAGTTTTGCGCTTACAAAATAGGGGACAGAATTATTATTTTTTATTATTATTATTTTTTACTACTAATGGTGGCGATCAGCATTTTTCTCGTGACTGCGACATTGTGGAGGAGACATCGGATACTTTTGACACATTTTTGGCGCCCTTCACATTTATACTGCGATCAGTGCTATAAATATGCACTTATTACTGTATAAATGTGACTGGCATTAAAGGGGTTAACACTAGGGGGTGAGGAAGGGGTTAAATGTGTACCCTGAATTGTGTTCTAACTGTGTTTGGAGGGGGGTGACTGGGGGAGGTGACCGATCTATGCTCCTATGTACAAGGGACACAGATCGGTCTCCTCTGACAGGACATGGATCTCTGTGTTTACACACAGAGATCCACGTCTTGTCCCTGTAGCCGCCGATCCCGAGTGCCTGGGGGACATCACGGCCGCCAGGCACGCGCATCGGCATCTCAGCGGCCTGGCGGAGCGCAGGCCGTAAAAACACGGCCAGTTAGAGAAGTAGAACCACCCTGCGGCCGTACAAAGTCGTACGGCCGTCGGGTAGTGGTTAAAGCCAGGTAACGTTGGGGCCCATCCGTAGGATGGTGCACATGTTACTGTCTCTTCAATCTGTATGCGGTTGATGACTTTTGGGCTGCTAAGTAAGGACAGCCTCTACTCTACTGCCATTAATTGCGGATAGTAATAGGAAAAGCACATTTGGTTCTGCTCCTGGTATCCAGCGGATCCAGTCCAGAAAGCCTGGCAGTCTGTTGTACCCGATGGCTTGGCCCTCGTGATCAGGTCTCCACAAGGTTCTGTTCTCACTAGTGTAGGCACTCACATGGCAACAGGTCTCTCCAGCTCTGGTCCCAGCACAATGAAAGACCTTTCTGTGTCTCATTTCTTAGACTATGGACATAGCATACGGTTCCTGTTCCAGCTCACCAGCCCTCCATGGCTGTCTCTCTAGTGCAGAACTGGCAAGTCCAAGCAGCAGGCCTGCACTGCTCTGGTCCCTGGTCTGGTGACTCTCTGGGGCTTAGTCTCTTAGCTCTCCGGGTGCTCAGAACCCAGCATCGGGTTTGCACACTCTGGTTCCTGTACTTCTTTATCTCCTCTCTAGCTCCACAGCTGGGAAAAGGTCTCTCTCTCTCTCAGCTTCTAGTTGCAGGGGATCCCTGGATGTTGAAGTCTGCTGCCCATTGACTGCCCCTGCGCCAGGTTGCACCCACAGGACTACATGTCCCGTTTCCTCAGCAACTGCCACTTCATCTGCTGCTGATTTGCTCCTCACTGCTGCAACCACGAGGAGGCGGGGGGAGGAGGAGCGAGCACACAGAGCCTGCGCTCTTCAACACCTTGGCAGCGGCAGAGGAGGAAAAGGGAGAAGAACAGTTACAGCCTGCTCCTCCTGAAAAAAACAAGTTGCTCTCTTGATTTAAAATACAAACATCTTCCTCTTTCCGTATCATCCTTTGCAAGAGGTATTGTGTAGTTGACAAGAAGAGATCTTAGAAAGCTGATAACATTGTTTAGGATTTTATTTCAGTGCACATGAAGTTTACAGGGGTGTTCCAGTCATTTTTTATGTTTATTAAAAGTCAGCAGCTACAAAAAGTGTAGCTGCTGGCTTTTAATAAACATACACTTACCTGCTCCACGTTCCAGCGATGCGCCGGCCGGGGCTCTGCTTCTCTCTCCCCCTCTCCGGCCGGCGTCTTCATTCATAGTGTGGGCACCCGGCCCTGACAGCTTTCGGCTTCACGGCCGGGCACCCACTGCACATGCGCGAGCGGCGCTGCGCCATCTAATTGGACGGGTGATCGCCTGGGACCTGTCACGTGTCCCAGGCGAACACCTACAGGGAGGGGCTGCCAAAAGGCAATATGACTATTCACCTTAGCAGCCCCTCGGCGGAAGGAGGAAGTGGGACAGGAAGTTCCACTCCTCCGCAAGCCCCCACTCCCCCACCAACAAAAATTACATGTAAGGGGGCGAGGAGTGGATTAAGCGGAAGTTCCACTTTTGGGTGGAACTCCGCTTTAAGGATACTGGATTTGTATCAGGATCAACAGGATCTGTATACAGTCTCAAAAAAGAAAATTAATGCAATCACCACAACAAAGGACTGCCTAGCTAAAGTATGCTCTTGGGTTAAGATATGCTTTATTCGTATTGTATTACTGCAGCCCTAAAATGATATTGTGTTCCAGGTGAACAGAAGAGTGCAAGGGAGGATCAGGGCATAGTGTGTTATGTTATGTACCATGTACCAGTAAGTGCACGTGCTAATTTAGACAGACAGGCAGTTAATCATTGCATTATAGTGTCCCTTGAGGCAATGGTGGTCTGCCCATTTTCCTACAAGTTGAAGTCTACCCTGTGTCTCCTTGCGTGATTATCGCTTTAATTATTTTCAATAATGTGTCTCTGACCTCTGTCTGTGATTTCCATTCAAGGCTGGGGGCTGCATTTTGTCAGCCAGCTCGAAAATTAAAATTAGACTACAAGCCATCTTTATTCCGAAGCCTGGAGAGGCTGGGCTGTGTACACATGTATTATGAAATTCCAGATGGCAGCTATATTAATAGATATAAAATATTCAGGCTCATCGCCTTGTACGGAGGGTATGGCACAAATTTAATCAGCTTATCCAAGTCCTTGGCTTTTCTAAAAATATTCTGTCACCTTAACTCTTTTGCGTCCAAAGGGTTATATGCAGCAATCGTCTGGAAATTCTGGTGCCCAAACCCAACTGTCACTGCCGATGTTTAAGTTTAGACTCTTCCCAATACATGAAGTCTTGATGGTTGTTGAGAAGTTATAAAATTCTCATAAAAAAAAATAAAAAAAAGACATGCGGATCATGTGCCAAGCACAGACCTGTAAAACTTAAAATGGATCTAAATCCAATCATTAAAATCTCATATAAACTTTAAGGCCGGTTCACACTGGTGCAACGTGTGCTCCTTTAACAGGTACATCCTAAAATATAGAGTGACAACTGTCTCCCACAAACGTTCCTAAACTGCCACCCTGTCACATGCATCTATTGTGGAGACATAGGTGTGCGCAGCCTATCGCATTAGGGTGTGCACCCCAAAGCCCAAACACACACTACCGATGACTCACTATGTTCATTCAGAAAGGGAAGGGGCTGGTAAATTACATATTTATTGGCCCCTGACCCACTCCTAAAACATACCAGCAGCAACAGCCGATAGGAGAGGAGGGAAGCTCTCAGCGCTGCGGAGGGAAAGATGGGAGCCAGGGCAGTAGGGGGAATCTGTGCTGCTCAGGGTGATTAGAGTGTGCCTGGGCACACCTGGCACACCCTGTGCACACACCTATGTGTGGAGACTACACATTGCACAATGTGCAGCCTCCTCTGTAAAAAGCTGTAGGCTGCAATGCCTGCCCACGGTCCACCACATACAATGCAGGGTTAATAGCCCTGCATTGCACATAGTGATGTTGAGTCTCCACCCACAGAATGGAGCATTAGGGAGAGAAGGACAGCACTGGGGTGCGGAATCAGGTAAGTAATAATGCCTGTTTAGATCCCCAAGATAAAATAAGCATTTAACCCTTGTAGTGCATGGGATTCCACTGCAAGGGTTGTTTAGTTCACATTCCCAGAGTTCAGCTATTGGTGTCCGTTTATGAAGCAGTGAAATCTATTCACTGCTTCTTTCTCCGGCATTCACAGTGAAGATTTTTCTCCTCTGTGTGCCGGTTTATGAAGCGGAGAAGATCGCTTCACCCTTGGAGGAGTGAAGTTATCTACCAACGCTTCAAACAGTGGAGAACGGACCAGAAATTCACAGAAATACAGAGATGTCAGTTTATTAGGCAGTGATAAATTATCACCGCTCAGTTCACTGAAAGACAGCGTGGTTAATGTAATTAAAATAACGAGTCCCCCTTCTAATATATATATGAATACACACACACACATTATATATACATGTATATACACACACAATATATATATGTACATGTACACATTATATATATATATGTATACACATAAATATTACAGAGGGACATGGTTACAGTGTTGGGGGGTCTGAACGAGGTAGAAGGAAGTTAAAAATCTTCCTCCTTCCTCTTTAGAACCCCCGGGATTCCCTCTTCACTCCCCGCTTTACCACCTCTGATTCTGACTCAGATCGCCAGTGAAGAGCTCAGATCACAGCTTCATAAACTGGCCGTTTCGGTGTCAGTCTATGAGACTTCACTGTGTGTGGAGATAATCGGCGGGAGAACAAATTCAAACACTTCTCTCCCCCCGATTATCTCTGTTTCATAAACTGTTTATGGGCTGTGGTCAGTGGTGATTCTTGGGATCACCGCTGTTCACTGCTTCATAAACGGACCACTTAATGTTACAAATGGTAATGTGTAATGATTATCTGCATACAAGCATACAACATTAATGCAGCCTTTTGGCTGCCTGCAACCTATACACAAAGGTTGGGCTTTGCATATACTTTAAGTTGAGCTGAAGATCATTGATAAACTGAAATCTGAACTCCAGGCACAAAACATTCATTGACCCTAGGTTCACATATGTGCATTTCTGCGGGCCACATTTGCGCGGGCACGGCAGCCCATTCATTTTAATGGGCTGGTGTGCCTGCGTTTTCCACAAAAAATACATGGGCTATTCAGAATGAGTGTCAGCCCAGCATATTTTTTACAGAGCAATGCGTTTTCCATGTGGGTGGTCGCGGGCTAGGGAATTGCTGTGATTCCGGCAGAGTTGTGAACCAAGCCTTATGTCGCGTACACACGTTCGGACATTCCGACAACAAAACCAGGGATTTTTTTCCGACGGAATGTTGGCTCACACTTGTGTTGCATACACACGGCCACACAGATGTTCTCGGAAATTCGAAACGTCAAGAACGCTGTGACGTACAACACTATGACGAGCTGAGAAAAATTAAGTTCACTGATTCCGAGCATGCGTTTAATTGACTCCGAGCATGCGTAGGATTTTTGTGCGTCGGAATTGGCTACAGATGATCGGAATTTCCGACAAGAACTTTTGTTGTCGTGAAAATTGAGAACCAGCTCTTAAAAATTTGTTGTCGGAAATTCCGACAGCAAATGTCCGATGGAGCATATACACGGTCCGCTTTTCCGACAACAAGCTCACATCGAACATTTGTTCTCAGATATTCCGACCGTGTGTGCGCAGAATTACAGTGGAACTAAGTGGGGCTATACTTACCTTTCCTTCAATGGTTCCCATGCCTCGCCAGCACCAGCACCTTCTCCTGGGTGGCAGTCTTTAGCCGCCTTCATTGGCCAGCGCAGGATAAATCATTCCTGTGCAAAGGTAAGCTGTGGATGAAGGGTGCAGGGGGGTGCAGAGGTAAGATGTGGATTAGGGGTGCCAAGGTGAGCAAGGGATAAGGAGTGCAGCGATGAGCAGTGGATGATTAGTGCAAGGGAGAGCTGTGGAAGAGTAGTGCAAAGGTGACGCACTTTATTTCAGGTTGCAAAATGGATCAATTGGGAGTGAAGAAAAGTCCAACTTCTGCTAAAGAAAACAAAAAATGAAAACCACATGTTGTATGGTGAATAATCAAATCACCATGGAATGAGTGAAGGGAAATGTTGATTAACTAGTGTGTATGCTAGCTGCAAATATACAATCAATCATGAAAATGAAAATTGCAAAGTTACTTTTTATTGTTCGGTTAGCAGTGACATGGCCCCTCTCTGATAATACATTACAGCTAAAAGAATCTTTTTATTTGTGTGGCAGTGATGAGTCCTGTGGTAAGACGTTGCTCTGCACCGCCTGGGACATTCGGGAAGACAGCCAGACAAGTGGGATCACATTGAATCAGCCTGGAGATGAGGAGGTGGTGACCAAGGCCAGTCTGCACCATACAGGCTCTCCAGTGAGAATGCCAAAAGGGAAAAATACAGCCACTTGTTCGCACGGGAACAACAACGACTATGAGCTGTCCTTGGATCTCAAGAACAAACAGGTGAGAGGCTCCGGTTGATAGCCAAGAGTTGCATGTCCGAGGCTCCATTCACATTTGCGTGCATGAGGCGTAAATTACTAACCAAAAAAAGCAGATTTTTCTATATATTTTTTTTTTACTGAAGAATTTACAGCGCTTGTTTCCGCGCCTGTGTGCATAGGCACATAACAATGAATGGGCTGTATTTTAGCTCAGTAAGAAAAAAAAATCTGTACTGACTGAGCTTTTTTAAGCTGCAGTGTGCAAGAGGCCTAACAATAGGGAACTGGGAGGCCTGGTTCCTAATCAACTAATTGCTGTGATAGCCTGTGATTGGCTATCACAGTGATCAGTCACTGTATAGCGGTCCCTTGTGTTTTATTCTAGCTTGGACATGTTTATCATATGTTATGTTATGTTTATCATAATATGAGGTGATCCACAGTATAAAAAGTGAGAAATCCACCCCTTCCCCACATAACACATCCTGGTAATATACAATGAATCAACTCATGTTATGATAAACATAACATAACATATGATAAACATGTCCAAGCTAGATATGTAAATAACCAGTCACTCAAAGCAAGGAGAGAGAAACTGACTTTTTATTTAGACAGGTTTGTATCTGTAAGTTTGTTCATTTTCACTGAACAATACAAAAGGATTGATCAGAGCTGGATTAACTCTGTGTGGCAAGACTGGGCACAGATGATAGGAAATCTTATACTCTACTTTGTGACATCAAAAAAAGGAGTCAACATAAATGCATTACTGACATGCAACATTATACAGCCTCTGTATAAATTTTCAGAAAAGCGCCACCTTTTGGCTGAGATGATGTCACCAGTCTGCTGCAGGCAGAAAGGGACATTTCCACAGTCTCTTCTCATCTTAGATCTGACAACATTGTAATCGGCCACTAGTTGGGAGGCTACAGCAAGGGTTGATCTGTGTGCAGTTTTTCTAAACAGATCCAGGGTTTACATGACTGGGTCATCTGAAAAAGCATGTTAGTCTAGAAAGTAGCTAGTGATCCTGGATGATGTCTAAACAAAGAAAAAATCTTGGAGGAAAGAAAAGCAGTTGAAGCTGTTGTCAGACCAAGGGAGTGTTAAACTGACACATTACTTAGCACAAATGAATGTACCATGAAACATTATATCTGATGCTAAGTCTGCTTTAATGGAGTATGGCTAAAGATATTGGAGTTCTGTGCAGGCAGAAGCAATGATTGACCTCTGCCTCATAGTCTCTCCTGACCTTCTTTGCTTTTTCTTCTGGAATAATATAATTTCCAAAAGCCCGATGGCAAAAAGAAACGCTGAACTCTCTATGCCATCTAGAAAAATGTGATTTGTATCTCTTGCGTCTTTGCTGCATTACAGTTCATACCCTCTGAAATTAAATTTTTTTTCCCCCCCATCAGCTTTTAGCCAGCATGGTCATCACGTGAAGTGTTTTTAAGCTGCCACTTCAGAAGACAACAAATGTCTTAAAAGAATGTTTATAAGGCTAACATAAAATGATGGCTTGCCTTAGTTAATGCCCATATGTAATGCTGAGCCTCCATGATTGAAGCCAGGAAAGCTGGAGTTCAGCTTCAAAGCTCCAGCTAAAATACTTTAATTTATGTAAAACAGGAAGGGTTAGAGCCACTGTCAGGTTTTCCTTGCCATCATTTTGCCTATGAAGAGGTTTTCCACACTTCCTGTTAGGTCAAAACACTATGGGCCAGATTCAGGTAGAGTTACGCTGGAGTATCAGTGATTCGCCAGCATAACTCACACTTTGAGCCGGCTTATCTGTTTTCTGTATGCAGAAAACAAGATACGCCGGGATTGAGTTCATATACGAGTGGCGTAATTGTATTTCGCCGTCGTATCGGAACTGCAATTTTAAAATGGGCGCTCGGGGCGTTCCCGCTGATTTACGCCGAGAATATGTAAATCAGCGAGAGACGGCAATTCACGATCGTACGCGGGCCCGACACAGTGACTTTCCGACGTTTCCGTAAGCGATACGCGGCGTAAAGAAAAACATGCCCCCTAGGTGGAGTATCCTATGTTAAGTATGGCCGTCATCATCGCGTCGAATTTAAAAAGTTTAGCGTCGTTTGCGTAAAACGTCCGTGAATGGGGATTGACGTCATTGACGTTCACTGACAGAATTTGGAGCATGCGCACTGACAGTCGACGCATGCGCAGTACATTCGCCGCGGGATCGCGCCTAGTTTAAATAATACACGCCCCCTACCCGCCCAATTTGAATTCCGCCGGCTCATTTTCGATACGCCGCCGCAGCTTTAGGAGCAAGTGCTATGTGAATAACAGTACTTGCTCCGAAAGTTTCGGCGGAGTAACGTAAATGACAAACGTTACTCCATAATAAAGATCCGCTCTCCTACCTGAATATGTAGGACAGAGAGAATCACAAAAACACATTTTTAAATTGCTTAAAATGTTTTTCTTTGCTGTGTCTTCCAGTCCCCTAACAACTTATTGCCATGGTATCAAAGAACCACAAAATTAGGGTAAATCCATCCACAAGCAAAAAAAACCTTCTAAACCTTCCCTACACAATTCGAAATTCTCTTGTTCCACTTTATATAATTATTGAATTGACAGAGTCAATTTTATTTTGTTGCAGATTGAAATGTTGGAGCACAAGTATGGCGGTCACCTAGTTTCCCGAAGAGCCGCGTGCACTATCCAGACTGCTTTCCGTCAGTATCAGCTCAGTAAGAACTTTGAAAAGATCCGCGACTCTCTCCTCCAAAGTCGACTGCCTAGGCGTATCTCCCTGCGGAAGGTGCGAGTGCACAACCCTGATAACTTTGCCTCTGCTGAAAAGGCTCTGCTTGAGAGCTACAACCTGATGGGCATTCCCTTGGTAAGATCTCCTTCACTTCCAGCCACTATCAGTGGGGCATTAACTGAACTGGAAGACTCCTTCACCGAGCAGGTACAATCTTTGGCCAAATCTATCGACGATGCTCTTAGCACGTGGAGTCTGAAGACCTTGTGTGCCTTTCCAGAAGCTGGCTCTTACCAGATCCGAGAGACTTTCATGCAGCAAAATCCAGAACTGGAACCATCAAAACTGGAAGAAAGAGAAAATGAGGAGGGACAGTTAGGGACATTGCCGAAAAGCAGCAGTACATTGATGATGGCTTTCAGAGATGTAACTGTTCAAATAGACAATAACAATATCTCGGTCTCATCATCTACTTCTTTGTCTATGTCCAACTGTCTTGCAGGCACTCAAAATCTAAAACCAGAAGAAGATCGGGCTGGTGGAGAAAGCATTCTAGAGCCTCCTTATCAGGAGGAACCAGCAAATGAGTCTCTGCTTGTTCAGAACTCCTTCCCGGAGGTCAATGGGGAAGGGGTGGGGAAAGAGCTAGTTGGGCCTGTTCAGGCTGAAACAGAACCAGCTGACCTCTCAGAACAGTTGAGCAGCAGTAGCACGTCTACCTCAGCAAAGTCTGTGTCGGAGGTCTCTTCTAAGGAGGCCTTGCAAGCCATGATCCTCAGCCTTCCTAGGTACTATTGTGAGAATCCAGCCAGCTGTCGCTCTCCGACTTTGTCAACGGACACCATGAGGAAAAGACTCTACCGCATTGGACTCAACCTCTTTAACATGTGAGCAGAGGCCAAGGGCTAATTAGCTATTGGCAAACTTGCTATAAGTTTGGCAACAAAGTGAAATAAATAACTTCAAAGCAGTTATCTTTGTTTTGGATAGAGTAGAGAATGTGCAAACCCCTGGGTTTTCCTTTTTGTGTCTGTGTCCCATTGGAGAGATTTAAAAAATTCCCACACAGTAGTAGTAGCTGTAGCAGTAGTAGAATGTTCTCTTGCCTCAGAAGCAGTAAAACGACAACTACAAGACCACCAGCGTAAAGTGTTCATAAGATACTTCTAATTTTTCATGAGTTTAACTTAATAATGAACTTTAAATAAAATAATTTTCGGAAGGGGTTCCCTGAGAGCTGAAAATTATTTCTTAGGTTACTGCGGGGTAAAAAGTTTAAATAAGGCTGGCCTAGCCATGCATAAGTGTGGGGGAGCGCTGTCTACAGGGGAAGTAGAGGAACAGGTAAGTAAAAGTGCTTCTTCTCTTCCCTAGTAGGACAGATGAGCAGTTAACCCTTTGCAGTACAGATGCAGCCCCTCGGGAGGGATTTTCAAATTTGACGTCGTTTTGTTTTAAATGTGGTGGCTGCACTAGTTTTATTGTTTTAATTTTCTTTATTTTTATCTGGCAGTCTAGCCAGTAAGTTTGTTATTTTTCAGCTTCCTTTTACAAACCAAGATGTCCAGCAAAAGTGGCAGTTAGAGGCATGACAAACACACACTGATACAATGGTTAGCTGTTATGCATTTGTGAAAAGCCTTTATCCCCCCCAAAAATATTGTTGCTTTAGCTGCTTTTAAACTGTTAGCTGGAGTTCAACTTTAATTTGTTGAATCCATCTGAATTTTCTAACTAAAACTACCCTGTCAACTGGATGACAGTGGTCCTGTCCAACGATGTCTCTGTTCCTCCTCCATAGAGTGGAGCCACCCTAAGAGGGGAAGGCCCATAAAGGGAAAACGAATGAAGCCACCACATTTAAAGTAGAACCTATTTTTTTTTTCATTTTGTATAGAGTAGGGGGTGTTATAACCACTCTGACAGGTTTTTATTGCCATCTGTGTCTCATTGGGGAAATGTCCTTTCTCTTCCTGTCATATTGTCAAAACAGGAAGTGAGAGGAAACAACACCAAAGTGAAGGAATTCCTGGTTGTCATCAGGGTCCATAGAACTAGTTGGAAGATTTCCCCTTTATAACTGGGACATCCTAAATCTTGAAATTGTCTTTCACTTCTGTTTTTGGTGATAATGGTAAACAGGACAAAAAGAGATGGTGAGAATCTCTCTTATGGGAGCACAGATTGCAAGAAAACCTGGCAGGTGTTCTTATCCCTCTCTGCTCAATCCAAAATGTAAAAATAATTGCCTTTAGTTATATTTTAAGCATGTGTAAGCTTCAATGTGTAACATTTTTGTTTTTTGACTTACAGTAGGTACGCTTTAAATTTTTCCTTGACCCCCCCTTCCAGCAGTGACTGAGCGGTTTTGGGCTAACCTTCTAGTAGGTAGTAGCGGGGTTAGCAGAATTGCTGACTTACTGCTTGTTAATGATAGGTAAATAATTGAATGTTTACAGCCTAACCAACCATACTAACCTAACCTAAGCATACTATTTTAGGCCAACAGATATACAGATATTTATCCAGATTTCAGACAGCTGGATTGGAACGCATCTGTTTATGAGCACTGCATCAGAGCATGTATGCTCTTATTGTAGGTCTGATTGTATTGTCTCAGTAATTGAAAAGAAGGCCAGCTCTACAGAATAGAGTTTCTGAGTGTTACTCATCTTGACTGTGCTAGGCCTTAGAGGTATGTGTGTGGGATAGAATTATTTATTTTATCGATTTATTTATTTATTTCAGGTGCTTATATAGCGCTGTCGATTTACGCAGCACTTTACATATATATTGTACTTTCACATCATTCCCTGCCCTCAAGGAGCTTACAATTTTTATTGATACTGTTGAATTATCCTTACACAATATGATGTCTGGAGGGTGCAGAAACTCTTTATCTGCCAGGTTCCATCATTACTGGGAATATCCAAGTTCTTTAAGGTGATAAATATATAAAATGTGAATTAAAAGGTGTGCTTAGCCGAGGAAAACCCCTCATCCCTTCCTGAAGACTCCTGGGATGTTTGACATAATTTGCCCAGGCCTGGAAACCAGGAAGTAACTGACAAAATGTAAACATAAAGGTTAAAACAAGTAAATATAATATACCTTACTATCTATTTACTAATGCTAGTAGCATAAAGATTAAAAATAGTCAATGGTGATTGAGAGAGCGAAGTTCCAATTTAACTGTACTCAGCCTGCCCCTACTACTCTCTGTCCTAAACAAAAACATTTGAGGTGCAGACTCTTTAATCCTTTAGCTTCTCTCAAAATAATACATAACATTTTGCAAACAATCCAAACACGGCTTTTCTTTCAGTAGATATTGGGTAACTCCCTGTTTTTCTCTCCACAGTAATCCTGACAAGGGCACCCAGTTCTTGATCTCCCGCGGTTTTATCCCAGACACCCCTATTGGGGTGGCACATTTTCTGCTTCAGAGGAAAGGTCTTAGCCGGCAAATGATTGGAGAGTTTCTGGGGAACAGCAAGAAGGTCTTCAACCGTGACGTCCTTGAGTGAGTAATAGTCTGATACTCCAAAATTCTTCATTCCAGGGAGCCAAGGGTCGCATGACTAGTTCTGTCAATCAAGGGAGAGTATTAAATTACGTTTTATACCCCTATTTTACTTCTACAAGAAGTGGGGCTATGGCAAGGCACCTTCAGAGTAGATCTATACCCAGTCACTACAACCTCATATGATCTTTACAATGTTAATATAGTTTCAAAAAATATGTTTTCAGTTTTCTAAAATTTTGCAGCTTTCGTTTAATGAATCCCTTGTGATCCTGCCATAAAGGTTCTTGTTCAGGCTCTTACTGTTCTGGGTTACAATGCTCTATCCCTGTCCCGATTGAGCTCCTGCATTGCCACCATGTCACATGCTCCCCTGGTAGAGACTACAAGCATCCATGCCATTGCACATTGTGCAGACATGGTCTACCATTGTCACCTTCAGGAAGCCAGTCCAGAGCAGTGATGTGCAACCGGTGTGAGTACATCTAGACAGAAAGTGTCTGAAAGAGGCTACAGGAGATCAGCAGCACTGAGATGAGAAAAAAATGATTTTATGAAAAAAGGCATGTCAATTGATGGCAATTCAATGCTCTCTACAGCAAATAAAAACGTTATTCTGATAACGGTATGTGATTAATATCTGTAATAAAAGTATTCCGTGTGTGAATTCCTTTTTTATTTCACAGACATGTATTTATATTTTTCTATACATTTACACACAAGCCAAGTTGCAGGGGTTGGAACAACCATATAACATTTCCAGGAGTGCTTACAATGGTCAACTTTCATGCATATAGTTTAACAAAAATTATTATTTTTTCCAAAAGAAAAGTGTTAAATAAATTTGGGCTATAATCTGTCACTTAAAGTCCATCTGAAATGACTTGTGCACAGGGTGTAATTTCAATGACAGTTTTATTTTTTTATAAAAAAAAAAAATTCACCCTGTTACAAGAAATAGAAAAATATTGCAGGACCAATAGGTAATAAAACTATGTTACGGGGGAGGGTTCTACTCAGAAAATAGGTACTGATTTTATTTTTTAATTCCATTGACAGACTGCAGCATATATGTAGTTTTTTTGATTTTGCCCATAGTTACACTTTGAAAAATCATTACAGTGTTACATTTTTTTCTTTGTAGTCTAGAAGAAAGTACAGTATGTCATAAAAAACAAAACAAATGTCCAAATAAAATGTGATTCCATGCAGAGCTTCTGTAATATGCATTGCCCTCCTTTGTCACAATAGCTCTGATTCTGAGCTCCTCACCTGAGCTCTGTAACTAGGTCAGCCTAGTCAACGCACATTACACGCTCCAAGCCCTCACGCATTGAGATGCACTGCTTTACTGAGCTTTGTAAAAAAAAAAAAAAATGATTACAAGGGTAGCTGAAAAATAACTCAATTTAGGACAGAATAGAATTCAGTGCTTGAACCTCATGCCGCGTACACACGATCATTTTTCGGCTTTTAAAATGATCGTGTGGGCTTCACATCATTTTTCAGGTTCTGAAAAACGAAAAAAAAAAAATCGAACTTGCTGCAATTTTTAACGATGTTTTAAACTGTCGTTTTTCGGGTTGTAAAAAATGATCGCGCGTGGGCTTAAACGACGTGAAAAACCCGAGCATGCTCAGAAGCAAGTTATGAGACGGGAGCACTCGTTCTGGTAAAACTACCGTTCATAATGGAGTAAGCACATTCATCACGCTGTAAGGCCTCGTACACACGACCGTTTTCCTCGGCAGAATCCATCAAGAAACTTGGTGGGAGAGCTTTTTTGCCGAGGAAACCGGTCATGTGTACGTTTTTCATCGAGGCAACTGTCGAACTCGACGAGCAAAAAAGAGAGCAAGTTCTCTTTTTCCTCGACGGGAGTCCAAATTGGCTCGTCGTGTTCCTCGTCTGGCTGCTTTTCGACCAAAAACTCAAGCGTGTGTATGCTTAGAAACCCGCGCACCTTCGGTAAAAGTAGTATTTGTAATGGAAATAGCACATTTGTCACGCTGTTACAGACTGAAAAGTGAAAATGTCCCTTACCAAACTTTAACCGAACACGCAGTAACATGAGATTAGCAAAAGCAGCCCCAAGGGTTGTGCCAGTGGAATTGAACTTCACCTGCCGTAGTATGTGGTGAAGTCACCGCGTTTGAGAACAAGGAGATTTGGTCTTGATAGTGTGTACACAAAGACAGCTTGTCAAGTTCCTCGACAAGCCTAACAAGGAACTCGACGAGGAAAACCATGTGTCTGAAACAACGAGTTCCTCGGTCGTGTGTACGAGGCCTATCAGACAGAAAATCGCGAATCGTCTTTTACTAACACAAAATCAGCAAAAGCAGCCCCAAGGGTGGAACTTCCCCTTTATAGTGCCGTCGTACATGTTGTACGTCACTGCGCTTTGCTAGAGCATTTTTTTTTTAACGATCGTGTGTGGGCAACGTAGTTTTAATGAGGAAGTTGAAAAAAACTTTGTTTTTTCTAGAGGCTGAAAAACGTAATTTTTTACGAACCGAAAAATGATCGTGTGTATGCAGCATTACATTTGAAGATGTTACACGATTGTGGGACTGGAGTTACAAGGATTGTCCAGAAATGAGAGTACATTTTGTGCAAAACATCGGTAATATGGCTACAACATTACATATTTTGCATTCGGTAAACTCTCAATTTCAAGCTGCTTTACTTGAAAAAAAAAGTTCTATATATTTTTATTTTGTTTTAGTTAGAGGGTGTTTTTAAGAGCTGGAGTCTGGGCTTTGGTGATTGTAGAGCTCTAGGTTGGTATCAGCAGAGGTAGTGTTGGACCTCTACAGAGAGAACACTGCTTCCACACAGAGAACAACAGCTTTTCTATGCAACATGCTGGCAGGAGCAGGCTTTCCTACTCTGCTTTCTAAAAGAAAATGAAGTGTAGGACTTTGCACTCCTTTTGCATTGATGCAAAATAATCTATTTTAAACAGAAACTTTATTCGGCTTGAAACTTATTTTTTTCATTATCATTTGATCCACATATTGGAAGAAAATTATTGATAATGTCCAGTTTCCGGTTTGTTCAGTAATGCAGAAAATTAAAAAAACAAAAACAAAAAAAAACAATTATATTTAAGTTTGCTCCAGCCAGATCAGTAAAACAATATCCCATTGGTTGCTAGTAGACATGTGCATTCGTTTCCGTCCGAATTTCGAGGATACGATAACGAACGTGCAGAATCCGAAAGATCCGACATAAAAAATGCTTTATTTTTGGTTTGTTGCGACAACAGTTTGCTAAAGATAGAAGATTCGATGATAGCAATCTCTGTCTATCAAATCTGTGTCGAATGTGCCTTACCTAACTCTAATGCCGCGTACACACGACCGTTTTTCATAACGAGCCATGTCTAGGCTCCAGAGCATTTTTCTCGACGTGAAAAATGGGCATTAAAAATTTAGAACATGTTTCACGTTGTGAAAAACAGTCGTGTGTAGGCTTTAAAGACGGGGAAATAAACGCGCATTCTCAGAAGAACTTCCCCTTTATAGTGCCGTCATACCAGTTGTACGCCACCACGATTTGCTCGAACATTTTTTTTTCACGATCGTGTGTATGCAAGCAAGCTTGACAAGAATCACGTTGAGAAAAGCGTGTTTTTTTTTTCATGACATTAAAAATGGTCGTGTGTACGCGGCATTATAGTCCAAGATTATTCGACATTATAGAGACATGAAGATTTGACGAAGCCGCTAAAAACATACGATCGCCGCAAGCGGATTTTTATGGTCAAATTCTCTACCCATAGGCTATAGAAGAATTCTAATGTTGGGTAGCTAGTAATAATAATTAATAAATATAATTATTACTAGTCATACAACATTAGAATTCTACTATAGCTTGTGGGTGAAGCATTCGACCGGAAATGTACGATTGCGGCGTCGTACAGTTTAGCTGCTTCTTCGAATCTTCTTAGAACATTCGACAAACACCATAAGGCTGCATTCACACTATAGCGCGGTGTATTGTACCGCGATTTGCCGCGAGAAATTGCGGCATTTTGTCCCGCGATTTGCTGCGACAAAACGCGTTGTTTTTTAGCCTTGTTTTCGCTGGAGGGGTGGTTTTAACATTGTCGGCTATGCCCGAACGCCAAAGCCGCCTGAAAAAAACGGTCCGGGACTTTTTTTGAGCTTCAGGCGTACGGCGTTTCGGCGTTCGGCGTGGAGATGTGAACCATCTCCATAGCCGACAATGTTAAATCACCCCTCCAGCGTATTTTAGGCTGCAATAGCGTCGGGCGTAAAAACGCCTAGGTGTGAATGCAGCCTAAGCTTCCAATTGACAGATTCAACCTTAATTCAGGTTTTTGGACGAATGCATTTTTTAACGAAACAAAATAAATAAAAAACTAATTTCGGGGAGCAACTAAATAAATGTATTTTTCAGAAAACGCAGAATTCCGAAACAAAATATTTCAGTGTGCACATGTCTAGTTTCTAGCGCTTGCAGTAGTTTGTGCACTATCTTTGTTCTTTGCACCAAAATGCCTGAGAGACAAATAGATGTGGCGACAGCTTATCTTTAAAAATAGAATAACAAAAAGAATAATTTTTTGACATGATTCTGCGTGCAAAATCTTGAGTGTTTCATGTGCTGTCCACTTGCCTATTTCAGCTGTGTTGTGGACGAGATGGATTTCTCCAGCATGGAGCTGGATGAGGCTCTGCGAAAGTTTCAAGCACACATTCGCGTTCAGGGTGAGGCTCAGAAGGTGGAGCGTCTTATAGAAGCCTTCAGGTGAGGCCTTCATAACTTGTAGCTCGAGCAGAAACCCTAAAGCATGGGTCTCAAACTGGCGGCCCTCCAGCTGTTGTGAAACTACAAGTCTCATTATGCTTCTGCCTGTGGGAGTCATGCTTGTAACTGTCAGCCTTGCAATGCTTCATGGGACTTGTAGTTTCGTAACAGCTGGAGGGCCACCAGTTTAAGACCAGTGCCCTAAAGGTATCATGTTTTTTACTAACATCAAGTTCTTTTCTCCACCATAGCCAGAGATACTGTATGTGTAACCCGGACATTGTGCAGCAGTTCCATAATCCCGACACCATCTTCATCCTGGCCTTTGCTGTTATTCTGCTCAACACGGACATGTATAGCCCCAGCATCAAACCTGACCGCAAGATGATGCTGGAGGACTTCATTCGTAACCTACGAGGTCAGAGAACTGTGCCTGGCTTTTTTTTTTTTATTAGAATTTAAGAGTAGAAGTAGGGAGAGTTCAGGCAATTCTTTCTGGGGAATATATACAAATAACACTCTCCATCATTGGAGGACTGGCAGGGTGAAAACAACCTTGTGTGAAAGAGACTGTTTCCTGTAAGCTAAAAAAAGTGTTAGACACAAAGGGCCAGATTCACAGAGCCCTTACTCCGCTCTATCTCGCATTAGACCAGAGTACTTTCAAATTACGCGCGTCGTTTCATTAGTCTGAATCCTCAAACCATGAAACGACGGCTTTGGGCTTCAATCCGACTGGCTTACGTGTTCGTACGCCTTTGGATCTACGCTGCAATAAATTTGCGGCCGCTGGGTGGAGTTCCGGTCGTTTTCCGCGTCGGGGTATGCAAAAGCTTTTTCCGACGATCCACGAAGTTACGAGCGTCATTCGCAATCTCTTACGGCATCTGTAGTCATCTTTTTGCCACGTAAAGTTATTCCAGCTTTTATCTGGTCTAATATTAGACAGCCCATGTTAAGTATGGCCGTCGTTCCCGCGTCGAATTTCAACGTTTGTTTTTATTTTTTACGTAAATCGTCCGGGAATAGAAATGAACGTAAATGACGCTACTCAAACAAAAAATGATGTAACGACGTTATTTCGCGCAATGCACGGCGGGAAATTTCTGAACGGAGCATGCGCAGTTCGATCGCCGCGGGGACGTGCCTAATTTAAATGCCTCACGCCCCCTAATCGCGTATTTCGATTCTGCCGCGAGAAATGCACTACGCCGCCGTATCTTACGGGCCAAAATCTACATGAATTCGTCGTAGAGCCAGGTAAAATACGGCGGCGTAGTGTATCTCTGATACTCTGCGCCAATGTAATTGTATCTGAATCTGGCCCAAAGTGTGCCTCAGTGATTAGATGATTTAATGATTTATCTCATTAGTACTGGCTTGAGGGGGCCAACAAGCCAGCCCTCTCCTCCCCTGTTCTCCATGGATGACTTGTAAATAAATGCTATACACTTTAAAAACACACAGGGTGGAAAATGTGCTTATAGCATTTTTTTACAGGGTATAAAAGAGAAGAGAGGCACCTCTAAGGCCACGTACACACGATCAGTCCAAACCGATGAAAACGGACTGAAGTTCAGTTTCATCGGTCCAAACCGACCGTGTGTACAACCCATCAGTCTGTTGTCCTTCAGTCCAAAAATGTAGAACTTGCTTTAAATCGGACCGATGGACGCCTACCGATTGGTCAAAACTGATGGTTAGTACGCAAAAGCATCAGTTCAAAATCTGCGCATGCTCAGAATCAAGTCGCCGCATGCTTGGAAGCATTGAACTTCATTTTTTTCTGCACATTGTTATGTTTTACGTCACCGCGTTCTGACACGATCGTTTTTTGAACTGATGGTGTTTACGCACATCAGACCATCAGTCTGTGAACCAATGAAACTGAACTTCAGTCTGTTTTCATCAGTTTGGAGTGATCGTGTGTACAAGGCCTAAGTGTAGCAATAAGTTGCTAAATGTTGTTCCTTCATTAAATGTAACCGTATTGCTACACTTAGAGGCTCCTCTCTTCTTTTTTATACTCAGTTATGATATGATGCTACTCTTATATCAAGATATTGCTTGTATATCAAGGCAAAATGTATTAAAACATGTTGCTTGTCTTGCAAAAGGCTCTCAAACCAAGGTTTTACTGTATAGCAGAAAAGCAGTAAAACGGATATCTCTTTATGGCTTTTGTGAACCTTTTTCAACATATCTTCCCAGGAGTGGATGATGGAGCTGACATTCCTCGAGATATGGTTGTGGGAATTTACGAACGGATCCAACAGAAAGAACTGAAATCCAATGAAGATCATGTGACTTATGTGACAAAGGTGGAAAAATCCATCGTGGGCATGAAAAGTGTACGTTTCTTTTTTATTCTGGATTATCCAAAGTTTGAAGTGGCTTTAGCATCTTACTTGGATCTGCTTGGCTTTCTTCGAGTGGCTTTCTAAAGATGTCCAACGAGAGATGGTTAAAGTTGTTGGCTACTAATAGATGCAGAATCATAAGTTATAAAACAGCTGGTGGGCAAGGTTTCTATGCAGAACAACCTTGTCAATCAACAGCATGGAATGGGCAAGTTTACAGATTTACCACTCTCTCTCAGAAAGTGATAAACCCATTTAAAGACTTTTATTTTTTTGCAAAGCATAGCAAACAAAAATTATTTAAAAAATAGGTATACTTTATTTTAAAAGATTAGTCTAACCACGATTACATTTTTGTTTTAGATTGAGTCTGGTGTGCTAAGTCATTCCCTGGCTTGTTTGGGTGTTCCCGCCCTCCTACTGTTAAAGTCTTCATAATATAAACTGTAAAAAAGTATTCTTAACACACAGTTAGAAGAAATGTCCACTTCAGTGCAAAATACAAAACAGTGCTGGTGTTAGATATAAGGTGACCAACAACACCATACAGTATAAATAAACGGATATTCAGTCCCAGGTGTTTTGAGGACAGTTTCAACATAGATATAATGTCCAATAATGGTGATAGAGGAGATAGAGATAGTGCACCATCCACCGCACTCGCAATCCACCACGTGTTGTAAAATCAGTCCCCGCAGGGGTTCAAACTCACCAGCGATCAAACAGAGCAAGCCTTTCACAATAATCCTAGATCTTTATATGAAGACTGCTGTCATATCTGTCTTATAGGGGAATCACTCTCATAGGATCAACCTCAGATGCAATAAATAAACACAAAAAATGCCGACATAGCGTAATTCTGTTTAATACTCATTCCTTCCATCAGACACCCCCATATATTATACGTACACAAAGTAAATAAAATTGAGCAGAGTAAAATAACTTTACCCGATCCTTTGCAAAGAAGCAGCGTGCTTGAACACAGTCACCAGCTGGTATACAGATGGGATGCTTCCTCACCGGATCTCTTAGTAAAGTACGACTATCATATCCGATATAGCGTATCTCCATAGACGATGCCCTCCGTAGAAGTCGCACGAACGACGAAACTAGTTAGGGTTGTAGCTATAAGCTATACCGGATATGATACTCGTACTTTACTAAGAGATCCGGGAAGGAAGCATCCCATCTGTATACCAGCTGGTGACTGTGTTCAAGCACGCTGCTTCTTTGCAAAGGATCGGGTAAAGTTATTTTACTCTGCTCAATTTTATTTACTTTGTGTACGTATAATATATGGGGGTGTCTAATGGAAGGAATGAGTATTAAACAGAATTACGCTATGTCGGCATTTTTTGTGTTTATTTATTGCATCTGAGGTTGATCCTATGAGAGTGATTCCCCTATAAGACAGATATGACAGCAGTCTTCATATAAAGATCTAGGATTATTGTGAAAGGCTTGCTCTGTTTGATCTCTGGTGAGTTTGAACCCCTGCGGGGACTGATTTTACAACACGTGGTGGATTGCGAGTGCGGTGGATGGTGCACGATCTCTATCTCCTCTATCACCATTATTGGACAATTTTATCTATGTTGAAACTGTCCTCAAAACACCTGGGACAGAATATCCGTTTATTTATACTGTATGGTGTTGTTGGTCACCTTATATCTAACACCAGCGCTGTTTTGTATTTTGCACTGAAGTGGACATTTCTTCTAACTGTGTGTTAAGAATACTTTTTTACATTTGAATTTATTTTAAAACGGCTGCTTTTCTGTTTCCTCTGCATTTATTTTCAGAAGAAACAATACCTCTAGTCTTCTGTTTTTTGAAAAGTGGGAGTCTGTCAGGTGCCGAGCTGTGTATCGTAGGCCCTTTAAGAATACACATCCTTGTATAATATAAACTGTATTTAGAATCCAGATAGAATAGTGAAAATCCATCATAATAGGCACAACAGACAAAGAGGTGGTATAGGGGGAAGTACAAATGGTCAATGTGGCAACCTAAGATTGGCTTTTGTGTTCCCCGCAGGTCCTTTCTGTTCCTCACCGGCGTCTGGTTTGTTGTAGTCGTCTCTTCGAGGTGACTGATGTGAACAAACTTCAGAAACAAGCAGCACATCAGAGGGAGGTCTTTCTCTTCAATGACCTTTTATTGGTAAATATTAACAAGCAGATATCCCACTACTATGCTTGTTAGGCAGAACCATTTGCCACCCTGTGTTCTCACAAAGAATAACTGTCTTTCTCTACCAGATCTTAAAGCTGTGCCCCAAAAAGAAGACTTCTTCCACCTACACGTTTTGCCGAGCTGTACCTCTCCTGGGGATGCAGTTTCATCTATTTGAGAATGAATGTGAGATGTGAATCTTTTTCTGTGTGCTTTGAAGAATTAATGACTTTAAGGTTGTTAAAGTGGAGTAAAATGTTAAATATAACTAAAAACACCCCTCGGTCCCGTTAGTCATTCATGTCAATTTTTTTTCTGCTTACCTGGAGTTCTGGATACACCTGCATTTATATATGCCTAAAATAACATTAATATCTCATTGGTTGTTAGAAGCTGCAGTATATCGATGATTATTGTTTAATGAGCTACTCCTGGGTGAAGTAAGAAAAATCCACCCCGTTGCAGAATATTCCTGTTACTTATTTGTAAAAATAAATTTTTACAAGTTTTGGATACTCATGCATTCATATATACTTAAAATTCTGAATGATACATTACTGGTTGCATTTAGCTTAAGTATATCAGTGATTATTGTTAGAATAGTCCTTTTACTCATACATATTAGGAGATTTTGAATGCTTTCCTGGAGTTTTGGATATTCCCACTTTTAGTTAAAAAAATGTATGGCCACCTTCAGCATATTGATCGATATTGCTAAACAAGCTCCTCCTGGGTGGAGTCAATAAAACATCTGCACAGTAGATGAATAGTATAATGAACGTTTCTGCAACCTAGTCTTGTGAGTTGCTATCAACACTTTCCCTTGCACTTCCAGATTACCCCCATGGGATCACCTTGGTCACTCCTCTTTCGGGATCCGAAAAGAAGTTGGTTTTGCATTTTTGCGCTCTCGGCTCAGAGGAACTGCAAAAATTTCTAGAGGATCTGAAGGAATCTATTTGTGAAGTAACAGAGATGGAACAGATACGCATTGAGTGTAAGACATTGCTTTGTTTTTCTTACATAAAGAGGACATGTCATCTTTTTTTATTTAAAAAATAAATAAAAATGTAAGCTTTGGTATCATCAGGCCACAGCTTTAAAAAGAATATATAATACCTTTTAGTGAATAAAAGCTGCTTAAAAAGGTAAAGTGAAACTTTTTTGCTTTGTGGAAAAATACAACAATGCTCGCCAGGTCAACATCAGGCCAGTCTTCAACAGTATACTGCTAGCATATTTTGTTGTAGACTCTCACCTGTTTCCACTTTGTATCACTTGCTAATAAATTTAAAGTCCAACTTCTGGCTTAGGGTGTCAGCGCTCTCCACTTCACCCCACCCCACTTTTCCCCACAATTTTTTTTCTTTTGGCAGTATTTTTTGGGTGGGATTTTTGTGGCAACAAGTATATTCAAAACGAAAACTATAAAAAAATATTACTGTATTTATTGGCGTATAACACTCACTTTTTTACCCTGAAAATAGAGGGTAAACTGTGCCTGTGTGTTGTACGCAGAGGGCTATAGAAAGTTTTTTTCCTGAAACTTCCCTCTTAAAGTTAGGGTGCGTGTTATACACCTGTGCGTGTTATATGCCGATAAATACGGTAATTGTTTATTACAAAATACAAATACAAAATTCGGAACAATGTCATGATGTGCAAAACATTAAAAACATGAATAACTGATTGGATTCTAGACAATACAATGATACTATGCGACATCAAATACATGTCACCAGATCAACTGGTGATCAGTAGAGGCAGGTGACCGACGCGTTTCAAATGCAAATGCATTCTTCTTCAAGGAATATTACAGTATCATAATTTTTCTTCAGTCATATGTATCAAAAAGTCTGTGACTGCATCTCACATGATAATCCCAAGTGAGGGTGCTTACTTTCAATCCCTTCTGTTGAAAAAACTCCTTATCTCTGTATGACAATTCCCTTTTGGAGCCAGAGAGCTTAGGAGGTATAGACCTCCTAAGCTCTCTGGCTCCAGAAGGGAATTGTCATACAGAGATAAGGAGTTTTTATGCACCAGGGGCCAGCGTAGGGTATCTAGAGAAATATTCCGGTGATACTAGGACCCTTCCTTTTGTCCGTCTCGGGCCTGTAGGCCCGCTCTTGGATCATTTGGTGGATCGGTTTCTCCTTTCCTCTTTGATGCATGGCTCTTGCTTGCTTGCATTCAAACGCCATTGATTGGATTATGTATATCCTGCCCACCCATGGGATACAGAGATGAGGAGTTTTTTCAACATGAGGGATTGAAAGTAAGCACCCCCGCTTGAGATTATCATGGGAGATGCAGCCACAGACTTTTTGGTACATATGATTGGAGAAAAATGATAATACTGTAATATTCCTTAAAGAATGCTTTGCATTTGAAATGTGTCGGATCACCCGCCTCTACCTATCACCAGTTGATCTGGTGACATGTATTTGATGTCAGATAGTATCATTGTATTATCTAGAATCAAATCAATTCTTCATGTTTTTAATGTTTTGCACATCATCACGTCGTTCCAATTTTTGTATTTGTATTTTGTAATAAACATTTTTTTTTTTTTAATTTCCGTTTGAATACACTTGTTGCCTTAAAAATCCCACCCTTAGAGGTTATTTCCAACTACAGGTTTCTTTACATGAGTTGGTCTTTTTCCCCAATGTATATTTATCCTATGCAGTCTTCAGGAAAGTCACATGATCTGCAGGGCTATCTCTGGAACTTTCCAACAGTAGGCAGTTCTTAATAATGCAGCTGGTGTGATGATGGAAGTATCGCTCACTGCAAAATTGTATGTTTACACAAGGTGCCATGGTGGTGCCCCCTCAGGGGGTTACTCCATGATGACCTGCACTCACAGGATTTTCTTGGTTTTTGGGAATGAATAATGCTGGACATCATACAATTATGTAGACTGAGGACAGCTAGTGGCCCCTTGCATTATACACTGCCGTGTTGTATACCATGTGTGTTTTTTCTGCTGACTGTTATGTCTCATGTTTCCAGGGGAGTTAGAGAAGCAGCACGGGGTAAAGACCACACCCGCCAAGACAAACGGATCCCAGCTGGACTTTCAACTTAAGCAGGAGTCCCCAATCGGTGAGTGGTATATTCCTGCAGTGTCACAACCTTGTCCCTCCTCCTGATCCGTGAGTTTCCCCCAATCCAGCTGCTCTCCTATTTTTTGTCGGCCTCAGTGGCCTCCATCTGTCCTTGTCTATATGTCCATCCTTTTCATTCCTGACAGTTTTTCTCTATCTGACATTGGAAGAGTTTCCAATCATCTTTTCCCCTTTTTAATATAACTTTTTTAGTGATCATTGTAGAAAAACTTTTCTGTCTTTCCATGGTGGTCTGCTAACCACGACCACTCTCTGTCATTTTGTAGAGCTTCTCTCTGTAAGTACCTATAGACAAATGAGTGCAGATGAGTGCCAAAACACAATTCATCTGACCGCTGTCAACAGAGTGGAAAGCAAAGGGGATAGAATATTGAATATTACAAAGCAGGTGCACAATTAAGACATTTTACATATCGATCCTGCCAGTAATTGCACTTACTGTTGAAGACTGTCGTCTATAAACCATTGCCTCCCAATAAGCAGCATTGTGGTCAACCTGTTATGGAGGCTCCTTCAGTTGGCCATTGTGCTGCCTAACGGGTCTGCAGGATACATGGGCAGACCTGACAATGGCCTCCAGGTTAAATCTACACAGAGAAATTAAATCCTAACAGGGGTTCTTTAAAATGCAGAGTATTATAGGCAGAGAAGATGAGATAATGAGAGGAGGTCATTTTTTTACGGCAAAATAATATTCCTTCCCATAGAACAAGTGTGGCAGCTGTCACTTTGCTGCCTCCTTTGGTAGTTAGTACAGAACAATAGGCTTCCCAATGATAAAAATGTCCAATATCTCAGTCTGTGTGAAAGTTTTACATCCATAAATCGTTATGTTAAAATGTTATTATCAACTGTCACACAGTGTGTAAAATGAGATTTTCTGAGCTCTGCAAGTTATAATTAATCGTGGAGGCTTAGCTACTAGTACATGAACTGTCAGCACAATATGAGAAAGACCCATTTTCCTTCCTTTATGTTCTCCTCTCCAACAGAGACTCTCCTTGTCATCTAATCATTACATATTACTGCTTTCCATACCCGTCTTCTGTCACTGTCACCTTCCCTTCTTCCTGCGTTCCCATTCTGACCCTATTTCTTTCCCTTTTCCCGTGCTTTCACCTCCGTTCATTCTCTTTTGCCACTGTCTATCACTTTCTTTCTTTTATTTCCCTGTTCTTTCTTCTATCACTCTCTCTTGTTTTCTTTGTACCTTTATCTCTCCTTTCTGTATCTCTCTGTTCATCTTCATCCTTCTCTTTCTTTACTATTTTCTTTGTTTCTTTCATTCTTTCTATATCTATGTTTCCGTTTCCACTCTTCTTTTTATATCTTCACTTTATTTCCCCTCTCCTTTTCTCTCCTCTCTTTTTTTCCCTCTATCTACCATTCATCATCTTTCTGTCTCTTTCTTTTCTTCTCTTTTCGTATCTATCGTTCTTTCGCCATTCTTTCCTTTTATGTCTTCTTTTCTCTTTTATCTCGCTCTCTCTTTTTCACCTCTTTCTTTTTCTCTCTGTCTCTCTCTTTCTCGCTCTCTCTTTCTTTCTCTCTCCTGCACCTAAGTTCACCTCATATTTTGAAGGTAAGCACGAGTCACCTGAGAAGGACACAGGAGGCGTGGTGGAGGTGAGTAGGGCTATAACACAACAGGGCTGTGACACCGACCAATCACAATGCTCCATCCTGCGCTGCTCACCCATTCCTCAGCTCAGGACAACAAACTAACACCCTCTGTGGCTAATCCTTTTCCCATAGACACATAATGATGATGTAGTCACCCCATCACCCTCACAATGTCCCTCATTAAAGCGTACCTGTTGCTCTCAGACATTGGAAGCACCAATTTTTGATGTAAATATAAATTCCTTATGATGCCATGTAGAAAACCAATACTTTTTGGGCATTTCTTAGGAATGTAATTAATTGTGTTGCTTGCTTGCTGACAGTCTTCCAAGAAATTGAATCTTTGTTGTTGTACAAGTAACACAGATATTTTCTTCCATTTGCCTTTAAAATACCCCAGGAATAGCTCCTCCATCTTGAAAGCCAAACCTGTCGGCCATTTTGTATACTAAAGTTACATTAGGAAACAGATGACAGCGTTTCTGGCCAAAAAAGTGCCCAAATGCCCAATATCTCCAAAGTGTAGACAGTACATTCCAGACAGTAACGTACCTTTGTTATTCCTAATATTGTTTTCTATGGACCCTGGGAGCCCCCTAGTCTCTGACTGCTGCACAAAGGCTTTTTGCTCCATTTAAAAGACCCCCCCCCCCCAGTACTCTGATGCAAAAGTCTCAATGGCTAGTAGAGGCCCTTTCATTAGCCCTCTCATTGTATTGTAGAATATACGGTCTTCACAGGTAGGACTTTGCTCTCTCTCACTTTGTAGCTTGGCCAAACCCACCTAGAACTCTAGCTTCCCGGTAACCAAGCACCGTTTATTTCACCATAGCCTAAACTGAAAATCACTTTGTCAGTTTATAACTCAACAAACAATTTGGCTGCTTAGTAAGTAAATGTTGGTACTTACCAACAAGCCCTTAGCCTTCCTCTGTCATCACAGATGTGTTTTTGGCCCCCACAAAAGTGGGCTGGATTGAAAACATATTGGTAAGGTGTTTTTAGGTCTGAATTCCTCCCAAGCCCTGTCAGTAACTGGAAGGGCATTGTGATGTCAAGACTCCTGATTTACATTCTTGTTTTGGGTCAGTGACTCAGAAAGCATTTAAGCCATTGGATAAGCATGACAGCAAGGCAATTGACAGCACTGATCAGCACTGGCTTCCTCCATATTCGATTGAGGCTTCCTTTAACAAAATCAAAGCCTAATGCTTGATGTCGTTAGCAACTACCAAACAAAGTGCCTTTGTTACAATTATTGCTTGAACCAAGAAAATGGTTAACTCCACTGTGATAAAGTGACAGGTACACTTTAATTCCTAGTTCCTTTACTTTGCAGACCACAAAATAGGTTCCACCCCCATATAAAAAAAAAATGTTATGAGCATTGTTTGCACATAATCAGCACTGGTAATAGCTGTCATTTTTTTGTGATGGTTAATTTAAATTTTACAGAAATTAATAACATTTTGCAAGATTCTGCATGATATTTTGCCAAATATTGTTTTGCCTATACTCTAAAGCTGTTTTATATTGCTCATGGGGGAGGAAGATATGGTGGTCTGCAATATAGATTTTGCATTATTTTCTAATGCAAAATGACATTTGAGGCTTCAGGGCCTGGTAGTGACACCCCCAGCATGCCACCCGCCCCCAAGACACCTAGAGGATGTAGCCTTTTAGGACTGTTAGCTTCTGGGGTAAAGGGCAGCCAGGACTAGCACGTGGGAAATAGTCTTGTAACATTTAATGCTTCTTTGGCTGTTTCTAAACTAGGTGTCAATTCACAACAGGCTTCAGACGTCCCAGCACAGCGGCCCCCAGGGGCCAGAGAATGGAGCTCCGGGCAGCACGGCTCCTAATGGGCAGTGGGAGACTCTGCAGGCTGCCCCCTCCGACCAACTCCTGCAGTGTCAGCAGATTGTCAAGGTGATTGTGCTGGACACACCCGGCCGGGCAACGTCCTCCCCCGACCAGACTGTCACCCGCTACTTGTCTGGGTCTTGCACCACTACTCCCCTGCGTAGCATGGGAGGAAATGTCCACCAACCCCCGTTACCCCCGCCACCACCCCCTTATAACCACCCACATCAATACTGCCCTCCAGGGGTCCTTCTTAGAGAACGCAGATATTCCAGTGGCTCCCGGAGTCTTGTTTAAGCAACGGGTCACTTATCAGTCTTCTAGGACTAATCTGCTTGCACACATACCAAACCTTGCACATTTATCACAAAATCCTCATGAGCACCCATCCTTGCACACGAAACATCCCTGCACAAAGAATAAAAAAATATTGTTGCGCACACTCATGTTGATCGCATATACTCTCCTCAAACAGGCATTTCTTGCACACTTCTATGGCCCTTTTTTATACCCCTCAAAAGAGTTGAGCTTGTGTATTTTTAGTAGGTTTGAGCTCTCTCCACAATTTTATTATTGTGGAGGAAACTTTGTATGATCAGCTTGTCCTGGACACGTCACTTCGTTTTGCCCTTGTGTATTTCCACCCACCTTAACCCAGGGCTCCTGCATAAAATTGCACGCCTGGATCTTGTGGAAACTGGCCCCTCCTCTCCACTCTTAGCTGAAAATGGATTGACCTGGAAAAGGTTTGCGGAAGAAGCAAAATTTCAAATTCACTTGGAGAACACAACTACCTGTCAGAAGAACTACGGATCAGCGACCACACCAAAACAGGAATATTTGTGAAATGGACAGAGGATGGACTAATGCACTGCATGTCATGCACTGATTAGATCTTTGTGGACATACCTTCAATGTGAATGCTTTTTAGCTTGGTAATGTTCTGTGCAGTAAGGGAATTGTTGAAAAACTTCAGTTTTCTTCAAAAGCAAATTCTACTGTCGCGGGTTCAGCAGTTTGCACACATTCATGATTAGCAGCATACAATTAGCTAAGGCATATGTACTGTCAAACTTAAGGCTTTTATAAACCCCCCAGCATCTCAGCAGGTCTATGATGTACCCTTGTTTTAAAGGGAAACTGCAGTCTCTGTTTATTTAATTTTTTATTACAGGTACTTATATAGTGCCATTAAATTATGCAGGGCTTTACATATATATTGTACATTCACATCAGTCCCTGCTCTCAAGAAACTTACAATCTAAGGTCTCTAACTCACATTCATACATACACATACTAGGGCCAATTTATACAGAAGCCAATTAACCTACCAGCATGTCTTTGGTGTGTGAGAGGAAATGGGAGTAGCTGGCAGAAAACATGCAGGCATGGGAAGAACATGCATTCTTTAATATACATGGGAAGGGGGGGTCCTAAATCTTGAGCAGACAGAGTCTAGAGTTGCTGTGCATAGTAACCAGTCAGCTAGTATATTCAGCTTGTTCAATTAAGCTTTAAAAATAAAAGCTTGAAACTGATTGGTTGCTGTGCACAGTTGTTCCACATCCTGGCTGCTCCAGTGTTCATAAAAGCACCTCATTGCGCATTATATTCTTAACATTTACCCATAATTTAATTGTGACCCAATTTTTACATTTTTTTTAATCTATATATCACTTGCAGCATTTATTATACATATTTGTAAATGCTTCCACTATCACCCACCTACATGTTAGAGAACACAATTAGCATCTCTGCCTAAGGACTGCTGCAATTAGCTAATAGCTAGAATTTAATCAATCAGAGCTGATCCATAGACCCAAGGGATGAGTGGCAAAGGATAGTCAGTGTGCAGCCCTACTTAGGAAGAAGAGCCTGAATATGAACAAATATGGCTGTATTTATTTATATATATAAATATTTATAATCTGTAGATAGAAACAGGGTTTTTAAAGAATTAACATTAATCAAGAAGACAGACATTTAATAAGCAGCACATTCCCACATATATAACACTATGGTTTCCCTTTAAGTGAAAAGATGTTGAGTAGGGAGGAGCAAATCTGAGAGTTTTCATGTCCCCAAAATTCCGTGGATATTTCAGCAAAATTTTACTATTTTGGCAAAATGGATAGAAGTGAATGGGAAAAATCAAACTTAAAGTGGAAGTAAACCCTCTTATTGTTTTCACTAATGGAAGCTGCCATCTTGGCCTTTGTTTAATCTTCAACTGCCATGATGCTACACATGTGATCAGTTATGACACCAGCCATTGGATGGTTTGGCAGTTTGGTTGAGAGCACAAGCAAATGCGACAGTTAGCAACCCCGGCATCCTGGGAATGTAATTGCTTTCGGAAACCATTAAACAATAGGCTGTTTTTAAAGGGTGGAAAAAACTTTAAATGGCTCAAAAGTTTTATGGAAACTCCTTTCAACTTTCCTGGACTTGTTCTTGCAAAAATATGGCTCCTCCTTACCCTCATTTTTTTCACAGACAGAAAAACCTAAAAAAGGAAAGTAAAATTATAAAAGTTAAGGGACAGTACACAGATAGAATAAAATACACAAACAAGGGAAAAAACACAAATACAAATAAAACTACTTAGAATAAACCACCTAAAAAACTCTCTAAATATAGAAATATTTTTTTAGCAAATTTTGCCTAAGCAGATCAATGAAGGAAATTGAAAGTCTATCCTTCAGCAAAATTTTGCAGACCGTAATTTAGCAGCAAAATCACTCATCTGCAATTTTAAGACAGAATAATAAATCTATTGCAAATGTACAGAAAAAAATATATTTTTTAATAGTCAGATTTTTCAGAGGAGCTGTCTGTTTCACTGTTTATCAACATAAACTCCCATTGATTTTACCAGGAAAAAGCTAAGCAAGAATCATAATTTTTTTTTTTTTTACAACGTAACTCCTTCTCCCTATAGTGAGGTTTGTCTACAAAATAAAACAAATGTTTTTAGTGGTTTGCAAATATTTTTCCATAGCTCCTGTGGTTATACGGATCTTGTGATCTTCAATCCTGGGGGTCCTGTCTGTCCACCCTGATGGACAGATTCTAACCAATCTTACTTTCCTAGCTGTTAAAAAAATATATATATATACACCCTTTACCACTGGGGCCGCCCGTGCGTTAGTGGTAAAGCGCCATGGTGCTGTACCGCTGTTTAAGGGGCGCTTTTCGGCCACTAGTAGGGCGCTTTACACCCCAAAGAAAAGGTTAAAAACGCTTGTGTTGTGGCTTTTCCGAAGGTTTTTTTGGAAGCACTGCCCATTCATTGCAATGGGCAGGGGAGTTTTGGGAGCGTGCAGGCACACCACCCGAGTGTGAAAGCATTCAGGGTTTCACGCTCAGGCGGCATGGGAGGCAGTTTTCAGGCGCTTTACAGGCACTATTTCTAGTGCTAAAATGTCTAAAAACTGCCTCAGTGTGAAATGGGGCTTAATCATTAGGTAAATATGAATTTATGGTTTAATAACCTAAAATCCACATTTTGGGCTGTGTAGTTTCACTGATCATTCCCCATAATGCTTGCTGGTATGGTGTCCTGTTATCATGCACAAAACAACATACAAAATGTGGCCTTATAGTAGTCCAAATGTTTAAACAGTGCAAAAACACATCCAAACCCAATCAGAATATTAGCAAATATATTATCCAGTAATTAAAACACCAGCAGAAGCCCTAAAAAATAGCATGGAGTGTTTTGTGCATGCCAAAATCGACTTGATTCCAAATAATTGCCTTCTGGAATAGATTAGTTAAGCTGGCCATACATTATACAATTTTCAACTATGTAGCACAAGGGTCTGCCTGATTGCATACAAATTGAAAGTGTTTAGGTTTGACCTCATATTATATGGTTTTGGTTGACCTAAAGGAAAATTGTACAATAGAATTGTATATTGTATGTCCAGCCTTACACATAGGGTTGCCACCTTTTCTTCAAGTCAAACCCGAACACTTTAGCGGCACCCAGCTATTTTATTTTTATAGTATAAATTATACATATATTTTGCAATTAAATACAATTTCTAATCATATGAAGTTAATCACAAGAGTTCCCCTTTTACATCTGAATCCACAGAGTTCCCCTTTGGAACTGTAAGGGGGGACTCTGATGTAAGGGAGAACTCTGGGGACTCTAACATAAGGGATGCTCTGGGAACCCTGATTTAAGGGGCAACAGTAAGAACTCTAATGCACGGAGAGGACTTTGATGTAAAGGGGAACACTGTGGCTTCTGGTGTAAAGGGGGAACTCTGATGTAAGGGGTGCTCTGAGAACCCTGAATTACCTTTGTGTATTCACTGAGAGGCAGGAGAAAGAATGGGGGGGGGGGGCATCAGTCACAGACAGGAATGGATGGTGAGCTTACTCATCCCTTGGCAGTTCGCACCTCTCGATCAGATGTATCTGAGGCTGCTTTAAATTTAATTTTCTGAGGCACAGTACCGGGATTGGAGTGTGGGCAGAGAGGGGTAGTGGTCAAGCCCTCTCTCCTCTCCCATCTGTGTTTGTGGGGGGGGGGGGATTGTTAGCGTTGGCTTTGGGCAATGTAAAAGAGTGTGTAACAGTCACTTTTGGCTTAGACAACTGCAACCAGCAACCTTGCTGGGAAGCCAAAGTCCAGTTTGAATAATGTTTCAGGCAGTTTGAAATCTGGACACATGATTTCAAACCCGAACATCTGGCAACCCTACTTACACTCTGTATTTGAACTTATGGCCCAAGAAATTCAACATTTCTTTTAACAGTGGAATGTTTGTCTGTATATGATTGGCTCAACAGTGAGACTGTGGGATCTGTTTACAAAGGTTTGAGGAATCCAAGGACATGCAATTTCTTGGATTCATCCATGTATTCACAGTTCCACACATTCCCGACATTTACAAACACAAGGGCGCTATGGCTAAGCGCTAAGACAAAGTTCGGCTGGATGTTAAAATGGGGCATTTGAAAGCCTGGTAAAATGCTACCCCAACCTCTGTTATAGAAAAGGTTTATAGAGGAAGTAAACCCTGATGGGTGTTACTTCCTTTGTTTCCCTGCAAAGGTAAAGCATAATGGGCTACTATGTATCGCATAGTAGCCCATCATGTGACACTTATCTGCAGGAGAAGCCCACAATGTCCCGGTCTTCCTTGTTAGTAGCGAGCATCCATTCTTCACCCCTCTTCCTTCCGGGGCCGCGAACTCCGGCTCTGTGACTGTCCGGAGTCACGTGACGTCACGTGACATTACTCCTGCGCATGCGAGAGGGAGCCGCCTTTAACGGCATGACCCGAGATAGAAACAGTACAGTGTGCCCTTTCTAAATCTGGGACATGCGCAGAAGAAACCGCCCTATGGCGAATTCGCAAATATCTCCTAGACCGTGCAGGTCTGGGAGATATTTCAAGCACCTACAGGTAAGCCTAAATCTAGGCTTACCTGTAGGTTAAAGTGGTTGTAAAAGGTTTACAACCACTTTAACAAGCATAAAGACTCACTTCTGTATATGTTGGGTACCACACTTACTCAATAACTGGCCTCCATAGTTTAGTAAAGCAATTTCAGATCTTAGAACACCATCGGGAGCAACAGAGGAACCTTATAATGATGACCTGTTGATATAAAAGCAGCTAAAAACATTTTGCCCGGAGCCAGCAATACAGACCTAGTTCCCCATGTTTTGTCTCTTTAAAAACCCTTTTAAGTACAGAAAAATACTTATTTTTCTTCCCAGAAATCCATTGAGCTCCTATCTTTCCTTAGTAGGCTGAAAACGTTGCTTATGTGGCATTAAAGGATATGCTACTCTAACATTTCATATTCCTGATAAATGCCTGTTGCACCATGTACTTGTATAGAAACATATTCTGTTCTCTCTGTATTGCTTCCTTTTTATGAAATACCTTTTGTTCCTGTCAGGCCCTCTGCTTTCCTGTTAAAAACTGACCACACTAAGCATGAGAGCACAGTGTGGTCAGTTCTCTCCATCCACTGCACAGACATTCACTGGGAGGACTAGTGTGCTGTTGTTTCTCCTTCCCTAGCTCTCTAAGCTTCTTATGCTGCTGAGAACAGAGGGAAGGTGATCAGTTATAACAAGGGGAAAAAAGGTATTTAGAATGTTTTTTTTATACGTATACGCAAATGTTTTGCCTTTCATTTGTATTTTAAATTGAATGGGTTGTTTTACAAGGTGAGGGTTCACATACATTTTACTATATTATTCAGTATTGTCAGAACTGCCCAGTTCCTCCATGACAACTATAGAACACCACCACCTTAATTTTATGTTTGGGGGATGAGCTTTGTAGTCCAGTAGGGTTAAACTGGGCAAGGCCAACAACAATGCTTCTAATTTCAGCACTGTGTTGTCACTTCACTACAACAAGTATGCAGCTCACTAGATTTCTGGGTAGGATCAATCGTTGTTTGTACTTGCAGCATTTTTAGGGACAGAAGATGGGGAAATGTGCATGTATTGCAGAGATGTACTGAATATTAATTTTTAATTTCCTCCGATATACACTTTTAACCAATAATATCCTAATACACACGCATCTAACAAGTTTATCAGTACAAAGCACAAGTGAATGCTAAACTATAATGCAAAAAACAGCATCACAAAACTATTATAGCTAGTCTTTGGGATATTTATGCTTTCCTTTATTTAAAAACGCTTGCGGCTTCTGTATCGCAGTATTTTTTTTTTAGCAAATTACTTTTATGTTCCCTACCAGTGGAGTTGATGTTAGAATACCAAAATACATATAAAACATTTCAGAATCAAGTTTAGTGAATACACCTAACTTTTTGGCATTGGTGGCTGGTGCTAAACATTTTTAGGGGAGCAGCATACTAACCTCCCCCCCCCCCCCAGGTCTGCACTCACAGCCCTGCGGCTTACCCGGCTTCTCCTCCCGGCCAAACCGGTCCTCTTTAGATCCACCTTCTGTCCTGATTGGCCAGGAGGATAATCCAGAACCCAATAGCAAATATTGATTCACTAGTATCACAAGTGGGAGGGTTTGGGTTAAAGAGCCCCCCACCGGGTCTGCACTCACCCCTCCAGCAGTCACAGCGCCGCGGCTTACCCGGCCAAACCGGTCCTCTTTAGATTGCAAATATTGGATCGCTAGAATCACAAGTGGGAGGGTTTGGGGCGCAGAGCACCCGTCCAACCTTTTTCAAGACAATTAGAGCCTCAGGCTCTAATCGTGTGCTTGGAAGAAAAAAAAGACCTAAGAGAAAGGAATTAGTCTGACGCCCTGCGTATGCAAACTAGAGGGCAACGCTGCAAACTAGGGAGGTGGCACCCCTGCGCCCCTTATGGAACGGCTACCACTGCGTTTTGGTAACCGTTTCCCAGGACGGTCAGTTTCACAAACTACAGGTTTTTAAACTTTGCTTTACACAGTTCCCTTTCCGAGTGAGCCTGTTCACAAGTGTATATGTGAAAGCACACTGCAAACAACTATATTATACCTAACCTTATTCCTGTTTTCCAGTTCTTTACCCGCAAAAAAAAAATACGGGCATACCGAATAGTTAGACAGACAGTATGGAGGAGGCTTAGTGAGTGAGAGCACAGCATTGACTGTTTTGTGTTGCCAACTGATAACTCAAAGCCCTTCAGTGGCACTGGGGTGGAGAGGGGGTGGTCCGGGCGGACTGTGTGGACATTTGATGAAGCACCCAGACACCTGTAAAATTTTGTAACTGACAAAAAAGTGAATATTTTATCTGTTCTATAGAAATCTAGATATTATATGAGATGATGTTGCCTCTGTTTATTGAGTCTCGTGTCTGTTTTGTTTTGGGGATGATGGGGGGAATTTTTTATTGAAGGTATAAAAGTTTCTCCTGGTTCTGTTTTTCACCATTTAGTAGCACATAAAAAAAAAAAAAGGCCTCATGCACACTGGACATCTCTCTTAGACCCCTTTCCAGTTGGCAGCAGTGTTTTGGCAGAAAAAACGATTGACATTCGTAAATGCGTCTAACTTGTTTAGACGCATTTGGCTTGTCAATCGTTTGGGCGTTAAATAATTTTATTGGCCGGAAAAACTATTTATTCTGGCCATTGAAATTAATTAACGCTCAAGCACTAAAGTTTTAACACACTTTTACACGCTTTATGCGTTTTTTTCTGCCAAAACGCTGCTGACAGTGGGGTTTGTGTTCTGTCTTTAACTGCTTAAGGACCCCCCCTTGTACATACACTGCGGCAGGGCGGCCCTTAATAGCAAAATCATGTACCTGCATGTGATTTTCTTCTTCGGCTCCAGGGCATCGCAGGCGGAGGTGATGTTCACCGAGATCCACTGATCGTTCTGAGAGACAGAACGGCGGTCTGCCTATGTGAACAAGTCAGATCACCGTTCTGCCAGAGGGGAAAATGGAGATCTTTTGTTTCTGCTAAGCAGAAACACAGATTTCGGTTTTCCCCCTGTCAAAGCACATCCCCTACAGTTAGAAAGCACGTCCTAGGGACACACTTAACCCTTTGATTGCCATTGATGTTAACCCCTACCCTGCCAGTGTCATTAGTACAGTAAAAGTGCATTTTTTTTTAACACTGATCACTGTAATAATGTCACAAACATAAAAATTCTGTAAAAATATCCCACAGTTTGTAGATACTATGGGCCAGATTCACAGAGCCCTTACTCCTGTCTAACTCGCGTTAGACTGGAGTACTTTCAAATTACGTGCGTCGTTTCACTAGTCTGAATCCTCAAACCATGAAACGACGGCTTCGGGCTTCAATCCGACTGGCTTACGTGTTTGTATAACTTCGGATCTACGCTGCAATAAATTTGCGGCCGCTGGGTGGAGTTCCCGTCGTTTTCCGCGTCGGTGTATGCAAATGAGCTTTTGCAGACGATCCACGAAGTTACGAACGTCAATCGCATTCTCTTACGGCATCTTTAGTCATCTTTTTGCCGCGTAAAGTTATACCAGCTTTTATCTGCTCTAATATTAGACAGCCCATGTTAAGTATGGCCGTCGTTCCCACGTCGAATTTCAACGTTTTCCAACGTCTTTTTTAATTTTTTACGTAAGTCGTCCGGGAATAGGAATGTCCGTAAACGACGCTACTCAAATAAAAAACGTTATTTCGCGCAATGCACGGCGGGAAATTTCTGAACGGAGCATGCGCAGTTCGATCGCCGCGGGGACGCGCCTAATTTAAATGCTTCACGCCCCCTAATCGCGTATTTCGATTCCGCCGCGAGAAATACACTACGCCGCCGTACCGTACGGGCAAAAATCTACCTGAATTTGTCGTAGAGCCAGGTAAAATACGGCGGCGTAGTGTATCTCTGATACTCTGCGCAATGTAATTGTACCTGAATCTGGCCCTATAAATTTTGCGCAAACCAATATACACTTATTGGGATTTTTTACCAAAAATATGTAGCAGAATACATATTGAACTAAATTAATAAAGAAATTAGTTTTTTGTTTTTTTCATTTTTTTGGGGGTTTATTTTATAGCAGAAAGTAAAACATTTTTTTTGTTTATAGCGCAAAACATAACCGCAGAGGTAATCAAATACCACCAAAAAAAAGCTCTATTTGTGAAAAAAACATACATTTTATTTTGTGTACAACGTCGCATGATCACACAATTTTCAGTTAAAGCAACACAGTGCAGTATCGCAAGAAATGGCCTCGTCAGGAAGGGGGTAAAACCTTCCGGAGCTGAAGTGGGTAAACGCCCCTGCCTCTAAACAAGTATATGTGTGCATGGATGCATAAGGGGTTATTTACAAAAGACAAATCCACTTTGCATTACAAGTGCAAAGTGCACTTGAAATTGCACTGAAAGTGCGTCACTGTAAATCTGAGGGGTAGATCTAAAAGGGAGAAGCTCTGCTAATTTTATTATCCAATCATGTGCAAGCTAAAATTCAGTTTGTTTTACTTTCCTTGCATGTCCCCCTCGGATCTACAGTGACTGCACTTCCAATGCACTTTCAGTGCACTTTGCAAGTGTAGTTGATTTATGAAAGAAAATAGACTGGCAGTTGCTACAAAGCTTAGTAAATGAGGTAAACCTTCTTTTGCAAAGAATCCTTAATCAAATTGGTGGAAAAACCCTTGATTGTCAACAAGGGTCAGACATTTTTTGCAGTTGGCCACCAGGTTTACACACATCTCAGGAGGGATTTTGACCTACTCCTTTTGGGTCATTGTCATGCTGGAAGTCCCATCCATGACCAATTTTCAATGCCCTGGCTGGGGGAAGGAGATTCTGACCCAAGATTTGACGGTACATGGCCCCGTCCATCATCCCTTTGACGCAGTGAAGTTGTCCTGTCCCCCTAGCAGAAAAACACCTCCAAAGCATAATGTTTTCACCTCCATATTTGATGGTGTGGATGGTCTTCTTGGGGTCATAGGCAGAATTCCTCCTCCTCCAAATACGGTGAGTTGAGTTGATGCCAAAGAGCTAGATTTTGGTCTCATCTGACCACAACACTTTCACCCAGTTCTCCTCTGAATCATTCAGATGTTCATTAGCAAACTTCAGACAGGCCTTTACATGTGCTTTCTTCAGCAGTGGGACCATGCAGGCACTGCAGGATTTCAGTCCTTCATGGCTTAGTGTGTTACCAATTATTTTCATGGTGACTATGGTCCCAGCAGCCGAGATCATTGACAAGATTCTTCTGTGTAATTCTGAGCTGATTCCCCACCGTTCTCATGATCATTGAAACTCCACGAGGTGAGACCTTGCATGGAGCCCCAGACCGAGGGAGATTGACAGTTATTTTGTGTTTCTTCCATTTGCGAATAATCGCACCAACCTTTGTCACCCTGACCTTCTTTCCGACAGCTCTTCGGTCTCTAGGCCATGGTGGAGAGATTGGAATCTGATTAATTGATTGCTTCTGTGGACAGGTGTCTTTTATACAGGTAACAACCTGAGATTAGGAGCACTCCCTCTAAGGTAGTGCTCCTAATCTCAGCTTTTTACCTGTAAATAAGACACCTAGGAGCCAGAAATCTTGCTGATTGATAGAGGATCAAATACAGTAAAACCTTGGTTTGAGAGTAACTTGGTTTCAGAGCATTTTGCAAGATGAGCAAAATGTTTTGATAACATTGCCTTGATATAGAAGCCATGTCTTGATATAAGAGTAGCGTCATGTCACAACTGAGTATAAAAAAGAAGAGAGGAAACTCGAAGTGTAGCAATATGGTTACATTTAATGAAGGCACAACATTTAGCAACTTATTGCTACACTTAAGCCTTGTACACACGATCAGTCCATCCGATGAGAACGGTCTGAAGGACAGTTGTCTTCAGTGGCGGCCCGTCCATAGGGGGCGCAGGGGCGCCGCCCCCCCCTCCCCCCAGAGCCATTAATCCCCCCAGAGCCTTTAAGAAAAAAAAAAAAGATCCTTTAACAGCACTACTATGTGCAGGGTGGGCGCAGGTCACAGCTCACTGCTATAGCGTCATTAAAGCGTCATGCCAATGCAAGCAGGCAAGACGCTTCATTTGCAGTTTTTTTTTTAAGCTCTGTGGCTATGTGCTTTGCGCCACGAGCCAATCACAATACAGTGTCTCCACTCTCTCCACTCCAATTGGGTCTTGCTGCTTCCTCTCTGCAAAAGGAAATGGGCGGTGCTTTCCCCAGGGCAGTGTTACTTTCGTTTTTGGCTCCAAAAGGAATCTAAGGTAAGTAACTTATTTAAAACACTTTATTTGTCTGAGTTTAATTGTCTGTCCTGTCCAGTGTCACTGTCCATCCCATCCAGCAGCACCTTGTGCTGTATGCTCAGCCTGTACTGTGGTCGGGCTGGAGGAAGGGGGACAGAGAGCCGTGCTTCACATCTCCTGTATGTGTGTGAGGGCTTAGAGTACTGCGTCCTGCTGCAGCTGTGCTTCACAGATCTCTTATCTCTGTCTGTCTCTATCTTCTCTCTCTCTCTCTCTCTCTCTCTCTCTCTCTCTCTCTCTCTCTCTCTGTGTCTATCTATCTATCTATCTATCTATCTATCTATCTATCTATCTATCTATCTATCTATATATCTATCTATCTATCTATCTCTCTCTGTATCTATCTCTCTATCTATCTCTGTATCTATCTCTGTATCTATCTCTATCTATCTATCTATCTATCTATCTATCTATCTATCTATCTATCTATCTATCTATCTATCTATCTATCTATCTATCTATCTATCTCTGTATCTATCTATCTATCTATCTATCTATCTATCTATCTATCTATCTATCTATCTATCTATCTATCTATCTATCTATCTATCTATCTATCTCTGTATCTATCTATCTATCTCTGTATCCATCTATCTATCTATCTCTGTATCTATCTCTGTATCTATCTCTGTATCTATCTCTGTATCCATCTATCTATCTATCTCTGTATCCATCTATCTATCTATCTATCTATCTCTGTATCTATCTCTGTATCTATCTCTGTATCTATCTCTGTATCCATCTATCTATCTATCTATCTCTGTATCCATCTATCTATCTATCTATCTCTGTATCCATCTATCTATCTATCTCTGTATCCATCTATCTATGTCTGTATCCATCTATCTATCTCTGTATCCATCTATCTATCTATCTCTGTATCCATCTATCTATCTATCTCTGTATATATCTATCTATCTATCTATCTATCTATCTATCTATCTCTCTATCTATCTATCTATCTATCTATCTATCTATCTATCTATCTATCTATCTATCTATCTATCTATCTATCTATCTATCTATCTATCTATCTATCTATCTCTCTGTGTCTCTCTCTGTGTCTCTCTCTGTGTCTCTCTGTGTCTCTCTGTGTCTCTCTGTGTCTCTCTCTGTATCTCTCTGTGTCTCTCTCTCTCTGTCTCCCTCTCTGTCTCTCTCTCTGTCTCTCTCTCTGTCTCTCTCTCTGTCTCTCTCCTGGGAGCCCTCTGTGTACAGTCTTGTACTGCGCCACCCTCGCTGTGTGCGATACCTGGGAGCCCTCTGCTCTCTGCTATCTGATTTGTCAGCGAGGAGGGCGGAGCCTCCATACTGGAATATCTGGATGGATATTTTTGGCTTTGTCTGATTATTGAGATCAAATAAATGTCATGTTGGGAGGTTCCCGGCGTCTTCACCGAATACCCAACTTATTACATGTTTAATATTTGTCTCCTGCATGTGAGGAGGCGGAGGGCTCTAAGAAGTCTGGAAATGTATTGGCCTGGCACTAAATACACTATATTCCCAAAAGTATTGGGACGCCGGCCTTTACACGCACATGAACTTTAATGGCATCCCAATCTTAGTCCGGAGGGTTCAATATTGAGTTGGGGGGGGGGGGTTGGCTGGGGTTTTGTTTGCGCCCCCCCAAAAAAATGGAGCACCAGCCTCCACTGGTTGTCTTAGGTTAACCGATGAAGCTGACTGATGGTCTGATGTGCCTACACACCATCAGTTAAAAAAACGATCGTATCAGAACGCTGTGACGTAAAACACAACGACGTGCTGAAAAAAAGTTCAATGCTTCCAAGCATGCGTTGACTTGATTCTGAGCATGCATGGATTTTTAACCGATGGTCGTGCCTACTAACGATCGGTTTTGACCTATCGGTTAGGAGCCCATAGGTTAATTTTAAAGAAAGTTGGCTTTTTTTTTAACCTAAGGTTAAATAACCTATGGGGCCCACACACGATCAGTTTTGACCGATGAAAACGGTCCATCAGACCGTTGTCCTCTGGCTATCCTATCGTGTGTACAAGGCCTTAGACCGCGTACACACGATCGGTCAAAACCGATGAAAACGGACTGAAGGTCCGTTTCATCGGTCCAAACCAATCGTGTGTGGGGCCCATCAGTCAAAAAAAAGAGAACTTGCTTTTAAAATTTAATAGATGGACGCCTAACTGATAGGTCAAAACCGATCGTTAAAAGCATCTGTTAAAAATCCACGCATGCTCAGAATCAAGTCGACGCATGCTTGGAAGCATTGAACTTTTTTTTTTCAGCACGTCGTTGTGTTGTACATCACCGCGTTCTGACACGATCGTTTTTTTAACCAATGATGTGTAGGCACATCAGACCATCAGTCAGCTTCATCGATTAACCGATGAAAACGGTCCTTCAGACCGTTCTCATCGGATGGACTGATCGTGTGTACGCGGCCTTAGAGGTGCCTCTCTTCTCTTTTATACCCTGTAAAAAAAAATGCTTTGATATACAAGTGCTTTGGATTACAAGCATGTTTCCGGAACAAATTATGTTCGCAATCCAAGGTTTTACTGTACTTTTTTAATTCAGTAAAATGCAATTTATAATTTTTTTGAAATGCGTTTTTCTGGATATTTTTGTTGTTATTCTGTCTCTCACTGTTAAAATAAACCTACTATTAAAATTATAGACTGATAATTTTTTTGTCAGTTGGCAAACGTACAAAATCAGCAGGGGGTCGAATACTTTTTTCCCTCACTGTAGATAAAACTGATAGCGGGGGGGATTTTGGGGGAGTGAGCTGAGAGGCTGTAGTAAGGGCTGATCTGTATCAGAAATTTGTAAACAAAACCAAGGACTGCACATGCACCAGTATTTACAGGATTGTGTCATCTCTGAGCTGTCATCTCAGTCCAGGAAGTAGATGATACCTAAATGAAGATGGCGTTGAAGAGCAGATGGAGGCATTGTCAGCAGGAGTACTTGGATCTCATTGAGAGAGAAAAAAAATACCTGGAAATAATTCATATATAAATTACGAAGGAGTCACTAGGTAATTTTTCTCTGTTCTGCACCACAACCCCAAGAACAACCTCAGCCCCCCTCTGGCACACCTTGTTAAATAAAAATCACAGCAAACAAGACTGCAAAGGACACCAAACTGAAGAAGATCAAAGAATATTTTACTAAGAATTCTTGAAGCATGTAAAACAGTAATGAAAAAAACAAATAGCAGGGTGCTGAGGCCAGTATATATATATATATATACAGTACAGACCAAAAGTTTGGACACACCTTCTCATTCAAAGAGTTTTCTTTATTTTCATGACTATGAAAATTGTAGATTCACACTGAAGGCATCAAAACTATGAATTAACACATGTGGAATTATATACATAACAAAAAAGTGTGAAACAACTGAAAATATGTCATATTCTAGGTTTTTCAAAGTAGCCACCTTTTGCAGCAGACACATCTCTAGAACTGTTAAGAGGAGACTGTGTGAATCAGGCCTTCATGGTAGAATATCTGCTAGGAAACCACTGCTAAAGAAAGGCAACAAGCAGAAGAGACTTGTTTGGGCTAAAGAACACAAGGAATGGACATTAGATCGGTGGAAATCTGTGCTTTGGTCTGATGAGTCCAAATTTGTGATCTTTGGTTCCAACCACCGTGTCTTTGTGCGACGCAGAAAAGGTGAACGGATGGACTCTACATGCCCGGTTCCCACCGTGAAGCATGGAGGAGGAGGTGTGATGGTGTGGGGGTGCTTTGCTGGTGACACTGTTGGGAATTTATTCAAAATTGAAGGCATACTGAACCAGCCCATCATTTGCATGGGGTCACGCTTCATTTAAATGTTACACTTACAGCCCACTTCCACCTACTTTGACTTACGTCGGCTTTCGCCGACAACTATACGCTACGCCGGCGCAACGTTGAGAGCATTTGCTTTGTGAATTCCATGCTTGCCTCTCAACGTTGCGCCGGCGTAGCGTAAAGAAGATACGCTACGCCAGCAGAAAGATGCGCCCAGGTATGTGAATTCGGGCCATATTGTGTAAAAATTTAATAAATGTTAAATAAATGTTCAAAACGTTCATCCAGTGGTCAAAAATAGGTAATAACAAGCCAAGTCCATAAGTGATTAAATTTCAAGTGTTTAAACTTAAAGCGTCCACTCAATCTTCTTAAAAAATCTTGCTTGAGACATTCCACCACACCATAAGTGACGCCACACCCTAAAGCAGGCCATATACGGTCAAATTTCAAACAAATTTTCTTTTCAAAATCAGAAAGTTCATTTTTTTTGTGATCCGGTGATGCCACCATTGATTTTTGAAATTCGGCCGAAAAAACCTTCATGTTGCCGGGAATATTCATTTCTCTCAGTGAATATTCGTTTCTCTCTGGGAATATTCTTTTCTCTCCGGTAATATTCGTTTCTCTCTGGGAATATTCTTTTCTCTCCGGGAATATTCGTTTCTCTCTGGGAATATTCTTTTCTCTCCGGGAATATTCTTTTCTTGCACAAGCACATTTTTTTTCTATTACATTTCTCGCATGATTCTCCCATCATTGATCAGAAAATCGTTAGCTTTTCAAAAAATTTCCAACATGTCGGATTTTTCAAATTTGTTTGCAGCACGAAAATCGGCTGTTGCTGCAGCCCACTAACGGTGCGAAATACGAACGAAAATTCTTTTGTAGATTTTCGAAAGAAAATTCTTTCGAAATTCGAACCGTGTATGGCCGCCTTAAGGAAATGCGCTTACCAATAGGGCATGCCTTGCACTCGCATGCTCGGCAATACAGCTTATTAAAGTCTCCAAAGGTATTAGACAATTCCACCAGTGTTCCAATAAGTCTAAATTGCTCCACATGTAAAAATAAAAAATAAAATGCCTCTAGGACTCCATTCAGACCTAGGCGTTTTGTCGCCAAACGCCCGACGCTGAAGCAGCCCTAGATACGCTGGAGGGGCGAATTAACATTGTCGGCTATGAAGATGGTTCACATCTCCACGCCGAACGCCCGTACGCCTGAAGCTCAAACAAGCAAATCACGGGGACAAAACGCCTATTGATTTGTCGCCGCAATACGCCGCTGCAGCGTACGCCCAGGTATGAATGCAGCCTTATAGTGAAGTATATCAAAACTATTTATTAAAAACAGCACACGAAGCCTTCACATATTGCACTCACATCTTTCAAAACAAACAGAGGCACTTCAACAGTAAACTCGGCAGTGGTCTCCAAAACCAGAGACAAACTTGCGGTAACACCTTGATGTATTATGGTCTAGGCGGACCCAGAGTTAACCATAAGTCCCACCCCCGCTCCGTTCGTTTGACTCTTCACTTCAAAACACTGCACACTTGGTGGTCGATAGTCCGAACGTTATGGAGCATGAATAGTATGCCGTGTATTTTTACATGTGGAGCAATTTTGATTTATTGAAACACTGGTGGAATCGTCTAATACCTTTTGAGAGTTTAATAAGCTGTATTGCCGAGCATGCGAGTGCAAGGCATGTCCTATTGGTAAGCGCAATTCCTTAGGGTGTGGAGTCACTGAGCACTTATGGTGTGGTGGAAGGTCTCAAGCAAGATTTTTTAAGAAGATTGAGTGGACACATTAACTTTAATCACTTGAAATGTAATCACTTATGGACTTGGCTTGTTATTACCTATTTTTGACCATTGGATGAAAGTTTTGAACATTTATTTAACATTTATTTAATTTTTACACTATATATATATACAGTATGGGCCAGATTCTCAGAGGCGTTACGACGGAGTATCTCAGATACCCCGTCGTAACGCCTTTTTTTTGTCCCCGTATCTATGCGCGTGATGCTTAGCATCACTTTTGCATAGATACGCTTCTACATCCGACAAGTGTAAAAGCATTACACTTTCGAATCGTAGGTGTAATGACAACTCCGGCCACTAGGTGGCCTTTACGTTGTTTTTTCATTTGCATATGCAAATGAAGTAGTACGCCGATTCTCGATCGCTTTTACGCCGCCCCGTCGTCGCGTACGTCGTTTTCGTTCGCGTACTCCTTCTATGTGGAGTAACCTTACGAGGTCCCGTCGGATGCCGTCGTGTCCCGTCGGATGCCATGTTAAGTATGGCCTCGGGACCGCGTCGCGTTGTGCGTCGTTTACGTCGTTTGCGTACGTCGATTCTCAATGGGGCTGGCGTACGCTGCGATTACGTCGTTTACATTGAGAAAATGTGACGTCCTTTGGAGCATGCGCACTGGGCTTTTTCCCCGGCCGGCGCATGCGCAGTTCGTTCGACGCGGGGGCGCGCTTAATTTAAATACAAGCCGCCCCATTTAAATTGCGCGGGTTTACGCTTGGCGATTTACGAGACGCCAACGCAAACTACGGAGCAAGTGCTTTGAGAATAAAGCACTTGCTTTAGTACGCAGCGGCGGCGTAGTGTAAATGGCTTACGCTACGCCGCCGAATATATATGAGAATCTGGCCCTAAATATATATATATATATATATATATATATATATATATATATATATATATACATGTATGCTTTTTAGTATATGCGTGATATACTCTTCACAGGGTGAATTATTCACTAATTTAGAATTGTTCATTCACTGAACATAGCGATACTATTTTGTTCACTAAGAATTATTACACATCATTATTTATTTAACCACTTGCTTACTGGGCACATATACACCACTCCTGCCCAGGTGAAATTTCAGCTTCCGGCACTGCGTCGCTTTAACTGACAATTGCGCAGTCGTGCGACGTGGCTCCCAAACAAAATTGACGTCCTTGTTTCCCACAAGTAGAGCTATAAACAAAAAAGAGCGACAATTTTGGAAAAAAAAAATCAATATTTTTTACTTGTTGCTATAATAAATAGCCCAATTTTTTTTTTAAAAAAACATTTTTTTTTCTCAGACTAGGCCAATACGTATTCTTCTACATATTTTTGTTAAAAAATCGCAATAAGCAACTGGTTTGCACAGAAGTTATAGTGCCTACAAAATAGGGGACAGAATTATTATTTTTTATTATTATTATTTTTACTAGAAATGGCGGCGATCTGCGATTTTTATTGGGACTGCGACATTATGGCGGACACATCGGACACTTTTGACACATTTTTGGCACCATTCACACTTATACTGCGATCAGTGCTATAAATATGCACTAATTACTGTATAAATGTGACTGGCATTGAAGGGGTTAACACTAGGGGTGAGGAAGGGGTTAAATGTGCACCCTGCATGATGTTCTAACTGTGGGGGAAGGGGACTGACTGGGGGAGGTGACCGATCTGTGTCCCTATGTACAAGGGACACAGATCGGTCTCCTCTCTCCCTGACAGGACGTGGATCTGTGTGTTTACACACACACAGATCCACGTCCTTGTCTCTGTAACCGCCGATCGCGGGCGAGTGGCGGACATCGTGGCCGCCAGGCACGCGCATCGGCACCTCAGTGATGTGGCGTGCACACACGCGCCGCCATCGCTGGTGCTTGCACACCCCCCGGGGGCTGAAGGCCGGAGGTCGTATATAGATGGCTTCTCGGAAATTTAGATCCACACTGCGGCCGTACAAAGTCGTACGGCCGTCAGGAAGTGGTTAAAGTAGCAGCTCTAGGTATTTTTTAGTTTGTTTTATGGCGCAGTGGGGTGTGAGAAGGTAGAAGGGCGTGTATATTTTTCTTTTTATCACCATTTATTAAAAGTCCTGGGTGATTTAACGCCAATATAAAAATGCGTAAAAAAGCAAAGGAGAAGGCCTTCAAAAAATACAAGGCTGAGGGATCAAACTTTACAAAGAATGCAACAAGAAATATAAGGGTGTAATTACAGCGGCTAAGATAGAACACAAAAGACACATAGCGGAGGGGAGTAAAAGAAATTCTTTAAGTATTTAAACAGTAAAAGAAGGAGGACAGACCATATTGGCCCCATAAAGAATGAGAAAGGAAATCTGGTTACAAAGGATGGTGAGATAGCGAAGGTATTGAATTTCTTCTTCTCCTCAGTTTTCACGAGGGAATTAGGGTGCTTCATTAACTAAAACTGCAGTGTTTATCCTTATGACACATTACAGGAACCCTTATGGCTAACAGAGTTAGAAATAGAATTGAAAAACTTAACATTGATAAGTCATCAGGACCAGATGGCTTGCACCTGAGGGTCCTTAGGGAACTCAGATGAGTAATTGCCAGACTATTGCTCCTAATTTTTACTGAATTGTACCAGCTGATTGGAGAAAAGTCAATGTAGTACCAATATTTAAAAAAGGTCCAAAATACATCCCTGGGAATTACAGACCAGTAAGCCTTATATCAATAGTATGCAAGCTCTTGGAGGAGATGATACAGGGACTATATACAAGATTTTAGTAATGAAAAAGGTATCATTAGCAGTAGTCAGCATGGATTCATGAAGAATAGTTCTTGCCAAACCAATCTTTTAACCTTCTATGAAGAGGTGAGCTGCCATCTACATAAAGGGAGGACCGTAGACATAGGCGTGCGCACAGGGTGTGCCAGGTGTGCCCAGGCACACCCTTATCACCCTATGCAGAACAGATTCCCCCTACTGACCGGGCTCCCCCTCCTTCCCCCCAAAGCACTGCTGGCTTCCCCCCCTCTCCCATCGCTTGTTTCTGTGGATGTTTTAGGGTGAGTGGTGGAAGGTGCCAGTAAATAGGCCATTTACCAGCCCCTTCCCTTTCTGAATGAACATCGTGAGTGATTGGTAGAGTGTGTTTGAACTTTAGGGTGCACACCCTAATGCCAAAGGCTGCGCACACCACTGACCGTAGACATGGTGTATCTGGATTTTGCAAAAGCATTTGGCATGGAGCATAGATTAAAAACTGGCTACAAGGGCAACACAGGATGTTAGTGGGAATAAGCATGTATTGCAGACATGTACTGAACAGTTGTTTTTTCCCCACACTTTAACTCAGTAAAAAAGTAAAAAGTACAGAACCTGTCAGAACCATTATTTTTCGTGTTTACAGTAAATTACAGAATTATAAAATGTTTTTATTAGAGGGTGATGCTGTAAGGCACTCAGGTAGGTCATATCTTAAAACTCTGGATTTTAATTGTCACTGCCACTAGCAAGTGATCCTCATTCTGGGTCCTAAAAACTAACGGAAAGTTGGTGAATGTGGAATCCAAGAGGAAGCATATGTGAAGGGGCGCATTCTACGAGGGTCCGAAAATCACACTGCTGGGGTGTCTCTGGAGTTCCCATCCAGGCTGATCCTTGGACGCAGCCCGATTTTCTGCATCACTCGTTCCATCTGTGGCTGCGTCATTTCGCGAAGGCGCTGGGTGAAAGAGAAACATGAGTTTTGCAACTGGAGGTCTTACTGGTAATAGGCATCATCAGCAGTGAAAAAGAACAATATCAGGCTTGATCTCACAAAATTATACACTCTATATATTATCGGCTGTAAAGATTATGTTCCTAGTTGATTGACTTTTGGGGAGTTCCTAGTTTTTAATTTAGGCTACTCACAAAGCCAAAATTACCTTTAGGAAGATCTCTGTGAAACTGACAAGGATAAGTCTTATGCCGCGTACACGCGACAGTTTTTCATGACGTGAAAAATTACATTTTTTTAATGTCATTAAAAAGATTGTGAGCATTTTTTCATGATGTGAAAAATGGGCATTAAAAATTTAGAACATGCTCTATGTTTTCGTGTTGTTTTTCACGTTGTTGTTTTTCACATCATGAAAAGCGGTCGAGTGTATGCTTTAACAACGTGAAAAAAACGCGCATGCTCAGAAGCAAGTTATGAGATGGGAGCGCTCGTTCTGGCAAAACTATGGAGATATGGAGATAGCACATTCGTCACGTTGTAACAGACTAAAAAGCACGAAGACTGAAAAAAACGAAGACTGAAAAGCGCAAATCGTCTCTCACCAAACCTTTACTAACGCAAAAGCAGCCCCAAGGGTGGCGCCATCCGAATGGAACTTCCCCTTTATAGTGCCGTCGTACGTGTTGTACATCACCACGATTTGCTTGAGCATTTTTTTTTTCATGATTGTTTGTATGCAAGGCAGGCTTGACAAGAATCGCGTCGAAAAACACGTCGTTTTTTTTTTTTAGACCATTAAAAATAGTCGTGTGTACGCGACATAAGGGCTGCCAAACACAGAAAGAAAAGTTGTTTATTTGTTCCTTAATTTGCTAAAATATTCCAAGGAAGAAAACAATCCAATATGTTTTGGGGGTCTTAAATTGCCCCTCTATTCAGGGCTTAGAAATCTGGTAGCCTGTCTTGAATTTCGGGATAGAAACTTTTTTCTTGGAATATTGAAGCAAATTAAAGCACAGAAATAATTTGAATTCTTGACCTCTTGTTTGGCACTCCTACGCTTCGTCCTCCATAGAATCACTAAATACTACACAGCATCTAAGCACTCTACAGTAACATATATGTTATTAGCACTATATCGTTTTTGACAAACGTTAATGCAGGGGAAAGGCACAATGCTGAATTTTGTGATGATTGGCAAGATTGTCGTATCTTAAGCTTAGTACACATGGGCCGAATGTCGAGCGGCATCAGCCGGTTCAATAGAAACCGGCCGGCATTTGGCCTGATGTGCAATGTAGTTGGGAAGGGGCATGACTGAAAAAGGTCTACCGATCGGCTTACGATCAGCGCTCTCAGCCAAGGGCCGACCCTTGTCAAAACACAATAGAACAGCAGGAAGATTTCTGTACTAATGTTGGATAGTTAGTACAGCGACATCTCCTGAGCTGTCAGTTTTTTTTTTCATTCAAAAACTGGGTTGAATGAAAAAAACTACTCGTGTGTACCAGGCTTTAGAGGAATGCAAAAGTGTTTCTTTTCAATCACCCTGATTGCTTATTATTATAATACTGTATTGTTCAGGTAATATATTCGTGCAAAGGATTGGGATACAGCTGCTAATGTGTAGGTTTAATATAAGCAGAGTAATAAACAATAGATGGACAAGGCTGGCTTAGTGTTGCCAGGCTGCAATAAGAAGTGCTGTAACTGGAGGGATTTCCAGGTAAGACATTTTATGCTTAATTGTGTACAGTGAGAAAGGAAATACATTTCAGGAAATTGTAATCTAAGTAGTGCTGCTGTTCAGGAAGGGAATTAAAATATCAGTGTCCATCTTTACCTGACTGAAAGTGCCAGAAGAGGTGAGAAACAGGTACAGCATATAACTGGGTATCAGCACCATAGACGACAGAGCCATGAGCCAGCCAATGCCCTGCCCCCATGTAGGGTAAACGTACCGCCCCAGGGTGAGGGGCGTCATCTCAACAGCGCTGAAAATGAAGACGCCCTATGTAGTACGGTGATAGAACACAAGAACAGGTATGTCAATTTAAAAAAATCTGTGAGTTTAAAAGAAGTTCTAAATATTTTGGTAAATACATTGTTAAAGATAAAAAATAATTAAAGAGCAACTCTAGACAATATGTGTAGCCAACCAGTAAATTGTCAATGCTATCCAACAAACACTTCAGCTGAGCAAAAATCAGTATGTTAACCACTTCAGACCCGCGCTATTGACATAATACGTCAACAGCACGGACCTGAGGCGCCAACTTGACGTCTTTGGACGTGATTTGTGTGCATTACCCGCGCGCGCCACTGGGTGGCGCGCGGCGGGTAAACACTGTCCCGCTGCATCGCTGGGGATCTGATGCATGTACCTGGCGGCCGCGATGTCCGTCGGGTACATGCGATCGGCGGGAAACCGAACAGATGACAGCAGGGACGTGGAGCTCTGTGTGTAAACACAGAGCTCCACGTGCTGTCAGCGGAGAGGAGACCATCTGTGTCTCTTGTACATAGGGACACAGCATCGGTCACCTCCCCCAGTCACCCCCCTCCCCCCACACAGTTAGAACACACCCAGGCAATACATTTAACCCCTTCCTCACCCCCTAGTGTTAACCCCTTCCCTGCCAGTCACATTTATACAGTAATTAGTGCATTTTTATATCACTGATCGCTGTATAAATGTGAATGGTCCCAAATTTGTGTCAAAAGTGTCTGATGTGTCCGCCGCAATATCGCAGTCGCAATAAAAATCGCAGATCGCCGCCATTACTAGTAAAAAAAAAAGAATAAAAAAAATTATAATTCTGTTCCCCATTTTGTAGGCGCTATAACTTTTGCGCAAACCAGTCGCTTATTGCGATTTTAATTTTTTTTTTCAAAAATACGCCAAAAAATACGTATCGGCCTTAACTGTGAAAAAAAAAATTTTTTTTTAAAAAAAAATGGGATATTTATTATAGCAACAAGTAAAAAATATATATATTTTTTTTAAATTGTCGCTCTTTTTTTGTTTATAGCGCAAAAAATAAAAACCGCAGAGGTGATCAAATACCACCAAAATAAAGCTCTATTTGTGGGGAAAAAAGGACGCCAGTTTTGTTTGGGAGCCACGTCGCACGACCACGCAAATGTCAGTTAAAGCGTCGCAGTGCCGGAAGCTGAAATTTCGCCTGGGAACGAAGGGGGTTTATGTGCCCAGTAATGAAGTGGTTAAGGCGATTTATTTTGATCAGGGTTTTCAGAAATATACTGCAGCCACAATTCTAGGAGGACCTCACATGGTCACTGAGAGTGTACTTCCTGAATCATGTGCTGTCCAATTTCCATAATCACATTCCAAGGTTTGAATCCAACCATGCTTCTCAGTGCTGTTATACCTCTAAGAAGGTAAGGTTCAGACCCCCCTTCTAGTGAGCTATCTTCCAACTTAGAAAAGAGTGGGAATAATTTACTAAAACTGGGGAGTGCAAAATCTGGTGCAGCTGTGCATGGTAGCCAATCAGCTTGTAACTTCAGCTTGTTCGATTAAGCTTTAACAAAAAAAACTGGAAGCTGATTGGTTTCTATGCAGAGCTGCACCAGATTTTTCACTGTCCAGTTTTAGTAAATCAACCCCAGTGTCTTACTCATGACGCTAAGGCTGGTCACACGGTCACTTTTCTGTGTACATTAATCCAGGACTGGGATTTACCCCCGGGCCGAGCTGCTCGGGTTCCTATCAATCATCCCTGAACCTAGGTATTATTAAGCATTTGCCCCTGTGGGTTAGTGTTGGAGAAACGTGTCTCCATGCTGAACCTGGTCCTCCCTGTTCCTCTAATGTTTGCTGTTCCTTCAGTACTCTTGTATTCTGTGTTTTTTCGGTCTTATTGTTCTCAGTGCTTTCCTTTTTGCTGCCCTCATACATTTCCTTTGGTTTCTGTTTGTGTATGCCTTTGTTTTCTGTTGTGAGTGCTCTCTACAACCTTTATTTCTTGTCATATTGCTTTGCCCCTCATTCCTGCTTGCTGTGTATATCTCTCTCTGTGCTATTGTCCAGCTTCCCCGCTCTCCTGTGCTACACGCTTGTTCCACTAGTGCAGTACAACATCCACACCTACAGCCAGGTCAGAGTAGGAGGCAGACAAGCTAGGCCAAGGGGATGAGCCAAGGTCAATATATGAGCCTTGTGAGCACCATGTCAGCATTGCCATAGTGATTTTATGGCCTTATATACAGTATAAACCAAGTCATGTCATCAACAGCTGCCACTGTAGTTCTTTCTAAGTGCACTCAATACAACTGGATGCCACCAGTTTTCTTTTCTGTAGCTTCTATTGTTTGGATGCCTAACAATCTTGATAATGCAAACCCTAAAGCTGGGTTGCACAAAAAAAACCTGACAGAATCGAGGTTGATAGAGGAATCCAACACCACTAACCAGCCCCCCAGCCTATTAAATGATCAACTTCTTCCGAAAAGGGATAGCCCCACACTGATCAGATTTCAGTCAGTTCATGCTGAACCTCCCCAGTTTCGATCAGTGTATAGCCAGCTTTAGTCTAATGCCTTGTTTCCACTGCACGGAACGGTTCTGTCAGTAAATTTAGAGCGGTTAGGATGGGACCGGTCTATTCTCGTGAGTGTTTCCACTGCAAATCGGACCATCAGGGACCATTCAGGTTTTAGAAAAAATTCCTAGTGCGGTACAGTTCGCTTTTATGGCACGCTTTCATAATGGAAACACCCAAAAGAGCGAACCATACAGAACCGATCCGCTCAGTGGAGATGAGGCATATGTGCACACTGGCAGCAGTCCCTACCGTTTCCCTTAAAGTAATCCATGATGGATCATTTTTCAGAAGTGGTTTGCAGGCCGTTCATAGGTGATTCTGCGACCTCGTACACACGACCGTTTTCCTCGAATCTTTCAAGAAACTTGGTGGCAGAGCTTTTTTGCCGAGGAAAATGGTCGTGTGTATGTTTTTCATCGAGAGAACTGTCGTGGAACTCGATAAGAAAAAAAGAGAACAAGTTCTCTTTTTCCTCGTCGGGAGTCTCAATTTCCTCGTCGTGTTCCTCGTCGGGCTGGTTTTCGACGAGAAACACGTTCGTTTGTATGCTTAGAAACCTGCACATGCTGTAACGCCGCCAGCGTTACTTTTCGCTAGAACGGGCGCAGCTGCTTCTTCTCCTTACAGCTGCGCTCCGTTCTGTGTTCCCTCACTGTCACTTCCTGTGCGCCGTGCGTTCCACGCTGGAACGCGGAAGTGCGCCACCTAGCTGCGCTCCAGCGCGGCTATTTAAACTTCCAGCTCTGTCAGTATGGCGTTGCTTTATCCTGTTAAGATGCCTACTGACATCTGGGCTCACCTCCAGCTGTACCTCCAGCTGTACCTATCGCTCTGCTCCCGGACCAGGACACCAGGACCCCAGTGCCTCAACACCTCAGTTTGAACCACCTGTGGAAGATCAGGACTGCCATCCACCTCAGCTTATAACAACCGCAAGTACCCAGTACACTGTGCCATTCATGATGCATTCCTCCAATTCTGGTGCCTGTTCTGTTGCTCTCACATGCCTCTGATCTGTGCCATTGTTACCAAGTATTGTGGATGCCTTTCATGTCTTCTCAGTAGCTCTCTTACCATTGATCTGTGCTGAAGTTACCAAGTATTACTGGAGGTCCTTCATCCCAGCTCAGTACTGCCTATATGCCATTGATCTGTGCTAATGTACCTAGTATTACTGAATGCCTATCATCCAACCTCAGTAGCTCTTACATGCCAGTGTTCTTTGCTGCTCTTAACAAATACTGTGGATGCCATCATGCCTGCTCAGTAGTTTCACATGTCAGTGACCTCTGCTATCCCTCTGCTATCCCTGCCGAGTACTGTTTGAAGCCTATCATGCCTGCATGTACTACCTATACCTATGAATTGTGTTATCCAGACCAAGCATAACTGCAAACCTCTCATACCAACTTAAGTAGTGCTTATATGCCTTAGGACTATGTAATACTGCATGTCTCTCCTACCAGCTCAGAACTAGTCATATAGCTATGAACTGTAAAATTCTGACCAAGCATTACCACTAGTCTCTAACACCAGTTCAGTACTGCTTAAATGCCAGCGAACAGTGTTACCCCGACCTAAGTATAGCCCTAGCATTACAGCTCTAGTACCGCATGGTCTCATCATTTCCTCACGTCATATTCTTTTGTTCAAGCTTTAACCTTAGTGATGCCTTAGTGACGGAATAAGCGCCATATACTTAAATGAGGCTGTGATGACAGAACCCTAACTCTCTACGTAGATTGAGAGTGCAACCTGGGTTCGAACCTGAGAAGCCTCCGCAGTTGCGATCCACATCCTTAACTCTAGATAGGCGTACCGTTACACATGCTCAGAAGGGTGGCACCAGTGGAATCAAACTTCCCCTTTATAGTGCCGTCTAATGTGTTTTACGTCACTGCGTTTGAGAACGACGAGATTTTGTCTTGACAGTGTGTATGCAAAGAAAGCTTGTCAAGATTCTCGACAAGCCTAACAAGCCATGAATAAGCACTGATCCAGTGCGAAACGCGTCGGCTGTTCCTTGTTTCTACTGCTGTGACCCTATTTTTGTACATGCTGTCTATTGAATAAAAGACCACCCATCAGGTTTTGGAGTGCGGCTATCCATTTTTCTTTGTCTTCATTTTGCTTAGTGCACCGCCAGCACCCTCGGTATCCTGCACCACCTGTAACCATTTAGTGATCCCACCTGGAGCGGTGACTCCTTTCTCTCAAGCCTAACAAGGAACACGTCGAGGAAAACGATGTTTCATTTACGACGAGTTCCTCGGTCGTGTGTACGAGGCCTCACACCTCCTAAATGTGTCTTTTTTTATTTTTTTTAGGAATAGGGAATTTATATTGAACTATCACAACTAATGCCCTGTACACACGATAGAATTTTCCTTAAAAAAAAGTTGGATGTGAGCTTTTGGTCGGATATTCTGACCGTGTGTATGCTCCATCCAACATTTTCTGTCAGAAAGCTTGTCGGAAATTCCGCTTGTCTGTATGCTTGTCTGTATGCAATTCCGACATGCATACGTCTTGTATGTCACTGCGTTCTTGACAGTTGGAATTTCAGACAAGATCTGTGTGATCGTGTGTATGCAACACATGAGCCAACAGAAAAAATCCACGGCTTTCTTGTCGGAGTTTCCGATCGTGTGTACGGAGCATAAGAGTTTGGCATGCGTCACATTGACTTAAATGAGTGAGTTTGGCAGGTGGCGCCTCTTGCCAAATTCTGTCGGCTGAGTTAATATTACACCACAACAATATGAAGTACCCTAGAGGCAACAACATTCCCTTGGAGGTGGGCAGTTGGGGGGGGGGGGGGTAAATACACAGACTAACTGCCTATGTGAACAAGGCCTTAGAACTTTTATAGAAATTATTCCTCTGTTTGGACTGCCTCATGCAGCTTCAGATGACAGTAAATGTAAATGGACAAAAGAAACATCAACACAGGATGATGGCCACCTTCAAGGGGTTGTAAAGGTTTGTTTTTTATTTTCTAAATAGGATCCTTTAAGCTAGTGCATTGTTGGTTCACTTACCTTTCCCTTCGCTTTCCCTTTTAAATGTTTTTTTCTTTGTCTGAATTTATTACTTACTGTTTCTCCTCAGTAAGCTTGCCCCCATCATCCGAGCTGTTCTGGCTGGGGGTTGGTCAGTGTGCTTGCCCCCTCCCTTGTGTTCACAGCATCTCCCCTCAGGGATGTAGTCCCAAGGGAGGGGGCGAGCACGCTGACTAACCTCCAGCCAGAACGGCTCGGATGATGGGGGCAAGCTTACTGAGGAGAAACAGGAAGTGAGAAATTCAGACAAAGAAAAAAAAAACATTTAGAAGGGAAATCGAAGGAAAAGGTAAGTGAACCAACAATACACTAGCTTAAAGGAACCTATTTAGAAAATGAAAAACTAACCTTTACAACCCCTTTAATTGCATGAAAATTGGTTTTTGTTTTCTTTGACATAAAACTGATTACTGATAAATTTGTCCTCACCAAACAGACAAAGGGGGTGAAATATGCCCAGCAGAGTTTCCACCACGAGCAAGGTTGGTACCCAATCATTTCTTCAATGTCTTGGTAGAAGCGGTCAACGCCTGAAGCAGAGAAAGATACAAGATTGAATGCCACATGGCCAGTTATAATACTTCTCTTTTACCCTTGATTTAGAAGTTTCTGTAGTACTGCAGCCCTCATAAGCCCAGCACTAAAGCCTTGAAAACAGATTTTCTCAACCAGAGTTTCTTCAGATGTTTCTAGGGGTTTCCTCATTAGTGGTGGATTGATCCCACCTTGTATTGTTCTGGCACCAAAGTAATTCAACAGTCCTAGTGACACATGGGACCATTGAAGTCTCAATGCTTGTCTTTTACATAACTAATCAGCAATGGTGATCATTTTAGCTGTCTGTAATGAGTGCCATCATTTTAGTGTCTGTAATGAGGGCCGTCTTCCCACTTACCACCAACGCAATGGTGCACTTCTCTACCCTCAAATTAAGGGGGCACCTCTCTACTGACCCAATGAAAGGAGGTCCTTCTCCATTGACCCCCAGTGTAAGGGGAACCTTCATCCACTGACCATCCCTGTAAGGGGGCTTTTCTTCCACTGGAAACCAATGTAAGAGGTCTGTTCTCCCACTGACCATGAATTTAAGGGGGCAATTCTCCACTGACCACAAACGTAAGAGGGTCCTTCTCCCGCTGACCACCAATGTACATAGTCCCTTCTTCCACTTGACCCTCACCAAACTAAAAGGGGCCATTCTCTCAGAGACTCTCAATGTAAGAGAGCCCTTCCCCACTGGCCCCAGATGTAAGGGGGCCCTTCTACTATTGATAACTAAAGTAAAAGTGGCCCTTCTCCCAATGACTCTCAATGTAAGAGGACCCTTCTCCTACTGAACCCCAAAGTAAGGAGGCCATTTTCTCACTAACCACTAATAAAGGGTGAGTCTTCTCCCACTGACCACCAATGTAAAAAGGGCCCTTCTATCACTGACCACTAATACAGAACAGCAATGCTACATTGACTGCCAATGTGGGGTGCGTTTTTTTTCTGATGACCCCTAAAGCTGGTCATAGGCTGATAATTAAAAGCTGAGGTACTAATGTAAGTAGGCTTACCATTCATCGTATGATATAGGACAATACATGGCCTAAATTATTTAAGTGGGTCTTGCCAAACTTGCATAAAATCACAGGGCGACTAATCGCTGTGAATGCACTTATTTTAGTGTACCAACGTCCCAAGAAAGTGACAATAAAAATGAATGGACTAATAAATTGGACTTTTGGCGTTACAGGTAGTTAATGTAAAAGATCTATAAATATTTATTTGTAAAAAGTGCATAGAAAGAAACTTGTATACACAATTTCATAAGATAGTATCAGCATATGCTATCAGTACATCTAACACAGAGTAAGAGATGGTTTTATACTTATACAGATACATTCATGGCATAAGAACGTATAGTGTTGAAAAGGTATAAAACTCTTAGGCCGCGTACACACGATCGAACATGTCCGCTGAAACTGGTCCGCAGACCAGTTTCAGCGGACATGTTCGATCGTGTGTACGGCCTATCGGACCATTTTCCAGCAGACCAAAGTTTCAAAACATGCTTTAAAACCTGTCCGTCGGACAGGTTCGATGGTTAGTACACAAAATCATCGGACCAAAAACCTGCGCATGCTCAGAATCAAGTCGACGCATGCTTGGAAGCATTAAACTTTGTTTTTTCATCACGTCGTTATGTTCTACGTCACCGCGTTCTGGTCCGATGGAATTTTGGTCCGATGGTGTGTACGCACATCAGACCAACAGACCACTTCAGCGTGGTCCAATGAAAACGGACCGTCGGACATGTCTGATCGTGTGTACGCGGCCTTAGTGTTTGAAGCTGAATCCAATATGCATAATAGTAGATCTTGCTTTTACTCTCGACATGTTTCGCGTAAAAAGACGCTTCATCAGGAGCATAAAGGTGGATCAATCGAATCTCAAAGAGTCGATCCAACCACTGGTTGTGGGGTAAGGAATGTACAACCTTTTGAACCTAAACCAGTCTCCTGGGCATGTGGTAGGTACTCGTTGTGGGTGAAAATCAAAAGGTAGGACTATAGCACAAACTGTTGGTAAACAGTGTATATGGACGGGCGTAAAGGCCCTGACCGAGATCTCTCTGGTAGACCTTGGACTAGGGTGGACTCCAAATGGCGGGTTGCCAATTGGCCAGACAGTGGAGGGGAGGTAACCACCTCAACAACGACCGACAGAAGGGTGGTTATGTCAGTGAGTAAGACAGTGTCTGATCTTGTCAAAACAGGAACAGCCAAGGAAAGAGACCAAAGGGTGAAGGAGGTCTGTACACAGGCGCCACAATCCTGTTTAGCTACACACAGGATTGTGGCCTATCTTATGAATTGTGTATACAAGTTTCTTTCTATGCGTTTTTTTTACAAATAAATGTTTATAAATCTTTTACATTAACTACCTGTACCGCCAAAATGGGTCACCTAGTTAGAGAAAGAGCCCACTTATAATACCTATTATTTAGCAACATGTGAAGATTGTTTAAAATGTATTACATTTTCATTAAGGGTTTTATTCCAGATTAAAGGTCCGCTCTAAAGTGGACCTATACTTATAAATTAAATGAAATTAAGTTCAGTTGTGAATTTAAAATGAACCCCCTGAGCTGTAAGGAGAAGTGGAAAAGAGAGAGCCGAAAACATTGCCTTATTAAAGTACACACAAAGGTGCACTCTAAAGTGGACCTATGCTGAAAAATCTAATTAAAATTAAAATCAGTGTTTGAACTATAATAAACTCACCCTGCTATGAGGAGAAGTGGATAAGAGAGTGAAAAACACTGCCGTATCAAAAATGAAAATATAATCTGTTCAATGTATATTTCCTTTAAAATTATTTATGCATTTGACGCTACAATCACAAATGAAGAAGCAGTCTGAAGCCAAAGATCTTCTGTTTTCTCTCCCATAATGCTCTGGAAATCTATTGTTATGGTAGCACCTTGTGTTAAAACCAAACATAATATTTTATTTCGTTTCGGATAGAGTGGTGAAGAGTTTGACCCCGTCAGGTTTTTATTGCCTGGGTATGCAATGAAGAAAGTGCCCAAAGCAGAATCTGTATAATCCAGATTTGATTCTATTGTACGGGGGCCCTTCTCCCACTTACCCCTAATGTAAGTGCCCTTCTTTGCTGACTACCAATGTAAATGGTCCCATCTACTACTACCCACTAATGCAAAAGGGCCCTTCTCACAATGTCTACATATATATAAAAAGCACCTCTTCATTGTCTGCTAAAGTGAGGGGGTGGGGGGGGGGGGGGGTGGGGCATCTTTTTTCTGATGACTTGCTAAGGTTTGCCATAGGCTGATAATAAAGGCTGTAACTAGGTTTATCATTCATAATAATGTACATCTTTCATGATATGGATGCTAGGTCAATACATGACCTTAACCATGGCACTTGTAACCTGCCTGGTGGAGGATCCCCCCTGTTACTTTAACAACCTGTGAAGATTTTTTTTAAATGTATTAGGTTTTCATCAAGGGTTTTATTGCAATTAAATATCCACTCTAAAGTTGATGTAATTTTAATGTAATTAAAAGAAAAATTCAGTTATTAAATTAAAATTCCCCTTCCCGGCCTGTTCTGTGAGGAGAAGTATATAAGAGAGAGCCAAAAACATTGCCTTATTACAGTGAACATATATTTGTTCTATGTGTATTTAATAATTATTATTATTAATAATAATAATAATAATAATAATTATATTAATAATAATAATTCTATATAGGAGGCAGTGTCTGATGTTTCAGTCACAGACGGTGAAGCAGTTTGAAACTGAACATCTCCTCTCCCATAATGCTCTGGGAATCCATTTTCACGGTGGATAGTGGTGTTAAAAAATTTCAAAAATATTCTATTAAGTTTTAGATTTTGACCCTTTGCCAGGTTTTCATTGCCTAGATATGCAATGAGGAAAGTGCCAAGAGCAAAATGTCTCTAATTCAGATTTGAATCTATTTAGATTCCTATGACACAAAAGCCAATGCACTTCAAGAGTTCAATTGGTCCCCTTTCTCTCGACACTGTTGAACAAACCATGCGCTGGACCAATAAACTGAAGGGATCCCGAGGGGTAATCACTATGATTGCTACAGATGCCTAAAGTCTTTGGGCCAGATTCACATACAATTACATTGACGCAGAGTATCAGAGATACACTTTGCCGCCGTATTTTACCTGGCTCTACGACGAATCCAAGTAGATTTTGTCCCGTAACGTACGGCGGCGTAGTGTATTTCTCGCAGGGGAATAGAAATACGCGATTAGGGGGCGTGAAGCATTTAAATTAGGCGCGTCCCCGCGGCGATCGAACTGCGCATGCTCTGTTTAGAAATTTCCCACCGTGCATTGCGCGAAATAACGTCGATACGTCATTCGTTGTTTGAGTATGCGTCGTTTACGTACATTCCTAATTCCGAACGTCTTACGTAAAAAATAAAAAAAGACGTTGACATTCGATGCGGGAACGACGGCCATACTTAACATGGGCTGTCTAAAACTAGACCAGATAAAAGGTGGAATAACTTTACGCGACAAAAAGATGACTACAGATGCCGTAAGAGATTGTGAACGACGCTCGTAACTTCGTGGATCGTCGGAAAAAGCTAATTTGCATACCCCGACGCGGAAAACGACGGGAACTCCACCCAGCGGCCGCAAAATTATTGCAGCGTAGATCCGAAGGCGTACGAACACGTAAGCCAGTCGGATTGAAGCCCACAGCCGTCGTTTCATGGTTTGAGGATTCAGACTAATGAAACGACGCGCGTAATTTGAAAGTACTCCGGTCTAACGCGAGATAGACCAGAGTAAGGGCTCTGTGAATCTGGCCCTTTGGGTTTGACTTGAATTAAAGCTGGCAACCCTGTTAATGTTTTTGCTTTACTTTAGTTTTTCCCCAGTTGTGTTTCTAATAGAAAAGTTGAAAAAGGTCTCACCATAACACCATGATATGGATACTGTCTCAAAGAAGACCAGGAAGAGGAGACACATCCCGCTGGCTGAGTAATAGTCAAAAAGCTTGAACACGTAGATTCCACCCTGGATAATTAATAAACTGGTCAGATTTTCTCATTACACACTCATGTTATGCTTTCTATACATTCTATTCCTGCCGCGTACACACGGTCGTTTTTTGCGATGAAAAAAAACGACGTTTTCTGTGAAGTAAAAAACGACGTTTTTGAAACGTCACTTTTCAAAGACAATTTTGCATACACACCATCATTTTTTCACAAAAAGCGAGGTTACGTTCACCACTCTTTTCCATTGAAGCTCGCTTCATAACTAGCTTCTGGGCATGCGCGGGTTGAAAAACGTCGTTTTGAACGACGTTTTTGCTACACACGGTGACTTTTTGTGAAACAAAAAACAACGTTTTGAAAAACGACACAAAAAATTCAAGCATGTTGGAATTTTTTTTTGGTCGTTTTTTTTAAGACAAAAAACAACGTTTTGCCCACACACGATCAATTTAAATGCCGTTTTAAAAAACATCGTTTTTTTTCATCGCAAAAAACGACCGTGTGTACGCGGCATTAGATTTCAGTTTAATTCAATGGCATAGTTGAGACTGATACCAACAGTGAACTCTCTGTTTGACTTACTTTTAAACATGTTCTCTAGTTAAAAAAAAAACATCTTGCGCTAACATATATCAGTGTTATACACCACAATAATTAGTGTAAAGAAAAAGAAAAAGATGCCAACACAAATAACCACACACAGATATTTCAAAACAACTTAAAACATACATGTATGGTGCTGATTCATAGTGTTCATAAACCATCAACAAAGTGCAAAAAAAAACCACCTCAGATATCAATTATATACATAAATAGCCTTAAATTTAAAATGCGAATGCTGGCCCTATATAATACACATCACAGCCCGGATTCAGGTAGAGCGGCGCATCTTTGTGCGGGCGTAGCATATCTACTTTACGCTATGCCAGCGCAACGTTGAGAGGCAAGCATGCTATTCACAAAGAATATGTGCTCAACGTTGCGCCGGCGTAGAGTATAGTTGTCGGCGTAAGCCGACATAAGTCAAAGTAGGCGCAAGTGGGCTGGAAGTGGCCGTGATATATTATAATGAAGCGTGACCCCATGCAAATGATGGCCACAGCTTCAAAAAACGAACTGCACATGCTTCGTCTCTTGGACACATCCCAGTGCGCATGCTCACAGTTACGTCGAAATAGCTGCCTAAGATACGTCGAACACTGCCTACGACGTGAACGTAACCTACGCACAGCACTATTTACGTAGTACTACGTAAACGGCATACGCAACGTAAAATTCGACGGAGTCGTTCCCTGGCCCATACCTTTGCATTACCTGCGCCTGCTATATGAGGGGTAACTTTATGCCGAACGTAAGCCTTACGCAAATCGCGTATAAGAAGCGGCCGGGCGCATCTAAGTTTGTGAATCGGCGTATCTTACTCATTTGCATATTTAAAATGTGAACGCCGAATGCGTCCAGCGTAACTATGCGCCCACGATACGCCGGCGTAAGCAAGTTACGTTGGTCGGCCAAAGCCTTGCTTTACGGTGTATCTAGCTTTGTGAATCGGCGTAACAATACGACGGCACACATTTGTACTTACGACGGCGTATCTATAGATACGCCGGCGTAAAACGTTTGTGAATCCGGGCCCACATGTCTATTTCATAAGTGAATACTTCAACATGGCAAATACCGTAATAATAATAAAAGTCCTAAAGAAATGTCCACATAAAAGTGCAAATCTTAAACTTGTGCCAAAACACCAGTGAACCGATCAAATCACCACCATCAGAAGAGACAGCCAAACTACTTACCATATTATATAACCCAGTACTAGTGGAGGTAAAAAAGTGGATATTATTGTACAAACAGTCCACGATCGCTCCAATGCTTCCCAAGGCTCACATGGACACCTTAGGCCTCGTACACACGAGGGGATATGTCCGCTGAAAACGGTCCGATGGACCGTTTCAGCAGACATCTCCGATCGTGTGTATGGGCTAGCGGACAGATTTGTCCATCGGACAAATTTCAAAGCATGCTTTGAAATTTGTCCGCTACAAACCTGTCCGTCGGATATGTCCGCTGGTTAGTACGGTAAACCAGCGGACATATCCTCCCACACATGCGTCGTATCCTGTGAATGGATCCGACGCATGCGCGCGGAAGTGTTTACTTCCTGGTGCGTGACGTAGCGGTGACGTGGCGGCGTCAACGTCACCGCCGCGTCACCGACACGTCACCGCGCCGTCCGCCAGCGGGGAATTTGATCCGATGGTGTGTACACGCCATCGGATCAAACTCCAGATCGGACATATCCGATGGAAATGGTCCGCGGACCGTTTTCATCGGATATGTCCGATCGTGTGTACGAGGCCTTATAAGAGTCTCATGGAAATTTTTCTGGGTGTATTAGGAAAGAACACTGGAACCTCCTGTGGATACCTGCTGGAGCCCTCAGGAGACACACTCTCTGGTCTGGCCTCTCCAACCGCCACTCCACATCCAGTATAGACCATACGATCAAAAGGAAATAACACTACACATAGCTTGACACCGCTTAAAATGTTCCTACTTTATTGGTAAGTGCACAAATCAGGCAAAGTTCATATGCCTAAAGAGGCATACTTGCAGAAATCAAGATGGCATTATCAGAATAGTTACTGATTGCGATAATGCCATCTTGATTACTGCAAGTTTAGGGCTATTTGTGTATATAATTATTATACAAGATTACATTTTTGCACTTTATTGTTGATGGTTTATAAATATTGTAGATCAATGCCATACATGCATGTTTTAACGTGTTCTCTAGTGCCCGATACCCTCACAGATTATATATCGGTGTAACTCTTCATCATTGTCATGCTAATTGAAAAAGAAAAATCACACTTATACAGTATCTGGTTATTGGTTGGTACTGATCCTGCTCAGTGTGTACCTGTGTAATATTGGAGAGGCCAATAATGTAGGAAACAACGCAGACAGCTGCAATGAAGACCTTTTTCCTGCTCCTCAGAAGTTGGGGATATTCGTCAACCAGTGCGGTAATAAAACCTTCCACAGTGCAGAACTTTAAATAGAAAAAAAAAGTTTTGGGTGAGTTACACAATAAACACAGAACATTCATGTGCATTCATGGGCAAAAAATGCAGCATGCTGTAGTTTTCTAAACACATATGAAAGCACGGCAATGGTGATAGGACAAGTTCATGCAGCATCCAGGGTAAAGATGTCAAACTGCGTCCCCCAACATTAATGGTGTGCAAGCTTAGGAAATCCTACGCTCAGCAGTCACTCCCTTGTCAAAATCACTGCCGCTATCACTACTCCTGTCAGCCTTGTAACAGAAGGAAGGCACCCCCCTCCCTGCAGTGTACTCTAGGCTCACTGAATTATATTCATTTTTCTTGCAATAAAACTGCCTTTGACTGCATCTGATGCAAACAAGACCTTATGGCCCGTACACACAATCCGGAAAAAAAATACCTCTTTTGAAGCGATCGAACGATAAATCGGATCGTTAGTACAGAGCTTTCGAGAGCCGATCACGACAGTTCATCTGATATTATCCGATCGGACAAGCATGAAATTTATTCTCGTACAATATCAGATCTGACGATTTTCGTTTAATCAGTACAAAAAACAGTACAAAAAAATACAATACAAATACACTACAGCACATGACATCATTTTTTATTATTTTCGTAACTTTAGTAAGCTCTTCGTGTTAGATATACAACTAGCATGCAAAAATAAAAAAACAGACGATAAGTCGTCCGATTTTTGGGGCATTAAAGTAACATTGGGAAGCAAATAAAATTGTTAACCTAAAACAAAAAAAAATTGTTTTATTTTTATTAAAAATAATTTGTATACAACAGATGATAGGATATTATCATTTGTAAAAATAAAAAAAAAATAGGATATTCAAAAAAAAGGAACTGTAGAGTTCAGTTGACAATGTATCGAAAATGATAATTGCCAGGGCAAAAAAATGTCAAAATCTTCAAAGTCAAATCTCCAAGTTCAGGGAAGTACTGTCCTTGTACACACGAGGGAATAAATCCGCTGAAAATGGTCCGACGGACCATTTCAGCGGAAAAATCCCCTCGTCTGTAGGGGCAAACGGACGCTTTTTGCCGGATTCATCCGGCGGAAAAATTCCAAAGCATGCTTTGAAATATTTCCGCCGGATAGCTGGCTGGCAGATATGTCCGCTGGTTAGTACGGCAAACCAGCGGACATATCTTGCCGCACATGCGTCGTATCCTGTGAATGGATCCGACGCATGCGCGCGGAAGTGTTTACTTCCTGGTGCGGTGACGTGGCGGTCACGTGGCGGCGTCAACGTCACCGCCGCGTCACCGCGCTGTCCGCCGGCGGGGAATTTGATCCGATGGTGTGTACAGCCATCGGATCAAAACATCCCGGCGCAAATATACGCTGTAAACGGTCCGGGGACCGTTTACAGCGGATATTTCCCGTCGTGTGTACAAGGCCTAACTGTGTACTGCCATCAATGATGAGAAATCCTCTTACCTGACTGTCCAATCCCAACATGACCAGCATGGAGAAGAAGAGAATTGACCAGACAGGAGACATAGGGAGTTGAGTCACAGCTTGCGGATAGGCCAGGAAGGCCAGACCAGGTCCTGTAACCAGCAGACAGAAAAGCAAATATAGAAGAACTCCAGTCAAAAATTGTTATTGGTAACAGTCTGTAACAAAAACACCTCAGATATCAATTATATACATAAATAGGCTTAAATTGAAAATGCGAATGCTGGCCCTATAATACACATCACGGGCCAGATTCAGATACAATTAGATTATCGTAGCGTTTCCCAAATACACTACGCCGCCGTATTTTACCTGGCTCTACGTGGAATCCAGGTAGATTTTGTCCAGTAAACGACGGCGGCGTAGTGTATTTCTCCCGTCGCAATCCATCTACGCGAGTAGGGGGCGTGAATCATTTAAAATAGGCGCGTTCCCGCGGCGATCGAACTGCGCATGCTCCGTTCGCAAATTTCCCGCCGTGCATTGCGCGAAAACACGTCGTTACGTCATTCGTTGTTTGAGTAGCGTCGTTTACGCACGATCCTCGTCCCGAACGAGTTACGTAAAAAAATAAAATAAAATAAAAAATCGACGCGTGAACGACGGCCATACTTAACATTGGCTACGTACCGTTATACCAGCAAAAAGCTGGTCTAACAGTACGTAAAAAAAAATAGACGAAAGCGATTGCGAAGACCACTCGTATCTTCGTGGATCGCCGTAAAAACACATTTGCATATCCCGACGCATGAAAACGACGCGAACTCCTCCCAGCGGCCGCAAATATATCGCAGCGTAGATCCGAAGGCTTACGAAGACGTAAGCCTCTCGGATCGAAGCCCGAAGCCGCCGTATCATGGTTTGAGGATTCAAACTAGTGATACGGCGCGCGAAATTTGAAATTACTCCTGTCTAACACCAGTTAGACAGGCGTAATTGCTTTCTGAATCTGGGCCCACATGTCTATTTCATAAGTGAAATATGTCACAGTCTGCTGGTAACAAAATGACTGAACCCAAGGTGTCGGAGAACTTGCAGAGTCAGGGCAACCAGTTGGGTACAGATTCTGCAGCCCTCACTAGGGTAGCGCTACACCCCTCTGAAATAGATCACACAGATCTGACAGATCTCTCTTCAGAGGAGTGGCAGATTTAGATGCACGTCTAAATCTAGCCATAACATTTAATGAAGTATTAACCAAAACCTCAATTTTAAAAGAAACCGTTATGGTTTTGACTCAGTTTTTTTAAATTCAATATACAGATTTTACATTTCTAATGTTTTTGATAATTGTTTTGCTATGTCTAATAAATCTTTGTTTTAGAAATACAGGGAGCACCCACCCCACAGGATATGCATACAATTCTTGGTTTTCCAAAGCGAGAGCAGAGCAGAAGATGTTTGCCCTCACATGGTCTCTCTCTGATTGTAAAGCCATTGGGTATATCTGAACAGGCAGAGAGGGGGAGGGTAGGGGAGGGGGTTATTGTTCTGATTTTTTTAGCTCTGTGTGTAAATTTTGGTTTCAGCTAATAAGATCTAGGCAAAATAGAGCAGCTAAGAATAAACTGGAGTGCCACGTACTTCATGGAAATGTGGAGTATGAAATATTTCTATAATATGTAGGGTAACATTGCTGAACATTTAAAAATGCTAATTTCCTAGCTTTTATTGTTAAACCAAGGGCTTCACTGATCTCATACATATATGCCAAGAAGTTCTGTGTTCACTCTTACTTTGCTAACTGTGATTGTTCCAGGTCAGAATCACCACCTAGTCTTCCCCTGCTCCCATCCACCTATTTGGGTGTGGTATCCATGCCCCACTTCTGTGCAAAGCTCCACTCCTTCCATGGCTGCAGCCCACCAAGATCTAAGGAAGTCCCTTTAATATTGCCAGAATTAGAAGCACTTACCAGAAGCCGCCAACTCCTGGATGGGTCTTTTGGTGATGTTCGCCATGAAGCCAACAATGGAGAAAATGACAATGCCGGCAAACATGCTGGTGGAAGAATTAATGGCACAGACAATGATGGAATCTCTGTGGAAGAGAAAAAAAGTGATGTTTACGGCTGTGGCTGTGAATGGATGGGGACCCCCTCAATAGGAAAAGCAGTCTTTCCCACACCAGTCCTCACAGAGTGCCAAGAGGTTTTGTTCATCCCACAATGCAGTGTGAAGCACCAAGTAAACAGATTGCTGCACTGCGGGGGGTGCTGAGGATGGTTTTGAACATGGCTTATGAAAAAAAGGTGAAATTCACATTCTGTGGGTAACCGGGTCAATGGATTCTAATATTAATGAATCTGATCTGTTCCCATGTCTGCTGGGAAATGTAAGTTTTTGTTTGACACCTAGTGCCAAGGCTACTTAAAGGGGTTGTAAAGGTTCATGTTTTTTCACCTTAATGCATCCTATGCATTAAGATTGAAAAACATCTGCTGATTGCCGGGCCTCCAGCCCCCCGGTTTACTTACCTGAGCCCTGAAAAGTCCTGCGTCGCGAACGTGCTCTTCCTTTGCTCGGTCTTCTCGGCTCTTCATTGGATAGATTGATAGCAGCGCAGCCATTTGCTCGCACTGCTGTCAATCAACTCCAATAACGCGAGGCCCGGGGGGAGGGTCCGAGTCCTGTAGTCGATGGCTATGGACTCCGAATACAGGATTCGGGAGCGCGCCCTCAAGGTAACCCCCTTGGGAAAGCGTTTCCGAGAGGGGGTTATCAGAAACGGGGAGGAGCCGAGAGAGCCACCGAGGGACCCCAGAAGATGTGGATCAGGGCCACTCTGTGCAAAACAAGCTGCACAGTGGAGAAAAGTATGACATGTTTGTTATTTTTAAAAAAAATAATAATAATTTTAAGCTTTAGTATCACTTTAAAGGCCTCAAAGGTATTTTTTTGCTTTGGAATGTTTTTTTCCCCCATACAAATCAATAGGTGCGCAATCACAGCTTAAAAGCAGGTTAGAAGGAGGTCAAATGCAGATGAAAAGGGAAGCAGGTGGATGTCAGAAGGAGATCAGAAGAAGTTTGGAAAGAGATCAGAGGCAGGTCAGAGGTCAGAACACCTGAAGGAAGCTTTGAAGCCAGAGATATCCAGACACCTAGCTTTTTTAATTAGAGGTCAGCCAAGGCAACCTCTCTTGGCAGAGTTCAAAATTGCACAAATTGAACGAGCACATGGATCCTGCATGTACCTATATACGTTGTTGTGGAAGGAATTGTAGCTTCCCAGAGCAATCAGAGATCCCAGACCAAGGCCGTAGGAGAAGAAGATCTGTGTTGCTGCATCCATCCAGACCTATAACAGAGACCACATGTTCATGCTAATTCATTTATAGTTTCTCTGACCAGCTCTCATGCTGCCTACACAGTCTAATTAATTGTCTACCACTTTCAGCCGACTTTCCATTACAAAAATAATCACACCGATCAAGGCAACCAAATATCTAAATGATGCCCAGAGATTGTTTTGATCCATTCAATTATCTTTGCACTTGGAATTCTCTGTTCACATTGATGCAATATGAATGTGGTGCGATTTCACAGTGCAATTTCTGTGAATGATTACAATGTGAATGAATGTAATTTCTGAGGGGATTTTGCCTAGCTGGAGATAAAATTTGCACCGAATCTGCACTAAACTCGCACAGGACCCTTTTTTTTAGGTGTGAATGGCTTTCATAGCAATAATGTTTTTTCAGATGAGGTGATCCTCATCTGTACTTACTGTAACGTAAGTGTTGGAAACTTTTATTGCAAAATCATTAAACAATTTACAAATTTACAATTTAGGCGCTTTTCTGTTCTTTTTTCTGTGTCAATACTGTGAGCTGGCTTCACTCCTGAGAAGAGCTGCCCTTTGTGCTTATTTTTACATGGAAAAAGACTTTGCCATTGTAGCGCTCACCCCCGGAGGAGCCGCTGGTTAGATTTGGGATCGGCGTGTCACCTCTGTAGCATGTCTAGGGGTATGATGATGAATAGAAGATGTGAGCAATGACAGAATGTCCAAACAGCAAGGTGTCGTTTTCTGTGCTTTTATTTTCTTGCCCAACACGGCAAACGGGTAACTTCAGGTGCATAAAGAAGATGGTGAAGAAAAGAAGAAAGTTGCAGATTCAGGCCTCAATTATTTGTGGAAGCAGTCTTGCTTCAATGGTACTCTTTTGCTTCGTCGCCACTGCAGCCGGAGTGGATGTAGTGTACCCGGACAGTCTCTCTCACAGAACTGGCAGCTGGAGTATCACTAAGAACCTTGAGAAGGAAGGCAAGCCTCTGCCACAGACTTCTTTCAATGTAAATTAGGAGTGGTGCCTCTGCCACAGGCCCCTGCTCAATGATTAATTCCTTCTCAAAGATTAAAGTTGCCTGAAGTTTTCCACAGGTAGCGTCTTTGATTTTTAGGAGTCACCGACTGACAAGTTACCACGTATAATTTGTCAGTGTCCGGCAACTCGGATCCCCGGTGGATTGTCTAAGCCTTATTGGATCACCTGCCTCCAGGCTCACCTCAGACCGATCTCTCCACCAAACAGCACAAATTCTCTTGGGATCTTCTCATAGATGTAGAGACTCAGTAAGTCACTGAGGCCCCTTTTTCAGCTTCAGTTGCTCCGGGCCATGAGGGCCCAGAGTCAGGAACTCCGCGTAGCACGTGCGCCCTGGCCTGGTAGGCCATAACTCCGGGGCCCGTGAATGTGCGCACACCCTAAAGGTGGGTGCTGCACCCGGAACCAGGAACGGGTAGAAAGAGAAGAACCCACAAAAATGGCATCTGCGCCAGAAATACCCTCCCCCAGCATGCCCCGCGAGGGAAACACTCCTCTAATTGGCTGCTCGAGAAAGGCGTCTCCGCCTGGACCCCTCTGGCGCCACCTGTCGACCAAAGATGGAAATGTATCTTTGGAACACAGAAAGAGACCACAGGCAATCCAGCCCGGCAGAAACCCAATTTATACAAATCAACATGAATGAGAGTAAGGTAACTCTCTCATTCCCCTCTAAATTTAAATAACGTCCATACTGAAAGTACAGGGGCGCTACACCATTTTTATCCAGCCTTCGGAATCCACTATTTATAATTGATTGGACTTTTTTTCTTGTGCACTTGTCACTACTCCAGTCCTGATTTCTAGTTATTTTAGTATTATTCATTATTATTATTTCTACCTTGACCGTTACTTTTGTGAGTCTATTATGTTGGTATCCTAAGCGCTAGCATCCATTGTTGTTATATGCCATCACATTGGTCCCCTATGTGATAGCAATAAAAGTTAAGTAAAAATAAATAGAAAATGTTTTAAGTTTATAAGGAGACATAAAAAAAATATGTTTTTTAGAGCCGTCCCCACTCACACCTAAAGAAAATGCATGCATTGAGGGAATCTACATTTGAAAACAGCGACTGTGTGAATGCACCTTTTCCTAAATAGACAAAAATCCTTGCATCGGGCCTGACTGTCAGGCCTCATATTCCTGTCTTTGCATTACAAATACAAGAAGAAGTCTTACTATGACCTGAAACAACCTACTGACACCCTGAGAGGTTTCCTCTGCCAAAAAGACTGAGCCTAATATGGTCGCTTATAATTTATTTATTACTTTTGGGAAGTTACTACCAGATGCTGCTGGATTGCTATCTATTTCAGTGCTGATCAGTCTGATATTTCAATAACCTTTTAGGCATGTTTTTTTTTTTCATGAGGCTTAATAAGACCTTAATTTGTAAGTTTTTTTTAGTTTTGTGTGAAGAGACTCTATACATGTTTTTTTTTTCACTTGCCATGTGAATCAATGTGTTCTGGAGCGCTTCCAAAATTGCATCAGTGTGAACCAGAGAGACATTGGCAAAACTAAAAGTGACAAACACGCTGCAATCTGTCACTTGCATTAACATAGTAGTACGTTTTTCTAAACCATCCCTTCCCCCGTAACATCGTTACCTGTTGATTCTACCAGTCAAAGCGGAGGTCCACACAAAAAGTGAACCTTTGCTTTTCGGAATCCTCCGGTGTCACATTTGGCACCCTTCAGGGGGGGAGGGGGTGCAGATACCTGTATAATACATTTGGCCAGTTTAGCAGGGACAATCCAAATTTGAATGTAAGGGCTAGCTGGTTGTACACAAGTGGATCTATCGAGCCCCTGTTTTACTTACCTGAGCGCTGAATTTCCATGGGCGTGATCCCATGTTGCTTTCCCCAGGCTCTTTATTGGATAGATTGATAGCAGCGCAGCCATTGGCTCCCGCTACTGTTAATCAAATCCAATGACGTGGCTGCCGGGGGGGCAGGGGCCGAGTCATACAATCGGCGGCTATAAACTCTGATTGTATGGCACAGGAGAGTGCCCGCAAGCTAACCCCCTCGGGAGAGAGCTTCCCAGAGGGGGTTAGCTCTTGCGGGAAGGAGCCGCGAGAGCTGCCGTGGGACCGTAGAAGAGGACGATTGGGGCCACTCTGTGCAAAACGAACTGCACAGTGGAGGTAAGTATGATATGTTTTTTATTTAAAAAAAACTCCTGTGACCCATTTTAAGCAAACAGTCGGCCGATGTCACAGAGCCAGTACAGGCGCGGGAAAGATTGTGACCATATGGACCGAAACCTGGCTTAGCCTTTTTTTAACCACTTCCGGTCCGCGCTATTGACATAATACGTCAGCAGCGCAGACCTGAGGGGCCGGGGTCACGTCTTTGGACGTGATTTGCTTGTATTTCCCCGCGCGCGCCACAGGGTGGCACGCGGCGGGGAAAAACAGTCCCGACGCATCACCGAGGATCCGATGCGTGTCCCCGGCGGCCGTGATGTCCGTCAGGTACACGCGATCGTCGGTGAGAGAGCAGGGACGTGGAGCTCTGTGTGTAAATACAGAGCTCCACATCCTGTCAGGGAGAGGTGACAGATGCTGTTTCCCTTGTACATAGGGAGACAGCATCGATCACCTCCCCCAGTCACCCCCCTCCCCCCACACAGTTAGAACACACCCAGGCAATACATTGAACCCCTTCCTCACCCCCCTAGTGTTAACCCCTTCAATGCCAGTCACATTTATACAGTAATTGGTGCATATTTATAGCACTGGTCGCTGTATAAATGTGAATGGCGCCAAAATTGTGTCAAAAGTGTCCGATGTGTCCGCCGCAATATTGCAGTCAAAATAAAAATCGCAGATCGCCGCCATTACTAGTAAAAAAAAAATATAAAAAAAAAATCATAATTCTGTCCCCTATTTTGTAGGTGCTATAACTTTTGCGCAAAGCAGTCACTTATTGTGATTTTTTTTTTACAAAAATAGGTAGAAGAATACGTATCGGCCTTAACTGAGAAAATTTTTTTTTTTTTTTAAATTGGGATATTTATTATAGCAACAAGTAAAAAATATATATATATTTTTAAATTGTCGCTCTTTTTTTGTTTATAACGCAAAAAATAAAAACCGCACGGGCGATCAAATACCACCAAAAGAAAGCTCTATTTGTGGGGAAAAAAAGGACGCCAATTTTGTTTGGGTGCCACGTCGCACGACCGCGCAATTGTCAGTTAAAGCGACGCAGTGCCGCAAGCTGAAATTTCGCCTGGGCACGAAGGGGGTTTATGTGCCCAGTAAGCAAGTGGTTAAAGCTTTTAAAGCTTTTTCTCATAGAAAATACAGAAAATATGCATTCCAAAAAAATAAATACTGTGAGAAAAAAAGAAAAAACGTATTGGTGGGTTCATGGGCATAACTACTACGGCTATAAGACATGGAGCAGTCCACCTCTGACTCAGAAAGTTTGGTGAAGTCGGGGGTGATGTAGAATCGAATGCCATCCATGGCCCCAGGAAGGGTGATCCCTCGGAAAAACAGTATTATCAGCATGAAGTAAGGGTAGGTAGCAGAGAAGTAGACCACCTGCAGAGCAAAGCACAAAACAAAAGACTTCAAAAATAATTAATAATGGTAGTTTCAAACCTTAAAGTGTCACTAGACCCACATCATGAAAAAATATCAATAAATGTTGTATTACATGCTGTTCATACTCACCAAGTCACTATGAGATTTTTTTTCTGTATTCTGCAAAAAAACGTGGTTGATCCTGCTGCTCTCCATCTCCCTCTTCATTGCATTTGTGTTAGCAACACTGCACATGCTCAGTTTTTAGTGCGTTAATATGCCAAGCATTTCCTCCCTCCTCCCTCCACATATGAGTAGCCCATGTGACTACAGAGTCACACGTGTGGGCGTATACACACTCCCTCCCCCCTCCTCTATGCTCACTAACCAGCTAAACACAATGGGGGTGGGATATTATATGTAGATTAATGGTGGCTTTACCTCCCTCTTATTCTAAAACACAGGCTGGAGGGGCATGACACAGCCTGTGACTGGCAGAAATCCGCCCACACACCATGTTATTTCCACAAAATAATAAAGATTTTATTTCACATACATATTTTTATGCCAATTTAAAACAGTTTATGGAAATGTTTTATTTATTTTTACTCTGTATTCCAAATGCTGTTTTTATATTGAATATGTGACCAGCAGCAGAGGACTAGAAGCTCCTCCTGCCTATGTTTCCCTGCAGACAAGCTGGGAAAGATATGGGTCATGTGACAGCAGTATAGCGATTAAGAAAAACGTACTTAGATGTTTTTTTTTATTAAAATAATCATAGTGCCATCATCCACATACAGAAATAGAAGGGACAATGTAAATTAAACAGTGAGTGTATCACTTTAAGTTGGCTATATGGTAGTAGATTTTATAGATTTTTTTAGATGAATTGTAGTTTAAGTTTAAAGACAAAAAATTGGCAGATGATGGACTTTATAGGCGTATTATTGTTAAAATTGTAAATTTATTGAGAAAAATACATAAAAATTGTTTAAAAACACATAAATGACCATTTTGTCCGTGTCTAGGAGGGCCAGAGAGCACAAAAATTCATAATACAACACCTACAGCCTAAAATGTACAGTAAATTGAAGAGAAGGACTACAAGGTGACTTCCTACTGGTATATATATAGAACCATATGGTTTATAGAAGGTGATGTGTCATGTGAAGCTCAGCTCGACATGTTGCACGTTTTTGAAAAGAACGCTTCTACAGGAGCTTTTGGCGAGTAATTTCAAGCGCAGAGGGTAAGAGAACAGGCTGAGGTTATATTAGTGATCAGAGGTACAAGCGAATTCACAGGAAATAATCCTTTTGTTGCTTATATTTAAAAGTCACCAATTCTGATAGAGTCCTTAATAAGGTAGTAACCAAAAATGTAGTACACTGAGATGCAATGCAGCCAAGAGAACAACTTAACAATGGACACTGCTGATAGAGTTCATGGAATAATTAGTGGCATTGCCACTGATTAAAAGAATTAAAAGTCCAGGAAAAGCTTCTCCAGGAGAGGTATCATTCGCAATGTTATACCCAGAACTTCTCCGCCTGTAATGACAGTCTCAGCAGTAGGAGATACTGCCGAGGCTGTCATTACAGGCAGAGAAGTTCTGGGTATAACATCGCGCAGTGGCAGCTGGTGCTCAAAATTTTTGGTGGGGGCGCAAACAAACGAAAAAAACAAAAAACAATTGCAGCCTCACTGTGCCCATCAAATGCAGCTACTGTGCCCATCAAACGCAGCTACTGTTCCCATCAAATGCAGCTACTGTGCCCATCAAACGTAGCCACTGTGCCCATCAAAGGCAGCCACTGTGCCATCAAATGCAGCCACTGTACCATCAATTGTTACCACTGTGCCATGCCATCAATTGTCACCACTGTGCGATCAATTGTCGCCACTGTGCCATGCCATCAATTGTCGCCACTGTGCCATGCCATCAAAAGCAGCCACTGTGCCATGCCATGAAACGCAGCCACTGTGCCATCATTTATCGCCACTGTGCCCATCAATTCTCATCACTGGGCCATGCTATCAAACACAGCCACTGTGCCATCAATTGTCGCCACTGTGCCCATTAATTGTCACCACTGTGCCATACCATCAACCGCAGCCACTGTGTCATCAATTGTCACCACTGTGCCATCAATAGTCGCCTCTCCTGGAGAAGCTTTTCTTGCACTTTTAATTCTTTTAATTTGTGGGAATTCCCCTAATAATTCCACCAACTCTATCAGCAGTGTCCATTGTTAAGTTGTTCTCTTGGCTGCATCGCATCTCAGTGTACTAAATTTTTGGTTACTACCTTAATTAAGGACTCTACCAGAGTTTGTGACTTTTGATTGGTCTTTATGAAGCAACTAAAAGATTATTTCCTGTGAATTCGCTTGTACCTCTGATCACTAATATAACCTCAGCCTGTTCTCTTACCCTCTACGCTTGAAATAACTCGCCAAAATCTCCTGAAGAAGCGTTCTTTTCAAAAACGCGCAATATGTCGAGCTGAGCTTCACATGATACATCGCCTTCTATAAACCATATGGTTTTATATACATACCAGTAGGAAGTGACCTTGTAGTCCTCCTCTTCAATTTACTGTACCTTTTAGGCTGTAGGTGTTGTATTATGAATTTGTATGCCGCGATGATGCATTCGCGCGGGAGCCGCTGGTAATGGCACAAAGTTTGCCCCAGTGCGCATGTGCCAATGACATCAGCACATGCAGGGGACAAGGGAAATCTCCTAAACCGTGGAGGTTTAGGAGATATCCTGGGTAGCTACAGGTAAGCCTTATTATAGACTTACCTGTAGCATAAAGTGGTCTCTAAGGGTTTATGACCACTTTAATGCGGAGCTCCACCCCAAAGGGGAAGCACCGCTTGTCTGTCTCCAACCTTACTTGATGTCTGTTTACCTGCACTGTCTCCATTGTAGGGGCCCCAGAGCATTACTTTGCCCAGGGGCCCATGGTGCTATTAAGACGGCCCTGATCACAATTACATGTGGTTGAGGATAGATGACTGGCCCCCGAATCCAAACTTTCATATAAAAAAACTTCATCCATCACTGGCTGCATGCTTGTTCTGTGTCAACAGGTTGCTAACTTAGGAAACAAGGATAAGATTATAACCCCTTGAAGTATGCAACTTTAAGTACCAGATTAACAGAGACCTCTTTGGTATTTCTATTCAGACAAGGTCTTTTTATATAAATCTTACAGTTTTCAGAAAATGTCACCCATGTACTGTACCTTGCCAGTCCATTCTACTCCCTTCCAGATGGAGAAGTATACCATGACCCAGGAGAGTGCCAGTGTGCACGCCAGTGGCCAACGGATGGAACCCGGCTCACCCAGACCACCTGTGATCTGATGCATGTTCCTCCTGTAGAGCAGGTGCAAAAAAAAAGGAATATATTTATCTATGTGGTTAAGAATAGGACAATGGCAATAGCTATAACTTCTATAACTCTTTGTTATATCAAAATATATATCTAACGCCAAAGCTAATTCCAGTTTTGAAGACAGCAGGGGATGCTCAAAATCCCTGTCAAATTTTTAATTTTTTTTTTTTTTTTTTTTTTAAGTGTATTTTTGTGCGTGAACTCGAGAGAGAGGAGCCAGACTGCAGGAGTTGGGAGTAGGCAGACCCTCCCCCCGGAGGCAATCGCCATCCTTCTCCATGCCCCCGGTGGCAATGGTGGGTGTGAGGGGGGGCCTCCCACTCACCCCGCCCTACCTGCTCCTCTTGGGAGCCCAACAGGGGCCCAACGGGACCCCAATGGGGCAGAGGGACTCCCCCTATGAGGGAGTGAGGGGGCCTAGCCCACACAGCCAGCCCCGTAGGTCCTTCGCCTCTCTTTATTTTAGGAGACCGCATGGCCGAAGTGCGTGTGTTTTTTAAACCAATTTCGTGTGCGTGCAAGTGTGGTGGTTTTTGTGGGGGGGGGGGGGGGGGGGCGTACTAAGCACAGGCGTACCTTACATAGCACACCCACCGGGAGCTGGGCTGAGACCACCAAACTCAATTCACATGTAGCCGAGACCGGGATCCGAACCCTTGGCTGCAGAGGTGAACGGCTTGTCAGCGCAGTGCCAATCACGTTGAGCCACCACAGCTCCCCTAAATTTTTAATTTTTTTGCTGCTTGTGTCATGTTTGAGAGATTTGCCCGTACTTCCTTTCTCAAGCAACAACAAGTTAGAATAGAACTATCAAAGTTAGGGAAATCTTCTCTTAGACAGGTTTCACAAGAACAGGTGTCTCTGGTGACTTTCCCTCTATTTCTGTTTTGGTGAAAACTTAAAATTTTTGATTTCCTCATCACCAATTTCAATGGTGACCAGGCAAATAGAGAGGGTGATAAAGCTATTAACCATGATAAAAGTTCTTGCCATTACTCAAGCTATCAGCCCTCCTCTAGTTTTCTAGTAAATTTCGTTTTTGGCTCTACTGTAGTAAGTGGATCCGTGATTGATTGTTTAGGTCTGTTCAGGGTTTCCTGAGCTGAGAGTTTGATTCCTCCTACCTGCCTATGAAGGAAGTTTTGAGACTATATGGCAGGGAGATTCAAATGATCAGTGTGAAAATTTATCATGCCTTAGCCAATTCCTGGAAGGAGGCATCCAGAAGGTGGCTGGGGAGGTAATAAATGCTTTGGAAGCCCTGCCAGAGTGTTCTTTTATCTTCAGGGACTGTTGCCCCTAGAGCACATGTGTCAAACACTAGGCCCACAATCTGAATCTTGCCTGTCAGGTCAATTCATGTGGCCCTTGCACCCAGGGATTGTTTTCAGCCAGAGTATGGCAGAACTCCATTCCGCCACCAGCTCTCATTCTCCGCTCCCCGCTCACCACTCTCACAAGCCTTTTGATCCACTAATGGCATAGATATTCAGGTGCAGTGTGGGATGAGGCATCACATGGTGAGCTGCACTGTGATCCCCATCTGTGCCCAGGTGCCAACCAGTGACCTCCATGCAAGTAAGAGAGAGAGAGAGAGAGAGAGGCAGGGCCATCTACACTGCTGTAGGTGAGACTTGAGGAAGCTTTTGGGGTGAGGGGAGAGAGAAGGGCTGTGGAGAAAGATATGAGCAGAGGTGGGGGATGGGGGAGAGAGGTGCAGGGGTCACAGCTGAGGAATGGTGGAATTGAGATGTGGACAGCCTGTGAAGAAGAGCTGAACCCTGCACACTGTGCATAGCACACTCCTAAACATTACACTATGTATGTAGCACACTCCTCAATTCTTCTAGCGCTGGATGCCAATTGGATGTAGATCAGATGCTGGTTTTCCAGCATGCCCATTTGACAGAAGCCGGTGGTGAGACCTGCTTCTGTCAGACTGGGAGTTGTACACATGGACCTAAAGTCAGCCGGTTCCTGACAAACTGACTATTTTCAGCTCAAGTGCGCATAAAGTCTTGAGGAGATATCCCTCTGGCTCTTCCCCATTTTGGAGAAATTCCCTTACATTGAGAAATTACAACATCAACGTTGTTACTAAAGTTGACCATACACAGAGCACATTTTGGCAGGTTTAAACCAGACAAAGCAAAATTCTAGCTGTGGAGGGCCTGTTGGCACCCTCCTGTCCAACATACTTTGATCTAACTATGGAAAGAACTTGGCAGATGCAGGCACTGTTGGGTATTCTGATAGCTGCAGATGCTGGCTGTCAGGATACAATACCTAGTAGCAGCAGATTCCTCCATTGATGCTGTTTAGCGTGAATGGGGGAATCAATAGATTTCTGTTATTTAGCCTGTGCGGGCTAAACAAAAGATGTCTTACAGTGTATGGCCGGCTTAAAGCAGAAATTCACTCTCACAGTCAACATCTGCCCTTACTCAAGATGGCCACAGCCAGAAATACTAGGGGGTGTTTTTAAAAATGTAATTTATCACAAAAAAAAACATGGATACATGGATGGATAGATGGGTGAATTTGTTTTTAATATTAAAAATGTTTAAATAGTTTTTCGGGTTTGTGGTACTCAGATGCAGTGTAGTTCCGCTTTAAGTCAGGAAGTGAGGGGAAATCTCCTCAAGTGTTTCTATTGCTGCTTTGTTATTCTCTTCAATAGAAGCTACAATGGTCATTACCATGTCCTGTATGCTGTTCTCAGTATTTCCTCACCTGGTGGAATGGATTGGAAATAGTGCTACTTACTCCCAGAACTCAGTGACGGTGCTGGTCAGGTTGGTGGTGTCATTCAGCGAGTAGTTGGAGAAACATCGCTCGGTATTCCAACTGTTGTCACAGCTCTGCCAGGGCAGGGTCTACAAAGGGCAGAGGGGTACCAGTCAAGCTACACAATATTTTCTGTGTCCCACAAAACCATCTCACTACAGTACATATTCCAGCTTTGTATAAAATATTGTATCCTTCACAAGTTCCATTCACCACAACATACACAACACATATCTCCTGTGCTCAAAGGTGGGCCCAACAGTGGTGTTTATCTAGGTTCTTGTCCTGGCAAATCTGGATAGATGCTGCCTTGCTGCCCTTATAAGACTGGGGATGTCTAGGTGCACTGAAATTAAGAAATAAACAGAGGGAGCATTGGCCTAGTGCATTATTCTCAATAAAATGCATAAATGCATCAATATATATAAAAACAGAGAATTATACCTACAAACATGCTCTTGAATACAGCATATCAAATTAATAGCATTTTTTTGTCCAAGTTGTCGCATTACAAATGTAAAGTCCCACAGTAGCCACTCTGGCTCTGGGGCACTGAGGAAGAGACAAAACCTTGAAACACGTCTGGATTTTATACTGTGGGACTTTTCATCTGTAATGCGACACATGTTGACAAAAAGCTGCTATTAATTTGATGTGCTGTATTCAAGTGCACATAAGTGAGTATAATTCTCTGTTTTTATACATTAAAACACCTTTTTAAATTCACATAAACATACTAAACACAAAGCCATAAAGACCTATCCCCATTTTCAATTTATAAATGCATTTTTCAATCAATTGGACCCCTAATATAATATGAATGGGTTGCTGTCACAGTAAAATTGCTTGTTTAGCAGGTTTCCCCCTATTTTAGGCAACAGTTACATTTTTTGGTAACAGCAGCAACAACAATAGCAAAGAAGGAACATTATCCAGCTTATCTGAAAAACGTGGATCCGGAATCAGGACCATCTTGCTTTCCAGTCCCCGGATGTTGGCTGACAAGACCTGGTCTCTGCATCCGGCTCTTTTGACCACCACCTTATCCTTGAAGAAGGAGCACCCCAACCTTCATTCATCCCTGATATCCAGGAACATTTTAGAAACTGTGGAAACTGTAGGCCCTTGCAAGCACTCCTGTACATATTCATCATACCATCGCTAATGATTTTCCTCCACCTCTTCCATGATGTGTTCAGGTACTGTACATACATACGGATACTTGTACATATATTTCAGCACCACTTTTTTTGTACCAGGCTCACCTGGTTGGTCCTCAACATCCGGCCTCTCTGGTACATTGACGCCAGTAGGGGTGACAGCAGCAGCTGGCTTTTGTAGTACTCCAGATGCCAAGTCTCTGCAGTGGGCAGGTACATGTGACTAAGCCTAATGCCTGGTACAAAGGACAGCTGCCTCCTCCCAGCTTCTTCCAGACACAAAAAACAAAAAGTATGTACATGTGTCTATGATTATTAATTAATGTGCAAACATCAAGAAATAGTGAGGACCCATGCTGCATCCACTTAGATAAGTATTAATTTAAAAAAAAAGCCCAAACCCTTAGGCCGCGTACACACGGTCGTTTTTTGCGATGAAAAAAAACGTCGTTTTTTAAAACGTCATTTAAATTGATCGTGTGTGGGCAAAACGTCGTTTTTTGTCTTAAAAAAAACGACCAAAAAAAAATTCCAACATGCTTGAATTTTTTGTGTCGTTTTTCAAAACGTCGTTTTTTGTTTCACAAAAAGTCACCGTGTGTAGCAAAAACGTTGTTTAAAACGACGTTTTTCAACCCGCGCATGCCCAGAAGCTAGTTATGAAGCGAGCTTCAATGGAAAAGTGTGGTGAACGTAACCTCGTTTTTTGTGAAAAAAACGATGGTGTGTATGCAACATCGTCTTTGAAAGTGACGTTTCAAAAACGTCGTTTTTTTACTTCACAACAAACGTCGTTTTTTTTCATCGCAAAAAACGACCGTGTGTACGCGGCATCACTTCTCCTTTAAGGGAGCAGTGATTGTTTGGTCTGGTCTGGTCTGTTCAGTGTCTCACAGGCTGGGAGTTCGATTGCTTACCCCTGCTACCCCTGCCTCTGGAAGCACCTTCCAGCATTTAAGGCAGGAGATTAAAATAAACCAGCCTGAATATTTACTGTATTAGGGTCCAGCCAATCTCTGAAGGTAAAGTGTGCAGAATGGGGTTGGATTGCATATAAAAAATTAGAGACACTGGAGAGCAGGGTTCCTTCTCTCCAGGAGGGTTCCAGATATGCAGGGGCTGCTGCTGCCATGAATCCTGTGGATGTAATGGGTGCTTTAGGAGGCTTCAGAGGTGCCAGGATCACTGAAAGTGATTTTGTTCAGAGCTGACTTTAAAACCAAACCACAAGGTATCCAGTCCTGGGAGGTGCCATCTCAATCACTGGGCTGTGTCTGGAAGGAAAAGTTTTGTGTGTTACCGGCACCAAGATAATATCAATATTCTTACTAAGTCTTGCTGCAATAAAAGTGCAACCTCAAAGGTTGGATTTAAATTTGTGTATTTGTGAAGTAAATTGCGCTAACTTATATTTGTATAAACATTTTACCACGACTGATCCTGTGAACTTGTTACTCAAAAAACAAAAAGTATGTACATGTGTCTATGATTATTAATTAATGTGCAATCATCAACACATAGCGATAGAAAGCTAGGAAAATGTATTATATACAAACACAAAATATATAAAATAAAAAAATATATAAAATATATATATATATATATATATGTGCTAAGAAAGTCCTTAATAGATATTTCTTGCAGTGATGCCCACCTTCACCGCAAATAGTTGCTACCCCGTCACCAGATAACATTTTCCTAGCTTTCTTGGGGCACATTCAATCTGTGGATTGTAATAGTATTTGAAATCTTTTATTATTTTAAATTTTTTTTGATGGATTGAGAAATTCATATGTTATAGTTTGGCACACGGCACTGTATTGGTATGTATTGCACACTATTTGTTGATGTTTGCACATTAGTTAATAATCATAGACACATGTACATACTTTTTGTTTTTTGAGTAACAAGTACACAGAATCACAGGATCAGTCGTGGTAAAATGGCACCTCTAAAGCCTCCTAAAGCACCCATTACATCCACAGGCTTCCTGGCAGCAGCAGCCCCTGCATATCTGGAACCCTCCTGGAGAGAAGGAACCCTGCTCTCCAGTATCTCTAATTTTTTATACGCAATCAAACCCCCTTCTGCACACTTCACCTTCAGAGATTGGCTGGACCCTAACACAGTAAATATTTATGCTGGTTGATTTTAATCTCCTGCCTTAAATGCTGGAAGCTGCTTCCAGAGGCAGGGGTAAGCAATCAAACTCCCAGCCTGTGAGACACTGAACAGACCAGACCAGACCAAACAATCACTGCTCCCTTAAAGGAGAAGTAAGGGTTTGTTTTTGTTTTTTTAGATAATACCGTATTTATCGCGGTATAACGTGCTCCCGCGTATACCGCGCACCCCTAAAGTGACCCCCAATCCTGTGAAAAAAAAGTTATTTTTGTACTTACAATTTTGGTGTCTTGCGCGGCGTCCATCGGCGGCCTCGTCGGGTCCGGCATCCTTCTGCGGCTTCGGGTGTCCTCTTAGGCGGGTCCGGCGTCCTTCTGCGGCTTCGGGTGTCCTTCTGCGGCGGGTCCGGTGTCCTCTTCGGCGGGTCCGGTGTCCTCTTCAGCGAGTCCGGTGTCCTCTCCGGCGGGTCCGGTGTCCTCTTCAGTGGGTCCGGTGTCCTCGCGTCCTCCCCGCTCGTTTCCCGCGCCGAGTTTTGAATTTCTGCGCCAGGATATACCCAGCGCAGTACACTCGGGCAGGCTCGGCAACTGTCGCGCTCACGTCCTGTACGTCCAGGACGTGACTGCGGAAGAAGATGAGACTGGCCGAATATACCCGAGTGTACTGCTCTGGGTATATGTCGGCGCAGTATTCAAAACTCGGCGCGGGAAAGCGGGTATCGGCGTATATCGCGCACCCACGATTTTGCCCTGATATTCAGGGCAAAAAAGTGTGCGATATATGCCGATAAATACGGTACTTATCTAAGTGGAAGCAGCATGGGTCATCACGCGGGCGGTATTAGGTTTTTGCCGGGTAATTTGTCGGGGCAGTGGCTATTGTTGGCGCTTCAATAATCCTGGCATCATGGTTGATATGGTGTCAGGATGATTGAAGCGCATTGTTTCTATTATTAAATTTGAATATAAAATTAAATAGTTCAACTCACCATAATGCAGAATCAGCGGGAGCCCTGTGTGTGTCACTTGCTACGTCGCCTGCCACCAAATGAGGAATGACACCTGCCACATTGTATGCCACCAGATGCAGATTGTCACTTGCCACACTGCCTGCAACCAGATGTGGAATACCACTTGCCACGTTGCCTGCCTCCAGATACGGATTGCCACTTGCCACGTAGCCTGCCACCAGATGAGGAATATCACCTGCCACCAGATGAGGAATGTCACCTGCCACGCTGCCTGCCACCAGATGAGGAATGTCACCTGCCACACTGCCTGCTACCAGATGAGGATTGTCACCTGCCACCAGATGAGGAATGCTGCATGCCACCAGATGAGGAATTTTACCTGCCTGCCACCAGATGAGGAATGTCACCTGCCTGCCACCATATGAGGAATGTCACCTGCCTGCCCTAGATGAGGAATGTCACCTGCATGTCACCAGATGAGGAATGTCACCTGCCTGCCACCAGAATGCTGTCTGCCACAGGGAGAGTGAGAAGCAAGGTGGGCGGTGAGAGTTGATGTCTCTCTGCTCCCCACCGCACCTCAAGGCCCGAGCTGTGAGGGTGGAGGGGTGGTGATGCGGCGTGCAATATCATCTCTGCTCGTCAGCGCGCTTCTCTGATCCACCTGGCTCTCTCATCTGCCCGCTTTACTCTCTCATGCCGCCCCCGCCGCACCCATGGCCCGGCTGCAGAGAGGTCACAGTCCAGAAGTGGACCGCGGCCCGGTGGCCTAAGTGGGAGTGGGTACCTGCCAGAAATAGGTACTTGCTCCCTAAAAAAAATAAACTTCTAAAAATGTTAGAAGGTGGGAAGGATTAGAAAAAAAAAGGAAACTTCTCGGACAGCAATAAATCATGACAGAGGAGCTAACACTTCCCCATTCTATCCCCCCAAAAATGGCTTTAGATACACTTCAAAATATACTAAAATCTTGTATAAAAAATGTTTTTTACATTCCACTCTTGTATACGCCCTTAAGCAGTGCTTTAAGTGGGCCGGAACACGGCGGTACTCAGTACCGCCACTTCCAAAAATGGCCCTGGAGAGTACCAGCACGTGGGTTTCCCATACCGGAACGCACTGGCGTAGCGGGGGGGGCTCCTGCACCGGGCGAAAAATTGCAGGGGGGCAAAATCCTGGCATCCGCGAAAAAGCGCCGCCGCCACCGCCACCGCCGCCGCCTTAGGAAAGGCCGCGGCTTTGGCCTAGCTCTGGAGCTATCGGCCATCTTGGTACACCCTGCGGCGGCGCGCGATGAGTTTTTTTTTCAGCCCTTCCGCCTGGTTGGCTGGTGGAACTGTCTGTCTCCCTTGATGTGGGAGTGGCGGGAAACACCAGCCAACTAGGCAGATGGGCTAAAAAAAAACAGATAACGGCGCAGGAGATTGGCGGGCGGTGGAGTGGGAGGCGCTGTACCTCTGTGCTGCGCTGATTGCCCTGGAAGTTGGAACATGTGTTTACAGCGCGGCGGCAAGTTTCTCCATCTCCAGCAAGGTAAGCAAAACACTCTCCTGTACCACAGGGAAGAGAGAGAAGGGGAAGGGGGGGGGGGTCGGTGTAAATCTAAAGGGGTGCACTGCCTGATCCCCACCTATCCACCTCAGAGCCTGTCATTTTAGTAAGACTGCTGGGACTTGTAGTTCTCCATCTTCTCCTGGGGCTCATGGAGATTGGAGAAATACAAGTCCCAGCAGGTTATACATACAATAAGGCTCTGAGGTGGATGGGTGTGGATTGCATGCACCTGAGCCCCAGGAGAAGATGGAGAACTACAAGTCCCAGCAGGTTATAATATAAGGCTCCGAGGTGGATGGATGTCCGGACACCCATCCATCTCGGAGCCTTATATTATAACCTGCTGGGACTTGTAGTTCTCCATCTTCTCCTGGGGCTCAGGTGCATGCAATCCACACCCATCCACCTCAGAGCCTTATTGTATGTATAACCTGCTGGGACTTGTAGTTCTCCAATCTCCATGAGCCCCAGGAGAAGATGGAGAACTACAAGTCCCAGCAGGTTATAATATAAAGCTCCGAGGTGGATAGATGTCTGGACAGTGACAATTGGTGGCACAGTGGTGACAATTGGTGGCACAGTGGTGACGATTGATGGCACAGTGGTGACAATTGATGGCATGGTACAGTGACTGCATTTGATGGCATGGCACAGTGGTTGCGTTTGTTGGCATGGCACAGTGGTGACAATTGATGGCACAGTGGCTGCATTTGATGGCATGGCACAGTGGTTGCGTTTGGCATGGCACAGTGGTGACAATTGATGGCACAGTGGTTGCGTTTGTTGGCATGGCACAGTGGTGACGATTGATGGTACAGTGGCTGCATTTGATGGCATGACACAGTGGCTGCGTTTGATGGCATGGCACAGTGGTGACAATTGATGACACAGTGGCTGCATTTGATGGCATGGCGCCCTGTGATTGGGCGTATGTGGTCATGCGCTAGCGCCGGGGGGGGGGGGGGGGGGAAAAAAAACGTTCTGCCCCGGGGGGGGGGGGGGGGAGCACCGGCGCCTAATAGAGTACCGGCACCTCTTTTGGCCCACTTAAAGCACTGCCCTTAAGGCAATCCCATATAGTCCATAAATTACCCTTACGAATGTTAGTTTTTCTGCAGTTGTGCCTAATTCTGCACAAGGGTGCAGGATAACCTTGAAAACAACAGGGAACACAAGGGAAACACATAAATAGAGCAATTAAACATTTCATTAATAAAAAAAAAACATAAAAACAATTATACACTCACATAACCCCAGCTGGGTGAGTGCCTCTCACAGCCTGTCAGTAATGGTTGGCTAGTAGCTTGGCCAGAGTTTAAACCAAATGTACACACTACAGACTCATTTCTCTATACACCTTGCAATAGCCTGGGGAGGTAGAGTACGCCAGCTTCCAGTATCTGCAAACACCTCTGGGACTCCAGAGAGTGATCCACCAACAGCTCACTGACAGTTGGTGGACACTATACTGACACTACACAAAGAAACCAGGTTGCCATAATGAAGGCACGTTTCAGGGGCATGCCCCCCTTTCTTAAATCTTTCAGTAACTTCTCATTAGGGATGAGCCGAACACCCCCCCCTGTTCGGTTCGCACCAGAACCTTTGAACGGACCGAACGTTCGCTCGAACATTTAGAACCCCATTGACGTCTATGGGATTCGAAAGTTCGAATTCAAAAGTGCTAATTTTAAAGCCTAATATGCAAGTTATTGTCATAAAACGTCTTTGAGAACCCGGGTCTTGCCCCAGGGAACATGTATCAATGGAAAAAAAGTTTTAAAAACGGTCGTTTTTTTTCAGGACTCCTGAAAAAATTTGACCGTTTTTAAAACTATTTTTCCAATTGATACATGTTCCCTCGGGCAAGACCCGGGTTCTCAAAGACGTTTTCACAGACATACTATAGACACCCAGCAGGTATAATATTTAAAGCAGTGATTTTAATGATGCTTAAATAAAAAATAAATAAAAAATATGAAAAATTCCTTTAAATATTGTACCTGCTGGGTGTCTATAGTATGCCTGTGAAAACGTCTTTAAATAGCACAATCACCTGCCTGCCAGTAAAGTAGGAAGAACTGATCTAGCTAAACAATACAGTGTAAAAATATATGTACAACACCTGGGATGTATATATATCCTCTACATTAACTGACTAGCCTGCCGGCCTGCTCTATCTACCTGCAAATAATTACACTCTCTCTGTCTATCTCTGTTCTCTCTAACCACCGCCGCAACACACTACATAAGGCCGACCTTCAGGTGTGGGGCGTGTACTAAACCCCCTGAGCCATAATTGGCCAAAGCCACCCTGGCTTTGGCCAATTACGGCTCTCTGTAGTGACGGCACTGTGATTGGCCAAGCATGCGGGTCATAGTGCATGCTTGGCCAATCATAAGCCAGCAATGCCGCAGTGAATTATGGGCCGTGGCGCGTCACTCGAATTTGGAGCGAACGACCCGTTTGTTCGTATTTTGACGAACGATCGAACATATGATGTTCGAGTCGAACATGAGTTCGACTCGAATACGAAGCTCATCCCTACTTCTCATGAACAAGCATCTAATCATAGAAATGCCTCAAATAATATGAAAAATTTAGGAGACCAAAAACAGCTGCTAAAGACACTTCATATATATATATATATATATATATATATATATATATATAGCCTTCATCTTGTAAAGGAGCCATGTGCACAATAAAGCAAAAAGTACCTTTAACCTCTTCCTGCCAAGCCTTGATGCCCCTTTTATTGGACTATTCTGCCTGGGGATCCAGAAAGTTTGTCTGATCACTTGACCACTATCATTTGCTGTCACCGTGGTCGCATGATTGGGAGTCAGTCCCACCATGTGCCTGATTATTACTAGAAAGCAGGAGCCGTGTTTGACAGCTCCATCACTGTTCTAGAAAAAAAGGGGGGAAATTAGGTTGGGCTAAATAATCAACACAACATGAACATTGTGGAAAAACAGAGTGTATATAAATTAAATAAATAAAGGTCGATGCCCCTCCAGGTGATAAAGACTATGGGCCAGATTCAGGTAGATGAGCGAATCTTTATTTTGGAGTAACTTTTCTCATTTACGTTACTCCGCCGAAACTTCAGGAGCAAGTACTGTATTCACAAACCACTTGCTCATAAAGTTGCGGCGGCGTAGCGAAAATGAGCCGGCGGAATTCAAATTGGGCGGGTAGGGGGCGCGTAGTATTTAAAATAGGCGCGATCCCGCGGCGAACGTACTGCGCATGCGTTGACTGTCAGTGCGCATGCTCCAAATTCTGTCAGTGAACATCAATAAAGTCAATCCCCATCCCCAAAAAAATGTATTCAACGCCATGACGATGGCCATACTTAACATAGGATACTCCACTAGGGGGCTGGTTTTTCTTTACGCCGCGTATCTCTTACGGAAACGTCGGAAAGTCACTGCGTCGGGCCCGAATACGATCGTGAATTGCCGATTCTCGCTGATTAACATATTCTCAGCGTTAATCAGCGGGAACGCTCCGGGCGCCATTTTTAAAATTGCAGTTCCGATACGACGGAAAAATACAATTACGCCGCTCGTATGGGAACTCCAACCCAGCGTTTCTTGTTTTCTGCTTACTGAAAACAGAAACGCCGGCTCAAAGTGAGAGTTAGGCTGGAGTATCACTGATACTCCAGAGTAACTCTACCTGAATCTGGCCCTATATATAATAAGGTCTCGGCTGATAAATAAAAAATTGTGTTAAAAAATCTGTATATGAATAAGAATGTCCAATTCTCAATAATGACTCAAAAACTGTGATAAAGTGAGAGAAAAGTCCACCACCAATTCAAATAGAAGTTGATTGAAAGAAGAACTCCTCACGGTCACACCAGGAAGAAAGGTAAGTAAGTGCCATTACCAGAATTGTTGGACGCCCTGTTAGATGAGGTCAAGAAGGCCTGAATATCCACCCTGTTAGGTGATGGGAAATCCCAGGGACTATGCGCTGCTCCACTTCCAGCCGATTCTCACCAGGTTTAGGAAGGTGACTGTCCTTTCAAAGGCAATCCGCTCCTGGGCTGCCCTCTGAATCCAGGGACTAGACTGGCACAGCGATCACCTTCATTGGCACACACCTTCCAATAGGTAACCCGAACAATCCCCGGCCGATCGAGGAGTGTCTTGGAGAGCACCGAGCAAGAGGCTGGTATCTTAGGAGAGGCCTAGAACCTCATCGAAAGACGCACTATTACTGAGAGACTGAGTGATGGTCGCCTGTCAGTTCTGAGTTCACAAGAATATACTCAAGAGAGATCCGGGTTCTTAATCCTGCGCTGAGAGGATTCTGGACTGAATATATCTCCATCTTTGGGAAGGTCTGTGGCAGAGACTTTACTAAAGTTTCCGTGTGACATCCTGGCTGCTAGGTTAGTGAGAGAGGCCTATCCAGATGCACAATACCCACTCTGGCTAGAGTGGTGACGAAAGCTACGTTGCTGGAAGCAGGAGTGTTTCTGAACAAAAGTTATACACCTGAACCTATTACCTATTACCCTTCTACCTCTTCATCTACTACTTTTATTATTTTACCTCGTTGGGTAAGTAAAGCAAAGAAAAAGAAGTCTAAAGTGTGGACATTGAAGTTTTTCTCAACTCTCATCTGAAACCCTAGACGGCGAAGGAATAGAGGTAACATGCCGCCCAAAACAAAACAGCAGCTCCTTCGGGGGTAGTGTTACAAATGGATAAGGTCGAATAGGGTGACAATATTTTATGTATATCCAATCATTCCGAATAAAAAAAAAAAATATGGCATTTTCTACTTACCGAGGAGAAGGAATTGAAGAGATAGTACAGTGCCCAGGCAATGATCACAATATAGTAAATATTAAGCCAAAATGACAGCACCACAGCGGCTATGCCGACCCCTGAAATGAGGACACAGTGTAGTGAGTATCTGCCTGGTAAAAAATAATGAGGAACATATTGTAGCAATGATATTATACACATTGTGTAACTTCTAGGGACCAGCAGTGAGCTCTCAAATAATCCTAATCATCATTAGCACTATTCTCATGGAAAGATGGAGAAAACATATAGCAAACATAAAACAGGATAATTTATGTAACAGAAAATGCCCAAAAAATTGAAATTTCACTGTACCTGCTGCTCTACATTTGTGAGGACTGTTGTATTTTGCCCATTGCTAGCCTTAGGGTGGCTGGGAAAGGGGGTTTCAAAGCACAAGCTGTGGCGCAAACCTGACATCTCCATCTTGGTTTCACTACAATCACTTGACTTGCCTACTTGTTCCAGGTCAGTGATTAATGAAGCAAAGATAAGACTAATGACTTCAGACAGGGCTGGCCCTATGATGGGACCGGGTGGTACCATTGGTACCAGGCGGCACATTTTTAGGGAGGCAGCATTCTGACGTCCGCCAGCCAGCCAGCCCGCCCACTCCGCTGCCTCTGAGGAGCGGAATGGAGCAGTCAGCAAGTGAGAAGGACAACAGGTGTTGTCAGGGCGCCATCAGGGGGATACTTGCGCCGCCATCAGGGGGTACTTGCGCCGCCATCAGGGGGTACTTGCGCCGCTGACAACCTGCCGCTCGCGGCACTCGGGCGCTATAGAGGAGGAGAGGAGAAAGTTTCACAAGCACCCGCCCCCCCCCCCACTGGCTGGAAGGAGATGCCATAGTATCTATCCTGAGCCCGCTGCCTGCCAGAACGCTGACTCCGTGTCCTGTCACTACCTTTCCCCTGCCCCTTCCTCACTTCACTGTGTCCGCCTGTCCAATCCCACACTGCGCTGTCATATGGATCCGCCTAACCCCTCCAACTCCTACTCCCTGCATTGCCCGCAGTGTGCAATGAAAGGGGATCTACATGCAGCTGGGCGGGAGATTTAATACAAGTATAGCTGCCTAAGCCACCCAAGGGGATGCAGTCTGAATGGGGGAGGCAATAAATGGTGAACAATCCTTTTGCCCCCACCATCACTTGCTCTGTCCCCCTTCTCCCGCCCTCTCTCCCCTTCTTCCTCCCTCTCTCCCCTTCTTACCCCCCCCCCCCCCCCACACACACACACTCTCTCTGCCCTTTTCTCTCATACCTATTTTTCTCACTCTCTCGCCCCCCCCCCCCCCCAATTCTTTTTTCCCCTCTCACTCTTTCATCTACCTTTCTCTCATCCTCTTTCTCTCCCCCATCTTTCTCCACCTCTCTTCCTCCCTCCTATCTCCTGTCTTTAGCTCCCTCTATTTTTTTTCTCCTCCCCCCACACCATGGTCCCCACAACAGTCTCACTCCTTTTCCTCAGTCCTCAAACTCTCGTCCCCCTCTATTGCTCACTTTCTCTCCCTCCTCCCCATAGTTTTCCCCCCATATATTTTCTCCTACCCCCCATCTCTTTCTCCCCTCCTCTCACTCTCTCTATCTTTGCCCCTTCTACCTCCCTCCAGCTTGTCGTCCCCCCCCCCCTTTCACTTTTGTTCCCATATCTCTCTTTCTCCTCCTGCTTTTTTTCTTCTTCCCCTTCCTCTCTCTCATCCACCTTCTTTTCCTCTCATTTTCCCCTTCCTCTTTTCGTTTCCCCTCTCTCTTTTTCTCTCCCCACCAACCCCAACACTCCCCCCCTTTCCCCCTCTTTCTTTCATCTTTCTCCTCTTTAGCCGCCCTCTCTTTTTCCCCTCCCCCCCTTCTCTCTGTCTCTCTCCATTTCCCTCCTTCCTCTATCTCCTTCTCTTCACTCTCTCTCATATCTCACCTTTACTTCCCCAGACCTGTCCTGGGGGGGGGGGGGGGGGTTGCCCCCAAATGCAGAATTCCAGCCAGTCCATTGCTGGCTAGCCTTGGAATTAGAAGCGGCATAACATCAAATCTCATGATGTCTACAAAATGTAAGTCATCTCAAATTGTATTGTATTTACCACTTTAACCATGACCACTTTTCGCTGTGGCACACATAACATAGCCTCTAGCAATGAATCAGGGAGCCACATTGTGTGCTGTAACCTCTAGCAACCAGTCAGTGAGCGGTAACCTTTGGCAACCAATTGTGGTAGCTGCCTGATTTGCTGCTATAAACTGATTTTAAGTCTAGCTGCTATCTATTGTATGTCTCAGAACACCGGGGGGATTTTTATCACAGGCCAAAAGGGGTTTGTTTTTTATGATGTGGGGGTGGAGAGCGGAATTGCATGAAGGGGGCACAAGAAAATGTTTGCTTAGGGTCCAGTTAATATTAAAGATGCCCCTGCCTTGCTGCAAGCATCATTAGAGTGTCATTAAACAAGCCAGAGAATCCCCCTCTCTCCTCTTGATTCCCTGCTGCTAGGTTGTCTTGCAATGTGATTGGCCTGGACTCGGGTGGGGGGGTGGTCAGCTCGTCGACGTTGAACATTGACCCAGCCCTAGCAGGTGCAGCAGGAAGCTAGATACTAGAAAGCAGCATGGAGGGTAAGTCAAAAAATGTAAAATATAAACAACAAAAAAACGACAATTTAAAAAAATATATATATATTTTTAACTTTTTGCTATAATAAATATCCCAAAAATGTATAAACAAATGAATTTCTTCATCATTTTAGGCCAATATGTATTCTTCTACACAGAGCTTTTTTTCTCAGAAAATAGGTGCAGGAACTCAACCACGACCCGTTCATATTTCACAAACAGTAGAAGGGTCTTAAAGGGGCATTAAATCCCAGAATTGCATTACATACAGTGTGCAGAGTTCAGGGGGTTACCAAGCAGTCACTTGTAAACACAGAAACCAGACTTCTGTGTTCACAAGTGATTGTGGTGAGCTGGCACCAAAGGGTCTGAGCCAAAGGTGGTGGAACTGAGTTCCCCCAAGTTCCCCCAGAAAAAAAGCCCTGCTTCTACATATTTTTGGTACCAAAAAAAACACAATTAGCGTACATTGATTAGTTTGCGCAAAATACATTGTGGCCGCCGGCAATGCACAGGTACCTTTATACTTCTGGATACATGTATAGAGCCATGACACATACTCTTTATACATGTATAGAGCCATGACAGGTCCTCTATATACATGTATAGAGCCATAACAGGCTCTCTTTATACTACTATATACATGTTTAGAGCCATGACAGGTCCTCTTTATACTTCTTTATACATGTATAGAGCCATTAAAGGTCCTCTATATACATGTATAGAGCCATGACAGGCCCTCTTTATACTCCTATATACATGTATGGAGCCATGACAGGTCCTCTTTATATTCCTATATACATGCATAGAGCCATGACGTGTCCCCTTTAGTTATCATGATATAAAATAATGAATGTGTGGGCTTTTTGGTGGGCGTAATTCTTTTTTTGGGGGGGGGGGGCAGCATTTCATCCTTGGTCCCAGGCAGCACAATGTCTTGGGCCGGCACTGACTTCAGAGCTTGTTCTTAGCCAAACATGGTTCATGGTTGATTACCATTGTGTAAAATGTAATGCTGAAAAAGGACAATTCCAAAGGCATGGAACCTGACCAGTGTCTTATAACCATTTATAAGGCACAGTGGATGTGCACTGACATGGTCATCAGTGCAATGTTCCAAGGTGTGTGGGAAAGGAACGTGTGAGCAAAACATTTTTGGGGGAATTTTTGGGCAGCTGCTAAACAAACAATCAGAGCAGTCCTATTGTTGTTGATTTTCAACCCCAGGATTTGGAAAAAAAAGGACTTTGCCTGGACCTTAATTTCCAGTCGTCTCACAAAGTCCTGATGAAGGAGGCCCCTTGGCGTTCCCTAAACATTAATGGTTGTTTTTTAGGCTGGGTTCACACCTCCGACGGATGCGTCTCGCAGCAGGGGTCTGGTGCATCCCTGTTCTCCTCTTGAATTTTTGCCTAAATTCCGCCCTGAAACAGAGCCAAAGATGCACCGCACTCCTGTGCAAGTCGATCCGCAGCCGCAGCGGAGATATGTGAACTGGATCCATAGAGAGTCGGTCACAATCTCCTGTCATGCAAATTGGATGCAGGGAAACCCGCATCCAATTTGCATAGGTGTGAACCCAGCCTTAAAGCGGATCTCCACCCTAAAGTGAAGATCCGCTGATCGGAACCCTCCCCCCCTCCGGTGTCACATTTGACACCTTGCAGGGGGGAGGGGGGTGCAGATACCTGTCTAAAGACAGGTATCCGCACCCACTTCCGGCCCGCAGTCTCGGGCAAAAGACGGGCTTTTCCCGTTGCGTGCTGGGAACTCTCAGCTCCCAGCACACAGCGGGAGCCAATCGCGGGCGCAGCGCGACTCGCGCATGCGCCGTAGGGAACCGGGCAGTGAAGCCGGAGCGCTTCACTTCCTGGTTCCCTCGCCGTGGATGGAGGGGGGAGCAGCAGGGTGACGAGCGATCGCTCATCCTCTGCTGCGGACGCCGCTGGACTCCAGGACAGGTAAGTGTCCTAATATTAAAAGTCAGCAGCTGCAGTATTTGTTGCTGCTGGCTTTTAATATTTGCTTTTTGGTGAACCATCCGCTTTAAACAATCACTGTGACCAGTTAACCTTATCTGGACGGGACTGTCAGCTCGCCATAGATGGATCTAAATAAGGCTGGTTCAGCATGGATCTGAGAGAAATCTAATGACTGTCTTCTCAAACGAAAATGCTAGAAAATGTCCACCTGATCGGTGCATTCTGACAGTGGAGTAGTCTTGCTGTGCACCAGGGAGTATTCCTTCATCCTCCCCAAAACAATTCACTATGGCCAGCTTAACTTTATAGGCATTTATTTCTACAAACCTTTTTATGTATAGATTTTGTCATTCATAATAATGTGGAATGACAACCATGTAAAAGTGCAAAAACTGCAATTTCCAGAAAACCTTAAAGTTAACGTTCACATGATGTTTTTTCTCATATTGAGCACTATTCCTACAAACACTGTACCTTTAAACATAGGAGCCAGTTTCCACACCCCCAGGCCTCCAATAGATGTGAATTGTCCCAGAGCCGTCTCCAGGAAGAATAGCGGGATCCCGGCAAAGACTAGTGTCAGGAAGTATGGGATAAGAAATGCTCCTGGATAAAACAAAGGCATGGTATGTTGGAAACAAATTTAAAGTGTTACTAAACCCACAACAGTAAAATCAGTATATGCAGTAAAGTATGATTGTTTTACTCACTGTGGAACCCAAATGGTTAATCCTCTGCATTGTGTAAAAAGGCTGCTTGATCCTGTATGCATAGATCCTCCCTTCCCTGGACAAGTCCAGATAAGACAGATCCTTTGGTGTCAGGCTGCACATGCTCAGTTTGGTGTGTATTGCTAGAGAGTTTTTTTTTTGTTCTTGGGAGAGTGTATGTGATTAGCACAGGGCCAATCAGCACTGTCCAGACATGTCTAGACAGAGCCTCATAAGACTGCTCAGTGCAGTATGAAAACTCCTCCTACAAGCTTCTCCAGGAACTGATAGAAGTCACAAGACTGCTATATACTGCTGATGAGAAAAGGTATTTAGCTGTTGATATTTACTAAAATGATTGCATTTACATGTTCTGTGTACTGTGTGAGGCCATATATAGTGAATGCAGGGTCCTGGGTTTAGTAACACTTTAAGGTTAAAGCATAGCTCCCAACTGTCCCTGATTTTGAGGGACTGTCCTGATTTGGAGCAATTTCGCTCTGTCCCTCATTCCTCCTTATTTGTCCCTCATTTTGGTCTGATTCATATAGTTGTATATAAAATGCACTTTTTAACTTTAAAAAATAGTTTCCCAGTGCTAAACCTTTCATACAATTTCTAAATTGCTGCATTTATACATTTTAAAGCCAATATAAAGGAATAGTAGTGGTAAAAAAAAAGCACTTGTGGATTTAATTAACTTTTTTTGGTTAATTCTCCATTAAGGGGGTGTGGCATTTCTCCTATCTTTCTTCCAGCGGCAGGAACAGCCTTCAGGGAAGACACAGAGTCGGGGCGGAGCTTAGGCGCGAGGAGGAGGAATCCTCCGGCTCGCTCTGAATGCTGGGGCTCCGCTTTTCTCATTGTGACGTTACTGTGGGTCTTAGCGGGTCCAGGGGGCATCAAATCGGCCAAGGGGGCATTTCTGGGCAATATCCCGCAATGACGGTGCCTGGGACGCGGGACAGACCTCCCACAGCGGGATTTTCACGGGCAATCCGGCGAGGTTGGAAGGTATGCATACACCGCCCCACTCCAGTCAGGCTATACAATCCCCCCATACTGCCCTCCACTACCCCCCCATTATACTTCCCTCCACTACCCCCCCCCCCATTATACTTCCCTCCACTACCATCCCCTCCCATCATACTGCCCCCCTCCCATTATACTGCCCTCCAATGCCCCCTCCCATTATACTGCCACTCCAATTATACATCCCAGAACCCTGCACTCTGCATGCAGCTCATCCCAGAACCCTGCACTCTGTATGCATCTCATCCCAGAACCCTGCACTCTGTACATAGCTCAACCTACAACCCTGCATTCTGTATATAGCTCATCCTACAACCCTGCACTCTGTATATTGCTCATCCTACAACCTTGCACTCTGTATATAGCTCATCCTACAGACCTGCACTGTGAGCCTATAAGTGCATTAAGGGGTATGAAGTAACACTACTACAAAAAGTTAATTTGGCAAGGACTAGAAGAAGAGTGTAGTGAGTAACCAAGTGAAGGAAGAAGCTACAGCAACCAGTCATGGTCATGGTACCTGGTAAAGTTCTCTGAAAGCGAAAGGGGTTGATGTTCTGGCTCCCTCCCTAGCATCATGTCTCCCAAGGCAACCGGGAGCAGACTAGCGTTATGGAAATATATGTCCTGGTCACGTGGTACGGGAAGGCCAGAGTCAAGTGAGAGCATGCATGAGGTCCGCATTACATGCTTGGCGGGACCCCATTCTGTTACTGGGAGTGAGGTAACAGAGATACGCTGACTGGTGGAGTGGGCGCAAGTACCTCCTAATGCTAACATTCAAGTTACAGTGTGTAATGGCATGGGATAAGTCATTTTTCAGAGGCACTCTGCACTTTATTACTACACACAGTGAAGGCTCATCTCTAAGGCCTCGTACACACGAGGGGATATGTCCGCTGAAAACGGTCCGCTCGTGTGTATGGGCTAGCGGACAGATTTCTCCACCCGACAGCATGCTTTGAAATCCATCCGGTGGAATCTTGTCCGCCCGACATGTCTGCTGGTTAGTACACTTACCAGCAGACATGTCGTCCCCCACCGGCGCCGCGCCGCCGCCGAATGGATTCGGCGCATGCGCGGAAGTGTTTTACTTCCTGGTGCGGTGACGTGGCGGTGACGCGGCGGCGTCAACGTCACCGGCGGCGGGGAATTTGATCCGATGGTGTGTACACGCCATCGGATCAAACTCCCGATCGGACATATCCGATGGAAATGGTCCGCGGACCGTTTTCATCGGATATGTCCGATCGTGTGTATGGGGCCTAAGAGGGAAAATTGTCTTAATGTTTGATCGTTCACATGATCCAAGTCTCCGCCTGGGCATTGATGAAGGTGCTACGCTCGAAAGTGTTACCCCCACATGCAGTAGGCCCCACCCACATATGGCCAGCTTTACACTTATAATTACTAAAGGATAGTATGGATAATATTTTGATTACAACTAGGTTTGCAGGGTCAAGAGGCAGTCTTTTCTTCCTGTGTGGCAGAATTGGGCTCTGTTAAACAAGGGAGGGTTTGCCAAATCAGATGGCATTTAAAATTGGCTTGAATTGTTGTACACATTTTTATTACAACTCAAGTAACTATGTAACATGTATGGAACCGATACCATCTCACCTCCTCCATTTTTTCCACACAAATATGGGAATCTCCACACATTTCCCAGCCCGATGGCATACCCCACGCAGGACAACAAAAAGTCAAATCTCCCTTTCCACGTTCCTCGGTCCTCTGTGTCCGATTTCTTCTTGGCAGCTGCTGGAACTGAACAGTGAGTTTCGATGGGCAAAGCATGCTGGTCCTCACTTGGTGAGGTTAGCTCCACAGAGTCACTATCATTTTTTCCCATACTGGTCCAACAAAGAGGGGAAAGAGGTCGGGTCTTCTCAAAAGAGGGGTACTTAGTAGAAACAACAACCAAGATTCTTCAGAGAGACTAGAAATGTTCCACAAAAGGGAATGGTGAGTTTGGTCACAGCTGTTGGGATAAAATATTTATTTCAAAGTAGACGTAAACACAATCACTAAAATATCACATACGTTTCAAAATGTTGATGTCATTTCAAAAGTCATTTTCAATCTAATAAAATCTGCAGCTGGTCATCCTGCCAGGAAGGTCTTTGTTCAGGCACTTCCTGTCATAGGGTAACAAATTTCTCCCAATTGTGATATTCTTTGGATCTTCACATGTACCCCTTGTGGTGACTGCAAGTCCCTATTTTGACATACATTGCAAATGTACGGTCCAATGTTGTAGCTGTCAGGGAGCCAAGCCAGGGCAATATGAAGCAACCTACACTGGAGGAAGTGCATGTGGATAGCAGGAGATCAAAAGCACTGAGCCAAGCCCTTACAATAGCCCTTGTATAGCTGGGTGTTCCACGCCCCAGAGTGAGAGTGATAGAGCACCGGAGGAGAGTGGATATAGGGGTTAGAGGTTAGGGTTAGGGTTAGGGTCTGGGGTTAGGGTCTGGGGTTTCCCATAAAAGAATATGGCTAGGACTCAGGAATTGGAACAGGGACCTCCCCCAGTGGTCAAAGGTCAGAGAGCGGGTTCCCAGAGGTCAAAGGTCACAGGGCGTGGCTGACCCACCCCCACCAAATTGTTCCGCCTTCCCCAACTAAGTCAGGGAATGAACAAGTCGGGGAATGAACACGTCAGGGTAAGCGTCTTGTCTCTGGGGACATGTAGTCCCCAGAGACAGTGCTGCCTATAGGTAATAGTGGGCTCTGAACTACAGCCCCCTATTAGCCCTGAAAAAGAGAGGAAAGAGCATAACTTTTCCAGGCAAAATCCAACAACAAAGGATTTGTTGCAGGCTGCCAGCTTCAAAAACTGAGCCACTTGTACACCCTTTACTGTGCCAAGGACACCTCTGCCAGGATACAGACTGTGCTGCACTACAAACCGGAGTCGCCCAGGCAACCCAGTGGGAGTGAACGTCCAACAAGAGGGATCATTGCTGCTGTATCGCTGGGTCTGGTAATAGGGCCTGGCAGCCATTACTGACTACCACTAGAGACTAAGCCATTAGTAGGTACCCAACCAGCTACTATAAAATACTGCCTGAAGGCCTTTTTGATTACCTTAAAGCGCGCCAATGATTACTGGGCCCCAACGTCGTTAGTCAGCTGCAGACTAGCCATTTGGAAACAGACAGGTACCCCTTTCCTCCACCACACCAGCAAATCTGGCCTGTAGTGCAGCACAGTCTGTATATTGGAAAGGGTGTTCCAGTGACTCAGTCTCTGGTGCCGCTTCTCTTTTGCAGGGATAACCGGGGTCTGTAGTTCAGAGCCCACTATTTCCTATAGGCAGCGCTGTCGCTGGGGGCTTCATTTCCCATCCTCCTTTTCTCTTTTGTGTTGATTGGTCCCTTGACTAACCCAGGAGGGAGGGGGAAGGAACAGAGCAGGTGGTAGGCAGGGGTGACACAGAGCCCACTGCTGACAGGAGTAGAGGGGTGACCTGGCAGGAACACGTAGCTTAACACATTGAGCACAATAAAATAAACATTTCTCAGTAAACTATTTGTTAACATTTTTATCCCAGTACTTGCAGTTTACAATTCTCAATGCTGCTGGCTCCTGCTAGTGCTACTCCCCTGAACTTCTGTTTTTCAATGAAAACTGTTACCAGTGGACAGTGCAGTCCTGAGTCAGCTTGGAGAAATGGGGGGAGGGGGTAGGGTGACCACGTGTCCCGGATTGCCCGGGACAGTCCCGCATTTTGCAGCTCTGTCCCGGGCACCTTCATTCCAGGACAATACAGTGTCCTGGAATGAAACTGACACAGCTACCCCCCAGGCCAATCTGATGCCCCCAAAAAAGGCCACCACTTCACAGCTTTACTCACTGATAGTACTTGTCCTGCCCGGGAATGCCTGGAGGAGCACAATCCCCGCCACCTGCTTGTGATTGGAGAAATCATAAATCCCACCTCTTGTGTCCAATCACTGTGCTGTGATTCCTTACAGCACAAGCTGATTTTTGGGAAGGGGGTGTCTTTGAATGGTAGTTTGGAAATGTGGTCAGGAGGAAAGGAGTAAACAGCACAGGAGTGCCTAGTTTTTTTAGACAATGGGGCTGTGTGATTCTATTGATGCGCACATGGGGGGGGCAACTGTAGTTCCTGCATGCAAGGGTGGCTCCATAGTCTGCTGCTAGAGAAAGGAGCCTCCCTAAAACAGGAAACCTCAGCTTAAACTGGAATATAGGTAAGGATAAAATGATAAAGAATATGCATACTCAGTGATTAAAGCAGTTGCTAACAGTACTTTTAACAACTGAGGGTTTTAGTACCACTTTAAAATATATTAAAGTAGAACATGTCACAAAGGTTTTTTTTTATAGTTTGCACTAAAACAGTTAAAGGAAAGGAAAACTTAAATGTGGATACCTGTTCCGTTGACAACTTTCCCTTCAACCTTCTTGAAAATCTCTCGAGTGGAACAGAGCAAAATCTACCCAGCGTGGGTTCTTCTAACCATTCCTTACTCGCTCCAATAAAATCTGTGTATAGATATACACCTTTGTCTCAAAGACAAACAGACCCTGTTTGGGTTGAAATCTGTAATTGTTTGTTTCCGAGGATTTACACTTGTCAACTGCTGACAAAGGAATGCTTGATCCCCAAGCACGTGAAACATCAAATAAACATTTGTGCATTTGGGTGAAATACAGAGACTGCATACGTTTTTTTGAATGCGCTATGAATTTTGCAGCTATTGATCTAAACAGCTGCTCCTTAACTTCATTGGAATTGTCTGATATGTTTTAAATCCTCATATTTTTAGACAATATCAGGATTATGGATTTTAACACATGATGCATAAGATATGAACTTTTTATTGATTGTGAGATGCTGATCACATGTTTGATACTATACAAACAAGTAGATATAGATTCCCTGTTAAGGGATGGGGCATGGGACTGTACGAATGCTATTTGGGTATAGTTTGCTGATAGTCAACATTTTTTGACTATCAGCAAACTATACCCAAATAGCAGTCGTACAGTCCCATGCCCCATCCCTTAACAGGGAATCTATATCCATTTTTACCAGGGACGGTAATGCTTTTGGCTACTATAATTTCTTTATTTTGTGCTTGCTTTATATGTATACTTTTCTCTATACAAACAAGTGGTTTGACAGGTGACAGGTGAAGCTGTACTGTTGGATCAGCTGTCACTAAAACCCTTTAAACAATAGTATTGTTATAATTCAAATTCATATGTAAAAGTTCAGATTTTTTTATTTATTGCGAAGATAAGTGCTATTTTATGATCTGAATCTTTCACAAAGTACCTTCTATTGCGCTCACCCTCCAAATGTTTTTTTTTTTTTTTTTCTGCAGTGATTTGATTTCCTGGTATACAGGATGGCTCCGTTCATTCTCTATGGTCCTATCATATGTAGAAAGGAAGCCACAGAGGACATTACAAAGGAGGCAGAAAAACACAGTAAGATGCAATTTCACAAAAAATGGATCACGAAGCTAGCAGTGGATATGTATAGATTATTTTTGGGAAAAAAAGGATATTGTTTAGTGTCACTTTAAGGGCTTGTTCCCAACAGGTCTATTGATCTGCATTGATCAACACAGACTCAATAAAAAGAACCAGAGAGATTAAGGCCCCGTACAGACGATCGAACATGTCCGCTGAAACTGGTCCGTTGTCCATCGGACCAAAGTTTCAAAACATGCTTTAAAACCTGTCCGCTGGAAACCTGTCCGTCGGACAGGTTCGATGGTTAGTACACAAAATCATCGGACAAAAAACCTGCGCATGCTCAGAATCAAGTCGACGCATGCTTGGAAGCATTGAACTTCATTTTTTCATCACGTCGTTGTGTTCTACGTCACCGCGTTCTGGTCTGATCGGATTTTGGTCCGATGGTGTGTACGCACATCAGACAAGTTCAGAGTTGTCTGATGAAAACGGTCCGGCGGACAAGTTTTATCAGATATGTCTGATCGTGTGTACAGGGCCTAAGGCTCCATGCACACTGAAGCTGATAAAAGCTAAAAAAAAAACACCAATAGCTTTGCAGGGAGCCTTGCAACGTTTTTTAGCGTTTTTGCAATAGCCTTTTTCAGTGTAGCTTTTATCAGCTTTTTTTTTTTTTTTACTTTTTTTTTTTTTATGGATACAAAAAACGCAGCGTTTTGCGTTTTTTTGCGTCTTTTCCTGCCAAAAAAGGCACTTTGAACGCAAATTTTGGGCGTTCAGAAAAAAGCCAATAAACTCCAAAGCTCATTAACACTAAAAAACGCCCAGGTGTGCATTGGCACATAGGCTAACATAGAGTTCAGTTTATGGGCTTTAAAAAAAAAATAAGCCAAAACACCAATAGACTGCAGTTTATCAGCTTCAGTGTGCATGGAGCCCTAAAATGCAGTATGTATGCAAAAAATAAAAACACATTTACAATCCATGACGTTGCATTGTGCTGTTGTACAATGAGTTAAATTAAGTGTTTCTTTTTTAAACTGAAATAAAGTTAAAAAAAACAATAACACTGTGATGTGTTGTAACAACGCATGGCAGTGTGCGCATGATATGTGCACCTGCTGGTGTGAACAGGCCCATTCACTTAGATTACAAGATAGGAATTTGAAGCTGCGTGTAGCAAAATATCTATCCCCACAATATATAAGGTGGGCATTATTTAACAAGAAACTCTCATTAGCCTGCCTGAATCCACACTGGAAGATCTAGTGTACCCCATGATTCTTTGTAATCTATTCCCACGTAAGGAGGTGTCTGGGATCAAACCCAGGATTGCAGATGTAAACCACGTGCATTTTCTAGCTGAGCCACTTCAGTTAATATCTCACTAATAGTAATATTAATAGTTCTGAGGGCTTCCTTTTATCATCTCTTTATCTAACTATACCCATATCTAAATGTATAAGATTTACAGACCTAAACAAGATGGCACCCATTGTCAGCTTACCTTGAACTGCTCCTCCATGTGTCCTGCCATTCACTGAGGTTGTACCCAAAGTGGTTGCCCACCAGCGCTCTGTGCTCTCACCGCACCCCTCTCCATCATTAGCTTAGATATTGACAGGGTGTTAATGAGCTTCCAGTTTATGTCCAATATAATCACCATCAAGCCAGAAGGCAGCGTTGACTTGTACCGTGTCCCTAAAGGATGGCAATTTGATTCTGTGAGGGTTTGCTTTATGATCCACAAGTCTGCTTACTCCTGACTGTACCCTAAAAAATGGTCAGATTGAAGCAACGGGGTGGCCACATTTTGAATTGTTTGTTTACAATTATTTCAGAGTGGGTCCTTTAAGAATTCTGTTTCCAGTTTGAGATTCTTGACATGTCTTAAAGAGAAGCAGAGGTTTCTATTTAGGATTTAGCTTCATATTATGGTTAGTGCTTGAGTTGGGGTTGGGGTTAGCGTTAGCCTAAGGCCACGTACACACGATCAGACCAGTCCGATGAAACTGGCCCGACGGACCGTTTTCATCGGACCAGGCTGAAGTGGTCTGATGGTCTGATGTGTGTACACACCATCAGACCAAAAATCCGATTAGACCAGAACGCAGGGACGTAGAACACAACGACGTGCTGAAAAAACGAAGTTCAATGCTTCCAAGCATGCGTCGACTTGATTCTGAGCATGCGCAGGTTTTTGGTCCGATGCTTTTGCGTACTAACCATCGAATCTGTCCGACGGACAGGTGTCCGTTGGACAGATTTTGAAAGCAAGTTTTAAAACTTTGGTCCGCCGGACAACGGTCCGATAGGCTGTACATACCATCGAATTGGTCCGATGCAGACCAGTTTCATCGGACTGGTCTGGTCGTGTGTACGCGGCCTTAGGGTTCCTCAATAACTAAGGTCGTGTTCCCAGCTAAAGAGGGACAGTTTTTTGCACAAAAACAGATCCAAAAGACTTTCCCTAACCCTCATGCCGCGTACACACGATCTTTTTTCGGGTTCTAAAAAATGAAGTTTTTCAGGCTCTAGAACAGGGATCCTCAAACTACGGCCCTCCAGATGTTGTAGAACTACACATCCCATGAGGAATTGTAACACACTGACATTCACAGACATGACTAGGCATTATGGGAATTGTAGTTCCTGAACAACTGGAGGGCCGTAGTTTGAAGACCCATGCTCTAGAACTACAACCCCCATTAGACGTTTTTTTCAACTTGATCATTAAAACGACCTTGCCTACACACGATCATGAAAAAAAATGCTCTAGCATAGCGCGGTGACGTACAACACGTACAATGGCACTATAAAGGGGAAGTTCCATGCGGATGGCACCACCCTTGGGGCTGCTTTAGCTGATTTTGTGTTAGTAAAAAGACGATTCGCACTTTTCTGTCTGTTACAGCGTGATGAATGTGCTTACTCCATTGTGAACGGTAGTTTTACCAGAACGAGCGCTCCCATCTCGTAACTTGCTTCTGAGCATGCGTGGATTTTTCACGTCGTTAAAGCCCACACACAACCATTTTTTAGAACCCGAAAAACGACAACGTAAAAAACATCGTTAAAAAAATAGAGCATGTTCAAATTATTTTTTTTGCCCATTTTTTAGAACCCGAAAAATGCTCTGAAGCCCACACACGTTCTTTTTTAATGACATTAAAAAAAAAGTCATTTTTTAGAACCCGAAATATTATTGTGTGTGCGCGGCATCAGGATGCATTAAAAGCACCATTAAATACATCCAAATAAATATTTTGTTAGCCTTACTTATGGACTCACATTTTGCCAAAATGATATTTTCCTAAAGTGTCCTAATTTTTTGCCAACATTTTGATAATATGAAAGCTCCTTATTCGGACTGCCAACAAATGATTACATCTCTTTGCAGCTAATAGATTTAATCAGCAATGGGACCCTAGCCTAAGGATGTATGTCAATGGGCTTTTGATTGCTTCTTTCCCTATACAAGTCAATGGAAAATCAAAAAGCAGATTGCCGCAAGTTGATGCAGCTTAGGAGGAGGTCAAATTTAAGTCAGAAGGAGATCGAATGTACCTGTCAATAAGCTGTGAATGGTTTCAGATGCATAAACTGATGTTAGATACAAGTAGAATTCCCCTAAAAGCACACTGCATTTGCCTATTGACACAGGTCCTTAAATGTATGCTCTGTCCTCTAAGTAACATTAAATGCAAAGTTTCCGCCTTGCAATGTTCAGTATACACACCACCTAGACCCTCTCTATCTCTATTAGAGCTGCAGCAGTGAGTCCACCCCTCCGATATTTCCATGACTGCCCTCAACGCCGCACCTTTCCGCTCTCTCCCTCTCCCCACTGCTTGTTCTGCCCTTTTCACTAGAATGTCACTAATTGTCTAGACAACTTTTGCTTTTTTTAACCAAAACACCTATAGCCGGAAGATGTTTTTCTCAGACCAATGCCTGCTCACTAATCCTCTGTGAAATGAGAGATGGCATCACTTGAGCTCCTCGTCTGATCTGCACACAGACTGTTTAAAGGGTACCTGTCAAGGGTACACAGGAGAAGAAGCCCTTCTTTGAACAAAACTAAGAATGCAGGCTTTCGATTCGCTCAGGGCTGGCGTCACTGCCGTGGCATGAGGCTCTCTATGCCTCCTGGCATAACGAGGGCACTGGTCCCCCATTGAATTGTTAGACTGAATATTGATTTGCCTAAAGAAAGGTTCAGACAGAGAGGCCCGGAGCAAAAGAACAAGCCATAGGCGTAGGGCCGGGCATGACGGGGTTAACAGAAACCCTTACAAGCCAGGGGGGAGCGGTTATGAGAGGTGCAGTGTGTAGAGAAGGAGAGGCTATAAATTCTCCCCCCTCCTTTCCCGGGTAACACAGTCTGGGGAGAAAAGTTCCCACCCACCCTCCCTTTTTGTTATGGGCTTGCTGATAGTGGTGATAATGGTTGAGAGAATTGTTGTTTTTGGTGCTTTCCTTGTTTTGTTTCTCCTTATGCAGGTACGAGGTTCATGCTGTCGTGGCAGTGGCGGGTGTTTGGACTTTGCAGGAGAAGAAATTACCCCAAATATGGATGCCATTACCCAGAGGTGGTATGGGTTCTGAAGGGGTGTGGTTTCCAGTCTACCAAGGTGTAGCTGGAATGTTGGTTAATGGGGGCACTGCGGTCAGTGGTCGTCTCTGAGCCAGCTTGTCGGCTTGAGGCCTATGACCAGAGGTGAGGTACCGCAGTGCCAATAAAATGTTATAATGTTAAAAGGTTTTACAAGTCAGTGTTAGTGGTGCCTGCAAAGTCCAGCACTAGTATGAGAAGAACTGTTTTTCTCAGGAATTATATGGTTTATATATGTTATTTATTATTGGATGTTATCTAAAATAAAGGAGGCTGCTACGGCCAGTTTTACTCCAAGTTACAGTGGTGGTCTCAATATTATTAAAGGTTTAAGGGGGAGTATAAACAGTGTGTCCTAGCAGTAAAGGTTATATCTGGGATACCATAGTCATGTAGTATGATGTTTTTGGTCACCTAAATGCATTTTCCAACTATAAATTCATATTAAAGTTTTGTTGTTTTTTTTTGTTGTTTTTTTTATAACAAACATGTTATACTTACCTGCTCTGTGCAGTAGTTTTGCTCAGAGCACCTTTGGTCCTCTTATTTTTGGGTCCCCCACCAGCACTCCTGGCTCTTCCCCCTTAAGCAGTGCCCTCGGAGAAAGCTGCTTGCCCTGGGCATACCGCTGCATGCTCACTCCCAAGTCACTGCTCTATGCGTTAATAAAGCTGCGGCTTGTCCCCGCCCCCACTCTTTCCTTATTGCATCACTGGCTGTGATTGACAGCAGTGGGAGCCAATGGCCAGTGAAGAGGCAGAGTCCCCATACAACTGAGGCTATCATGAACATTGCTGGATTGGCAAGGGTTAGGGGGGCTGGGAGGAGCCGCTGCACACAAAAGTTTTTTCTTACCTTCATGCATAGAAAAAAGAACTTCAGCCCTTAGAACAACTTTAACCACTCCCATTGTCAAATGTCGTCCACATTTGGGATCTCCCATCCTGGGGGGACATCATATGACGTCCTGGGCTTCCCGGCCGTCTAGGGGGCATGCACACTCACGGCATCGCTTAGAACCCGATGCGTGTGCCCAGTGGCCGCGATGTCCGTCGGGCACCTGCGAATTGCCCGCAATCACAGCAGGACTGTGGACCTGTGTGTGTAAACACACAGATCCATGTCCTGTCAGAGGTGAGGAGACCTATGTGTGTTCCAAGTACAGAAGAACACACATCATTCTCCTCCCCTTGTGAGTCCACTCCCCCTACAGTTAGAATCACTTACTAGGTAACACATTTAACCCCTTGATCGCCCCCTAGTGTTAACCCATTCCCTGTCAGTCATGTTTATACAGTAATCAATGCAGTTTTATAGCACTAATCGCTGTATAAATGTGAATGGTCCCAAAAATGTGTCAAAAGCGTCTGATATGTCCGTCGCAATGTCACGGTCACAGATCGCCGCCATTACTAGTAAAAAAAAAAAAATGCAATAAATCTAACCCCTATTTTGTAGACGCTATAACTTTTCTGCAAACCAATCAATATATGCTTATTGCATTTTTTTTTTTTACCAAAAATTTGTAGAAGAATACATATCGGCCTAAACTGTGGAAATTTTTTGTATTTTTTATAGATTTTTTGGGGATATTTATTATAGCAAAAAATGTGTCACTCTATTTTTGTTTATAGAGCAAAAAATAAAAGCCTCAGAGGTGATCAAATACAACCAAAAGAAAGCTCTATTTGTGGGGAAAAAAGGACGTCAATTTTGTTTGGGAGCCATGTTGCAGGACCGCGCAATTGTGAGTTAAAGCGACGCAGTGCCGAATCGCAAAAAGTGCTCCGGTAAGGAAGGGGGTAAATTCCTCAGGGGCTGAAGTGGTTAAAGCGGAACTTTACTTATAACAACTTGATAAAAAATGTGCTTTAGCAAGGAATATACATTCCACATTAATAATTATAACAAAATTAGTGTTTGCTATAAATTGCCTTCAGCATTGCTCTTGTTTCATCTTGCTGGAGGCTGCCATTTTGCCAAAGCCCAGAGTCCCTGAGCAGCAGAAAATCTTTTATTCTTTCAGCAGATCGACCTTTTATGGCTCTGATTTTAGGAACAGCATCGAGAATAGAAAACAACTGAGCATGTGCATAGCAGGGTGACAGTGAAATACTGTTTTTACAGTACAGTATAGGCGCATATTTTTAATGTTTTACATAGCTATACCTGCAAAAGGGAACAACCTGAAGTATTCTATTAGGAATTAATTTTATGACTAAAGTTCCACTTTAATATAACAAAGCCGGAAGATGTTAGATAGACAGAAAGGTATGGAAAAAAGAACTACATTTTAATGTTGTCACCAGAACAGAAGTTGCTGCTGAGGGGAAATATCCCTCACTTTACATAGAATTACTTCCTTTCTTTGGGATAGAAAAGCGTACAGATTTCCCACAGTGATCATTCAAATATAATAAGAGGAAGACACATTCAGATATTTATAATCTCTACGTATGACTGAAATGTGATCAGAAATGGCAAAATGTCTGTGGTCTGGTAAACAGAAAAAAATCTGTCTCCAGATAAACTTGAGGCCCCTCGCACAAATACGGACATCCAACTGCAGTGTCTTCCTCGCAGCGTTTAGTGGCAATAGAGTAGGGTGACCAGACATCCCTGGTTTCAGGGAACAGTCCCCGGATTGAGGACACTGTCCCCGGACCAAGTATGTCCCCAGTTTTGTCCCTACATTGGATTTGAACAGGTGCTGGGGCAATTTCAAAGACAGGGCAGAATTAAAAAAAAATGTTTTGAATTTCACACCCCCGCTTCTACAAGCTTAGGGGGGTGTATTTTTTCCATTATCTGTGCCCCTTTCTGATGATCATGTGCTGGTCGGAGCAGAGGGAATATTTCTTCAGTTTCGGGTGCATGGCTCATTCAGCTCCGCTCGCATGTTCTTCTGCCTTGGCTCAAATCCCGGCCAGCAGCCTGCCTGCTTAACTCCTTGCCTTCCCTGGCGGAGTGATCTTCCTCCGCTCCCCACCCAGTAGTAGCCAGGGCCTGGAAAGTAAGACTTGGCAGGCTGTGAGGCAGGGGGGCAACGGGCAGAGAGTCGCTGATTGCCGCCATTACTAGTAAAAAAAAAATATGTCCCCGGATTTCATTTTAAAAATCTGGTCACCTTACGATAGAAGGGCATGTGCAGTGTCCTGCCCTGTTGCAGACGGCTTGTCAAAGTCTATGGATGGGGCTGAACGCTGTACTGGGTGGTGCCAGGATTTAGGGTCCTGAGCATTCAAAGGTGAAAGTTTAAAAGCAGGTCTTTGGTACAGCATTCAGCCCTGCTAAGCCGCAGCCTTTGGTATGCTGCCTGCGACGGGAATGGACGCGGCACCTGTCCCTCCCAGGTGCACTAAAACGCCAGGAGGGACGCACTTCATCTGGACGGCCTTGTATGCAAGGGGCCTAAAAGTTTTATATTTCTTGTTTCTGTGTGTACAAACATACATGAGCAGCTATATTTGCTCATTAGATTTCCTAGTAATTCAAAGTGACTCCTAATCTCAAGACTCCTTCTGGTCAGTAAAAGTACGGAAGTCTCTGGATCAGAATGACAGCCAGACAATTAGCATTTTTCCAAATTTGAGGTCATAGCTAGCAGCCAGGCTCTATCATTACATCTGGAAGGAATTTTGCATCTGACGGACAGATTTTAGTTGCACCTCTGTAGTGGTCTGAACAGTATCAAACTTCCTGCTGAATTTCATGGGGAGAGCCGCTCTGTACTGCTGGGTGTTGTGTGACAATATCCCCCTGACCCCCCCCCCCCCACCCCCGGAGCTTCCCTCCTACCACGCAGGAGCTCCGCAGCACAGCCAGTCAGCTCTGTCAAATCAGATTATTTCTGCACCACTAGGAAAACCTTTAAAAATAAACCAGCTTCTTCTCCTATAGCGCCAACATAACAAACAGAATAAAACCAGGACAGGATGGGAATATTAACCTGTCCCCCACCAAGCAACTGCCTCTCACTGGGCTCCCTTCTTTACAGTTTACAGACAAGCATTCTGACCACCACATAAATGCAGGCAATTCTTACCACTGACTCCCCAATTGCTAATAGCAGGGTACCCCTAAACCTGAATACTCCAAGGTTTCCTCCAGGGTAAAAAGGTTGAGAAAGGTTACTCTAAGCGAGGGGTCTCCAAACTTTCTAAGCAAAAGGGCCAGTCTACTGTCCTTCAGCTTTTGAGCAGACCAGACTATGGTCAGTGGAAGAAAGCAATGTCCCATCAGTCGGGAGCGTCTGTGGCCCCTTGAACCTGGCATCCTGCCAAGGGTCAGACCTTATAGATACTTTCATACACAATATACCCTAAGTCACGCGCATGCTCCTGAAGAGTGGATCAATCCATGAAACGCGTAGAGCTGTTCAATGTTTCTATCTGTCATACCTTTCATATATACACCGTGTGATATCAACTGTGTTATACCTTTTTATGTGATGATCTGTTTTTAATTAACATGTCTGAATTTGTATGTATATACCTACTGTACTAATTCCATCATGCATTATGATTGCCATTATATTATTACCAGAATATTGCTTTTATTATTACTGTATAAATAAACACATTAATCTTTATGAACTTATGTGCCTCAATTCAAAGTCCCATCGCCATTTTCCTCATTCATTTAGACAGGGATGGAGGCACTGGACTTTACCAGGTCACTGCCTCATTTAAAGTCCCAAATTGCTCCTATTTTCTCATGATACAGGAGATGTTTAGAGACTGAGGACAGGATACAAGAGATGTTTAGAGACTGAGGACATGATACAAGAGATGTTTAGAGACTGAGGACATGATACAAGAGATGTTTAGAGACTGAGGACATGATACAAGAGATAATGAGAGACTGAGGACATGATACAAGAGATGGTCAGAGACTGAGGACAGAATACACGAGATGACTAGAGACTGAGGACATGATACAAGTGATGTTTAGAGACTGAGGACAAGATATAAGAGATGACTAGAGACTGGGGACAGAATACAAGAGATGGGTAGAGACTGAAAACATGATACGAAAGATGGTCAGAGGTTGCGGACATGATACAAGAGATGGCCAGAGGCTGCAGACATGATACAAGAGATCAATACAGCCTCACCAGATACCATCAAATGCAGCCTCACTGTGCCCATCAAATGCAGCCTCACTGTGCCCATAAATGCAGCCTCTCTGTGTCCATAAATGCAGCCTCTCTGTGCTCACCAATGCAGCCTTACGGTGCCCATCATTGCAGCCTCACTGTGCCCATCAAATGCAGCTTTACGGTGCCCATCATTGCAGCATCACTGTGCCCATCATTTCAGCCTCACTGTGCCCATCAAATGCAGCTTCATGATGCCTATCAAATGCAGCTTTATGATGCCCACCAATTTAGCCTTGCTGTACCCACCAATGCAGCCTTACTGTGCCCATCATTGCAGCCTCACTGTGCCCATCTTTGTAGCCTCACTGTGCCCATCATTGCAGCTTCACTGTGCCCATCAAATGAAGCTTTACGGTGCCCATTATTGCAGCCTCACTGTGCCAATCATTGCAGCCTCACCGTGCCACCCTGTACCCACCAATTCAACCTTACTGTGCCCACCAATGAAGCCTCTCTGTGCCCACAAATTGCAGCCTTTGTTCCCACAAATTGCAGCCTCTGTGCCCACCATTGAATCCTCTCTGTGCCCACAAATTGCAGCCTCTTTGCCCACAAATTGCAGCCTCTGTGCCCACAAATGCAGCCTCTGTGTGCCCATAATTACAGCCTTGCCATTTCATGCATCGAACACACAGTGGCCATCTCCCGCTGTATTTCGTGGAGCTCGGTCTGTGTGTGTACGGCGGTGCTGTAGCAAGGTCCCGCCCCCAGCCCCTGAACCGGCTCGTATGATAGGCGGAACACTAATTTAATCAGTGTTCCATTTAGAAAAATATCACACGAGATGGTCTAGGGGGGCGGGACCTTGCTAAATCACCATCGTACACACACAGATGGAGACCCGTGGCCGTGCCATACAAGAGGAGGGGGACAGAGGGGAGCGGAGTTCTGCAGCAACAGCTTAAAGCGGCCCTAGGGCAGGCGGCTTACTGGGAAATTTTCTGGTATCCCGGTAGGCCAGTGCGGCCCTGCCACTGCCTTGCTAAAGAAGCTGAGTGTAAAGGCGATGGACTGGCCAAGCATGTCTCCAGACCTAAACCCTATTGAGCATCTATGGGGTATCCTCAAATGGAAGGTGGAGGAGCGCAAGGTCTCTGACTTCCACCAGCTCTGTGATGTCGTCATGGAGGCGTGGATGAGGACTCCAGTGGCAAACTGTGAAGCTTTGGTGAACTCCATGCCCAAGAGGATTATGACAGTGCTGGAAAATAATAGTGGCCACACAAAATATTGACACTTTTGGTACAATTTGGACATTTTCACTTAGGAGTGTACTCCCTTTTGTTGCCAGCGGTTTAGACATTAATGGCTTTGTGTTAAGTTGTTTTAAGGGGACAGCAAATTTACACTGTTATACAGTGAGCTGTACACTCACTTCTTTACATTGTAGCAAAGTGTAATTTCTTCAGTGTGTCACATGAAAAGGTATGTGAGGGGTGTACTTACTTGTGTGAGATACTGTATATATTGTTGGTGGACTAAGCGAGATCTTTGTTGAGGTTTCCTGCAGACATTTACTAATACATTGTACTGGAATCGGTGAAGCTAATTAGAATGACATTTGTTTTTGCAGTTGTGTTTTGTGTTAACAATAACTACTTGAGTGTCACTGACTAACAAGACTTCTTACTTTATAAGTGATGAGGCCTCAAGAAAGACAACTTGTGAGGAGAAGAAAAAGTGACATAACGGGTGACAATTGCCGAACAAACAGAGACAGTTGCGAGGCTGAATGCCCCAGGGAGAAGAGTCCAATGCCGTGGCCTCCTCTGACGGTCCTGGGTCCTCATGGAAATTTAGAGGCAGCTGACGCTTCTTGGCTAATGGAAAATGTGTACGTTTAGCAGGCTGGGAGAGATGACGTGAGAGGTTCTATTAATACACAATGCCCAGCTACCGCCACAAGGCAAACAACGAGCGTAGCAAAGAGGAAATCATAATGTGCAGTACGGGGACGGCCTGTCCCCACCCCCACACACTCCCCATTCAGAAATTCAGACTTGGCTGTGACCTCTAAATAAACAACGTATTACTGCATTTAATGTGCATGAGTGGCTTGAGAAAGCAAAGAGGGCAGCTGGCCTGGGGCTCCAACCTCTGGGGGCTCCAGGAAATGTTGTAGCAGTCAAGAATGAATGTTAAGGTTATTGATACCAACAGCTGTTGGGATGACAGTTAATAGAAAGCAATGACTGGAGCTAATATCCACGGCAACAATTGTAAAATAAAATGCAAGAACATTTTTGTGATGGCCTATTTTTAAAAAGAACCAGTCATAAGCATCTCAGACAAGATTATTAATATTCGGTCCTGCAGCAAACCTCGGATTTTCCCTTGTGATGCTGTGTTACAGCTTAATCCAGGCACAAAAACCTTTAAAAGTTTTGCTCAATAGCCACAAGGATATAAATCCACTTTCTGTGCACTATATACCTGCAGAACAGAGCTGTGGGAGGGACACAGCAGGCCCCACCCACTACAGACTGCCTGCAGAAAACTAAAGGAAGGGGCGGAGACAAGACCAGTAACCCTGTACAAGGAGAGAGAACAGCAGTGACCGGTCTTTATTACAGGAAGCTCCTACACAGAGGCAAAATTTCACACGAGATTACTGGGTAGATCTAGAAGAAATACTCAAAGCACACCAAGATTACACATGACTCTCAGGCGGCGTACACACGACCGAGGTTCTCGCTAGAAACCAGCGAGAACCTCGCTGGAAGCTGCATTCCAGCGAGGACCTCGGCCGTGTGTACACGGAGCGCTCGCCCCGCCCGTCGGGAATCCCATCGAGCGAAAAGAGAGCACGCTCTCTTTTTGCTCGACGGCCTGCCTGGATGAATGGCTGGTTGCCATTCCCGACGGGCAGGTCGCCGATTTCGACGGCCGGCAGAGAACCTCGACGGGCGGAACGATGTGTTCTGCCCGTCGAGGTTCTCTGCCGTGTGTACGCGGCTTCATACTTAGACAACATTTGCTGTAGAGCAAACCTGTGCTTTACTCAATCAAGGCAAAGCAAAATGTTTTCCTTATACCCTACCCTTAGTGCTGCTTGGAAGGTCTGTGTTAAAGGATACCTGCTTTGCTTTATTGCTTTGTCGCATATAGGCATAGCACACATTTCAATTGGATCACAGGCTCAGTGTAGGCATCCAATCAGAGGCAGGATGAGTGGCACTGACATGGAAGCTGCAGAGGTACAGAAAATCCCACCTCTGCTAATGCAGTGCATCTATATAGGACAGCAGTGGCGTAACCAGAGTTATGGGCGCCCGGGGCAGAACTTTCCCCCCCCCCCCCCCCGGCGCTAGTGCATGACCACATACGCCCAATCACAGGGCACCATGCCATCAAATGCAGCGACTGTGTCATCGTCACCACTGTGCCATGCCATCAAACGCAGCCACTGTGCCATCAATTGTCACCACTGTGCCATGCCATCAAACGCAGCCACTGTGTCATGCCATCAAATGCAGCCACTGTGCCATCAATTGTCACCACTGTGCCATGCCAACAAACGCAACCACTGTGCCATCAATTGTCACCACTGTGCCATGCCAAACGCAACCACTGTGCCATGCCATCAAATGCAGCCACTGTGCCATCAATTGTCACCACTGTGCCATGCCAACAAACGCAACCACTGTGCCATCAATTGTCACCACTGTGCCATGCCAAACGCAACCACTGTGCCATGCCATCAAATGCAGCCACTGTGCCATCAATTGTCACCACTGTGCCATGCCAACAAACGCAACCACTGTGCCATCAATTGTCACCACTGTGCCATGCCAAAAGCAACCACTGTGCCATGCCATCAAATGCAGCCACTGTGCCATCAATTGTCACCACTGTGCCATGCCAACAAACGCAACCACTGTGCCATCAATTGTCACCACTGTGCCATGCCAAACGCAACCACTGTGCCATGCCATCAAATGCAGCCACTGTGCCATCAATTGTCACCACTGTGCCATGCCAACAAACGCAACCACTGTGCCATCAATTGACACCACTGTGCCATGCCAAATGCAACCACTGTGCCATGCCAACAAACGCAACCACTGTGCCATGCCATCAAATGCAGTCACTGTACCATGCCATCAATCGTCACCACTGTGCCATCAATCGTCACCACTGTGCCACCAATTGTCACTGTCCAGACATCTATCCACCTCAGAGCTTTATATTATAACCTGCTGGGACTTATAGTTCTCCATCGTCTCCTGGGGCTCAGGTGCATGCGATCCACCATCTTTGTTCAGTTTTTCTTACTGCTGGGACTTGTAGTCCCATAGATGGTGGATCACATGCACCTGAGCCCCAGGAGACGATGGAGAACTACAAGTCCCAGCAGGTTATAATATAAGGCTCCGAGTTAGATGGGTGTCCGAACAGTGACATGGAAGCTGCAGAGGTACAGAAAATCCCACCTCTGCTAATGCAGTGCATCTATATAGGACAGCAGTGGCGTAACCAGAGTTATGGGCGCCCGGGGCAGAACTTTTTTTTTCTCCCCCCCCCCCGGCGCTAGCGCATGACCACATACGCCCAATCACAGGGCGCCATGCCATCAAATGCAGCGACTGTGTCATCGTCACCACTGTGCCATGCCATCAAACGCAGCCACTGTGCCATCAATTGTCACCACTGTGCCATGCCATCAAACGCAGCCACTGTGTCATGCCATCAAATGCAGCCACTGTGCCATCAATTGTCACCACTGTGCCATGCCAACAAACGCAACCACTGTGCCATCAATTGTCACCACTGTGCCATGCCAAACGCAACCACTGTGCCATGCCATCAAATGCAGCCACTGTGCCATCAATTGTCACCACTGTGCCATGCCAACAAACGCAACCACTGTGCCATCAATTGTCACCACTGTGCCATGCCAAACGCAACCACTGTGCCATGCCATCAAATGCAGCCACTGTGCCATCAATTGTCACCACTGTGCCATGCCAACAAACGCAACCACTGTGCCATCAATTGTCACCACTGTGCCATGCCAAACGCAACCACTGTGCCATGTCATCAAATGCAGCCACTGTGCCATCAATTGTCACCACTGTGCCATGCCAACAAACGCAACCACTGTGCCATCAATTGTCACCACTGTGCCATGCCAAACGCAACCACTGTGCCATGCCATCAAATGCAGCCACTGTGCCATCAATTGTCACCACTGTGCCATGCCAACAAACGCAACCACTGTGCCATCAATTGTCACCACTGTGCCATGCCAAATGCAACCACTGTGCCATGCCAACAAACGCAACCACTGTGCCATGCCATCAAATGCAGTCACTGTACCATGCCATCAATCGTCACCACTGTGCCATCAATCGTCACCACTGTGCCACCAATTGTCACTGTCCAGACATCTATCCACCTCAGAGCTTTATATTATAACCTGCTGGGACTTATAGTTCTCCATCGTCTCCTGGGGCTCAGGTGCATGCGATCCACCATCTTTGTTCAGTTTTTCTTACTGCTGGGACTTGTAGTCCCATAGATGGTGGATCACATGCACCTGAGCCCCAGGAGACGATGGAGAACTACAAGTCCCAGCAGGTTATAATATAAGGCTCCGAGTTAGATGGGTGTCCGAACAGTGACATGGAAGCTGCAGAGGTACAGAAAATCCCACCTCTGCTAATGCAGTGCATCTATATAGGACAGCAGTGGCGTAACCAGAGTTATGGGCGCCCGGGGCAGAACTTTTTTTTTCTCCCCCCCCCCGGCGCTAGCGCATGACCACATACGCCCAATCACAGGGCGCCATGCCATCAAATGCAGCCACTGTGTCATCGTCACCACTGTGCCATCAAACGCAGCCACTGTGCCATCAATTGTCACCACTGTGCCATGCCATCAAACGCAGCCACTGTGTCATGCCATCAAATGCAGCCACTGTGTCATCGTCACCACTGTGCCATCAAACGCAGCCACTGTGCCATCAATTGTCACCACTGCATGCCACAAACGCAGCCACTGTGTCATGCCATCAAATGCAGCCACTGTGCCATCAATTGTCACCACTGTGCCATGCCAACAAACGCAACCACTGTGCCATCAATTGTCACCACTGTGCCATGCCAAACGCAACCACTGTGCCATGCCATCAAATGCAGCCACTGTGCCATCAATTGTCACCACTGTGCCATGCCAACAAACGCAACCACTGTGCCATCAATTGTCACCACTGTGCCATGCCAAACGCAACCACTGTGCCATGCCATCAAATGCAGCCACTGTGCCATCAATTGTCACCACTGTGCCATGCCAACAAACGCAACCACTGTGCCATGCCATCAAATGCAGTCACTGTACCATGCCATCAATCGTCACCACTGTGCCATCAATCGTCACCACTGTGCCACCAATTGTCACCACTGTGCCACCAATTGTCACATCTATCCACCTCAGAGCTTTATATTATAACCTGCTGGGACTTATAGTTCTCCATCGTCTCCTGGGGCTCAGGTGCATGCGATCCACCATCTTTGTTCAGTTTTTCTTACTGCTGGGACTTGTAGTCCCATAGATGGTGGATCGCATGCACCTGAGCCCCAGGAGACAATGGAGAACTACAAGTCCCAGCAGGTTATAATATAAGGCTCCGAGATAGATGGGTGCTCGGACATCCATCCACCTCGGAGCCTTATATTATAACCTGCTGGGACTTGTAGTTCTCCATCTTCTCCTGGGGCTCAGGTGCATGCAATCCACACCCATCCACCTCAGAACCTTATTGTATGTATAACCAGCTGGGACTTGTAGTTCTCCAATCTCCATGAGCCCCAGGAGAAGATGGAGAACTACAAGTCCCAGCAGTCTTACTAAAATGACAGGCTCTGAGGTGGATAGGTGGGGATCAGGCAGTGCACCCCTTTAGATTTACACCGACCCCCCCCCCCCTTCTCTCTCTCCCCTGCGGTACAGAAAAAAGTGTTTTGCTTACCTTGCTGGAGATGGAGAAACTTGCCGCCGCGCTGTAAACACATGTTCCAGGCCAATCAGTGCAGCACAGAGGTACAGCGCCTCCCACTCCACCGCCCGCCAATCGGTGCTCCTGCACCGTTATCTGTTTTTTTTAGCACTTCCGCCTGGTTGGCTGGTGTTTCCCGCCACTCCCACATCAAGGGAGACAGACAGTTCCACCAGCCAACCAGACGGAAGGGCTAAAAAAAAAAACTCATCGCGCACTGCCGCCGGGTGTACCAAGATGGCCGACAGCTCCAGAGCTAGGCCAAAGCCGCGGCCTTTCCTAAGTTCCGTTCCGCGGACGCCAGGATTTCGCCCCCCCCAATTTTTTGCCCGGTGCAGGAGCCCCCCCTGCCCGCTACGCCAGTGTAGGACAGAAAGCATACGTGATCACAGGAAAATGTACACTGATGCCCTGTACACACGATCGGTCCATCCGACGAAAACGGTCTGATGGATTTTTCCATCAATTATCCGATGAAGCTGACTGATGATCAGTTGTGCCTACACACCATTGGTTAAAAAACCGATCGTGCCAGAAGGCGGTGACGTAAAACACAATGACGTGCTGAGAAAAATTAATTTTTAATGCTTCCGAGCATGCGTTGACTTGATTCTGAGCATGCGTTGATTTTTAACCGATTGATTTTCCCACAGACGATCGTTTTTTTTCTATCGCTTTTTTAACCATCAGATCATTTTTAAACGAGTTCCTAGTTTGTTAACTGATAGTTTAAAAAACGATGGGGCCCACACACTATCGGTTAGTCTGATATGAACGGTCCATCAGACCGTTTTCATCAGACAAACCGATCGTGTATACGCGGCATACCAGTGCACTTAAAAAAGGTTTTCATATAGGGAAGGGCTTCTTTGCAGTAAGAGTTCTGAAAAGTGGGATAGACTTCCAGAGGAACTAGTTATAGCCAAATCTTTTGTTTGTTTAAAAAAAATGGCTGAATGTGTTTCTAGATACACAAAATATATCTGGCACTTAATATCTATAAGAAATAACACTATAGATTGTTGGTCCAGCGAATATCTGTTTGCATTAAAGCAGTGGTCTCCAAACTGTGGCCCAGGGGCCAGATGTGACCCTTTGCTTGCTTTTCTCTGGCCCTCTGGGGAATATTTTGTTCACTCACACAAATGAAGGGCACAATTCCTCCCAATGACACCAACGATGAGGCACAATTTCTACCAATGACATCAATGATGGAGTACAGTTCCTCCCAATAACACCAACAATGGGGCCCAATGACAACATAGATGGACACAATTCCCCCTAATGACACTAATGGTGGGGCACAATGCCTCCCACTGACACCAATGATGGGGGATTGTTTACAAATGTTGGGACATTTTATTCTCCTGGTGGCTCTTTAAAGTCTGAAGGACAGTTAACTGGCCCTTTGTTTAGAAAATTTGGAGACCACTGTGTAGCACTACCCCTGCAGGTGCTGCAGATGACTGGTTTCCCAAGTCCTGCGCAGCCAGGCGATAAGGTATTTTTTACTTTCATCCAGACATAAGGAACAGTCTTTGAGCTTGTTTTTGTTGTTGTTTTATTAGTGGTAATAACTTGGATAGGGAATAGGAAATATGGGATGCCCAGCACGACTGAAACAAAAACCAGGGACAGCTACCTCCCTATGTACATGATCTTGAACTGCCTTCCTTTCCGGACACTGACAGTCTCTGAAGATGGAATGCAAAAGCCCCTTAAGGACTAGGAACTCTCAGTCCCTTAGAAAGTAGCACTTTGTGCAGTAAGCAGCATCCAGAGAGGCCCGGAGCAAAAGAACAATCCATAGGCGGAGGGCCGGGCATGACGGGGTTAACAGAAAACCTTACAAGCCAGGGGGGAGTGGTCATGAGAGGTGCAGTGGGGAGGGGAGGAGAAGCTATAAATTCCTCCCCCCTCCTTTTCCTGGGTAACACGGTCTGGGGAGAAAAGTTCCCACCCACCCTCCTTTTTTTGTTATGGGCTTGCTGATAGTGGTGATAATGGTTGAGAGAATTTTGTTTTGGGTGCTTTCCTTGTGTTTTGTTTCTCCTTATGCAGGTACGAGGTGCATGCTGTCGTGGCAGTGGCGGGTGTTTGGACTTTGCAGGAGAAGAAATTACCCCAAATATGGATGCCATTACCCAGAGGTGGTATGGGTTCTGAAGGGGTGTGGTTTCCAGTCTACCAAGGTGTAGCTGGAATGTTGGTTAATGGGGGCACTGCGGTCAGTGGTCGTCTCTGAGCCAGCTTGTCGGCTTGAGGCCTATGACCAGAGGTGAGGTACCGCAGTGCCAATAAAATGTTATAATGTTAAAAGGTTTTACAAGTCAGTGTTAGTGGTGCCTGCAAAGTCCAGCACTAGTATGAGAAGAACTGTTTTTCTCAGGAATTATATGGTTTATATATGTTATTTATTATTGGATGTTATCTAAAATAAAGGAGGCTGCTACGGCCAGTTTTACTCCAAGTTACAGTGGTGGTCTCATTATTATTAAAGGTTTAAGGGGGAGTATAAATCAGTGGGTCTTAGCAGTAAAGGTTATATCTGGGATACCATAGTCATGGAGTATCCCCCACTCCACTGTAGACACTGATCCCAGCTCTACTGCTTGCAAGAACTACCAGCCCACTCCGCTGCTTCTAGCTAGCACTAACTGTGAAGATCTCACAGGGCAAGGGACAGGAAGGGTTAAGCACAGCGCTGTCCTCCAGAAAGGCTTGCTACATGTGGCAGTATCTCCCCTTGTGAATCCCTGGGTGTGCTGATGTACTCACACTGTCCTCCTTGCTCCCTGCTGCTCCTTAGGCAAGATTCCTTTCAAACTGCACTGCTGTCAGGATCTTCCAGAGGATGCACCAGAGACCTACCTCTGTGAGTCACCCAGCCTGACCTGCAGTAAACCCTGACCCAGATTCCAGACTCACACTTACCATGAGACAAACAAATACATTTTTCCTTTTTTGTAAATAGCAACTTAGTACAGCCCAAAGCAAAACAAAAAAAAATAGAGTAGGGCTAGCATGACTGGGGTACAGTAGAATCAGGGAAAGAGAGGGTTAATGTTAAACATGAATAAAATAAATGGTTGAGTGACTTACTGGATCGGTGGGTTTCACTGTGGGGGGACGGTCTGCAAGGGGTCTTGTAGGAGGGGCACTTCCAATTTTGACTGTTTTGTCATCCTGGACCACAAACCTTCCTCACTGTGCTATATGTTTCTGCTGCACCATCTACTTAAAGTAGAACTATAGGCAACACTTTTACTATCCCTGTCCCATTGCAAATATTTCCCTTCACTTCCTGCTCTATGGGCAACCAGGAAGTAAGAGGAAATCTAAGTAAATTAAGGGAATCCATTGCCCCCCCCCCCCAGGCCCTCAGAACTAGTGTCCTCACTCGAAAATTTCAGGGCGGGTCTTAAACACAGGGTGTGGTTGTGACAGGAAGGGGTGGGTCATGTTTAAATTAGGGGGTGCACGAGTTTAGTCAGGCCTAGGGCAGCACAAAACCTAATTACACCTCTGCTACCGGTACATCAAGCCACACCAGAAAGGGAGATTAGGGAAGGTAAGTATAGTAGCAAGTCCTATTTGCAATCTCGGAACACCCAATAAGAGGATAGCATGCGACCAGTCTAAACTATGTGGCATCTTTACCAATACCAGGAGCCTGGCGGACAAGATGTGTGAACTAGAGATACTGGTGTACCAGCGGTGGTGCTTTCATAGAGGGGGCCGGAGAACCGCCCCCTCTCGATCCCGCACCACCACTGAATACAATACATAGATTCATGTATTGCATGAATCTATGTATTGCCGCTGCCGCCGACTATTTAGATGGCCGGCCCCTTGGTGAGCGCCGGCCATCTGAATAACAGCAGCTGGTTGGCTGTAATAGGCTTCCAAATACTTATCCACTGACGCACAGGGGGTGCGTTCCTTGGATAAGACTGACAGGCATCTCAGCCAATCAGGTTCACCGGTTCTGGTTACCGGTAACCTGATTGGCTGAAGCGTGATCGAGGGAGGGAGAAAACATCGAGGGACCATGGAAGGAGGGTGGCCTACCCCAGAAAGGTAAGTGCCGGACGGGGGGCAGCATTTTACAGGGCACAGTGGCGACAATTACAGGACACAGTGGCGACAATTAAAGGGCACAGTGGCGACAATTGTCACAGTGGCGACAATTACAGGGCACAGTGGCAACAAATACAGAGCACAGTGGCGACAATTACAGGGCACAGTGGCGACAATTAAAGGGCACAGTGGCAAAAATTAAAGGGCACAATGGAAATGGAGAGAGTACAAAGAAGGGCAACAAAGCTAATAAAGGGACTGGAGGATATTAGTTATGAGGAAAGGTTACGAGCACTGAACTTATTCTCTCTGGAGAAGAGACGCTTGAGAGGGGATATAATTTCAATTTACAAATACCATACTGCTGATCCCACAATAGGGATACAACTTTTTCGTGGAAGGGAGTTTAACAAAACACGTGGCCACTCATTAAAATTCAAAGAAAAGAGGTTTAACCTTAAACTACGTAGAGGGTACTTTCTTTACTGTAAGAGCGGCAAAGATGTGGCAGGCGGTGGTCTCAGCGGGAGGCATCGATGGTTTCAAAAAACTATTAGATAAGCACCTGAACGACCACAACATACAGGAATATACAAGGTAATACTGACATATAATCACACACATAGGTTGGAATTAATGGACTTGTGTCTTTTTTCAACCTCACCTACTATGTAACTACGTATGTTTATGGTTATTGTTCCTATTTATTATTATTATTTTTCATTTTATTTCATTATTATTTTTTCTCCTGTTTTAAGGAATGTGTGTTATATTTGGTTATTGGTTAATAAATGGCTGATACGGTCAATTTTACTCCAAAATGGTGTCATGTGGTTATTGCAGTTTAGTTGAGATAAAAAGTTTAATTTTTTTTTTGCTAGATTAACAGATATTATTTACGTAGGTGCAGATGACATCTGTGATGCCTTAGTCATGCAAATTGGACCATGTTGTACTGTATATGTCAGTTTATATATACTGTATATATTTCTTTATTGATTGGTTGATGGGATCGACATGCCTTTTTTTGAAGCCTATCTATATAACTACTTTGCAAACCTTTCGGCAGCAGAAACATTTCCCATCTTTGTATTCCACCCATGTATCAGCCTCTCGATTCGTGTTTAGTAATGACGGAACTCTGTTGCCTGCCAGTTCTTCCTGCAAGATCTCTCCTTAATTCTGTGTTTTTCATGACTGCTGAACCCAGCTCAGTTAAAATTTATTATTTATACAAGATAGCTGAGGGTTTGAGACAAAGTGCTATTAGCACAAAAAGATTCTCACAGGTCACACGTCGATTTTCTGGCAGGGTAGAAGCCATCTTGACAAATGTTCAAGTGCAGCTGTCATGACGAGTTAAGATGATCCGAGCTACCCATGTGTAAGAGAAATAAAAACACATGAGATATATTTCAGGGCCTGCTCAAAAGCATGGCAATATAGGCAATGGAGTACACATACAGTGACAAAAAAGAGAATGCCGGTCAAGGGGGGAGCCATGGATTTTACCGACCCACAACCCTCTACCTAAACAAAGGCATACAGCCATTCTGGGCTGTACATATGCTGTGGTCATGATACTTTACGGTGTGTCAAATTCGGTTAGGCATTCAAATGAGTTGGTCCATGCATGCAATGCCTGCAAGTGCCATGTGGTAATACATAAAATCTGTCCTGTTAGTGGGCCCTGAGGACAGGGTTGATGACCACCGTCTTATATTGGTCAAATCTGGTAGATACAGTACCTTGCATAAGTATTCACCCCCTTGGCATTTTTTGTGTTTTGTTGCCTCACAACCTGGAATTAACATGGATTGTTTGAGGATTTGCATCATTTAATTTACAGAACATGCCCAGAACGTTGTAGATGTTTTGTTTTTTTTTGTGAAGCAAACAACAAATAGGACAATATAACAGAAAAAGTCAATGTGCATAACTATTGGCCCCTCTAAAGTCAATACTTTGTAGAGCCACTTTTTGCGGCTATAAAAGCTTCAAGTCACTTTGGATAAGTCTCTATGAGCTTGCCACATCTTACTACTGGGATTTTTGCCCATTCCTCCTAGCAAAACTGCTCCAGCTCCTTCAAGTTAAATGATTTGCACTTGTGAACAGCAATCTTTAAGTCTGACCACAGATTTTCTATTAGATTGAGGTCTGGGCTTTGACTAGGCTATTCCAACACATTTACATGTTTCCCCTTAAACCACTCAAGTGTTGCTTTAGTAGTGTGTTTGGTGTCATTGTGCTGCTGGAAGGTGAACCTTCATCCTAGCCTCAAATCACACGCAGAGTGGTACAGGTTTTGCTCAAGTATATCCCTCTATTTATCAGCATCCATCTTAACTCTAAGGCCTTGTACACATTAGGGAATAGATCCGATGGGAACGGTCCGACGGACCGTTCCCATCGGATCTGTCCGCCGGATTGCTTTGATCCGATGGCTGTACACACCATCGGATCAAATTCCCCGCCGGCGGACAGCGCGGTGACGCGGCGGTGATGTTGACGCCGCCACGTGACCGCCACGTCACCGCACCAGGAAGTAAACACTTCCGCGCGCATGCGTCGGATCCATTCACAGGATACGACGCATGTGCGGGCAGATATGTCCGCTGGTTTGCCGTACTAACCAGCGGACATATCTGACGGACAGCTCTCTGGCGGAAAAATTCCAAAGCATGCTTTGGAAATTTTCCGCCGGAGGAATCCGGCCAGAACGGTCCGTTTGCCCCTACACACGAGCGGATTTTTCGGCTGAAATGGTCCGTCGGACCATGTTCAGCGGATTTATTCACTCGTGTGTACAAGGCCTCACAAGTTTCCCAGTCCCAACTGCTGAAAAACATCCCCACAGCATGATGCTGCCACCACCATGTTTCACTGCGGGGATGGTGTTTTTTGAGGGATGTGATGTGTTGGGTTTTTGCGCCAGACATAGCGTTTTCTATGATAGCCAAAAATTTACATTTTAGTCTTATTAGACCAGAGCACCTTCTTCCATACATTTTAGGAGTCTCCCACTTGCTTTTTCGCAAAATGTGCCATTTTGTTTTTGCTGAATGTAAAGGCTTTTTTCTGGCCACTTTGCCATAAAGCCCAACTCTATGAAGCGTACGGCTTATTGTCATCCTATGTACAGATATTCCAGTCTCTGCTGTGGAACTCTGCAGCTACTCCAGGGTTACCTCAGGTCTTTGTGCTGCCTCTCTGATTAATGCCCTCCTTGCCCGGTCAGTGCGTTTTGGTGTGCGGCCGTTTCTTGGCAGGTTTGCTGTTGTGCCATGTTCTTGCCATTTGGTTGTGATAGAATTGATGGCGCTCCTAGGGATCATCAAAGATTTGGATATTATATATATATAACCTAACCCTGACTGTACTTCTCAACAACATTGTCCCTTACTTGTTTGGAGAGTTCCTTGGTCTTCATGGCAGTGTTTGGTTAACAGTGACTGTTGCTTAGGTGTTGCAGCCTCTGGGGCGTGTATATGTAGTGACAGATCATGTGACACTTAGATTTCACACAGGTGGACATTATTTCACTATTCACTAATTATGTGACTTCTAAAGATAATTGGTTGCACCGGAGCTTCTTATGGGCTTCATAACACAGGGGAGTGAATACATATGCACATGCCAATTATCAGTTTTTTTATTTCTAAAAAATTATTTAATATAAATATTTTTCTAATTTTACTTCACTAACTTAGACTATTGTGTTCTGATCCATCACATATAATTCAGATTTAAAAAGCATTGAACTAAAGGGTGTAATGTAACAAAATAGGTAAAAAGCCAAGGGGGGGTGAATACTTTTGCAAGACACTGTATGTTCTAAAGCTGAACTCCAGGCACAAAAAAACTTTCATTCAAATATGTTCTTCAATATCCATAAAGGATATAATCCACTGTGTGTGCATCAAATTCTCTGAAAACCCAGATATTACAGTATAAAGGTAGCACTGGCAGTGGCCTTGTCACTGTGCTGTACAAGACCAGCCACCCTGCAAGCAGAGAGAGAAGCTTGGACTGGTATTTATTACAGAAATACACAAAGCACACCAAGACTTTAAAAGAGGAGTATGAAAAATCCCCCTGCAAAAAAAAAAAAAAATGGTTTCCTCGCCAGCGCTCCTGGCTGCCTCTGTGTGCCCATAAGACACACAGAGTGTTGCTCGGCCCCTGTCACCGATTCCTCCTCACTGGCTGTGATTGACAGCATTGGGAGTCAATGGCTCCCGCTGTTGTGTCTCAGCCAAGAGAGACCCAGAAGAGCCGGTGCTCTTGTGCACATCACTGAATCGGGATCGGGTAAGTATTAATGGGGTTGAGAAGTGGGAGAGGCACACTGAAGGCACGCAGATAAAAAAAACCTTCAGCCTTTACAACCACTTTAAAAGTTTAGAGAAAGCTACTTGAAGCTTGCAGAAAGTTTTATAAAAGCTTAGGCGGCGTACACACGAGCGGTTTTCTCGGCAGAATTCAGCAAGAAACTCGATGGGAGACGTATTCTGCTGAGGAAACCGGTCGTGTGTACACTTTTCGCCGAGAAACCCGTCGAGGAACTCTTCGAGCCAAAAAGAGAGCATGTTCTCTATTTCCTCGATAGGCAATGGGAAAATTTGGCTCGACAAGTTTTTTGACTGCCGAACAAGAAACTCGACGGGGAAAACAATGTGTTTCGCCCGACGAGTTTATCGGTCGTGTGTACACGGCCTTAATGTTTATACTGCTTTATACAAGCTGAAGCCCATGTGAAACTGGCCTTTTGAGGACAAGAAGTGAGGTCATCTTAGTAGATTAGTAGAGTTACAGGACCATATCGTTCTAAACGTAAACATTTCCTTCAGCTGAGAGTGGATCAGAGTGCTAACCACATGGGTGACAGACAACAAAGAAAACTTGAGAGAACTATTTTCACTTCTCATGTTGATCCAAGACCGAAGACAAAGGTTTTGACTGGAATTCACATTTTTTATTGCAACATTAGAATAAACAGGCTGAGGTCAAACCTTTCCAATGAGGGCTTGTTCACATCACAAAGCACGTGTTATTGTGCACTGGTGTGCGCTGTGATTGTACGCTGCAATGCGTTGTTAAAACACATTTCAGTGCATTGGTGTGAACTAAAGCCATAGGACATACAGTTAATTGCCTTGTTCTTGTGTTGGGAGTGCACTGTGCAGCGGTGGCTGGTGTGAACAAGTTTCCTGTTAAAATAGAGCTAAATCTGGGAATGTCATTGTAATGCCATTGATTCACTGTAAAGGAAAGCCTTACAGTAGTAAGGTTCAACATCTTCCTATGCCCATTTCATAAAACTGATACCATGAAAGTGAATAGAAAGACATCATTTTTTATTTTAGTTTAGACCAAATCTAGTTGTCATGTCTGGAAAATCCCCCCTCTACTGCCTATCCTTTGACCCAGCCCTGCTTTTACTTCCTGTTCCTCTTATGCCGCGTACACATGACCGTTTTTCATGACGAGAAAAATGCAATTTTTTATAATCGCTCATTAAAAACGTGTGTAGGCTTTTTTTTTTCTCAACAAGAAAAATGGGCAATAAAAATGTATTACCTGCTCTATTTTTCTCGTCGTTTTTCACGTTGTGGTTTTTCTCGTCGTGAAAAATGGTCGTTTGTAGGCTTTAACGACGGGGGGGAAAAAACGCATGCTCAGAAGCAAGTTATGAGAAGGGAAATTTGCATAATCAGCACAAAGGGTGGCGCCATTCGAATGGAACTTCTTCGCTTTGCTCAAGCATTTTTTTTTCAGGATCGTGTGTATGCAAGTTAGGCTTGACAAGAATCACGTCGAGAAAAACGTTTTTTTCCAGGACATGAAAAACAGTCGTGTGTATGCGGCATCAGGGTATTTCCTTTCTTACACAGTTATCACTGAAACAGGTGTCCCCATTTAGGCCTTATTCACAAAAAGCGTATGACAATGGAGGGCTGTGTTTATCCACACAGGGATGCATTGGTGTGTCCCCCCCCCCCCCATGCAGGCACTCCTATTGATGCTAATTGGGGCACAGCAGCTCGACGGACAGACATAGACATTTTGACATCCATGTGGGTGCTTTGCCCCCCAAAGCAGACAGTGTGCATCCAGGGCCGTGCATCCACATGTATGTCAGATTGGGAGCAGTTTCTGTGTCCAAACAGCCACTGCATCCTAACTGATAACAATTAACCTGCCTGCAAGGAACACCACTGCGTCCTCATGCAGGTAAAGATGGCCCTAGATGGGCTTACGCATTGGTATGTCACCTGTGAACAAGACCTTAAAGATTTCCTCTACCCCTTGTTGTTGTGAAAACTCTAGTGACGTGTACACACGGTCGGAATTTCCGACAATAAATGTTTGATGTGAGCATTTGGTCGGATATTCTGACTGTGTGTAGGCTCCATCAGACATTTGCTGTCTGAATTTCCGACAACAAATGTTTGAGAGCTGGTTCTCAATTTATCCGACAACAAAAGTTCTTGTGAGAAATTCTGATTGTCTGTATGCAATTCCGACGCACAAAAATTCCTACGCATGCTCGGAATCAATTTGACGCATGCTCGGAATCACGCACGTGCACGTCGTAGTGTTGTACGTGACCGCGGTCTTTCGGATTTTCAGACAACATTTGTGTGACCATCTGTATGCAAGACAAGTTTGAGTGAACAATCTGTTGGAAAAAAATCAGCGGTTTTGTTGTCGGAATGTCCGATCGTATGTACGCGGCATCAGGGCTCATTCACACTTCATGTCTGAGTAATGTGCACGTTTTTGAAGCACATGGTAACACATACAATATGCCTTACTGAGTTGTGGTGCCAATCACTTTTGAATGGCACCCTAACGCAGCCCTCAAAATTTCCACTCGCCTACTAGCATTTGGCGAGTGGATTTAAGCTGGGGGCGAGTGATGACAGGGCTGCATGACCGATCTCCCTCCAATCTGTGCCTACACTTAGAGTCCCGATGCGATTGGCGGCCGAAGAGGAAAGGTGCATGCTCGGGAAAAGTAGTCTGGTGAGCCGTGCATAAGCAGAGCAGTACACAGGTGCTCTCCTTACAATTCTCTTTAAGCCATGGGACCTAACAGTATGACCTCTCTGAGCCTGCCCCCCCCCCCCCTCGACCAATGTAGCTGGAGAGCAGAGAGCAGGAAGTAATGAGTGAGGTGGAGGATTGCGAAAAATACCACTCCGGTGCAGCGCTCACTGAAAGTTGCCCTGACATGAGAGCGGCAGCCTTTCAGTTTGTGCAGTTTTCTTCTTCTTGTGCTCTATGTAAGTGTCCAAAAGTTCAGCCTGAGCACTGCGAACAGACTGGTCTCAATGTGTGCTGTGCGGTGTCAGTGTGCACTGTGCTATGGTGTCAATGGCTGTGCAGTTGTGTGGATTTAAGCGCTGGATTGTACTCCCTCCCGCTGTGCTGCAGCTCCTCTCCTCACTGCCAGCCTGAATAAAAGGGGGAAGTTGGGACATGCAAGCGTGGAGCCGCACACACAGGTTCCTGATGATGAGATGAATAGGAGAGGGAGAGAGGGAGAGGATGGATGGGAGTTGCAGAGGAGACAGCAAGAGAATGGGGAAGAGACCCATTTATAGTGCCCTGTCCCTCTGTTCTGCCCCCAGTGCCCTGTCCCTCTGGTCTGCCCCAGTGCCCTGTCCCTCTGGTCTGCCCCCAGTGCCCTGTCCCTCTGGTTTGCCCCCAGTGCCCTGTCCCTCTGGTCTGCCCCCAGTGCCCTGTCTCATTTTGTTAAAGTTGTTGTTGGTAATATTAAATTGTGTAACTTGATTCTGCATAAAACATTTAACAGTGTCATTACATGAGCTAATCTACGAGGGCGTGTTTACAGGCGCAATTAGGCGCAGGGCAATGTATGAATTAGGTGGGGCAACTGGTGGCGAGTAACTCTTGAGGCTTGGCTAGTAGCTCAGGGCTTGAAATTTTGAGCCCTGCCCTAACGCATTAAGGCAATACACCTGCGTTGTCAAATGCCACAAGGTAAAATAACACACTGTAGTGGGATGCGCTAGAAAAAATGGATCAGGCAACGTAATACGCGTTAACACATGCACATTAACCTCTGCCAATATGTAAATAAGCCCTACAATTTTGGATTTACCATCACTTTATGTACTGGTGACATTGATAACCACGGCAAATAGAGAGGGTGACTTTCCCCAGTGGCTAAACAGGCACTTTCACACTGAATTGTACACCTACCTACTCCTTACAATGCACTGAAGTGATAGAATTGTGATGCAAAGGTGTAATCACTAGCAGCATACAAAAAATAATACAAAGGAAAAAAAAACAATTAGGAAACTAGTCACTCCTATTTATGAAGTCAATATAAAACCTAGTAATATAGCTTTTTCAGGGACTGCCAGATAACCATGTGACTTTCTATTTACTATAACATCTAATATCTCTGGGTTGGTCACCTGGTTATGCACAAAGCACTGGGCACGCTGGAGGAATGCTACCACACTGCCTTCTGGTGGTAGCCGAATGCTTGTAACAGAAATCCATCAGAATTCAATATACTGTATAATGTGGTGTTAAGTCCAAGATATACTGGAAGTGAAAAAATATTGGCGTGGTGAAAAAAAAGGGTAATGGATAAGAACTATTCTACAGTTCAATAAGGTTTATATGGAATACAACTGTTTCTTGCTTTTGATCATTTCACACAACTGGCCCACAGATAGTCCTAAGATAAGACTGGATTTGAGTGCTTGTTGTATACAAAAGATCCTTTGATGGTACAATTCAGACCCATCAAAATGGGCATGATTAGAACCCAAACAGCTGTATATAATCTTAAAATGGAGAAAGACATTTCTCTTTGATTATTACAATAACTTTCAACTTTTACAAAGAGCCATATGATGACTTAGCCACTTTTTTATGATTGTATCTACATCTCACTTTCAACTCAAACTAATAAAACTGCATGACCAAACTGACACATGTATAGGCCCCACTAGATCGGACAGTGGACAACACAGTCTAGAACTGGAGACCAATTGGTGGTCTACTCATCTTTTAAAAAAAGATCTAAAAAAAGTATCAAATGTATCTGGAAAAATCACTTTTCCATCAACAAACAGGGCTGCTAAATCCCCACAGAAGGTTAGTTATATGTGATAATTTGGTGAACCCAGACTTTAGACTGGGACCCAATTTAGGGACACAACCCACTGGTGAAGATACAAAATAATAGGAAAGGATGAGACAAGTAAAATGTTTGAGTTGTAGGTTCTGTTAGAAGTCCATGTATAGGCTGGGCAGTAAAGTCCTTCTTCTTAACCGGTCCCTGGATTACTGTACTGGATTTTTCTTCCTGTATCAGAACCGTGTCTCTTTGTCAGGAGCAATAAGTCCATCCTTGACTTCCATGCTCAATGCTCCGCATTTCCTAGTGCTGTCGCAGTCTGACAAATACTTCTTTGGCTGAGGAAGGTCAGCATGAGGGGTCACCAGCTGTTTCAGCCTCTGGCAGGAGACAGAACATATATTTTACATATCTATCCTTCGTAAAAGAGAAATTAACTCAATGTTATTGACTGACTGTACTGACTGTATTTTGTAGCTCAACCCAGTCAAAATGGCTATATTAGTTATACTGTATGTTTATATAAGCACACATGAAGCAAAAATCAACCATAATCAAAAATACTAATACTGTAACATTAAAGTTCACAAGCTGAGACTATATAAAACAAATATTCTATAGTATACATTAAAAGAACATTGAAGTTACTTTAATGTAACTTTAAAGTTACTTTATAATTACATTAAAGTTACTTTATAGTTACATTCTTGTTACGGCTGAATAAAGACATCAGTCCACCCAATTCAACCTGTATGTGTGTGTGTGTGTGTGTGTTCATGTCACTACCATTTCCTATATCCCTGTATATTGTGTTTGCTAAGATGCCCGTCTAAGTGTTTTTTTTTAACTATGAACACTCCATACTGACAACACCAAATGTGGAAGGGAGTTCCTTATCCTGAAATTAAGCTCTGACAGTAAAGATCCTCTTATGCAGTTTAGGTTAAACCCCTTCTTGTCCAACTTCATTGAGTGGCCACATGTCCTCTTAAGCGACCTTAGACTGAATAATTTTTTCCTAGAATCTCAATTGAGGTTTTTTGTATATGGCTATCATATCACCTCTTAAGCATCTCTTCTCCAGGCAGAATAAGTTTAATGTTTGTAATCGTTCGTCCTAACTGAGTTATTAGCTGTGTTGCCCTTCTCTGGACTCCAGTTCCAGCATATCCTTCCTAAAGGACTGGTGACCAGAACTGGACAGCATAGATGTGCTTTAACTGCAGACTTTCAGCTTTAATTTGAGGGTATTTATATCCAAATTAGGTGAATGGTGTAGGAATTACAACAGTTTGTATATGTGCCTCCCACTTTTTAAGGGACCAAAGGTAATGATTAACAATCATAAATCAAACTTTTACGCAAATCCTTTGCAGTCAATTACAGCCTGAAGTCTGGAACGCACAGACATCACAAGACGCTGGGTTTCATCCCTGGTGATGCTCTGCCAGGCCTCTACTGCAACTGAATTCAGTTCCTGCTTGTTCTTGGGGCATTTTCCCTTCAGTCTTGTCTTCAGCAAGTGAAATGCATGCTCAATCATATTCAGGTCGTGTGATTGACTTGGCCATTGCATAATATTCCACTTCTTTCCCTTAAAAAACGCTTTGGTTGCTTTCACAGTATGATTCAGGTCATTGTCCATCTGCACTGTGAAACGTCGTCCATTGAGTTTTGAAGCATTTGGCTGAATATGAGCAGTTAATATTGCCCGAAACACTTCAGAATTCATCCTGCTGCTTTTGTCAGCATTCACATCATCAATAACTACAAGAGAACCAGTTCCATTGTCAGCCATACATGCCCACGCCATGACACTACCACCACCATGCTTCACTGATGAGGTGGTATGCTTTGGATCATGAGCAGTTCCTTTCCTTCTCCATATTCTTCTCTTCCCATCACTCTGGTACAAGTTGATCTTGGTCACATCTGTCCATAGGATATTGTTCCAAAACTGTGAAGGCTTTTTTAGATGTTTTTGGGGCTCACCAATGGTGTACATCTTATGGTGAACCCTCTGTATTCACTCTGGTGTTTGATTGTTGACTTTGACACACATACACCTACCTCCTGGAGAGTGTTCTTGATCTGGCCAACTGTTGTGAAGGGTGTTTTCTTCACCAGCGAAAGAATTCTTCGGTCATCCACCCCAGTTGTTTTCCGTGGTCTGCCGGGTATTTTGGTGTTTCTGAGCTCATCAGTGCGTTCTTTATTTTTATGGATGTTCCAAACAGTTGATTTGGCCACACCTAATGTTTTTGCTATCTCTCTTTTCAGCCTAATAATGGCTTGCTTCACTGATAGTGACAGCTCTTTAGGTCTCATATTGAGAGTTGACAGCAACAGATTCCAAATGCAAATAGCACACTTGAAATTAACTCTGGACCTTTTATCTGCTCCTTGTAAATGGGCTAATGAGGAAATAACACACACCTGGCCATGGAACAGCTGAGCAGACAATTGTCCCATTACTTTTGGTCCCTTAAAAAGTGGGAGGCACATATACAAACTGTTGTAATTCCTACACCGTTCACCTAATTTCGATGTAAATACTCTCAAATTAAAGCTGAAAGTCTGCAGTTAAAGGACATCTTGTTTGTTTCATTTATTGTATAGAGCCAAAAAGAATAGAATTGTGTCGATGTCCCAATATTTATTGACCTGACTGAATATTCATGTGTTAGAATGGGCCAGTTAAAGTCAAAAGCTAAATCCAATAGATTCTTTGTGGAAAGACTAAAAAAAATCCTGTTCACAGAACACAATCTAACAGAACTTTAGCTATTTTGCAAATAATGGGCAAAAATGTCACTCTCTAGAGGTGCAAAGCTCCCAAAAAGAATTTGCAGGGAAAGGTAGTTCTAAAAAGTATTGACTCAGGGGCTGAATAAAAATGCACGCCACACTTTTTACATATTTATTTGCAAAAAAAAAAAAAATTAAAAACATTTATCATTTTCCTTCCACTTCACAACTATGTGCCACTTTGTGTTGGTCGATCACATAAAATTCCAATAAATTACATTTACATTTTTGGTTGTAACATGACAAAATTTGAAATGTGAACATTTCAAAGGGTATGAATACTTTTTTAAGGCACTGTAGCTACCGCCTACTAAACTTTGGGAAGACACGCAGTGACGTCACCACGCACGGAGGAAGGGCTCCGCTTTGTTTGCCGGCCGGCGATTTGTTTTATATGCCTGTGATGCTTTGCTAAATTGTGAGTATCATTTTATGTTTTAATAAATCCTTTGTGTTAAACGGAATCACACTATTGGTCCATCCTTCTCTCTCCACCTATATTTTGCCATCCGTGAGCACCGCTAACCTTGATATCTGCTGGAAGCTGTATCCAGGAACCATTCAAGATTTTAAAGGCCGCGGCTGGGTTATAGCCAATTGCTTCATTGAGCTTGCCCTCTGGTAAGCAGCCCCCCCTTATTCTGGTGAAGGGATCACTTTGATGTTAACATCTCGTCACTGTGGTGGAGTGAACCATTATGATTTATTGCTCTTTTGCCTCCTGACACTATGTTCTTCAATTCTAAATTCAATTACAAGGACTATATGAACGTTTGTGTTATTCCATCATTGGGATACAAATCATTTTATGTACACTTTTTTGTGGTTTCATTTCTAGGAGAGCTTGTGTACATTACTTTATGCCATTGGTTGATGTTCTAGGTTATATCATTGGTTTCAACACAGGAGATTACTGCTTAGCAGTCTTCATCCATAATTTTATTTTATATATTTTTTTGTTTTGTTGAGCGCGGCTTTGCCATTTTGTATTACTTTGTGTTTTCACACGATTGCCGCTGCTTTTTAGTTTGTACATTTTAATTTAATTTTTGGTTTAGCGCAGTTTTCTGTTTTTCTTGTACTACCTGAGATGGGACTGTTGTGTGGTTATTGTCCGCAATGTATTTCAGGATATCTATGGAGAACTGGTTGCTGTTTGCTGATTCTGAACTCAACAGTTTAATTGAAAGAGTGACTCATTCATAATGTGGGGACACATACTGTTAGGTGTTAATGTCATCAACTCCAGCCCACCTGTCTGTCTGGTGTGATGTAAATGAATCTAGGATGGCTTCTGAGGATCTTTCATTGTGGCTTTTGCTAATTGACCCAGTATTGTGTGAAGGTCTATTGATAATGTGTGTATTTTAAATTAACAGACAGCCTAAAGGTCAGGTGTGTGAATCATCAGCTGTAGTTAATTGGCTCATGTAAATTAGGTCAGGAGCCGGAGTCCGAATGCCTGTTAAAAGATTTATTGAGGAGGATGTGTATTGGAGCTCATAAGGTAAACATTGTGTGACGTTGTGGGTGGATTGAGTCATTGTTAATTTGATTACTGCAGTATCCTAAAGTGTATAAGAGCTGTATTTCTCAATAAAGGGTCTATTCCTGTTGAACCTCAAACAGAGCTGTGTGTCTCGTTATTGGAGTTTGTTTGCCTGACTGTGGGGTGTCGGTAGCTGCCTTGTGTTCGGGAATGGATTATCCGAAAAGGCTTTAACCCCTGTCCAATTTGGGGTACCGTTACACAATGCACAGGATTTCTATTGACAAAAGCATTCTTACCTGTGTGAATGGACCTTTGGTCCTTAGCATGATATATGCGGCGTAGACAGGGATACAGATCATCGAAGAGATAGCCATGAGCCAGCCAATGGCATAACCCCATGGTGGGTACACATAGCGATTATTGTACTTCAGGGGCGTATACTTGATTAGGGAGAAGAGGAAGGTGCCCTGCAGGGGAGGAAGCATTTTCAAGATACAATGAAACAATATTCTCATTACGGACTAATTTTCATTAGAAATCTCACAAGAAATAGCAATTTTATGTCAGCCAACTTTTACGAGGTATTAGTCTTTTAAGCTTACATTAAAAAAAAAAAAAAAAATTTACAAATATGTTATACTCTTCTGCTCTGTGCAATAGTACTTCCTATGGTGGCACAACTGTGGGCTCACTACTGAGTTGGACTTGCCCCCCCCCCACTCCCTTCTTACAGGATTTAATTGATAGCAGCAGGAGCAAATGGCTACCCCTGCTGCCTCTCAGTTCTATAAATGCTGGGAGTGAGGGGAGAACCACTAGAGATGGACAAATCGCTGGATTGAGCGAGGACTCAATTTATAAGTGTAAGGGGCGTGAGAGGGAGCAATACTAATACTGGGGGAATTTTTTGACGTTAATTTAGAGAATGCATTAGGCCCCTTTCACACCTGCGGATCTCGTGAGGATCCATTTTTAAACATCCGCTTTCTCAGCGGGATTTCGCTTTGTTGATCCCTGCTGAGCTGACAGATGACAGATCTGTCTCTGCACACTGTGCAGGGACCGCCCTGTCAGATCTCCGCTCTCCTCTATGGGAGATCGGGGGATTGGATGAAAACAAACCATCTGTTCGTTTTCATCCAATACGGTCTACCAGATGGATGCATGATAGGGTTTGCATCTGTCACATTTTAGCAGAGAGGATCGGATCGGGGCTGATTGGGTGTCAGCAGACAAGTCACCACTGACATCCGACTCTCTATAGAAACATAGGGCCAGATTCAGGTAGAGTTAGGCTGGAGTATCCATTGATCCGCCAGCCTAACTGTCACTTTAAGCCGGCGTTTTTGTTTTCTGTAACCAGAAAACAAGAAACGCCGGGTTGGAGTTCCGATGCGATTGGCGCAATTGAATTTCGCCATCGCATCGTTACTTCAACTTAAAAATGGCGCCGGGGGCGTTCCCGCTGATTAACGCTGAAAAAATATGTTAATCAGCGGGAGTAGGAAATTCACGATCTTTTTCGGGCGCGACGCAGTGACTTTACGACGTTTCCGGAAGCGATACGCGACGTAAAGATAAAGCAGCCCCCTAGTGGAGTATCCTATGTTAAGTATAGGCGTCGTCATCGCGTCGGAAAAAATAATAATCGCGTCGCTTGCGTAAAACGTTCATGAATGGGGATGTGACGTCATTGACGTTCACTGACAGAATTTGGAGCATGCGCACTGGGATGTATTGACACTCGACGCATGCGCAGTACGTTCGCCGCGGGATCGCGCATAGTTTAAATAATACACGCCCCGTACCCGCCCAATTTGAATTCCGCCGGCTCATTTGCGATGCGCTGCCGCAACTTTAGAAGCAAGTGCTTCATGAATAACAGCACTTGCTCCTAAAATTTCGGCAGAGTAACGTAAATGAGAAGCGTTACTCCAGAGCAAAGATGCTCTCATCTACCTGAATCTGGCCCATAGAGAGCCCGTTCAGATCTGCCTGAAAAAACAGACAGACGGATCTGAATGGTCCGCAGATATAAAAGGGGACTTAAGGTAAAAAATGTCCTGGCTTTAAAAACACTTTAAGTATTATTACAGGATAAAATGGAAAAGCCTGGGAAAACAAAGGTCTGAAAAAAAAGCCCTTAGTACAAGTTGAACAGTCTGTTTTGCTGTGGGAAAATGGCTTTGATTAATAACTACAATTCAAACAACAAACATGCAACAATCTCATCTTCTCTGTTTAAAGACTCACCATACAGACAGCAGGGGTGGCAATCAACCAGCAGAACTTTATCAGCGGCCATGGCCGATAGCCAATCATATCCTCAATATTATCATAGAATCGATCAGCTCCTGGAAACAAAGTGAAGAATTATACTTTATACATTTTGATCTAGTGCTCTTGTACAAAAAAAATCCTGACTTACCATACACCCAGCCGACACAAACCACTTCAAAGATGGCAACCAGCAGCAAGCAGGTCCCGCTGGCAGCATAATAATCAAAAAGCTGGAAGACGTACATCCCACCCTGTAAAAAGAGATGTCATCTTAGGAGAGGAAAATAATCATGCTATTATATATCATGTCTCACTGTTTTAAGATACAACTGTAATAAATGCAGCTGGACTGTTGGGTGAGGCTCAGGGCAGCAGATAGAACCCAGGACTGCACAGAGGACCAAAGAGAGACAGAGGCCCAAGATAGCACAGTGTATCCAGGACAGAACAAAGGTCACAGGACAGCACAAAGGACCCAGGATAACCCAGGAAAGACAAGTGACCCAAGATGGCACAGAAGAATCAGGGCAACACAGAGGACATTGGGCAGCAGAGAGGAACTAAGACAGCATAGATGGCTCATAACAGCAAGTAGGGACCAGGACAACACAGTTGACCCAGAATAGCATGAAAATGCTCAGTGTGGCACAAAGGACCAGAACAGCATGGGACATTACCGGAACAGCCAGAGGGACCATGACATTACTGAGGACCCAGGACAGTACTGAGGACCCATGACAGCACAGAAGTAGGGTGACCACATTTCCAAACTACCATTCAGGGACACCCTCCCTTCCCAAAAATCAGCTTGTGCTGTAACGAATCACAGCACAGTGATTGGACAAAGAGGCGGGATTTATGATTTCCCCAATCACAAGCAGGGGGCGGGATTGTGTTCCTCCAGGACAAGTACTGTCAGTGAGTAAAGCAATGATGTGGTGGCCTTTTTTGGGGACATCGGATTGGCCCCGGGGAGAGGCTGTGTCACTTTCATTCTGGGACACTGTATTGTCCTGGAATGAATGTGCCCGGGACAGACCTGCAAAATACGGGACTGTCCCGGGCAATCCGGGACACGTGGTCACCCTACACAGAAGACCCATAATAGCACAGAGGGTCCATGACAACACAGAGGACCTAAGACAATACAAACACATTTTATAAGCTTGTCTACTGATGAGGAGGAATAATACTGTACCTCAGTCAGAAGGATAAGTCCCAGGAAATAGCAGATAATGGCTATTGCCAGAATGAGGAATTCACGCCGATATTTCTTCCGGAACACCTCGGGAAACATATCAACAATGGCTGTGACCAGGCTCTCTACACAGACAAACTGCAGAGAGAGAATGAATATATCTAAGCGTATCATACCTGGGAATTCAAACTGCTCTAACAGCAGACAACTCTTCATGCTCTCAAAACGGTCAGGTATTTCTGTCTTTACCATGAAGTATTAAACTTGCTAATATTTGAAAGAACAATTCTTTCCCCTACTGCAGATACCTGTTCCTACCAGCACTGCAAAGAAATTTCCTGTCCTTACCGATAGAATTTCTTCCTGCCTTTACTGCAAAAGTTTTTGCTGCACCTTACTGCTAAAAAACATTTCTTGGCTTCACTGCAAGGAACACTTTCACCATTACCACTGACAACATTTTCATCTTTTACTGTGGAGAAATGTTTTCTGCTCTTACTCCAAAACTTGTCTTACTACTTTTTGCTCTTGCTGCAAAAAACTCAGAACTTTTCCTGCTCTCGTGTCAAAGAATTCTTCAGTCTTTACTTCTGCTAAAAGACTAATGATCGTACTGCAAATCATTTTTCTTCTATAGTTCAAGTAATTGTTTAGCCCTTGCTACTTAAAACCTTCTTGGAACTTGTTACAAAAAAATATTATTACTACTAATTACTTACTGTGTTTTCACTACGAAGGGGTGCCATTAAGTGTTAAAGCGGAGGTCCGCCGTTTTTTTTTATTTTTTAAAGTCAGCAGCTACAAATACTGTAGCTGCTGACTTTTAAAATAAGTCCACTTATCTGTCCAGCGCACCTGCAATGTCGGCACTTGAGGCTGACCCGTCCCTCGGTTCTCGGATGCCATCTTCGGTAAGAGAATCAGGAAGGGAAGCTTTGCGGCTTCACTTCCTGGTTCCCCACTGCACATGCGCGACTCGCGCTGCGCAATGCCACTGGTCCCTGCTCTCTTCTGGGACCCGTGTGTCTCCCAGTAGACAGCGGGGGGAGCACCGGATGTGGCATAGACTGCGGCATATAATGCAGGGGTCAATGTTCGGAAGTGGGTGTCTTAGACAGGTATCTGCTCCTCCCTCAATGCTAAAGGGTGCCAAATGTGACACCGAAGGGAGGTTCCATTTTTGTGTGGACCTCCGCTTTAATGGCACCCCCAAAGATTTTCTTAAATGCAGCGCATTTTTTGTGTGGCTGCATGGGGGTGTGGGAACGTGTGCAATGTACAAGCACTACCGCACAAATGTGAACCTAGCCTTATGCATATTACTGCCCTTTCTGTACTGCCCTTTTATGCAAATAATATATATATATATATATATATATATATATATATATATATATATAATTATAGTAATCAGCTATCACCTCCTCAAATTTTTCCATACCTGACTGTCCAGTCCCAAGAAGATGAGCATAAGGAAGAAGAGGCATGACCAAAGAGGTGACACAGGCATCATTGTTACAGCTTTTGGATAGGCTATAAAAGCAAGTCCAGGACCTGTAATGTCAAGGAAGCATCAATAAAGTTTAGAGATTTTAGTGCATAAAAAAAAGCATGGTGAGTATGAAGGCTGGCATATATTTTATTACTCAGAATATTTATACGGATAAATATTTTAGGACCATCCTTGATGTCTATTACTAGAGTGAGGACACAATCCATCGAAATAAAATATGAAATTGATCACAAAATGGCAACTTCAGTGTAAAGACATCGTTCGGTATGAAGTCTTCAAGATCCTACGTTATTTTGAGGTCTTCAAGGCCCTAATTTAGCATGAGGTTTGCATGATTCTGCTTTAGAGTTAGTTATTAAAGATCCTGCTGAATCCTTGTGTTCAGTGTCAGTGTTGAGGCATTGCAATCCTACTTCAGCAAAAGGTCTTTAAGATCCTGATTCAATGTGCAGTCTTCAAGATCCTGATTCAATGTGAGGTCTTCAAGATCCTGCTTCTTTATGAGATCTTCAAGATCCTGCTTCAGTCTGAGGTCTTCAATAGCCCACCTTATTGTTAGGGCTTCAAGATCCTGCTTAAGTGTGAGGTCTTCAAGATCCTACTTAATTGTGAGGTCTTCGTGACCCTGCTGTGTAAGGTCATTAAGATCTTGCTTCAGTATGCAATGTTTAAGATGTTTCATTGTGAGGTCTTCAAGATCTTTCTTCAGTGTGAGGTCTTCAAGATCCTGCTACCGTATAAGGCAGGGGTCTCCAAACTATGGCCCTTCAGTTGTTCAGGAACAACAATTCCCACCATGACTAGTCCTGTTTGTAAATGTGACAGTTTTTGGGATGTGTAGTTCTTCAACAGCTAGAGAGCCGTAGTTTGAAGATCCCTGGTATAAGTTGTACTTTCAATATCTCACTTTACCATTATATCTGTCCTCAATGTCTGACTAGAGCATAAAGCTAAGTACAACTTGGATCTTCCAAGAAGTCTCAATAAATCCTTTAGTCTAAAATACAAGGACTCTACTACATTTTGTGATCCTCAAAATTTGAAGTCTTTGCTACACCTCTTCATTGAGGTGCTCCTGATCCATCTATATAGTCATTACACATTTGATACTACTAAACACTTGATGGCAGGGCTTTTTTTCAGGGGGAACTTGAGGGAACTCAGTTCCACCACCTTTGGCTCAGACCCTTTGGGGCTTGCTCACCACAATCATTTGTAAACACAGAAGTCTGGTTTCTTTGTTTACAAGTGACAGCTTTGTAACCACCTGAACTCTGCACTCTGTATGTAATGCAATTCTGGTAGTTAATGCCCCTTTAAGACCCTTCTACCGTTTGTGAATTCTGAACTGGTCGTGGTTGAGTTCCTGTACCTATTTTCTGAGAAAAAAAGCTCTGCTTGATGGATTCCAGAGACCCTTTATTGGACATCATCATTTTAAATCCAGATATTGTTGCAGTCTAGAAGTATGTGGTCCAGGAGGTTGCCAGAGAGAATGTGCAATGGGATTACCCATGGGGCAGAAAATGACATATTTTGATTTTGTAATTGTTCTCTAGGTTTGCCAATTGCCATCATCCTACTACACCAAAAGATTAGTCAAGATCTTACAAGTAATCCTGCCATGAATGAAATATGGAGGCTGCTATTTTCAATCTTGTTGTTAGTGTTCGGAGAATACTAGTTGTACAGCTGTTATGTTCACCCACTGGCTTCAGCATATTCTGAATCAGTGACCATGAACAAGTATTTTATCTACATTCTTGTTCCAAGTCAGTGACTTGTAGCAAGAAGGTCAGTCTGACAGCCTGGTATTCTCAGAAGAAGGTCAGCAATAAACAATGAAAGAATAAGGATCTCGCGCCAAAACAAAGTGTAAATATAGTGTAAATACAATTAAAGTATATATAGTGCTAAAGCTGCACCCCAAAGTTCAGAATATGAATGGATAAATAGAAACAGCAGGGGCGCTATTAATTACAAACAATCAAAACATAAACCACAGAATAAATAAAATCATCTATGGTTGCCTTACATTACTATGTAAATATGTGCAAACTATATTTTGATAAATAAAAGTCCATAAGTTGTGCAGAAACAAAATGTCCATATTTTTGCACATTATATGGACATTTTGTTTCTGCACAACTTATGGACTTTTATTTATCAAAATATAGTTTGCACATATTTACATAGTAATGTAAGGCAACCATAGATGATTTTATTTATTCTGTGGTTTATGTTTTGATTGTTTGTAATTAATAGCGCCCCCTGCTGTTTCTAAATAAACAATGAAAAGCAAGTTATCCACACAGGTGTGAGGTTGTTTCTCTATGCTGATTGAGGAGATTGCTAAGCGCTGTTGTCTGCACAGGGACTCTTTTTTTGTGAAATATCGATCTGATGCGAGTGGCTTCCTGGTAACATACTGTAAGGCTGAATGGATTTTTATACTTGTGAGTGCGATTTTATTATAGTAATAAATGCCTGATTATATGGCGAGCACTATGGTTTGTGTTTGTTTTCTCTGAGTCCTCCATCTGGGTGATGATTCTAGCAGCTGAGGTGAAGTACAACTTTCCTTCCTTGGAGATTGCCTTGACCTGGAATTATAGCTGGCCATACACTATACAATTATCTTATTCCTTTAGATTCCTTTAGATTTACCTTCAACAATGTAGCCTGGACCAGCTTTGTTATGTCAGCCGACAGCGGGCTTCAGGGTCACAGGAGTTCAGAGCTACCTGCGCTCTTGTGATCCAAAGAAGAAGTATAGCCAAACAAGCTTTGGCTATACTTCTCCTTTAAATACAGAGAGTAGCTGTAGCCCAAATTGATGTTGGCAAATTCGTTAGAGAATTTGTTTCTGTGGTTGGACATGTCACAGGTGCACTTTGAAAAAGACCTTATCTAGGCAACATTTCAAACTACTCCTCACCTAACAGTACAGATGTTTGAACACAAGACTTGCTAAAAATTATGAAACTTTCAGCTGGTACTGTATACAGCTCAAATAAATGTATTTCAGCTTTGTATTTATCGGTTTGATTGGCATTCAGCTTTAACCCTTTCAATAAAATCATTGAATGTTTCATATCAATTAGCATTTTATCTTTAAATATGTTATACGCCTGCATGGCAATTGGAATCCTTCAACTTACCAGACTCTGCCACTTGAGAAATAGGAACCCCCTGTTCCCGGGCCATGAACCCCAGAACAGAGAAGATGGCAAAGCCTGCCACGAAGCTGGTGATGCTATTCAGGAAGCACAGTGCCATGCAGTCCCTACACAGGATGAGAACATTAAAAGCATTGTGAGACACAATGATGCTCAATACTAAGGTGTTTAATACTACCTAACAACCTATTTTTACATTATCATCCTATAAAAACAAAACAGAAATCCATATATGAGAACAAGTGCCAAAAAAAAGTCAACTTGCAGAGTGTTACATGCTGACATGTTTTTAGTACATGGTTTTTAGTACCATGGTTTTTAGTACCATGGGGTGTGGCTAAAAGGAATTGCAAACATCTTATACTTTTGTTACAAGCATTGCATAAAATGTATTGATATACTGTATGGCCCAGATTCACATACCTTGGCGCATCTTTATGCCCGCGTAGCGCATCAAATATACGCTATGCCGACCCAGCGCAGAGCAGCGGTACAGTATTCACAAAGCACTCGCCCCCAAATCTATGCTGGGTTCCCTCGGCGTAACTCGTCGTAAGTGGAAGTGGGCGTGAGGCATGCTAATGAGGCGTGACCTCACGTAAATGAAGGGCCGAGCGCCATCAAGTTACGAATAACGTACGGCGCATGCGTCGTCCCCCCAGTGCGCATGCTCAGAATCACATCGGGACGAATGCCTAAGATACGTCGAACACTGCCTACGATGTGAACGTAACCTACGCCCAGCCCTATTCACGTAGTACTACGTAAACGACGTACAATACGACGGCTGTTCCCTCGTCCATACCTTTGCATGACTTACACCTGCTTTATGTGGTGTAAGTTTATGCCGGACGTACGACTTACGTAAACCGCGTATATTAATGCGCCGGGCGCAAGTACGTTCGTGAATCGGCATATCTCACTCATTTGCATAATCGAAACGTAAAACAATGGGAGCGCCCCTTGCGGCCAGCATAAATATGCGACCACGATATGACGGCGTAGGAAACTTATGTCGGTCATAAGAAGCCGATTTTCAGGCATATCTTGCTTTCAGAGTCAGGCGCATAGATACGACGGCGCATATGTGCACTTACGTGGCGTATCTTGAGATGTGCTACGTGAATCCGGGCCATAGACTGCATTTGACTGCCACTTTTTTAAGCATGTCAAAATAAACTTATTATAGCTGAATCATCACTTCACACACACCTGTAACAGTTGTTGTTGTACTTGTTGTAGCTCCCAAGTGCAGTCAGACACCCCTGACAGATGGCATACGAGAAAAAGATTTGAGTCCCTGCATCCATCCATACCTGCAAAATAAACAATGTTTACAAAGCTTTTCTATGCCGCCACAATCAGCATTAGGGATGAGCCGAACACCCCTTGGTTCGGTTCGCACCAGAACATGCGAAACAGACCAAAAATTTGTGCGAATATGTGAACACCGTTAAAGTCTATGGGACACAAACGTGAAAAATCAAAAGTGCTCAATTTAAAGGCTTATATGCAAGTTATTGCCATAAAGTGTTTGGGGACACTGGTACTGCCCCAGGGACATCCTCACAACATCCTCACAACCCTTACCCGGTGGTTGTGGGGGCCTGCGGGCTGGGGCTTATCAAAACCTGGAAGCCCTTTTTACCAAGGGGGCCCAGAGATCCTGGCTCCCCCCTATGTGAATGGGTATTGGGTACATTGTACCCCTACCAAATCACCCAAAAAATATAAAAAAGTAAAAAAAACAGGAGTTTTTTGACAATTCCTTTATCCATCCTCAATCACAGTGCCGACTGGACCCAAAAAATTGAAAGAAAAAACATGAAAATACTTTGCCTCCATAAGAGGCGTCCTGCCAACTGCAGTTTTTTCGCTCTGACAGCTCTTATATAGGCAAGGACGGGGCCACCCGCTGACATAACTGGATGATCCCGCCCCCTTCTGACAAGGACATGACATCAGGAGAGGCGGAGTAACTCAGTTACGTCACCGGGTGGACACGGCCTTTGCCTTTATAACAGTGGTCACAGCCAAGAGACAGCAGTCGGCAGCACGCCTCCCATCGAGGCAAAGATTTTAATTTTTTTGGGTCCATCAGCACCATGAAGATGAATGGACATCACAGGTAATTTTTTTATTTTAATAAAGGGCTTATCAAACATTGTGTATTGTGGTTTTTACTTATGACACCCCTTTTTCTGCAGCCTGCCAGGTTGCATGCTCGGATAAGGGTCTGGCAAAAGGGCCCCCAAATTCCTTCCAACGGCCCTGCTGCCTCCTCAAATGGTGACAAGACAAGACAATGCATGCATCCTTGATCAGTAGCCAGTGCTGGCAAAAAGAAGCCAAGCTCCACTGACCCTGTCCTGGTGCCATACTCGAACAAGTACTCATTGATGGCCATCTGCTGTATGTGCAGCCTCTGCAGCATTGCCAACACTGAGTTCCACCTGGTGGACATGTCACAAATGAGGCGGTTGGTGGGCAGGTTGCATTCCCTTCGAGTGTCAGCCAGCTGAGCACTGGCATTGTATGACCGGCGGAAATTACCACAGACTTTTCTGGCCTGCCTCAGGAAATCTTGTAAGCCTGGGTACCTGGTCAAGAAACGCTGCACCACCAAATTCAGGACATGTGCCAAATATGGAACATGGGACAAGTGCCATTTAGCCCATGTCACAAGTGACATGGGCCAAACTAGCATTTAGACGCTGAGCATGTGGATGGCTGGGAAAGAATTTCCTTTTTACAGCTCAGCAACTGGGGTTGGGAAATTTGCCTGCTGAAATCAACAGGTGGTGTACTGCTAGCAATTTGGCTGCAAGTACTGTACTTGTGACACCTATTGCTATACCTTCATTACTCTCAGTGCAGGTTTTTTCGAGGACTGGAGGTATAGAAGGGTTTGAGATCCCAGATGAGGAGCAAGGAGAAGTCCGCCTTTTTCTATGATATGGGTCTTTCAAGTGCTGTTGCCAACGGAGAGCATGGCAGGTGGTAATATGTCTGGTCAAGCATGTGGTGCTCAAGCGGCTGCTGTTCTGGCCACGCTTGATCTGCTTCAGACATAGGTTGCAAACAGCAACGGTGCGATCTGTTGCACACGTGTCGAAAAAGGCCCACACCAAGGAACTTTTAAAAGTCAGCGTGGAGTCACAGCGGAGCTCTGCGGTGTGATGCAATAGGGTGGCTGGAGGAAATCCTGCCTCGTTGAAGTTGTGCTTCCTCCTTATTTTACTCCTCTCTTCTCTCAGGCACCCAAGTACAGTCAGTGACCTCATCATTCTCTCCCTCCTCGTCACTGGAGAAAACTTGGCAGTGTGCTGCACCTGGGGGAACATGACTGCCAGTTTCTTGTCCTTCTGTGGCACCCCCTCTCTCTAGGCTCATGGTACTCACTTCCTCAACCTGGGAACCAACAACGGAGCCTTCAAATTACTGTGCATCCTCCACTAGAATGTAACCGACACTGTGGTCGAATAATGGGGACTCTTTGTGCATGATGGTGGGGCTACGGAAGCAGTAACTGTGGACAAGGAGCCGGTGGAATAGGCCGCTTTAGCAGCTGCGTTGGAAGGCAAACTACTCTGAGCCTGGGGGACGGAGGATGAGGACGGATTAGTTATCCACTCTACTAACTCTTCTGCATGTTGTGGCTCAATAACATGTCCAGCAGCAGAAAAATGGACAAGCATGCCCCACGGCCACCTGCAGAAGATGCATCATGTCCACGACCACCACTGTTGACTGTCACAGAGGCTGCTTGCCCTCTTTTAGTGGCTTGTGAGCGTCTGCATCTCCTTGGTGGCCTTCCAGACATGATGTTTTTTTTTGTTGTAACACCACACTACACCGTATTATATACTGTGTACACCCCCTGAAGTGTTTTAGAAACTGTACACCACCGAATGCACAGTATATATAGGCTACACTGAATGCAGAGCATATACTAGACTGTATATATACATTAATACATCGCCTGAAGTGTAAAACTGTACACCCTGTATAACATACTGTGTATATTGCCTAAAGTGTATTAGAAACTATACACCACAAATGCACTGTATATATAGGCTACACTCAATGTATGTGGTTATAGCTTATAAGAGGAGATTTTATTCTTCCCTGATAGTCCTATGAGGCTGCAGGACCCCTGACCTTCTATCTGGACAGTGCTGATTGGTTCACATGAAATCCCAAGGAAAAAAAACTCTACACACTAAACTGAGCATCTGCAACTTTCCCCCAAGGCTCTGTTCAGGAGGTTGATTGGGGACTGTGGAAGAAGAGGAGGATCAGATAAGATAGGATCATTGCAGAGGATTAACCCCTTAGGTTTCACAATGAGTATAACAAGCATGCTTTACTGCATATACAGACTGATTTTACTGTTGTGGGTTTAGTAAAACCTTAATAGAAGTTCCTGTCAAATCTGTGGTCAGGTCAAGTGTATTGTTCTTTCAAATAAATGTGCACTAAAACTACACAATCTTTCCCCTTATCATCTACTGTATACTTTCCAATGGCAGCACTGCAAAATATTTTGTTTCTGTCCTCCTCTGAAGCATTCATGATATACAGTTATACCTTGGAGTCTGAGTAACGCGGTAAACAAGCTTTTCGCAATACAAGCTATTATTTTTTTTAAATCCTGACTCAGTTTGCGAGCATTGTCTCGCAAAACGAGCAGGATTCAAACATCTGTGTTTTGAAGTACCACATTTGGGCAGAGGTTTGGAGGCGACCGTTAACATTCGGAGCCGTTTGGATGCACTCCGTTCTCGAGTGTTTAAGAGCCTCTGCAAAGGTTTCCAACTGCAGCTGAATGGTTTCCGAGTGTCTCTGGTGCCTTTCCCATCTCTGGCCACATGCGGTACATACCATAGAAGTTACTGTGGAATGAATTATCTGAGATTCCATTAACTTCTATGGGGAAATTTGCTTTGATATACAAGTGCTTTGGATTACAAGCATTCTCCTGGAATGAATTATGCTTGTAATCCAAGGTTCCACTGTACAATCATTCTCTGCACTTGTAGTTCTGGTCAGAAATCTTTTTTATATGCTGCCCATGACCCACCTCACCTGAGGGTCCTTCAGCCGGCTGATGTCTGGATTCAGATAATACACAATCCCATCGTAGGCTCCAGGGAGCGTCACTCCTCGAATCAATAGGACGAGCAGCATCACGTATGGAAAGGTAGCAGTGAAGTATACCACCTATCACAAGGGGGAAATGTTAGACAACAGACAAACAATTGAATAACTGTATAAATAATAAAACAAAAACACAACATACACTACACTGGCCAAAAGTTTGTGGACACTTTGTGTTGGTCTATCACATAAAATCCCAATAAAATTGATTCACGTTTTTGGTTGTAACATGACAAAATGTGGAAAATTTCAAGGGGTATGAATACTTTTTCAAGGCACTGTATGAATGTTTTCAGATTAAACTCAGTTATCCCAAATACAACCTTGATGAACCCAAAAGCATAATGCATGTTCCCATTGGCATAAGACCTTATTAGGTTACCCTGAGGCTCTGCATGGTCAATAAATAATAATGACAATTTCACCTTTCCAGTGGATTTGACGCCTTTCCAGATACAGAAGTAACAGATGATCCAAGCAAGGAGGAGACACAGTGCCAGTTCCCAGCGGATCGATCCCAGGTGCTCAATCCCGGAGGACAAGCCCAGTGCCCGGTTCCTGATAATACATAGACATATGATCTTATTATTAAGATTTCAGTGAAAGAGTCACCAAAAACGACACTATTTTTCTGATTTATAATTCACATATACTACCAATATTTGTTGGCATGTTCAGCCCTCCAAAAGAGATTTTGTGTTTGTATTTATAAAATATAGTGTGACCCTGGTCCTAAAGGCATCGATTGGCTGATGATTTCCCACATGGCTCAGTTGTTGTTTTTAATTTAGTTTTGTTGAGTTAGGTCCTGCTTGAAGCATCATGGACAGCCTTAGGCCTAAACATAACTATCAAAATGTGAAACCAATATTAAATAGACTCGGAGTTGTCAAGGACACAAGGAAACTCTTGGCCTGCTAAATGGCAATTTTACCAATACTGTGATCCCTGATGATCCTCAAATATGTTTAAGAAGCCAACTACTGCTCCTCCAGACATTTTTTTATCTACCACTACAGTTCCACAGTTTGCTATCATAAATTAATACTTACCTAAAGCTCCTGAAGAAGCACAAAGGCGCGAAACATGTAGTGCCTGAAAAAGCTACATCAACTTACACTAGGGTTACCACCTCATCCCTTAAAAACTGAACACCTATTAATTACACAGGTTCTGTGGCTAATTTAATGCAAATAAGGCACTACTTTAGTTTAATTACAGCCTTAATCTGCCACAGTGTAATTAATAGGTGTTCAGTTTTAAAGGGATAAGGTGGCAACCCTAACTTACACCAAGCCCACCTGGATACCGTCAGTTGTACTCTATTGCCGCATATACCATGGCTTGGACTAGGATGGGATCTTTTGCTGTTCTTGTTGGTGTCATTTGTACAATTTGGGTAGCAGGATACTGTGAGATTTTGATATGCACTACTAAGTTTTAGAATGATTGTAATAAAATGTATTTTTGTAACAAATTGGTCTACTGTGGTGTCTATAAATTCTGCAAACAAATTTTACTATTGCATGCAACTGAAGCTATATCTGTGTACACAAGATCAATATCATTTATCAGTATACAGAATTTCATAAAGTGAGTACACCCCTCACATTTTTGTAAAAAAATTATATTACACTTTGCTACAATGTAAAGTAGTGCGTGTACAGCTTGTTAAACAGTGTACATTTTCTGACCCCTCAAAATAATTCAACACACAGCCATTAATGTCTAAACCGCTGGCAACAAAAGTGAGTACATCTCTAACTGAAAATGTCCAAATTGGGCCCATTTAGCAATTTTCTCTAACAGAACAAAGAAGTGGCTGCACACTGGAACTCCAAAATCGCCTGATGAGTCTATATTGTCACAAATGTCAGACGAACACAGGAACAGCAGTTACAGCAGTTGATGCATTTCACAAGCGATGGTTTACTTATTCACAATCTCCCCAATGTCATGTGACTCGTTAGTGTTACAAGGTCTCAGGTGTGAATGGGGAGCAGGTGTGTTAAATTTGGTGTTACGTATCTCTCTCACTCTCTCATACTGGTCACTGTAAGTTCAACATGGCACCTCATGGCAAAGAACTGTCTGAGGATCTGGAAAAAAGTATTGTTGCTCTACATAAAGATGGAATAGGCTATAAGAATATAGAAAAGATGAATACCTCTATGGGGGTGGGATTTTCTGTGCAACCATAAATAGTGGTGACAACTAGGTCATAAAAATATATACATTTATTACAGAATATCAAAAAATAAATAATTCACAATAACATATCAATATACTAATAAATAAATCAAGCTAGAAAAAATACTGCTACAGATCATCATACACCCCAGGACAAAGCTAAGGGTGTGGATGGTCGTTTCCAGGAAATGACCATCCACACCAGGGATCCTCAAACTACGGCCCTCCAGCTGTTTTAGAACTACACATCCCATGAGGCATTGTAACACACTGACATTCACAGACATGACTAGGCATGATAGGAATTGTAGTTCCTGAACAACTGGAGGGCCGTAGTTTGAAGACCCCTGATCCACACCCTTAGCTTTGTCCTGGGGTGTATGATGATCTGGAGCAGTATTTTTTCTAGCTTGATTTATTTATTAGTATATTGATATGTTATTGTGAATTATTTATTTTTTGATATTCTGTAATACATTTATATATTTTTATGACCTAGTTGTCACCACTATTTATGGTTGCCCAGAAAATCCCACCCCCATAGAGGTATTCATCTTTTCTACCGATTTAGGGATGTTGGCAACATCCTGCCCCTATACATGAGCCAAATCTTTTCAGGCTATAAGAATATTGGCAAGACCCTGAAACTGAGATGAGGCATGGTGGCCAAGACCATATATCAGTTTAACAGGACAGGTTCCACTCAGAACAGGCCTCGCCATGGCTGACCAAAGAAGTTGAATGCACGTGCTCAGCATCATATCCAGAAGCTGTCCTTGGGAAATAGATGTGTGAGTGCTGCCAGCCTTGCTCTAGAAGTTGAAGGGGTAGGGGGGTCAGCCTGTCAGTGCTCAGACCATATTCCGCACACTGCATCAAACTGGTCTGCATGGCTGTCATCCCAGAAGGAAGCCTCTTCTAAAGATGATACACAAAAAAGTCCACAAACAGTTTGCTGAAGGCAAGCAGACTAAGGACATGGATTACTGGAACCATATCCTGTGGTCTGATGAGACCAAGATAAACTTATTTGGTTTAGATGGTGTCAAGCATGTGTGGCAGCAACCAGGTGAGCAGTACACCTGTGTCTTGCCTACAGTCAAGCATGGTGGTGGGAGTGTTATAGTCTGAGGCTGCATGAGTGTTTTGGGCACTGGGAAGCTACAGTTCATTGAGGGAACTGTGAATGGCAACATGTACTGCGACATACTGAAGCAGAGCATGATCCCCTCCCTTCTGAAACACACCTCCAAGAGGACCACTTCCTTGCTAACGAAGCTGAGGGTAAAGGTGATGGACTGGCCAAGCATGTCTTCAGACCTAAACCCCTTTGAGCATCTGTGGGGCATCCTCAAACGGAAGTTGGAGGAGCGTAAGGTCTCTAACATCCAGCAGCTCCGTAATGTCGTCATGGAGAAGTGGAAGAGGACTCCAGTGGCAACCTGTGAAGCTCTGGTGAATTTCATGCCCAAGACGGTTAAGGCAGTGCTGGAAAATATTGGTGGCCACAAAAATCTTGACACTTTGGCCAGGATTCAGATACATTGGCATATCTTTGTGTGGGCGTAGCGTATCTTCTTTACGCTACGCCGCCGCAACTTAGAGAGGCAAGTGCAGTATTCACAAAGCACTTGCTCCGTAGCGTAAATTGGCCGGCGTAAGCCCACCTAATTTAAAGTAGGAAGGAGGTGGGCATCATCTATTTAAATTAAGCGTGACCCCATGCAAATGAATGGCCGGTCGAACTGGGCATGCACGCGCGTGCTTAGAATCACGTCACATATACTTGCTAAGATACGTCGACGCAATGCCTACGACGTGAACGTAACCTACGCACTGCCCTATTCACGTAGTACTACGTAAACAAAGTACGTGACATAACATTCGACGGCGTCGTTTCCTGGCCCATACCTTTGCATTAGCTGCGCCTGCTATATGAGGGGTAACTTTACGCCAGACGTAAGCCTTACGCAAATCGCGTATATGAAGCGGCCGGGCGTATCTTACTCATTTGCATATTTATAATGGGAACGCCGAATGTGTCCAGCGTAACTATGAGCCCACGATACGCCAGCGTAGGCATTTTTAGTATGGTTATCTTAATAATAAGGATAACATTTGAAGTATAATATCTGTACTTGCCCTCCTAATGACTACCTTGATTTTAATACCTGCAATTTCATAAAACAATGGCCCGGATTTACATACATCGGCGCATATATAAATACCACCGTAGCGTATGTCTTTTACGCTACGCCAGGCCAGGGCAGAGAGGGAAGCATGGAATTCACAAAGCAAATGCTCCCAACTCTGAGCCGGCGTAGCGTATATTCGTAGGCGTAAGCCAATCGTAAGTGGAAGTAGGTGGAAGTGAGCTGGAAGTAGGCGTGATACATGGTAATGAAGCGTGACCCCATGCAAATGATGTACCGAGTGCTAGACAAGTACTTAAAACGAACGGCGCATGCGCCATCCCGTGGACGTATCCCTGTGCGCATGCTCACAATCACGTCGAAACAACTGCCTAAGATACGTCGAATCACTGCCAACGTCGTGAACGTAACCTACGCCCAGCCCTATTCGCGTACAACGTAAACTACGTAAAATTTGACGGCTTTCGTTCCCTGGCCCATACCTTTGCATGAGTTGCGCCTCCTATATGGGGAATAACTTTACACCGGACGTACGACTTACGCAAACCGCATATATTATGCGCCGGGCGCAAGTACGTTTGTGAATCGCTTCATTTCCTCATTTGCATATTTGAATCGAAAATCAATGGGAGCGCCACATGCGTCCAACATAAATATGCGCCCACTATACGTCGGCGTAGGAAAGTTACGTTGGGCAGCTGAAGCCTATTTTTCTACGTATCTTGGTTTGTGGGTCGGCGCATAGATACGACGGCGCACATTTTTACTTACGTCGGCGTATCTGGAGATACGTCGGCGTAAGTGCTTTGTGAATCCGTGCCAATGTATTCATTTTAGGAAATCTTATATTACATGGAGGATCCATGGATATTATACATACAACAAAACTGAGCAACAAAATAGTTTACTTACATATGAACTATTTTTAAATAACATATAAAATAGCCTCTGCTCCACTTCAAGGGGTAGATTTTGTAAAGTTGTTTTCATGCAATTTTCTTTCTTCAGTAAATGTAATTATGCATTTTTGTATAAATATTTGTTTTAGATTAATCTTTACCACGTTATTGTTTCATTTATTATTAAAGCAGAGTTTATAACAATAGGAATGTGTAAGCTTTTTTGGCCTATAGATGATGACCACATAGCCCCAGTTTGAAGGTTGCTGGATATATATATATATACTCACTGGCCACTTTATTAGAACACCTTTCTACGGTAGTACTGAGTTGGAACCCCTTTTGCCTTCAGAACTGCCTTAATTCTTAGTGGCATAAATTCAACAAGGTGTTGGAAATATTCTTCAAAGATTTTGGTCCATATTGACATGATAGCATCACGTAGTTGCTGCAGATTTATCAGCTGCACATCCATGATGCAAATCTCCCATTCCTCTGTATGCGTTCAGAGACGGTATTCTGCATACCTTGGTTTTAACAAGGGGTTATTTGAGATACTGTTGGCTTTCTATCACCTCGAACCAGCCTGCCCATTCTCCTTTTACCTCTGACATCAACAAGGGATTTTCGTCCCCACAACTGTCGCTCACTGGATATTTTCTCTTTTTCGGACCATTTTCTGTAAACACTAGACATGGTTGTGTGTGAAAATCCCAATAGATCAGCAGTTTTTGAAATACTCAGACCAGCCCGTCTGGCACCTACAACCATGCCATGTTCAAACTCACTTAAATCCCCTTTCTTCCCCATTCTGATGCTTGATTTTAACTTCAACAAGTCGTATTCACCACATTTAGATGCCTAAATGCATTGACTTGCTGCCATTACGTGATTAGCAATTTGTATTACCAACAATTGAACAGGTGTACAGTACCTAATAAAATGGTCGGTGAGTGTATATAAAACTTGTCATACAACAAACAAAAAATAGAAATCAGACCCAGCTTCACATAATACTGTAAATAAAAAAAAGACAAATTTTCTGTATGTTTCATGAGTAGTTTACTTACTCCCAATATTCCACCACTGGAGAAGTATCATTTGGAGATGCTGTATAATTCTGAGAATATTTGATGTCATCAACACAGTTTTCTGTGAAGTAAAGAGACACATGGATAGACATAGATGACAGAAAAAGACACAAACACATATTTTTGCATGGATGGAGGAAAAGCTACTTCTCAAGGCCAGTCAAGTGACACAGAAGTGCCAGAGCTGAGAGGGTGCAAAATAACTGTACAGATCATGCTTAAAAACGACATTGGGAGATTAAAAACAGGATTGACCACCTATCCAGATTGCTCTTTTACAATAAATTCAAGCCCTGATGAAGGGGGATTTGCAAATGACCACTGAAAAGAGTTGTCTGTCAGCTCTTGATGGACCCTTTCTACTGTAGCAAAATAAAACTAATATCTGAACCAATCACTGTGGTTTAGTGCTCACTTCCTTTGCTTTCTTATAATAACTTAGGTGAAAGTGCACCGATTCTCAGTTTGGCACCAACACTGCACTGTACAAGGCAACTCCCCCTCCCCCTTTCTTACCTGTATTCCAGGTGTGGTTGCAAGAAGCCCAAGGCAGGTCGGCTGTAAATGAGCTGAACAAATAAAAGAGAGCCCAGGCAAGGATAACAATATAATAGATGTTCAGGTAGGACTCAATCACCTGCGAGGCATAGCCGATGCCTGTAAATAAATCAAATAAAAACAGCTGTGATCATTTTCGCTCTCATGTGCACTGGTAGTTTTCATGAAAACAAAAAAAATATATGTTTTTGAAGACCAACTATGTAATAACTCCCAGCATTTTGAAATGGTAAAACATGTATCCTTTCAGTGCTAAATTTATTGGAAGACACCACCCCTCAATACCGTTGCAAGCTGCTCTCTAAGTGGATATAAAATACATAAATTAAAGAAGATCTGTTGATTTGATTTGTTAATAAACCATGAAATATGTTTTTTTTATTATTATTACAAGCAGTGTAGGCACCTAAATTCGACCTGGCATTAGCCCCTTGCAGTCCCTGTTCTTTAGAACTTAGAGTGGGGGACGGAGGGGCAGGACTGTGAGACATTTAGGTATGCTGTATGCATATGTGTTAACCACCAGGGCTCAAGTCCTTTCTAAATCCAGCGATCCAGCGATAACTCGCGGCAGACCTCCACAATGTCTCCTGGGAACAATGACAAAATCTCCCAGGAGACATTGCGGCATCAAGTAAGTGACGGAATACGCGCACACTACCCGATGAATCCATATACAGGAAGCGGCCAGTAACATAAAGGATTACTAAGGTACAGTGGATCGGAAAAAAAAACATGCAGTTTAGTAATAATGCATATGAGTGTATATATTTTTTTTTTTAGTGGGGGAGTCAATCTTAGGTGGGAGTTCCCACACCAAGACTTGACCCCTGTTAACCACCAACATGTAAACATGAAAGCCTCAAACAGCTTGCCCTTATTCCCAGAGATCAGAAATCAACGTTCAGCCTTCAAGTGTAATTTTCCATTGGAGATTTCAGTCTAGCTACTTGCAAAGAGACAGACTCCTTCTGGCACTTTTTTAACTAATGCTGGCCATACACTATACAAAAATTTGTCCGAAAATCGGTCGCAAAGAAAGATCTTTCGTTTTTCGGCCAGTTAATGGGCACAAAATCGAAAATCGTTTGGACGTTTTTGAGCCAAAAAAACGAAGGACAAGTTTGGAAATTTTCTGCCGAACGAACGATAAATCGGAAGGTTAATGTGTTTCCCTTCCGAACTTTCTGCACTAGGTATATGTAAAAAAAAAACGAACCATTTTTTTTTTTTTCCACTTAACGATTTATCGCCTATTACATGATGGCACTATCGTTTGCACTCAGGAAAGAACTTTCGTTTTTCCAAAGTTCGTTCGGACGATTTTTCGTGGAGTGTATGGCCAGCATAAGGATACATTTATTTAAAATGTATCCACTGGGCACAATAATGGATACAGCTGTCGGCATTCTTAAAATAATCCACTAGAAGGTGCTGTCTGATTGCAAATAGGAAATGACTGTCGCTCATTTAGGTTAGAATTAAATTCGAATGAGAATTAAGATTGGAAATGGCTAGTTTAGCAATTATATAATTGAAATCAAACATAATTAAAACAAACCTTGAGTGTGTCTTTAACATAATGAAAAAGGAAGTATATACTATTATTTTGTATCACATATTAGTGATTAGAGAAAATGGGATGGTTCATAGGAAGCTGCATATGAAAAGGGACAATTTAGAAACATGTTTAATAGGGATGAGCCGAACACCCCCCGTTCGGTTCGCACCAGAACCTTCGAACGGACCGAACGTTCGCGCAAACATTTAGAACCCCATTGACGTCTATGGGACTCGAATGTTCGAATTCAAAAGTGCGCATTTTAAAGCCTAATATGCAAGTTATTGTCGTAAAACGTCTTTGAGAACCAGGGTCTTGTCCCAGGGAACATGTATCAAATGGTAAAAAGTTTAAAAAACTGTTGTTTTTTTAGGAGCAGGACTCCTGAAAAAACAACCGTTTTTAAAACTTTTTTTCCATTGATACATGTTGCCTTGGGCAAGACCCGGGTCCTCAAAGATGTTTTCACAGGCAAACTATAGACACCTAGTAGGTACAATATTTAAAGGAATTTTTCATTTTTTATTAAAGCATCATTAAAATCACTGCTCCTGCATCAGGAGCAGTTGATTTTAATGATGCTTAAATTTAAAAAAAAATGAAAAATTCCTTTAAATATTGTACCCGCTGAGTGTCTATGCCTGTGATAACGTCTTTAAATAGCACAATCACCTGCCTCCCAGTAGATTAGGAAGAACTGATCTAGCTAAGCTATACAGTGTATAAATATATGTACAACACCTGGGATGTATATATATCCTCTACACACTGTAAAATTAACTGACTAGCCTGCCTGCCTGCCTGCTCTATCTACCTGCAAAAAAATGACACTCTCTCTGTCTCTCTCTGTTCTCTGTTAACTGCCGCAACACACTACACAAGGCCGCCCTGCAAGCTCTCCGTTTTTTGCGCGCTGTGATTGGCCAAGCATGCGGGTCATAGTGCATGCTTGGCCAATCATCAGCGTGCAATGCACCTGGGAGGCTCCCAAAGTGAATTATGGGCCGTGACGCGCCACTCGAATTTGGCACGAGCGGCCCATAATTTCGACGAACGGTCAAACAGACAATGTTCGAGTGGAACATACGTTCGAGTCGAACATACGTTCGAATCGAACGCGGAACTCATCCCTAATGTTTAACACAAATAGGCAAGTTGTGAGCAAGGTGCAGTGTGGTGTGGTGGGCTGTAAACACATAGAGTCCAAAATAGGCAAGATAAATATATTGTAGAAACAACCAAACTTACGAACTGGCATAAAGCATTCCAAACCCAGGAGCCAGAGACTTAAATATATTCTGCCTGAGCCAAGATGGTCACCCAAGTCGCATAGGGCATCAGCGTCCAATCAGACATTTGTCTCCCTGTGACTGCAGGAAGTTGTAGAGAAACCAATTTTCTCACACCTTCCTACAGGCTGCACCTGCCTACACTCCTCCCCCAATCTTTGACCAATCCTATCCTCGACATTGCAACACAAAAAAGAACAACACATAACTACATGAAACATAACTGCACAAAACATAATTTAGGCAATGACAGTAAAATTTCAAACAAAATAATCTGAGGAGTTTGCAGGGAGGTGCCCATGGTTGGACCGCATGAGGCGGTGAACCTTACTGTCCTCTGTGGAGTCACCTTTAGTTGTAATTTTCTGCTTGCTACACCCCCTTTAGCTGCAGCTTGAACCTTTGGAAGAGTCCAGGGTGTCAGCAGGACTGGCAGTATTTGGGAAGAGTGCCTCGGCAGTCAGTGGTCCTTTTTGTCACCTCCAAGTCCTCCCAACTAAAGTTCACATCCTCACCTGCACTATCCACCGGATAGCAGGAGAGGGCATCTATATCGCCATTGAACTTCTCAGGTTTGTAATGTATCTTGTAGTTGAAGTGGGCCAGGAGGGGACCCACCTCTTTTCTGGTGCCCAAAGTTTGGCCGTTTCTAGGTAGGAAAGGGCATTATTGTCTGTGAAGACCTCAATCTTCCCCTGTGACGTGCTCCGCAAACTTTTTTGTGATGGCCTGCCCCACTCCATAATTCCAGTTTAAGGGAGCTGTAATGGGGGGAGGGGCCTCGCTCTTTCACGTCCATTCTGCGCCTGGGCTTATACAGCCCCCAGGTCCTGTCTGTGAATGCTCAGAAGGGTTTAGAGTAATCAGCATAGGTCATAAAGGGTGAAAATGTCAGGTTTTGATTAAGAGTATCAAAGGCTTGCTGTTGTGGTTCCTGCCACTTGGTCTAGATCGAGGGGGGATTATCCTCCTTTCCTCTGCATAGGTTGACTGCTCAACAGCTGGGTGAAAGGTGCAACGATCTGCGTAGACTTGGGGATGAACCAACTATAATAGCCCATCAGTCCAAGAAAAGAGTGTTGCTCAGTTATGGTCTTAGGGGGAAGTAATTTTTTGCACAACCTGGATCTTGGCTGGTGCCCCCCGCCCCCTCCCCCAGCTTTCACGACATGCCCCAAATATTGGATTCTCTGACGCATCAGGCCGCACTTGCTAAGCTTACATTTTAACCTGTATCGGGCCAGCCGGATGTACACCTGGTTCAGGTGTTGTATATAGTCCTCAAATTATTTGGACAAAATAATGATATTGTCAAGATAGATATCACCCAGACACCTTTCCATCAACTGTTGGAAGGTACTGGATGCATTGTTCAGCCCAAAGGGCATTAGATTTAACTCAAACATGGGGGTGGTAAAGGCAGTCTTCTCACAGTTCTGTTCCCTCATGGGAAAATTCCAGTAGCTACTCGCCAGATTAAGGATTGAGAAGTAAGGGATTCCTCCACCCTGGGCAGGGGGTAGGCATCTAATCCATGCAGAATTGCAAGCTGCTGTCTTTCTATTCCTGATAGCACAACAGGGTGGCCAAATGGGGTGCAACTCTCTCAGATTACCCACTATACAGCATGTTATGGATCAAAAACCTTGACTTCCTGGCAGAGGGTCAACAGTCGGTGACCTCAGCCAAAGTCCTCAAGCCTAGTCGCAAAAACCAGTAGGTGTTTCTCTAGTAGTTGATGGAGAAGACATTGAGGCAGAGGGTAGTCCTTGAAATGGATTGGCAGTTGTTTCAGTAGTTGTCTGTATTATTTGTCATTCAGGGAGGTCGTGGTAGCTTGCAATAGGCCAAAGACAGCTTCCACCTCTGTTTGGGACCAGGAGATACAGTGACTGGGTATCACGTGGAGGTCTGAGATGGTGGTGTGATTCTGAAATGGCACCTGGGAGGCTCCCAAGTTGATGAGCTGGACAAACACCTTACTCCTGTGACCTAGGAAAAGGTTGGGGTTGCCAACCACTCCCCCGGGACCCAAATGACTTTGCAGGCTCCAACATCGCTGTGGCTCCTTACAGCTCCTTGTGGGCCAAGGCAGGGACTAGACAACAAGGAGTAGCTTTATTTGGAGGACGTATGGTCAACTCCCGCCTGTTCCATCTGTCTTCTATCTGCTTGCTGGAAGGCCTCAAAGGCCTGGATCACATTGAGCCACACAGCTCACTGCCCCATGCATACCTGCCCAATTATTCAGTCTTGGCCAGCAAGTGGAAAAGGTTCAAGTCCTTCAAGACATTTATGCCCCACTGGACTGTGGGTCTCCATGACCCCTACCCATTCCACTACCTGGTCATCTATCTGTATCCTCACCCAGGTAACTACTTTCACCATGATGGGCAGGTTAATGGCAGCCTTCAGGGATAGCCAGGAGGGGTCCAACTGGTCCATGACAGTGACCCCAAACTCAGTGTTAATCAAACAAGGGACCACTATTTACTAGGGCGTTGACTATTGGACTTGGCGCAAACCATAGCCTCTGGCCTATATCGGTACTGTGTTGATGTTCCCGGGGGTCTTCCCTTTGCCCTGGGAGCCTCTAGTTTAACGGTGACCTCTGGGGCCAAAAGTTTTCAAACCACAAGCATTTCCACTCTTGATACAAGTCCTTCAGTAGGGGATTCTTTCCATGGCAAGCTAGACCAGCCCTTGCTTGAATGTGGCATTTCTTGCCTCATGGTCTCCATGTCATGGGTTAATTCCCTGATGGCAGTCTGCATGACTGACAGGAGAGGTAGGGCCAAGGCCTCTTCCCTTGCATGTAGTGGATCATGTCTCTTTGTCACGGCCACGGTTGTTTGTATTTTTTTTATACTAATAAAGCCTTGTATTTGTGTAGCACCCCATAGCGTTGCTAGAGTGCTAGAGTATAATGTTTGTATTAGTGTTGGTAAATTCTCAGGCTTGGCTGGCAGCCAAGCCTGTGTGTTTTTTCTGGGTAGGGTGAGTGACTCAGGTAGGCTGGATGACTCAGCATCAGCTTCTCTGGTAACTCCTCCCTGCTTGGTAGAAACTTGGAGAAGGTTAAAGAAGCAGTTAGGAGGAGTCTAGGAGACCCTAACTGTAGTATTCTGAGGGCCCTGACCAATCCTCAACAGAAGGGTTGGTAGGGGGCAGGCCCACTCAAATGCTCAGGGTCAGCCCAGCAGAGGCAATGTGGAGTTTGGGTGGAAGATGGAGATGGAGTGTTAGGCTGTCGGGGGGCCTTCAAGAGCAGCTACCCAGTCTGGGGGGGGGGGGGTGAACGCAGGACTGGGCTCGGGTGCGGAAAAATACCCCTTCTCATGACACATAGAGGGATCCTGACCAGGAGGCATGAGAGCAAGGAGAGGACAGTGGGAGAACATGGATTGGGAAATCTTCAGAGAGAAAGATGGCCATGTGGGCTGGTGAGTGTTGCAGTCAGAGGACTTAGAGGTATGTCTAAAAGGACTGGGTGCAGGCAGTCTGGGATGGAGCAGCTGCAGCCACCTGGCGGGCTGGCAGTGCCTGAAGAGGTGGTTCTGGGAGCAGTAACCACAGGAGAGGACAGCTAGTACCAAAGACCTCTATTTTTGCTACACCAAAAGGGGTCCGCTGTTCCTGCCTTCAAAGGGCATTTGCTGTGGATTTGACTGAGCCAGTGATTGAGAAGTTTATGTGCCTGATTTTGCAGGATGGGAGATAACCAACATTCACCAGCAGCTCATGCGGGGGTAGCGCCACAGGTGTATTTAAATTTTTATAACCAATAATTCATTCTTAGCATATAAAAACAATCATAAGCATGGGTTACATTCAGTGAGAACCACATTTCAAAATGATCATAAGATTTCAAAATACAAGCAGCTGAAGTTCTTTACAAATCTTGTCTATATAGCCTTGTACACACGATCAGTCCATCCGATGAGAACGGTCTGAAGGACCGTTGTCGTCGGTTAACCGATGAAGCTGACTGATGGTCTGATGTGTCTACACACCATCAGTTAAAAAAACGATCGTGTTTGAATGCGGTGACGTTTACGTGTTTTAACACGACGTGCTGAAAAAAACGAAGTTCAATTCTTCCAAGCATGCGTCGACTTGATTCTGAGCATGCACGGCCTTTTAACCGATGCTTTTGCATACTAACGATCGGTTTTGACCTATCGGTGAGGCGTCCATCGGTTCAATTTTAAAGCAAGTTCGATTTTTTTTGACCGAAGGATAACTGACCAATGGCGCATACACATGATGGGTTTGGACCGATCGTGTGTACGCGGCTTATAAGGTCAGCTTTGCCCTTCCCTCTTTTCCACCTCCCTATTAATCCTTCAAAGTAATGGATCACCTTCCTGCCCACAGAGTGTTTTCACTGAATGTAACCTGTGCTTATATATTTTTTATCATATCTTCAGCTTGTCCTTGACAGGTTTACTTTATGTTTCAATTATGTTTATTGAAAATATTTATAAAATAGTACAAAAGCATCCAAAGACATTAGCATGCGTTAGCAAACGCAAGCAACGGCCCATACAACAATTATGAAATATAACATAAAGTCCAACAGAAGTATTAACAAAATTCGACAAAAAACTCTAGGGCATGACCCAAAATGCAGACAGGTTTACTTTAATTGCACAAACATCTATTTATAAATCAATTAAGCAAACACAACAGGCATCTTTCGCTTTGTACTAATTTAGTTGCCACACTTCAGAAGAAAGTAATTTTGGGAATTATTTTCAAATGTTGGCAGCTATGCAGGATATGTAACGTAACACTGATCTGAGCAACTTAAAGAACTTCTAATATTTGTTTAGAACTGCAATTTCCAGCACACCCTGTGAGTCATGTCACACAATACAAAGTTGGCAGTTGTGTTTTCTTGTCACTTGCCATTGTGAAGCTGGGACAAACATTTCTCAGTCACTGGCAGGGTCCTTTTTTTGGCTGCTTTGGGGCCAGAAATTCCCCCATCAGGTCGTGTGAAACTGGGTGACTGAGCTGAATAGCGAACGGGGGACAACAATGGAACAAACCAAACTGACCTTCAAAGAGGGGGCAGATTTTCCTCCAGGCGGTGACACCCCCTTGGCTGGTGTACTGGCCCAGTGCTGTCTCAAGGAAGAAGACCGGAATTCCACAGGTGAAAAGGAAGATTAGATAAGGGATGAAGAAGGCTCCTGAGACAAAAACATGCAGAAAGAAATCAGTAACACCAAACTAAAATGGGCTTCACTTACGGAGATTGCTCTAAGGGTTAATAGCTTTAGGTAATGCCACAGGGACACCATTTGCCAAAAATGTGTTTCCGATGGGAAAATCGCACTGCTAACAGCAAGTTGCCTGCTATTGCCTTTACTGACCAGAAAACACTCTACTGTGTGCATCAAATGGCTGTGCGCAGGGCTTGGCTCCAAAGTTAGATCCTCAAACAAAGTAAAGCTAAGAGACACACAGGGGAGAGGTTTCTGGCTAATAAATGTAATAGCCATCTTGAGGTGTCTGATTAACATTTAAAGTGGAACTAAACACCCTCAATCAACAACATTAATTATTTTTAATCCTTATGCTGCTAGCAATTATAAATAGATACAAAGGTATATTATATAGAATAGATAACACACATATGTGAGTTGTTGGTGCTGCACACCCCGATCCGTTAAATTGAATAGAAGATACCTTTTTTTATTTTTTTACCAGTGAGATTGTATTAGAAACTAGTAACAATTGATTTCCATACAATGTAGTATTTATTTATTGTATCACAGTATCAAAATAAATTAGGGCCAAGACATAAAAAACATAACTCATCAGCAATTTGAAAATTACACATAAACTCAAATTATAAAATCAATGAACTTGTGTAAAATTTCACATTATAACCCTACGCATTTCGACCTATTTGGTTTACGGCCTTCTTCAGAGGAATTTGTTCTATGTGAAAGAAAAAAAGATTTATGGATTATATTGTCTAGACAGTGTCTTTTTTACATAATGTCACTGGTCCCCAAATACTAGTAAAAAGTCCCTAAATCTGATCTAAATTTGATGTCAAAGAGCCTCTATAGGCTTTTGGGATGCACCAAACTGCCTCACTGACAGCTGGCTCCAGCTATCAACGCACAGCTCAGAGCCAGCTGCATCTGCTACCTCTCCTGCTTGGTGCTGCAGTGAGCATTGGAAAGGCAGCACAGAGAGCGGTGACTGTTAGTCACCGCTCTCTTCTCCGGGAAGACAGAGAGCTGAGAAATCAGCAGCTATGCTGCAGCATGGAGGTGAGCATATATGTTTATTTTTTAGGTACCCAAAACTTCCACTGTAGCCTCCCTGGCGGTATAATTATGTCAGGTTTTTGAATCTCAAAGCGTTACATTGTTTTTCATAAAAATATGGCGTTTTATATTGTAGGCCTGTAATTATTAGGAATAACACAATTAAATTTGTCCAAACAAGAGTCTAGTAGACATCCTGGGTATGATAAAGTTTGAAACATGAAATCATAAATTATATTATAATAAATAAATAACTATAAATAATTATAAAAAATAATAATACAATAATAATAAAATGAATTTCACCACAAATCACTATTGCTCAATTCTGCAAGTGTTGTAATTTACTTTAGCTGTTTTCTAGCTGGTCTAAAAACCACTTTTTGTTGCTCTGGAAAATTTCAAGTTTCCAGGCAGAAAGAACTGTATATGTAATATAAAACTGCATGCAGGGCACTGGACAAAGCATTAGGGACAAAAGGGAGGTGAAATAATTTGATACAGTAATGTAATCTGTAATGCCTCGTACACACGACCAGTTTTCCTGGCAGGAAAACTGCCATGACAGCTTTTGGCCATGTGTATGCTATTTTCTCGGTAGTTTTCCTACGGGAAAGCCTGCGGTGGAGCATACACACGGCTGGGATTCCCGGCCAAAGCTCTCATGGCATTTTTCCTGCCAGGTGTGTAGGGGGGAAAGCTGCCGAGCAATTTCTCGGCTTTCCCCTCGGTTTTCCCGGCGGTAAAAAGTCAGCGGCATGAGATTACAGAGTACTGTATGTGCTTTGTACTTTTTGAATTTGTCGCCGAGCGTCGCCGCTGTGCGTTGCAACGCTCGCAGACAACGGAGCCCGGCACATTGAAAATTGGGTGGAGGACACAGCCCCCACACATAGCGGGGGGACATCGCAGGATCCTGGTGACAAGGTAAGTAACATGGACCAGGATTCTGCAATGCAATCGTGAGTGTGGCTCGTGATTACAGCTAATTGTACTGAAATCTAACCCCAAACCACACTCTGCAATACCGCCAGGATCGTTAAGGCTGGGTTCACATATGTGCGATTTGGATGCGGTTTTTACCGCAGGAAATTTGCACGACTGGCGAGTGTGACCGGGTTTCTCAATGGAGTCGGCTCGCACAGGGATGGCTGCAGAGCGAATTGCAAAAGGGTGTTTTTGGGTCTGGTTCAGGTGCGAATTCAGGAAAAAAATTCAGAACTGAATGGCACCTGAACCGGTGAACAAAAACGGACCCCAAGCACAAAAAGGGGCATGACCAAAAAAGGTCTGTCAGTCGGCTCCTTGACAACACCCCTGCCAGAACACAATAGAACAGCAGGGGAATAACCTTTGAATGATAATACAGCGGCTCCTCCTGGGTTGTCAGTTTTTTTTTTTTCGATCAGCCCTTCTGGGTTAAAGGTAACAAAAACTACTACAGTACTGTGTACAAAGCTTAAGTTGCAGTCCCTACCCAGATACCACACCAAGGCTCCAGGGCTTCTTTTTTTTTTTTTTTTTTTTTTACAAAATCATGTGAGCATCTGTCACCATAATGAAAATAACTACCTCCACTGGAATAGTTTGCAAGTAACTACAGGCAAAAATGCCCCAACTCATTTTGTAATAGGCCATATGTAAACTCAAGTATTTTTTTTTTTAAATATATGCCTACAAATATAATACAATGTTTGCCCAGAGATGGATAGATTGGGGGGGGTCTACTCCAGGTAAGCCCTACTCCAGGTCAGTTCAGATATGCCAACTGCAGCTCTTACTTGTACTGATTGGGCAAAATGTCAGATTCTCCTGAAACCTGTTCAAACATGGGAAGTACACAGAAACTGTACATGGAATCCCTGGGGTGTGCTGAGTACAGAACCACAGCACTATAAATGATAACAACTACTCATAACCCATTTTTACACTTCCAGCTCTGTCTTTGGCTAGAAAGCGGTGTGCTAGGAGTCTGGAAGCACAGGCTGTCATTTTTTTTCTACTGCCCCTAAATGTTTATGCCCCCAAACGCCTCTGACAGTTTTTATGTGCATGGTCATATAGGCTAACATGGAGGGGCTTTTAGAGGCAGGTTAAAAAAAAAGTCAAACAGTCACCCCTAACAGCAGCTGTAAAAATGTTCTTTGTGCATGAGCCCTAACGCTAATGTAACCTGTAAAACGTCCTGCGTGCAAGAGCCGTAAATGACTCTAAAGTTCAGAAAAACATGTTAATTTGGGAGCGTCATACACAGAAGTCCATCTCTCAACCTTCTGAGATCTTAAAGGGTTGTAAAGGTTCATGTTTTTTCAACTTAATGCATCCTATGCCGTCATTAGCTCGCACTACTGTCAATCAATTTCAATGACGCGGGCGCCGGGAGTGGGACCGAGTCATTGGTCAGGAGCGTGCCCGCAAGGTAACCCCCTTGGAAGAGAGCTTCCTAGAGGGGGTTAGCTATACTGGGGAGGAGCCAATACAACCGCTGTGGGACCCCAGAACCGGAGGATCAGGGCCACTCTGTGCAAAACGAACTGCACAGTGGTGGTAAGTATGATATGTTTGTTATTTAAAAATAAATAAAAATCTAAACTTTACAACCACTTTAACCACTTCAGCCCCAGACTATTTGGCTGGCCAAAGACCAGAGCACTTTTTGCGATTCGTCACTGCGTCGCTTTAACTGACAATTGCGCGGTCGTGCGACATGGCTCCCCAAATTTATGTCCTTCCCACAAATAGAGCTTTCTTTTGGTGGTATTTGAAAAATCTATAAAAAAATATATTTTTTCCCCAGTTTAGGCCAATACGTATTTTTCTACATATTTTTGGTAAAACAAAATACAATAAGCGTTTATTGATTGGTTTGCGCAAAAGTTATAGCGTCTACAAAATAGGGAATAGTTTTATGGCATTTTTAAAAATATTTTTTTTTTACTAGCGATGGTGGCGATCAACGATTTTTTATCATGACTGCGACATTATGGCGGACACATCGGAGACGTTTGGTGCTATTTTGGGAACATTCACATTTATACAGCGGTCAGTGCTATAAAAATGCACTGGTTACTGTGTAAATGTGACTGGCAGTGAAGGGGTTAACCACTAGGGGGCTAGGAAGGGGTTGAGTGGGTCCTAGGGAGTGATTCTAACTGTTAAGGGGCAGGGCTACGAGTGACATGTCACTGATCACTGCTCCCAATGAGAGCGAGCAGACATCAGTGAAATGTCACTAGGCAGAACGGGGAGATGCTGTGTTTACACTGGCATCTCCCTGTTCTTCAGCTCTGTGACCCGATCGCAGGACACCGGCGGAATTCAAACTGACGTAAATATACGTTGATTTGCCTGTCGGTGCTATTCTGCCGACGTATATGTACAGGAGCCGGTCCTTTACCGGTTAAAGCGGAGTTCCACCCTTAAAATCACTTTGTTTCATTACATCCAGCATACTGGCGTCAGCGCCAGTATGCTGTTTTTTTTTTTTTTTTAATGCACGTACTTACTTTATATAAAATCATTGAATTTCAGGCGCACCGCGGAATGTCGCCGCTATAAGGCGTCACGCCTTCCGGAAACAGCCGATTAGCATTCGGCTTTTCTCGGCGCCTGCGCACAGACCCAGGAGCTGACTGCGCAGGCGCCGTATATAGCCGCGTCACGCCCTCCGAAAAAACCCGAACTAGGACCGGCTATTTTCGGCGCCTGCGCAGTCAGCTCCTGGGTCTGTGCGCAGGCGCCGAGAAAAGCCGAATGCTAATCGGCTGTTTCCGGAAGGCGTGACGCCTTATAGCGGCGACATTCCGCGGTGCGCACGGAATTCAATGATTTTATATAAAGTAAGTACGTGCATTAAAAAAAAAAAAAACAGCATACTGGCGCTGACGCCAGTATGCTGGATGTAATGAAACAAAGTGATTTTAAGGGTGGAACTCCGCTTTAAGAAGGCTGTTTCTCAGTGGTAATATTAGACCAGTGATGCATCCTGCCATACCTTCCGCCTCTCTCACCAGCTCATTTATAGAAAACGTAATCAAAGGCAGTGGCACTGATATGCCCACATTTGCCAGTTTCCTCTTTGTCATGGTGAATTGGCTAAAGTTTTTGTAAGGGTTTGACTTGACCATAGACAAAAGGTAATATAAAGGTTGAATAATAAAAGCTTAATTTCTTTGATGATAGGGGCGTGGAACATTAGACACACCGAGTATCATATCTTGTATTCATTGATGAGGTGCAACATGCCAGCTTGGCTGAATGCCCAGAATTGCCTGAGGCTTAAAGCAGAACATGACTCTCTCAATCAACATTAATTTGTTTAAAAAAAAAAAATTAAAAGTTATATACATTTCTTTGGTTTCTGGCCTAGGCCTAAAAGGATGTCATAAATCCAAGGAGTCTTCATGAACATTTTATTTCCTGTAGTGAAATGGAAGGAAGGGGTTCTGAGCTAAGCACTCCCTTCTGCCTGCATGCCTAATCTATGGGCAGATGGATTCCAGGAAGTAAATGCTACATGAATCATCTGCCCTTAAATCAGAGCTCCATCCAAAAGGGGAAGCTGCACTTTAAGGCCTGCTCCCCCTTCACTAAATGGCACTTTTTTTGGAGGGGAGGGGACCACTTTCACTCTGATTGCCTAGGCTATCCTTGTGGAAGTTCTCCTCTCCCCCTTCCTATGTTCAGTCTTCTGGGACACGTCACAGTTCCCAGAAGACTACAGGACTATTCGCAATGTGCAGCGCGGCTCGCACATCTGCAGTGAGCACCCAGCTGTGAAGCCGCAACCTGTCACAGCCGGGTGCCCACAGTTGAGATGCCGGCGCTGGGGAGGGAAGCAAGAGATGGCTTGCGTGTACATATCGCTGGATTCCAGGACAGATGAGTCTGTTTATTAAAAGTCAGCAGCTACAGTTTTTGTAGCTGCTGATTTTTAATAAACATAAAATGACTGTAGCTCCTCTTCAAGACAGCCATACATGGATCGACATCCAGCTGGTACCGCAAGAACCGACTGAATTCAGCTGGATGTTCCCCACTTGATCAGTGCTGCAGCTATAGCCTGCAATGCTGTTCAGTGTATTCTGATGGCAGGAAATCTCAGTGGGGAGTATTCATCTTTCCACCTCAAGTGTGTGGATATGGAAATGGAGTCATTTATGGGCTGCCTTAAATGGCAGCAGCTAGAAATACTACGATTTGCAATGAATGATTTAAAGTGACACTAAGGCCTTGTACACATGATGGGATTTATCCGCTGTAAACGGTCCCCGGACCGTTTACAGCACATATTTACACCGGGATGTTTTGATCCGATGGCTGTACACACCATCGGATCAAATTCCCCGCCGGCGGACAGCGCGGTGACGCGGCGGTGACGTTGACGCCACCACGTCACCGCACCAGGAAGTAAACACTTCCATTCCCCCTCTGGAAAGCTTTCTCTCGATGCAGTTGCCTTGAGGGCGCGCTCCCTTGTCATACAATTGGCGTCCATAGCCGCTGAGTGTATGACTCAGCCCCGCCCCCGGCGGTTGCGGCATTGGATTTGATTGACAGCAGCGGGAGCCAATGGCTGCGCTGCTATAAATCTATCCAACGACGGCGGCGTAGTGTATTTCTCCCGTCGCAATCCATCTGCGCGAGTAGGGGGCGTGAAGCATTTAAAATAGGCGCTTTCCCGCGGCGATCGAACTGCGCATGCTCCGTTCGCAAATTTCCCGCCGTGCATTGCGCGAAATCACGTCGTTACGTCATTTTTTCTTGAGTAGCGTCGTTTACGGAGATTCCTATTCCCGAACGAGTTACGTAAAAAAAAAAAAAAAAAAATTTAAATTCGACGCGGGAACGATGGCCATACTTAACATGGGCTACGCACCGTTAGACCAGCAAAAAGCTGGTCTAACAGTACGTATAAACAAATAGACGAAAGCGATTGCAAAGACCGCTCGTATCTTCGTGGATCGCCGTAAAAACTCATTAGCATATCCCGACGCATGAAAACGACGCAAACTCCTCCCAGCGGCCGCAAAAATATCGCAGCGTAGATCCGAAGGCTTACGAAGACTTAAGCCTCTCGGATCGAAGCCCGAAGCCGCCGTATCATGGTTTGAGGATTCAAACTAGTGATACGGCGCGCGAAATTTGAAATTACTCCTGTCTAACACCAGTTAGACAGGCGTAATTGCTCTGTGAATCTGGGCCTTTAATTGCGCCTAAGCAGTACCCTGGAAAATGTACAACTTATTTGGAATTGCTCCTGAAAAAAAAACTGAGTACTAGCTGGTAGATGCTGCTTAGACACTCCTGTGCCAAAATATCTGCAGTGTGAGAATTCAGGCACTGCTGCCTCTGACTGCCATTCTCAGGAGGCTTAGGGTGAAATTTGCTGCCCACAGTTCTCCTGGAGGTTCTGAAATGAAGCAAACTGCCCCAGATTTGCCAGGACAGTCCTGCCTCTACCCCAATGATGTTGCATCTTGACCACATCATAACTCTTATCTGAGTTTATGATCATGCACAATAACTAAAAAAAGAGTCTTACTGAAGGGATAATGGCCACATGCAGTTCCTGCATGATTAGGGAGGAACCACTAGAAAATAGGTGTAATTTTGGCAGGACCATTCAGAAGGTGGGTGTGATCTGGGTGTGGCCACTTGGAAGGAGAAAGTGATCTGGGTGTGGCTAACTGGGAGGAGGGCATGACCTATATGGGCCTTTGATGGGGTAATACTTTCCCTGGGCCTGAGGAAAAGATGTTGGCGAGTACAAGATGGCCGCCTCCACACAGAGACACACTGCAGAACAATGTATGGTAAGTCAATAACAGGAAAGGATCAATTGCAGCAAAACCACAGGCAATGTTGGTGACTAGTAGTTGTGAGTAAATGGGTTTGATATGCACACGGTGTTGACCTAACTTAATTGAAGTCTAAGGCCTCGTACACACGATTAAATGAGTCTGTTCAAATCGGTCGGACCGACCGATTTGAACAGATCTGTCTGCTGGGATTTTGGTTTGCTCGCGTGTACACACGAGCAAACCAAAATCCCCGCCAGCAGACAGCGCGCTGACGTGTCGGTGACGTGGCGGTGACGTTGACGCCGCCACGTCACCGCACCAGGAAGTAAAATCATTCGGGGCGTGTGCGAGAAGACATGTCTGCTGGTTAGCGTACTAACCAGCAGTCTGGCGTATACACGACCGGTTTTCTCGGCAGAATTCAGCAATAAACTCGATGGGAGACGTATTCTGCCGAGAAAACCGGCCGTGTGTACACTTATTGCCGAGAAAACTGTCGAGGAACTCGTCGAACCAAAAAGAGAGCATGTTCTCTATTTCCTCGACGGGCCATGGGAAAATTTGGCTCGACAAGTTTTTTGACAGCCGAACAAGGACCAAGTTTCTCGGTCGTGTGTACGCGGCCTGACAGGATGAGGAGAGGAAGAGGTAGTTTATTTAAGAGGGAGGAGGGGTCTCCCAGGCATTCAGTGGAGGGCCATGTGACAAGGCAGGCAGTTTGCCACCCACCCTCCCTGTGTTGTTTGTCTGTTTTTCTTGCATTGCAGGTGCAAGAGTTGCGGGGGAAGTCATGGCAGCTGATCAGTTGATCAAGTGGTGGTGGTTAATCTTTTGACAGTGTAAGGAAATACTTTGGAGATGGAAGTGTGGGGCACTCATCGGTGGTATGATCCCCTCTGGTGTATTCCAGTTAAATAGGTTAACTGAAATATGGTAATGGTTGCATTGCGGGTAGTGGCGGTTGTCTCCGAGCTGATGTTTCCTGGCTGGAAGCCTATTATGGTGAAAGGGCCCGCAGTGCAGGAGTGGAATAGTATTTGGATTCTGGGTACCGTCAAAAGACCAATCAGGCAGAAAATTGTTATGTTGTTTCAGATGTTTATGTGGCTGCTATGGCCATTTGTACTACATTCCAGGTATTCCATTAAATGGAATTAATATTAAGGGATAAGCTGAGTACGGTGGTCGAGCAGACATAGAAGGATGGTAACATCTGATCTACACTAGTCAAGCAACCAGAAGGAACCATGGTGAATTAGACAAATGGAAATCCCAGTCTATCAGGCCGAACAAGAGAAATCAAAACGTGTATGGCATCAGGACGTCTCTGTGTGTTTCAATACTACATGTCTGCAGCTGCCAACTTTATTGTAAATGTAGATAACCCCTGGGCTTAAGGAGACAAAGCGTATCTGTTTGGAATTTGTGCTCCTGGATGTGATTTAGGTTTTTAAAGTAATAGGTTACATTATCTATAATACCTCTAAAGCCTTGTAGCACTCCTCCTCTTGGGGAGATCCCCTAAGGCCGCGTACACACGACCAAGAAACTCGACGGGCGAAACACATCGGTTTCCCCGTCGAGTTCCTTGTTCGGCTGTCAAAAAACTTGTCGAGCCAAATTTTCCCATTGCCCGTCGAGGAAATAGAGAAGAGAAGTGTACCGCTCCATAAAACAAATAAACCCCGTTGCTTCCGTCCCAATCAAACCAAGAGGGTGCTGGCTGTGCACAATTAGCATGGGATGAAGGAAAAAATCCTGGATCGCCGCACTCCTCGAAAACGATGTCTTTATTTAAGCATAAGCAAACAATAAAATTTCAATAGAAAAAAACAGCCAAAATGCATGCAGTCAAAAACGGTGAGTGGACAAGGAGAAAAGGGCTGACATGTTTCACATCATGTGATGCTTACTCGTAGCGAGGAAATAGAGAACATGCCCTCTTTTTGGCTCGACGAGTTCCTCAACAGTTTTCTCGGCGAAAAGTGTACACACGACCGGTTTTCTCGGCAGAATACATCTCCCATCGAGTTTCTTGCTGAATTCTGCCGAGAAAACCGGTCTTGTGTACGCGGCCTGAGCAGTGTGAAAGTCACAGGGTTGGGTTTGGTTGGGTTTGGGAAGGTAGCAACTGGGGAACCAGATACAATTTTGCACAGTGTACAGCTAGCTTTAAAGCGTAACTCCACTTTTGTTGAGAAAAAAAAACATTCCTCTGGGTGATCTATGTACATTGCAAGGATTATAACAACCTTTGTTGTAGATTCCTACCTTTTGTTATTCTGAAGAAATCCCTCTGTTTCTCTGTGCCTCTGTACTGGGTCTAAATCAGGGGTGGCAAACTCAAATTCATCGGGGGGCGCATCAGCAGTATGGTTACCCTCAAAGGGCCGGTTGTATAGGATTATGCATCTACTCTTTATTATCATAAATAATGACCAGCAGTGGCAGTACATTCATTCGTCTGTGACCATGGCCAGTGAATTAATTTGTCTGTGATCGTGGCAATAAATGTATTAATCAGTGACCATCACCAGTGCAGAACATGTCACATTATGACATCAGTTACTATGACCAGTGGCAGACAGTACATCCCCCTCCCCGCCATGCAGCATATTCAAAAAATCAGAATGGCAGTCACAGTTCATAATCTTCATACACATATCACATTATTACATCAGTTAATAGACTGCCATTATGATTATTTTAATATGCAGCATGGCGGGGGGAGGGGGGTAAATGTACTGTCTGCCACCACTGGTCAATCATAGTAACTGATGTGATATGTGTATGAAGATTATGAACTGTGAATGCCATTCTGATTTTTTTAATATGCAACATTACGGGGGGGGGGGGGGAGTGGGGGTAAATGTACTGTCTGTTCATAATCTTCATACACATATCACATCAGTTACTATGATTGACCAGTGGTAGCAGACAGCACATTTACCCCCCCCCCCGCCATGCTGCATATTAAAAAAAAAACAGATCCGATCACAGTGTAGTAGTCAGTAGTTTTTGTGTTAACCTACTTTGGCAACGGTGGTGTAACTGGTTATTCGTTCCTCCTCGTCGGCGCTGGCTCCGCCTCTTCTTGTAACTTTAACAGCGGGCTCTCTCCTCGGGCTTGTGCTCCTCCCATTCTCCTCCTCCCATCCCCTCCCGCATACGGCCGTGACCCCTGAGATACGTCACGCCGCTGGGAGGGGAGCAGGGCCGATCTGTATTGATGGCATTGGCTGCCGCAGCGTGATGGGTGGCTATTGGCTGGCGGCGCCGGGTACTGCAGCGAGGTTAATACTGAATCCTGAATACTGAATCCGGAATCACCCACTGACATTCCCATCAGCCGATCGGGAATCCCGATTGCTAGTCCATGTGATGCGGGCCACATTACAAGGTCCGGCGGGCCTTGTGTTTGCCACCCCTGGTCTAAATGGTGTGGTTTCATAATTAACTGTCAACTGTGCAGCTGCAGAGGACTAATAAGGAAAGCTTCTGGGCCTGCATTCCTTTAGACCCCTTTCACGCTGAGGCATTTTTCAGGTGTTTTTGGGCTAAAAATAGCGCCTGTAAAGTGCCTGAAGAACGGCTCCCCTGCAGTCTCAGTGTGAAAGCCTGATGGCTTTATGAGGCGATACGCTGGCAGGACGTTAAAAAAAAACTCCTGCAAGCAGCATCTCTGGAGTGGTGAGGGAGCCGTGTATACATCGCTCCGCCACTGTTCCTAAAGCACCCCTGGCCATTGAAATGAATAGGCAGCACCGCCAAACTGCCAGCAAAGCGCAGCTGCAGCTAAAGTCCTGGGTCCCCAGCAGATCAGTCAGCACCTAGCCACACCTAGTCCCCCCCCTACTGTTTCTGGAAGCGGAGCATAGACACGCATCAAGAGGAATTTGACCCATTCAAAGTAAATATTCACATACATACAGTAGCAACTTGATTTTGAACTTGATTAGACTGCTATACAAGAGCCTTTAGTTGTCATTAAATGTGTATCTAAGGACAATTTCTTTTTCATTTTGCATAGAGTGGGGAATGGTTCTTTTGTTTACTTCCTGTCATGTAGACAAAAGTCACCAGAGAGGTTGAATCTCCCTTGCGGTTACAAAATGGTGATAGGATTCTCATAATTCTCAACTGTTTTCGAAACTCAAAAAAAATATATACTTTTGTATAGTTTAGAGAAAAAGCTAGTGCAAAATATGAAAGTCACATCAGAATTCTTAAAAAGTAAAACATATAATACTATTTTAGCAAAGGTACATTATGCTTTCCCTTTAAAAATGATCCTCCTCTATTCAAGCAGTAGGATGAAAAGAGCATTGTGTGTCCATAAATTTATTCACCCTGATCTTTCATTGTGGATGTTTTTGCATGTTTGCACGTTCTCTAAATGTGTTTTTTTTAATTCCCCTGCTGGATTTTATAGCCTCATAATTTCCCACCCACGGTGCTAGAACTTTATAAATTGAGCCCCTCCCGGCGTGTCGTCCTATAGACATTGTGCATCTTTAGTGTTAGCACTCACAACGCTTCTCAATAATCTGGAACAAACAGCAGAGCAACACCCCACCTCTCTCTGTTCCCTATTGTGTCATATTAACCTACTCGCTCTCAGAGAGACACAGCCAGCAAAGCCTTCTGGAGTGGCGCCATCAAGCTCCTCCAGCCAGGAGGCAGTTAATGTGGCTCCGCTTCCAGTGTCCAAAAGAACAACCTTGAAAGCAGCGGAAACTTTGTAACAAAACAGCCTGAGAGCCGATCCGGAGTCCCATTCTTCCACCTAACGAAGTGTGACGCGAGTGCGGACTCCCCGTGGACACTGAAAGGGTCAAACCAACTTTTCCAGAAAAAGCCCTTCATCTACTCCCTATATATTTGCTTCCATTGCTGCCAGGCCCAACAGAGCAATGGGTTAATTAATTATGTATCATGCTTCCCACTGATGGGTGATTAATAGATCATATAAATAACTTTTGTGCCAAGGGCGGACGACCCTCGACCCTCGCCATGATCTGAATGGATGACAAATGCTGGGAAATCTCCCACTGTCACCAGTACAAATGTGACTTGGCTACCATTGTCTTTTGGAGGTATCAATCCCCCTAACCGTTCTCTGAGGCAAAAAAAACAAGATGCAAGAATGGTGAGAGTCATGCAATGTTTATGAGTGAACTAAAAAAATTCACAAACGTCTGAAACATAGGCCAAGATTTAAGGCTATTACACTTTTAAGTACTTTCCCGCATTAATTACTACTCAGGCAAGCATATCTAAATTCCTATCATGTAAAAGAACAAGGCTGCTCGCAATTTAGAGGTGTGCCTTTAAATTACTGCTGTTTGGTTGTTTGTTACATAGTGATAAGCATCTTTCAAGCATGCACCCATCAACATTATTTAAGCCTTTAACGTGACTCTGAGCTTTGCCTCTGTTTTCTCTTTACATGCACCTAAAGCTGAACTCCAGACAGAAAAAAACATTCACTTAAATGTATTCTTTAACCGCCACAAAGTATTTAAATCAACTTTGTGTTTGCCAATTGCCTTTGCAAGCTCAGTTTTTAAAAGAGAAATATGGGCTCCCCCCCCCCCCCCCAAAAAAAAAAAATCTACCCACCTATATGCATTTAGTATTGATCTGATGCTGCATCTCTCCCATGCCACCTTGATACTGAGAACTGAGTGATCAAACACTGCTGATCTCTCAGTTCTCTCCTCTGCTCTGAGCGGAGAGCCACGACTGTCAGTCACTCTCTGCTTTGCCTCTACAGTGGTCACTGGAGCGCTGAGCTGTTCAGGGGGCAGAAGGAACTGGCGACTCGGGGAAGATAAACATGGTGGCATTAGGGTGAAGGGGTTCACAGTACATTTGTACAGTATGCATTGGGTTTTGGGACTAATATTTTCCTGGATTATGCTAGGTTACCCAGCTTACAATAAGTGCTCCCCAAGATGTGTGTAACATTGGACATGGAGTCCCTGAGCAGAAGAAAAGAAGGAAGATGAGCGTATGACAGGGTGGACAGTAGGACAGTGAGCAAGGTTTTAATGTTAGGGAAGTTAGGGCTCTTTAAGGCAGAGGGTTGTGGCCTGGGGCTGGGAGGGGTCCCGGGAAGTTAAGGAGGAGGGGTGATCGACGAGGGGACAGTTGGGAGTTGTAAGGCAGAAAAAGCTTCCCACCCGCCCTCCCTATGATTTGTGGCTTTCCAATGCGACTGTCATGGCAGCCTGGCAGTGGTGGGTCGTTGGAGGAGGAGAAAAATTCTGAATTTTAAAATGGTGGTATGGGGTTATTGGTTACTTTCCGATGGGGTTAATATAAAAATGTAGGTCACTGTGGATAATGAGGATGGTCTCTGAGCTCTGAGCTAGTGTGTTGTGGCTGGAGGCCTAAGCTTAAAGGGTTACTAAAGGATTTTTTTTTCTTTAAAATAACAAATATGTTATGCTTACCTTCACTGTGCAGTTCGTTTTGCACAGTGTGGTCCTCCCCGCAATTACTCACCACAGTCATGCGAGAGAGCTTGCATGGTGGTCAGTAATTGCGGGCATGCTCCCGTGATACAGCGAGCGGCCATAGCCGCCCACTGTATCACTCGGCCCTGCCCCTCGGCGCGCCGCGTCACGGGATGTGATTGACAGCAGCAGCCAGCCAATGGCTGTGCTGCTCTCAATCTATCCGCTCTAGCCAATCAGCGGCCAGGCTGAGCGGTAAAAAGGATATCGGGACTGTGCGCGAGGGATCAGGTAAGTATAAGGGGGGCTCAGCAGCATCAGATGTTTTTTCACCTTGCATTAAGGTGAAAAAATGATTCCTTTACAACTCCTTTAAAGTGGTTGTAAACTCCACTTTTTCACTTTTACCTACAGGTAAGCCTATAATAAGGCTTACCTGTAGGTATAAAGAATATCTCCTAAACCTGTACGGTTTAGGAGATATTCCCCTCGCAATGCGCCGCTGATTGCAGCGGCGCATGCGCAGGGCGGAATCCACGGCGAAAGGACCGGCATCTGCCCGACCCTGCCGATTTGAAATCTCCTGCACGCACGCCAGTGACGTCATCGCCGCTCCAGCCAATCTCAGCGCTGGAGCGGCGATACACGGAAGACATGCCGAGTCAAGATGACATCTCGCTCGACGTGGACCAGGTAAGTTCTACTTTCCTCGTTCAGAGGTAAGTATTTCATAATGAGCTAGTATGCGGTGCATACTAGCTCATTATGGCTTTTGCCTTGCAGGTTCTAAAATAAAATAAAAATTGTATATGCGATTTACAACCGCTTTAAGAAACGTGAGACCACAGAGACCAGGTTGTGTGTTGTTGCCCTCAAAGACCACCAAGCTTTATTTTTTATTTTTTTTTGCCTGATTTTTATGTTAAATATGTTATTTATTTTAATTTATGTATTTTGTTAAATAAAAGGCAGCGATGGCCATTTTTCTCCAAAACCTTGTCACGTCATTTATCGTATAGTTAGGGGGGTTGAAGGAGATGGTCTACCTGGTTTGGGCAAGACTGGAGGTTATCTGTTCTACATGTCATGTAAGTTCAGCTGGTCACAGGGAATACTGTAAATGACTCTGTGCCATTTGTTGATGTGATATAATGCTTTACCTTTATTGCATTGTCCCCACTGGGAAATTTTCTCTCACTTCCTGCGCAAGTTTTTTTCTTCATAGGCTGCGTACACACGACCGGCAGAATCCATCAAGAAACTTGATGGGAGACGTATTCTGCCGAGAAAACCGGTCGTGTGTACACTTTTCGCCGAGAAAACTGTCGAGAGCATGAGGAAAAAGAGAGCATGTCTTCTTTTTCCTCGACAGGAATGGGAAAATTTGGCTCGACGAGTTCCTCGACAGCCGAACAAAGAACTCGACGGGGAAAACGATGTGTTTCGCCCGTCGAGTTCCTCGGTCGTGTGTACGCGGCCTTAGAGAAAAACTGAAGTTTAAAACATGGCTTTGATTTGGAATTACAAGGTCTTGTAAATATCTTATAGTAACCATTATAACCTAATAACCAGCAAATTGGCATTCTAGGTCCTGATACTGTAAACAATGTAGTGCCTATCACTACAGTTCACTGCTCATATGCCCAAACTATACATAGCAGAATGTGGATGTTGAGGGAACTTCTAGTTCATCATGGGAATTTGTTTTACTGTTTCACATGCTATGACTTTCTAAAAAAAAAAATAATAATATTTTTATGAATGTCCTCGGTTTTACATTTTTCCACAAGCATCTCTCTGGTAGAAGCTTGAACACCATAATTTTTTATTTCAAGTAGAGATTTATGTAGTTACATTGGGTTATGTTATGTGGTTAATTTTAATGCAGTTGATGCTCTGCAGTGTTCTTCTTTAATCCCATATAATAACTTTTCAATCTCTTGATGGATGGAGATGTTATGGCCTATGATGTGTACATATTAACTTACCACCTCCGTTCTTATAGCAGAGATAAGGAAATCTCCAAACATTCCCGAGACCAATAATTTCACCGGCAACGGACAAGACAAACTCGACTTTATTGCTCCATTGCCCTCGTTCCTGCATCTTTTCTTCCGAACCAATGCTCTCCGAATTGGTGCACAGGGCGTCTGACTTCTCGGCTCCATTCCAGGCTTCCACACAGTCCTTCCTACCCATCACCCTGCGGGTTAAACAAGAGGGGCGTTATTCTAGATCAGCTTCCCTGCTCCACCATGACGTCAGTGGGGACAGAAGTAATGTGGATTGAATTGAATCATTCATCAGTGGCAGAGAACGCTTACTGCTGCATACTAGATAATGGGAGAGGACACTATACATTGTGACTGGGACATATAAAGAACAACTTACACATACTGAGATAATATGGGGAAAAAAACTTTTAGAGCATATTTGTTAAAGTGTATCACAAGCCAAACTATTGAAACTTTAGATACACTCCATAATGTTATAGTTGGCATAGAATTATAGAGTTATAGAATGTAAGAAATATAAAAAAAAACTATATATATATATATATATATATATATATATAGTTTTATATATACAGTACCTTTACAAAAGTGAGTACATCCCTCACATTTTTTTAAATATTTTATTATATCTTTTCATGTGACGAGGAAATTACACTTTGCTACAATGTACAGTGTAGGTTGTATAATAATAATAATAATTTGCGGCCCCTCAAAATAACTCAACACACATTGACTTAACTCAACTCATAACTCAAAACACAAGCCATTCATGTCTAAACCTCTGGAAACAACCTTAAGTGAGAATGTCCAAATTTGGCCCAAAGTGTTAATATTTTGTGTGGCCACCATTATTTTCCAGCACTGCCTCTTGGGCATGGAGTTCACCAGAGCTTCACAGGTAGCCACTAGAGTCCTCTTCCACTCCTCCACATCACAAAGCTGGTGGATGTTAGAGACCTTGTGCTCCTCCACCTTCCATATGAGGATGCCTCACAGATGCTCAATAGGTCTGGAGACATGCTTGGCCAGTCCATCACCTTTACCCTCAGCTTCTTTAGCAAGGCAGTGGTCGTCTTGGAGGTGTGTTTGGTGTCATTATCATGTTGGAATACTGCCCTGCAGTCCAGTCTCCGAGGGAGGGCATCATGCTCTGCTTCAGCATGTCATAGTACATGTTGGCATTCATGGTTCCCTCAACTAACTGTAGCTCCCCAGTGCCAGCAGCACTCATGCATCCCCAGACCATGACACTCCGATCACCATGCTTGGCTGCTTGACTGTAGGCAAGACACACTTGTCTTTGTACTGCTCACCTGGTTGCCGCCACACACACTTGATACCATCTGAACAAAATACGTTTATCTTGGTCACCTCAGACCATTAGGGTGACCACGTGTCCTGGATTGCCCGGGACAGTCCTGCATTTTGCAGGTCTGTCCCGGGCACATTCATTCCAGGACAATACAGTGTCCCGGAATGAAACTGACACAGCCACCACCCAAGCCAATCTGATGCCCCCAAAAAAGGCCACCACATCACCGCTCTGAAGTACTTGTCCTGGCCGGGAATGCCTGGAGGAGCACAATCCCGCCCCCTGCTTGTGATTGGGGAAATCATAAATCCAGCCTCTTGTGTCCAATCACTGTGCTGTTTTTTCGTTACAGCACAAGCTGATTTTTGGGAATGGAGGGTGTCCCTGAATAGTAGTTTGGAAACGTGGTCACCCTACAGACCACAGGACATGTCCTTAGTCTGCTTGTCTTCAGCAAATTGTTTATGGGCTTTCTTGTGCATCATCTTTAGAAGAGGCTTCCTTCTGGGATGACAGCCATGCAGACCAATTTCATGCAGTGTGCCGCGTATGGTCTAAGAACTGACAGGCTGACCCCCCCACCCATTCCTTCAACCTCTGCAGCAATGCTTGCAGCACTCATTATCCTATTTCCCAAATACCACCTCTGGATATGAGCACTCAACTTCTTTGGTCGACCATGGCGTGGCCTGTTCTGAGTGGAACCTGTCCTGTTAAACTGCTGTATGGTCTTGGCCACCATGCTGCAGCTTATTTTCAGGTTCTGGCAATCTTCTTATAGCCTAGGCCAACTTTATGTAGACCAACAATTTGTTTTTTGCCATGATGTGCCATGTTGAACTTCCACTGACCAGTATGAGAGAGTGAGAGCGATAACACCAAATTTAACACACCTGCTCCCCATTCACACTTGAGACCTTATAACACTAACGAGTCACGTGACAGCTGGGGAGGAAAAATGGCTAATTGGGCCCAATTTCAAAATTTTCACTTAGGGATGTACTCACTTTTGTTGCCAGCGGTTAAGACATTAATGGCTGTGTGTTGAGTTATTTTGAGGGAACAGCAAATTTACACTGTTATACAAGCTGTACACTCACTACTTTACATTGTGGCAACGTGTAATTTCTTTAATATTGTCACATGAAAAGATATAATAAAATATTTACAAAAATGTATCCACCACTATTCACAAACATTAAAACATTACTAAAATTATGATCCAACTATCACATCTCCTTTTTGGGGAGAATAACAGCTACCAAAATGGTGATTTTACCTAAATTACTTTTTTATTTTAGAGCTTTACCCACACTAATCCTAAAAAGAACTTTAGACTCCCTATAAAGAGAGACAAATTTATACGGCTCAATAAAAAAAACAAGGTTTGGTTACTCTCTCATGCACAGATCTCATTCAAATGGTGGTTTAAGCCTCCCTAACCTTTGGTGCTATAATCTAGCTACAAGATTTTCACAGTTAGCTCAATGGTTCGCCTCTTCAGATCAAGTGTCTTGGTTACATTTAGAAGAACAATCAATCTTACCATTCCATCTTCAAAGCATTTTATGGTCTAAGTCAATTCAACCCAGAGAGATCTATCCTTTAAATTTGGTTGTGGCCCAGTCATTTCAACTGTGGCACCGTTATAAAGATAAATTTGACCTGATCTATAAACACCCCCCCCCCCCCGGCATCATTTATAGGGGTCCCCCGCTTTTCCCCAGCTTTTAGGAATAGCAGCTCTTTCTATATATGGAAACAACACAAACTCTCTACCTTGAAATCCCTATCCCTGAATAATAAATTTCGCCCTTTTTCAGACATCTGTGAACTATACAATATCCCAATTTCAGAATTACCCCATTACACTCAAATTGCAAAATTCTATCACTACAACCCCCTTTTTCCCAATTTGAACAAATCTGCATCTCTTCGCCGAGACATAGGGGGATTGATCTCTCGTATTTATTGCAATCTTCTCTCCCAGAAAAATTAAAACCTATGCTTCAATGGGAAATTTACTTTCACACTACCAGAATGGTCCACTATGATCCAAAACCTACTGAAATGTACTCGCTCAATTTCAGCAAGAGAAACAGCCAATACGTTACACACCAGATGGTACCTAACCTAACCCCACATTAAATAAACAAATTTTATCCTTCGGCATCTTCCTCATGTTTTAGAGGATGCCCAGATCAAGGTACCATCTTACATACATTCTGAAACTGCACAATTTTGAAAAATATATGGCTTCAAGCAGCTGCTAAGATTGAACATATTACAGGTAAAAAAATCTCCCTCACCTCTAAGGCCACGTACACACGATCGGTCCCAACCGATAAAAATGGACTTAAGTCCAGTTTCATCAGTCCAAACTGACCGTGTGTACGGCCCATCGGTCCGTCGGACCAAAGTTTTAAAACTTCCTTTAAAATCGGACCGATGGACGCCTGACCATCGGTCCAAACCGATGGTTAGTACGCAAAAGCATCGGTCCAAAAACCTGCGCATGCTCAGAATCAAGTCGACGCATGCTTGCAAACATTGGGCCAGATTCACGTACATCGGCGCATTTTTTGACTGGCGTAGTGCACCTCCTTTACGTTAGACTGCCGCAATGTAGCGGCGCAATCACCATACTCTCGTTTGATTTGCGCAGAAATTAGCGCCTGTGCAACGTAATTTCAGAGGCGTAAGGCGGAGTAATTCAAATTGGGAAGGACGTGGGCCTGTTACATTGAAATGAGCCGTGACCCCATGCAAATGAAGGGCCGGCCGGCTCGCGCATGCGCACATGAAGCAGACCATGGTTAGCACCTCTGTGCGCATGCTCACAACTCGGGAACGGCGCAATCAGTGAAATTGGAAGTGGACTAGGGCAACTTTGTGAACTACGCAGACAGCATAAATAGACAGACACAAACGCACTTCCTTTGCAAAAGTACATCCCTTTGTATCCCTTCCTATACAGCAAGGTGCTTTTGTTCTGTTGTTTATTAGCGTTTGTTTGTTTGTTTGTGACGTGTCTTTGAGATATTTGGGGACTGTTTTGCAGAGTGATTTTTGTCTTTTATGTGTTTTCTTTGTTGTTATTTTTTATTTTTGCTGGTCAATTTTTTTTTTTTTGGGTTCTGTTTGTGAATGATTTTGGAATGTGGGGGTGACATTCCTGCCAGAAAAGGGGTGTCGCCCTCATTTGTGGTGGAGAAGTGATCCCCAGGTCCGTGTGAATGGTGTATGAATGTACAGTGACATAATTGGAGCCGTGGCATGGTGTTGCTGCTCACAAGTCCTGCATGGTGGGCTTGTGCCACTCCAATGTGATGAGGATGTGATGTGTCTGTGCTAGGGACCACAGTGGTGTGCATGCATGCATTCTCATTGTGCCATGATTAATGTGTGTGTTTAACGTGCAAAGATGCCTAATGTGAGCTGGCTCCTGGCTGCTCTTCCCTCAGAAGACAGGGTATCCTCGGTTAGGGGGGGATTGTCTGGTTCAGGGGTCAGGTCATCACGTATTTAAATCTGCAGGCCCTTTCTTACTGCGAAGTTGTGCAGCATGCAACATGCACCAATGATCTGGCATACAAAGTTTGGGGAATATAACAGGGTACCATGGGGGGTTCCGTATAAGAGTCATGAGATGGGGTCCAAGTGCATATGCAGAGTCACCCTGAAGGGATAAGACAGGAGGATGTTAGTAGTGCATGTGCCCCTTGTGATTTCAGCATCATGAGGGGGGACAGTCATGCCTGCCACCCATGTCACTCACCAACCAGCCAGCTGTCCCCATACATGTTCTGTTTGAAATCTGTGGGGATGGGGCTAGGATTGTATATGTAGCTGTCATGGGTGTCATGGGTGGTGTCATGTGTTGGGCTGGTGTTGGGCTCCTACAGGGTTGTGGTTAATTCCAGGATGGCATGAGGGGTGAATCTGAAGATGCGAGACACCTCAGAATCACTCATGCCAAAGATGTCTATGCGTGTGTGATATATCAAGTGAAGAGTGAGGGGCTTGTATCAGATTAGATTATTATATACATCAAGGTTTTAAAGGGCTATTGAAAGATAGTGAGACCGTGTTTGTAATTTGTATGTATGTTATGTATTGATGTATATATGTATGTATTTTTTTTGTAAAAATGTTTATAAAAGCAAAGAATTTTTTTTTGATAAAAAAAAAAAAAACTTCTCCCGTGCCCTCCTCCGTGCCCTCCTCCTTCTTTGCTCACCTAAAGTCAGTAGTATAGCTATGAGCATGGATGCCACTGGCATGTTGGCATACAGTTTGTTGTGCAGCAAGTGTGACTGCTCAGCTCCTCACTAACAGTGTTGCTTTAGCTGACATGTAGACGGATTGTCTAATTTTATACCACCTTTTATATGGTCTAATTTTAGACAGAACGTGCAGCTGTTGCGCACAGCGCGTAGCCTGCGCGGCACCAACATTCTTTTGTGGATTCCCGTAACTCCCTCATTTGCATATTTGAATAGCAAATCAATGGTGTGTCTAGCGCAGTTTTGCGCGGACGGATGCGCCTGTCTATCGAAATTACGCGGGTCAAAAAAAAGTAGATTTCTTGCGTATCTCGTTTTGGGGATGCGGCGCATCGAAACACATGCGCAAATTTAGACTTACGCCGCGCATCTCCTGTAACGCCGGCGTAATCGCTCTGTGAATCTGGCCCATTTTTTCAGCACGTCGTTGTGTTTTACGTCACTGCGTACTGACACGATCGTTTTTGAACTGATGGTATGTACGCACATCAGACCATCAGTCTGTGAACCGATGAAAACGGTCCATCGGACCATTCTCATCGGGTTGGACCGATCGTGTGTATGCGGCCTTAGATGTGTCTATTGTTTGCACCTACACCTAATGTACCCACACAGGATATTAGACTTATAAACACACTGTTTAACTCAATCCACTGGATGATAGCTTTTTAATGACATTCTTCCACAGTCCCTTGGTCCCAGGTATTTAGTAGAATGGATCATAAAAAACTCTCAGAGCGTATCCACCATATACTCTCTGACACCATGCACATTTTAAAAAAAATGGTCCCCTTGGGACATACCACTTCCTTAAATACCACTTTATATAGCCTAATAATATACATCATTATAAAACAAAACAGTACTTAAAATGTTATAACCTGCCAGTAAATACTTATACTTGGATAGTATCATTACCATCCACCTCATATGAAGTACATGCTTGATATATCGGATGTACCTTTGTATCTGTTACTCAATTGTACTAAACTATGATCTTTTACAATAATAAAAATCTTTGTAAACAAAAACAAAATTAATATTTACAAAAATGTGAGGGGTCTACTTACTTTTATGAGATACACTATATATATATATATATATATATATATATATATATATATATATATATATATATATATACACACACACACATATATATATATATATATATATATATATATATATATATATATATACATACACTATATACTGTATACAGTATCTTACGATGTAAAATAGTGAGTGTACAGCTCATATAACAGTGTAAATTTGCTGTCCCCTCAAAATAACTACGTATTCTTTAAGGCTCTTTACATAAAGTGAGAGCAATATTTCTAGGGCCAAAATTTTTGCTTAACTCTAAACTGATATCCTACAGTATATAGGTATTCAAGGCATCAACTATGGACATGATGGAACCATAGTTTTTTGTGGCCCTCATACACACAGAGTGCTTGCTTTTCTCCTCTCAACGCCAGACCTCCTGGCAGGAGAAAAGCTGCTTAAAAAACATGTTGAGGCATGTCCAGCATTTGAATTACATTGGACAGAATATTCATTCATTTGCGCCATTGGAATAGGTTAATGCTCAAATGCGCCTAGCATTTAGATGCGTTTACATGCATTTAGGTGTGTCAAGCATTTTTTCTGCTCAAAAGCTCCTCTCTTGAATGTGCTTTTGATGGACATTTTCTTACAGGCCTGTACATGTCTATGTGTGCATGGTCACATAGGCTAACATATAGGTGCTTTCACAGGCAAAAAAAAAAGGCAAAGACCTTTAAACAAGGTGTACACAAGGCCTTAGGCTTGACATGTTTGGTATCTATTTACCTGACGCAACTTCATATTTTATATTGTACCAAAAATGTGGGTATAATATCTTGATTATTTGCACTAAAATTATTTTTATAATTTTTTTTTAGAAAATTAGTGCTTAAATAGGTGCAGAAAGACACAAATGATTTTAACTGCCACGGTTATATTCTCCAGGATCTCTGTTTTCAGAAAATCTATAATAAGTCAAAGTAATTTTCAGCAAACAAAATTGAGAGTTTAATATGTGTGTGAAAAATTAACAAATGCGCTGGTAGACAGGTGGTTAATCTCCCCTTTAAACATCCAACAGGTAAGAGTCATGGAGCCCAATTTGGAGGTGTATGGAGAAAATATTAGATCAGAAAGAAGTTATATTTGTCATAGTTCATGAGGTGGTATTGTCCAGCTAAGTTCTCTTTCATTATTATCTCTTTGATGTTAAGCAGTGATCCAGGCCTTGTCAACATATCTAATGTATTATGTATAATATACTCACTGGGCAAGGGATGGCATCTCTCTACTGTCCCGTCGCATAGTGTGAAACCAGCACTCTCTACCTATTCTTTGACTAGAGCCTCCCACTAATCTACATGCAGGACGCCGGACTCATAGGTTTCTATACGTTTTTTTTTTTTAAGCACATGAGTAAAGCCTAAAGCTCCCGTTGGCTTAAAAAAAGTCTGAACCACCCATTTGTGACATTAACGAATCAATATTAGCTTTTGTCTTCCGGGTTCTCCTCCCGGCCAATCAGGACAGGAGGTGGATCTTAAGACCCGGAATAGCCGGGAGAAGAAGCCGGAGGAGGCCGAGACCTGGAGGGGGTAAGTGCGGTCCTGGTGGAGGGGTTTGGCTAACGCCCCTCCCCCCATAAAATGGAGCACCAGCTGCCACTGATTATATATATATATATATATATATATATATATATATATATATATAATGCATAATATACATATGTATATTTTAATTGTAAATTAAGGCTCTGGGCTCTAATGGTGATGTCTCCTCACTATAACTCCCAACTCTGTTCCTACCCATACATACTTACATAGTAAGTCAGGTTAAAAAAAACATAAGTCCATCTAGTTCAACTATAAATAATGTATAAAATACCATACAATCCCATATACCCAATTCTATACCCCACATCAGAATGTTCCTACTTCTTAATTGTTCATGCTACATAATGCATGACAACTCCCACATGAAGAGTGGAATTCTGAAATATCATAATTGGGTAGATCCTTTAACTGCTTCAATAACTGACACCCCCTGCCCAGGCCAATTGTCAGCTTTCAGGGCTGTCACACAAATTGAGTAGTTATGCAACATTGTAACCATATGAAATATGTTATTTTTTTTTTTTTTCACACACATAGAGCTTTCTTTTGGTGGTATTTAATCACCAGTATTTTTTTTTCTTTTTTTTTTTTTGCTAAATAAATTAAATAAGACAGATTTTTTTTTTAAACCCACATAACTTTAAGCTTCTTATATCTGATCAGTTTATCAAGCAGTTTTCACTGAAGGTGACCCTTGCTAATGTATGTGCCCAGGAGTATGACTGGTTCAATTTTAAGATATTTTTATATTATTTAAATCATCAAACACTTTTGTTTAAAGAGAATATCAAATGTTTTCTAAGTCTTGTAATTCAATAAAAACAGTTCAACATACTGTATGAGATTTATTATTTTAAATGAAAAAAATAAATGTAAAACCTGTTGTACCAGTTTGGATACAGTAGAACATCATTGGAAAATGTACCTGTAATGAACTGAGAAGTTGGCTTAAAGCTTTGTAAAACTTTTCTGCTTGGTCAAAGTTGGTAAAATGTCTATAAACATTTCTCACACCTCAAAAAATGGTTGTGTCTATGTTTCCTTACATAAGGATGTCCAGTTGCGCAGTTTAGTCCTTTCAGACAGCATGGGTTGTTCAGTGTGCTCAATTTGTGAAGAATTGCTTTTCGGTTGCTGCCAAGGATATGATTGGTAAAAGATTTTTACTACCCACAACAATTTTAGCAATTTGTATAGCAATTTGTATAGCCAAGGTACCAAAGATTACCTACTTAGAAGTTAAGTCATCCAATGATCTGTAGCATATTGGGCGATGGTTTTCCAGAATTTTTTTGAATGGAGTTAAATCACCAAATATAATGTAGAAAGTGGTAATCAATCCTTGCATAAGGTTATTCCTTAAATGGGTTGTAAAGGTTAAACATGTTTTCCCTAAATAGCTTCCTTTACCTTAGTGCAGTCCTCCTTCACTTACCTCATCCTTCGATTTTGCTTTTAAATGTCCTTATTTCTTCTGAGAAATCCTCACTTCCTGTTCTTCTGTCTGTAACTACACACAGTAACACGACACTTTCTCCCTGGTGTGGAGAAAGCCTCTTGAGGGGGGAGGGGGCAAGCAGGAGTGTCAGGACGCCCACTAACACACAGCTCCTTTCTCTATCTGCAAAGTAGAGAGTGTCCTGACACTCCTGCTCACCCCCTCAAGAGGCTTTCTCCATACCAGGGAGAGAGCCTCACATTACGGTGTGTAGTTACAGACAGAAGAACAGGAAGTGAGGATTTCTCAGAAGAAATAAGGACATTTAAAAGCAAAATCGAAGGATGAGGTAAGTGACGGAGGACTGCACTAAGGTAAAGAAAAGTGCATGTCAGCCCTATGGCTTTTTTGACCAGTTCCTGTCCACGTTATAGCTAAAAGATGGGTACAGCGCCTCTTTCCCGTTCAGAGAAGATGTCCATGGACGTAATCCTACGTGCGCAAACCCTGGGGTGCACATCGGGTGTGCTCTGTGACCACTGTGTCCTTTGGACACAACTGATCACAGGTTGTGGTAAGGGGGCAATCACAGTGGCTCTCTCTTTACCATGTGATCAGCTGTGTCCAATCACATCTGGTCACTTGTAAAAAGACTTGCTGGTTATCGGCATTCCTTTCCACACACTGTGTCTGTATGAGGAAAGGATCATTGCTTCTTATTAGGGCTGTGCAAATTAATTTTTAATTCATCGATTAATCTTTAATTTTTTTGATCGATCAAAATCTTTTTGATCGATTAAAATTCTTTTGATTGGTACTCACCTCTCCGCCGGCTTCTGGGCCTTCAGGGAGTTCCGTCAGAGATCCGGTGACGTCACGGACACCGGCGGGGCTTGCCATGTCCATCTGAAGGGCTCCTTTGCTGTGCCTTCATATCTGCATGCCGGCGGGACCTTACTATCTGCCACACGCAAGGGCTGTTACACTTCCCTTTATCAACCTGGGATTCTACAACCATCCACTGGGAGTTGTGATAATTCCCTTCATGGGACATCTACATGCCGACGGCTGATGTTAACCCCTCCTCATCTGGATTCAGCAGTGGTATCGTTGTACAAATTTTTATACCAGTACCATACTTAGCTACATGTTTTTATGACTGCTTTTGCTACCGTTTGGTATTACTTGCACCATTTATACAGTTTATGTAGCTACATCGATTTTATCTCCAGTGCAATATTTATTTTGTTACCTACTTGAAGACTATAAAAGTTGTAATGCTATTCCCATTGAGCCCTGCCTTGTGTGTTTTTTGTATCTTGCTATCCATTTTTCCAGTGGTTGGTAGCTGCACTGGGAATCAGCCTGCAAGGAGATCAGCTAAAAGTAGTTGGATCTGTATGTGCGTTATAATTAATCGAAATTAGTCGATTAATCGATAAAAAATAAAAACGATTAATCGAACACAAAAATTCTGATCAGTAACAGCCCTACTTCTTATCTTAGATATCGGTCACCCTTTGAATCCACTCAATCATGGTTGGAACAGTGGGACTATTCCACTTCATTAGAAACCTTTGGCTGCATTGAAGTGGTGTGAAAGAGAACTTTCTTTACATTGTTTTGTGTGCATTGGAGGAATATTAAGCAAAAATTAAGAAGATGGCTTTATTTAGCGTTTTAACATCTTACGAAAAATGGTGAAGAGGTAGTCCCACCATACATGTTGTCAGGTTCCCCCCATCCTACATGCTCTCTGGCACAGAGCAGTCACCAAGGGGTAAATGTTAGTCACTCACTAAGTTGAGTTCACTTAAGGGGGTTGTAAAGGTTTAATATTATATATTTTTTAAAACAAACATATCATGCTTACCTCCACTCTGCAGTTTGTTTTCCAAAGAGTGGCACTGATCCTCCTCTTCTGAGGTCCCACAGGCCATAGCCGCCAATTGTATGGTTTGGCCCCGCCCCCCGGCGGCCACTTCATTGGATGTGATTGACAGCAGCAGGAGCCAATGGCTGCGCTGTTATCAATCATCCAATGAAGAGCTGACAAGAGCTGGGGGAAAGCAACGAGGGATCGCACCCATGGAGATTCGGGACTCAGGCAAGTAAAACGGGGGCTCGGGGGTGGGGGGAGGGCCATGACTGCAAGGTGTGTTTTCACCTTAATGCATAGGATGCATTAAGGTGAAAAAACACAAAGCTTTACAACCACTTTAACTTATTTTATTCATTTGTATTGATGATTTACATTATTGGACAGAAACTTTCCTTTCTATCCTTGGAATGGATGCTTCTTGTTTTGGGTATTTATGGTTTATACATTGGCTTTTTTGACATACTGTACACTATAGACAATCTATTAGGTTGAGTTCACACTGGCATTAAGACCAGGTGTTTGAGAGGCATTAAAAAGGCCCCTCAAACGCCTATACACAAGATACAATAGACAGAACATAGTGCTGTTCACACTAAGCGTTAGTGTCACGCCGCTTAAAAAATGAAGCCTCATGTCGAGTCAGGAGGTATTTGAAGCCTTTTGACGCTTCCCATTCAAGTCTATGGTAAAGCTTTGCAAATGCTCTGGCAGGCAGTTGCGGAGCTTTTAAGATTAGTTTATTTACTATAATGGAATAGGCATTTGTGGAGCAGTTTTAACGCTCATCAAACGCTTTAAATCTGAACATGGGGCGTTTGGGGAGCATAACTCCTCATTAATGCTTGTAAAATGCCTGTCTAATGCCCATACTAAAGCTCATTGACGCCTGTCTGACGCCCATACTAATGCCATACAAATGCTATAGGAGAAATTTAGTCAAGTGTGAACAAGCCCTTAATATGAACATACATTTTTTTTTGTGTCATACATGTGTTTGTTTTTTTTCTGTCATACATATGATTTTGTAAAAGTGAAAGCACCGTTCTACATGGAGACCCCTGTTTGTGTGCTCTCGTGTATATACACCAGCACATAAAGGCCCCTGGTGTTCAACTCTCTCCAGAATGCATTGGTACAGTATCTATGGGAATTTCTTCCATCCCATTCTTTGAAGACATTGTATCAGAGGCCCATTTTGTCCCCAAGATGGCAGCTATCCTTGTCTCCGGACGTTGTCATCGCGGAGACTGGATATGACGCGGCAACACACAATGCTGATCTGACGCGGCAAGGCATGACGTTGATCATTTGTGCATGTGCAGTGCAAAGGGACGCTGAGGATTATGGCTGGCGCCATTTCTTCTCCCACATTTCTTTATGTGGACGTATCTGTGCAGCCAAGTAACATCACACAGCAGGCCGCGGACTAGACCTCTTGGGAGTTTGTTTGCAACTGGACAGTCTAAACAAAAGAGGCACACAGTGATTTTACAAGTAAGTATTCTTTCTGGTTGTTTGATTTCACTGGGCCAACCAATGATCGACTCCTTGTGAGGAATATTATTTAGGTTGATCCAGTTTCCCATGGAATGGATATTGATATTGTTATATTGTTTTTCCTCTTTTTTTCTTTTGTCTTATATAGTGTAAGAACTTTTCCCCTTTTTTTTGGTTCCATAAGGTTGGATATTATCCAACGGTTTTTGTATGTAACGAAGGACATATAACACAGACAATCTTTGGTTCTCTCTGTAGTCAAAGGAGTGCTTTCACTAAGAGTGTTTACATTGTAAGTGTATGTGTAATGTATTCATATACATATGCAATACATAGAAGTTATAAACATTGATTTAAAGTGCAATTATCCTATATTTCAAAAGTGGTATTGATCCCTGAAGAAGATTTTGTTTATATTTGTACATTTCGAAACGCGTTGGTTACCCCCGTCTACTACATACCATCGGAATTCTCATCAATGGAGCAACAGCAAGTAGCTGGGGAATACCAATTCAGGATTATTTCAAATTTGTATTTGCATTCATGCAGTGTAATGATACAATGTTAGTGTACCATGTTTATATTGTCGACAGATTTTTACCACCATGTATACAATTTTAATCTATATGGAAATAAATATTTTTCTTTTCAATAATACACATTTCTTTTTTACTAAGTGCCGGTTCACACAGGGACTTACAGCGCGATTTTGCAAGGCCACTTCAGCGCGACTTGGAGCAACTTACAACGCAACTTAAAGTTTCCTCCAGGACAGGCGACTTTGGCTGTGGCCAATCACAGAATAATCAGCTTTGTGGGAGGGAGGGGTTTGCCTGAGTAAACTACTGTATTTTCTTTTCCTGTAAAGTAACTTCAGTTAACAGTGATCTGACTTTGGAGGCAATCCATTGAAATCAACGGGTACAAGTTGCCTACAAGTTTCCTAGAAGTAGCCTTGGAGTAGTACGGGAACCTTTTCTGATGTCGGGGCAACTTCAGTAGTGTGCATTAAGACAGCTCCATTTACTTCAATTGAATTTCTCGTGTCGCGCGACTTGGGTTGACCTGGGGCGATACAAGTCAGATCCCAAGTCACGGTAGTGTGAACCGGCACTAAATTGCCTTTAAAATTCCAATTCAGAGTTTTTTTTCCAAAAATGTTAGTCATGATAAAAAATAAATTCCCTGTAGTGTCTGTTTGTAAAGGCAGGTTCACCAATTCACCATATGATCTGTAGCATATTGGGCAATAGTTTTGCAGAACTGCTTTACCTTTGGGCAAGCCTAATGAGCGGTAGGCATTTGCAGACTTGTGGCCACATTTTAAACATTTAGGTGATTTAAGAATTTATTTTTATAATTGTAACTACTGTCTGCCCTGGGGAAACCTTTCGTAAAAAAAAACACACATTTGGTGTAAACAGAATGAGGTGGAAGTTCACATATTCAGTAATTTACTTTACTTTATTCTGTCCATCTGTTTGTGATCTATGGAATCCCCACATGATTCACTCCTGAACTGACCATGTGCCAAAGGCTTACAAACAACCAAATCTTCTCCAGATGTGTGCAATTCAGGAAGAGGTTCCCGCCCTGTCATACTGAAAAAACATTACCCACGCTCAACTGGTCTGTTACTACATAGATTGCTAAGGGCTGGAGTGTGTGCTCCCAAGGCATCCATCCAAGAAATTAGCCGGCAACTCGGTATGGTCCAAATTTTAAATTCTTTAAAAGGCTACATTAAACATGGCACAAAATAGCTAACATGTTTCGTCCATAACGGCAGAGAATTCCAAAAAAAAACACAGAATTTATAATTACAAAGAGGTCTGCTTCACAATCAATTAGTTAAGAAGACAGATCCCAATTAAACAAGATTAACATTATAAAAACAGGAAAACACCCTGTTATATACAGCAGCTCTCAGTGTTCCTCCACAAAGGGCTAAATATAAGTAGGGGCATTCAGAATAACCTCCAAAACTAGGGCTTCATTTACATGGACGTTTTAAAAAATGGGCTGTAAAGCTAGTACAGACGCCAGGAAAAACGTTGTTTTTACCGTGATTTTTCCTGCATTTTGCATTGAATTCAATGCACGTTTTCCCGCGCTAGTTTTCATCTGCGTTTTTCTGTTTCTTTTCAAAATCAATGGTTCCCTATGGGAGCCCATTGATTTGAATAGAGGTCGCACCAGAAGTCGGATCACCCCCCACCTCAAAGCACCTTGTCACATGTTGATGGGGACAAGGGTCTCTTCCCGACAACCCTGGCCGTTGGTTGTCGGGTTCTGTGGGCGGGGGCTCTTTGGAATCTGGGAGCCCCCTTTAATAAGGGGGCCCCCAGATCCCGGCCCCTCACCCTACGTGAATGAGTATGGGGTACATTGTACCCCTACCCATTCACCGGGAGGAAAAGTGTCAAGAAAATAAAAACACAACACAGGTTTTTTAAATATTTTATTAGCCAGCTCCAGGGGTCTTCTCCGCTCTCCGGGGGTCTTCTTCTGCCTTCGGGGGTCTTCTTCTGCCTTCGGGGGTCTTCTCCCGCTCTCTGGTGCCGTCTTCGGGGCTGGCCGCTGCTATCTTCTTGCAGCTCTTTTACTAGCAGCAGTCAGCCCGCTCTTCCTCGTCGCCTTCTGCCTTCTGCCTTCTTTCTTCTGCCTTCTGCCTCCTTCTTCCGATGTTGCCACGTTGCTCCCTCCCACTGTAATGCCGGGTGTGTGGTGCGAGATAATTTATATAGGCCTCTGATGACGTCACAGTCCCAGCATGCTCCAGGTGGTGACGACATTACCCGGAGCATGCTGGGAATGTGACGTCATAGGAAGCCTATATAAATTATCGTGCACCGCACACCCAGCATTACAGCGGGAGGGAGCGACGTGGCAACATCGGAAGAAGGAGGCAGAAGATCAGCATGTCCGTTTTCATCAGATCTTACCCGATCCAATCCGCATGGACGGATGGGGACGTGCCCTCCATATGTCTGTTTTTAGTGGATCGGATAGGGTCGGATGTCAGCGGACATGTCTCCGCTGACATCAGACGCTCCATAGGGATGCATGGAGCGGCCATTCAGGTCCGCCGTCAAAACTGACAGGCGGACCCGAACAGTCCGTCCATGTGAATGGGGCCTTTGGGTGCATTCACACTTGAGCGTAGCGTTTTGCAGCGATTTGAGGCGTTTTTTACCATGTTTTGTCACAATATTTGTGGCGTTTTTTACTGTGTTTTTTACTACGTTTTGGTGCGAATTTGGACAGGTCTAGGGTCATCAATGTTAAAAACAGAAAAACGCCCAAATACGCTTAATTTGAGCGACAAAAAAGGGTTCAGAACTTGTTTGAGCTTCAGGCGTTCGGCGTCAGGCGTTTTGGAGTGGAGATGTGAACCATCTCCATTGAGAATAAGGTATTTTTTTGGAGCTTCATGCTTCAGGCGACAAAACGCTCAGGTGTGAATGCAGCCTAAGACCCCATTCACACCAGAGTGTTTTGTAGCTTGAAGCCTAAAGCTACAAAACGCTGGAGGGGAAAAAAATAAATTATTCTCTATGGAGCTGGTTCACATCTCCACTACAAAATGCCTGAAGCCAGAAGTTCAAAAACGCCTGAAGCTCAAACAAGTTCTGGGACTTTTTTTTAGGAAGATTTGGGCGTTTTTCTGCTTTTAACATTGGTGACCCTAGACCTGTACAAAATCGCGGTAAAAAACGCAGCAAAAATCGCGGTAAAAAAACGCTGCAAATAGCGTGGTAAAAACCGCCGCAAAAGTCCCAGCCAGGCTTGCATGGTTGAAGATGTAATAATCAAAGGACTACATCTCCAGTTTCTCTACCATAGCTAATTGTAATAGAACAAAAAGTCCCAGCATGCTTAACATATAATACCTAAAAAAGTTTTGCAGTGCTCTCTGCAAGGATCTCCGAACTATGGCCCTCCAGCTTTTGCGGAACTACACATTCCATTAGGCATTGTAAATCTCTTACATTCACAGACATGACTAGGCATGATGGTAATTGTTGTTCCCGAACAACTGGAGGGCCATAGTTTGGAGACCCCTGCTAGAGCATATACCTTTAAGAACAGTCAGGGATGGCAGCACCATTCTATACTGACAGCTACCTGTTAAAGGGCAAAATCACTTTAAATTACACTACAGTACCAGTTGTGAGTCCCTTGGCTTGCAGCATTTCTAGGGTGCAAACTTGTCTTTGACTGGCTATCACATGGTCAGGTTATTTCAGCATTTTATTGCAGAATTACCAATAATGTAGATTGCACTGTATATCTGTTTCCTTGTGTTGTAAGAGCAGAGAGAGCAAGGTGCGCAGGAAGGCGACCTCCACGAGTGGGGTTATTAACCTTCTACAATGAACAGATTCCAGGGCTGGGCTGACACACACTACTGATATAAATGCACTACACTCTGTTCATAAATTTGGTTATTTATTTCTGAGGACATATTTTTCTGCAGTACCATCAACTGCCTGCGGGTAGGTGCTACATTCTCCTGCTGTCTAATGCCGCATACACACGGTCGTTTTTTGCGATGAAAAAAACGACGTTTTCTGTGAAGTAAAAAACAACGTTTTTGAAACGTCACTTTTCAAAGACAATTTTGCATACACACCATCGTTTTTTCACAAAAAGCGAGGTTACGTTCACCACTCTTTTCCATTGAAGCTCGCTTCATAATTAGCTTCTGGGCATGCGCGGGTTGAAAAACGTCGTTTTGAACGACGTTTTTGCTACACACGGTGACTTTTTGTGAAACAAAAAACGACGTTTTGAAAAACGACACAAAAAATTCAAGCATGTTGGAATTTTTTTTTGGTCGTTTTTTTTAAGACAAAAAACGACGTTTTGCCCACACACGATCAATTTAAATGACGTTTTAAAAAACATCGTTTTTTTTTTCATCGCAAAAAACGACCGTGTGTATGCGGCATAAGAGTTACCCCTCTTCGGTTTCTAACAGTACCTGACAGTGTCCATAGACATCAGGTGGCTGCTATACTCTGATCACGGAAAGAGCTTTCTTATAAACTACTTTTTGATAAATATGTATAATCAGATTGGCTGATCATGCATGTTTATTCATAGTTACTGTACATAATTAGGTTGAAAAAAGACACAAGTCCATTTGGTTCAACTAATAAAAAATAAAATAGAAAAAATCATACAATCCCATATACACAATCATTTAACCTCCCTGGCGGTATGATTAATTCAGATTTTAGGTGCTGAAAGCGGTACCATTATTTTGCATGGATGTTTGGCATTATATTGTAGGCCTGCAATTCTTAGGAATAACTCACTTAAATCTGTCCGAACAAGAGTCTAGTAGACATCCCGGGTATAATAAAATTTGAAACACAAAATCATAAATTACAATATAATAAATCTGCAAGTGTATCTAATTTATTATCGCTGTTTTCTAGCTGGTCTAAAACAACTTTTGACATAAAGGGATACTTTTTGGTTGCTATGGAAAATCTCCAGTTTCCAGGCAGAAAGAACAAGTTTTTATTATATAAAAGTGCATGTAGGACACTGGACAGACAACTAGGGACAAAGTGGTGTGTGTATTTTTTTTCGTACAGTACTGTTAATCTATAGTATACTGTATGTACTGTGTTTATTTACTTTTTTCAATTTTGGCGCCGATCTCCGCCCCCGTGCATCATTAGCGTCGCAGGGAACGGAGATCGGCGGCACATAGGCACTCTGAATCGAGCGAGGACACCGCTCGATCACACAGCGGGGAGGCATTGCAGGATCCAGGGACAAGGTAAGTAACTTGTGCCTGTGGACACTGCGAGTCGGACCTGAGTCTGGATCGGGGTTACCCCTTTTGGTCCTGAAATTTCACCTCAAACCTGACTTGGGAATACCGCTCAGGGGCTTAACCACTGTTGATCCAGAGGAGGCGACAAGCCCCAGCAAATCATGATCCGATTTGCTACAGCAGGGGAATTTGTTTTTGTTCCTGATCCCCGAGAGACAATCGGATTATCCCTGGATCAACTTTAACCTATAAATGTCAGTACCCAGTTATGTTATGTACATTAAGGAAAAAATCCAGGGCTTTTTTAAAGCAATCTACTGAGCTGGCTAGAACCACCTCTGGAGGGAGTGTATTCCACATTTTTACAGCTCTTACTGTGAAAGAAACCTTTCCATATTTGGAGATTAAATGTTTTTTCCTCTAGACGTACAGGGTGCCCCCTTGTCCTCTGTGATGACCTTAAAGTGAATAACCCAACACCAAGTTCACTATATGGACCACTTATGTATTTGTACATGTTGATCACATCCCCCTTAACCACTTGTCCTCTGCCCACCGTCAAATGACGGCGGGCGGAGGAGTCCATTATCCTGACATCACGTCATATGACGTGATGTCCCTTTAAAGCCGCGGGCGGGCGCGCGCGCGCACCCGCCGCTCTGCGGGGATCCCGTGCGAGTTCCCGGCGGCAACGATCGCCGCCGGGCTCACGCGATTGCTCAGTAACTGAGCGGGGACGTGGAGCTCTGTATGTAAACACAGAGCTCCACGTCCTGTCAGGGAGAGAGGAGATCGATTGTGTCCCTTGTACATAGGGACACAATCGGTCACCTCCCCCAGTCACCCCCCCTCCCCCACAGTTAGAAAACTCATAGGACACACATTTAACCCCTTCCCCGCCCCCTAGTGGTTAACCCCTTCACTGCCAGTCACATTTATACAGTAATCAATGCATATTTATAGCATTGTTCACTGTATAAATGTAAATGGTGCCAAAAATGTCAGAAAAGTGTCCGAAGTGTCCGCCATAACGTCGCAGTCCCAATAAAAAGATCGCCGCCATTAATAGTAAAAAAAAAAATGCCATAAACTATCCCCTATTTTGTAAACACTATGGCCCAGATTCACATACAATTAGATTCGCGTAGAGTATCAGAAATACACTACGCCGCCGTATTTTACCTGGCTCTACGTGGAATCCCGGTAGATTTTGTCCTGTAAACTACGGCGGCGTAGTGTATTTCTCCCGGCGCAAGCCATCTACGCGAGTAGGGGGCGTGAAGCATTTAAAATAGGCGTGTTCCCGTGGCGATCGAACTGCGCATGCTCCGTTCAGAAATTTCCCGCCGTGCATTGCGCGAAATCACGTCGTTACGTCATTCGTTGTTTAAGTAGCGTCGTTTACGGACATTCCTATTCCCGAACGAGTTACGAAAAAAATAATAATAATAATAATTAAATTCGATGCGGGAACGACGGCCATACTTAACATGGGCTACGCACCGTTAGACCAGCAAATAGCTGGTCTAACAGTACGTAGCAAAAAAATGACGTAAGCGATTGCGAAGACCACTCGTATCTTCGTGGATCGCCGTATAAAGTCATTTGCATATCCCGACGCTGAAAACGACGCGGACTCCTCCCAGCGGCCGCAAAAATATCGCAGCGTAGATCCGAAGGCTTACGAAGACGTAAGCCTCTCGGATCGAAGCCCGAAGCCGCCGTATCATGGTTTGAGGATTCAAACTAGTGATACGGCGCGCGAAATTTGAAATTACTCCTGTCTAACACCAGTTAGACAGGCGTAATTGCTCTGTGAATCTGGGCCTATAAATTTTGCTCAAAGTCCCGCAAACCAATCGATAAACGCTTATTGCATTTACCAAAAATATGTAGAAGAATACGTATCGGTCTAAACGGAGGAGAAAAATATTTTTTTTATATATTTTTGGGGTTATTTATTATAGCAAAAAGTAAAAAATATTGCATTTTTTTAAAAATTGACGCTCTATTTTTGTTTATAGCGCAAAAAATAAAAACCGCAGAGGTGATCAAATACCACCAAAAGAAAGCTCTATTTGTGGGAAAAAAAGGACGCCTTTTTTGTTTGGGAGCCACGTCGCACGACCGCGCAATTGTCAGTTAAAGCGACGCAGTGCCGGAAGCTTAAATTTTGTCTGGGCAGGAAGGGGGTGTAGGTGCACAGTAGGCAAGTGGTTAATCTTCTCTTTTCAAGAGAGAATAAATTCAGTTTCTTTAACCACTTGCTTACTGGGCACATAAACCCCCTTCCTGCCCAGGCCAAATTTCAGCTTCTGGCACTGCGTCGCTTTAACTGTCAATTGTGCGGTCGTGCAACGTGGCTCCCAAACAAAATTTAAGTCCTTCTTTCCCCACAAATAGAGCTTTTTTTTTTGGTGGTATTTGATCACCTCTGCGGTTTTTATTTTTTGCGCTATAAACAAAAAAAGAGCGACAATTTTGAAAAAAAAAAAACACAATGGCCCAGATTCACGTACATCTGCGCATTATTGGACCGGCGTAGCGCACCGCCTTTACGTTAGACTTGCGCAATTTTGCCGCGTAATCACCCTATTCTCGTAGCTTTTGCGCAGGAAATTGCGCATACGTAACGTTTTTCCAGAGGCGTAAGGAGGAGTAATACAAATTGGGAAGGACGTGGGCGTGTTACATTGAAATGAGCCGTGACCCCATACAAATGAAGGGCCGGCCGGCTCGCGCATGCGCGCTTGAAGGAGACCATGCGCTCCGTTGTGCGCACTCACAACTCGGGAGCGGCGCAATATGAAATTGGAAATGGACTAGGGCAACTTTGTGAACTACGCAGACAGCATAAATAGACAGACACAAATGCACTTCCTTTGCAAAAGTACATCCCTTTGTATCCCTCCCTCTACAGCAAGGTGCTTTTGTTTGTTTGACGTGTCTTTGAGATATTTGAGGACTGTTTTGCAGAGTGATTTTTGTCTTTTATGTGTTTTCTTTGTTGTTATTTTGTTTAAATTATATTTTTGCTGGGCATTTTTTTTTTTGCTCGTCATTTATTTAATTTTTTTGGTTCTGTTTGTGTATGATTTTGGAATGTGGGGGTGATATTCCTGCGGGAAAAGGGGTGTCACCCTCATTTGTGGTGGAGAAGTGATCCCCAGGTCTGTGTGAATGGTGTATGAATGTACAGTGACATAATTGGAGCCGTGGCATGGCGTTGCAGCTCACAAGTCCTGCATGGTGGACTGGTGCCAATCCAATGTGATGACGATGTGGTGTGTGTGTGCTAGGGACCACAGTGGTGTGCATGCATGCATTCTCATTGTGCAATGATTAATGTGTGTGTTTAACGTGCAAAGATGCATAATGTGAGCTGGCATGAGATGGGGTCATGAGATGGGGTACCAGCACTGGCGTAGCGGGGGGGGGGCAGGGGGGGCTCCTGCACTGGGCGAAAAATTGCGGGGGGCGAAATCCTGGCGTCCGCGGAATGCGCCGCCGCCGCCGCCTTAGGAAAGGCCGCGGCTTTGGCCTAGCTCTGGAGCTGTCGGCCATCTTGGTACACCCCGCGGCGGCGCGCCTGGTTGGCTGGTGGAACTGTCTGTCTCCCTTGATGTGGGAGTGGCGGGAAACACCAGCCAACCAGGCAGAAGGGCGCGCTGATTGGCCTGGAACATGTGTTCGTTTACAGCGCGACGGCATCTCCATCTCCAGCAAGGTAAGTGGGGGGGGTCGGTGTAAATCTAAAGGGGTGCTCTGCCTGATCTCCACCTATCCACCTCAGAGCCTGTCATTTTAGTTAAACTGCTGGGACTTGTAGTTCTCCATCTTCTCCTGGGGCTCATGGAGATTGGAGAACACAGCCCAGCAGGTTATACATTATCATACAATAAGGTCTGAGGTGGATGGGTGTGGATTGCTGCACCTAAACCCCAGGAGAAGATGGAGAACTCAAGTCCCAGCAGATTATAATATAAGGCTCCGAGGTGGATGGATGTCCGGACACCCATCCATCTCGGAGCCTATATTATAACCTGCTGGGACTGGTTCTCCATCTCTCCTGGGGCTCAGTGCATGCGATCCACCATCTATGGGACACAAGTCACAGAAGAAAAACTGAACAAAGATGGTGGATTGCACACCCGAGCCCCAGGAGACGATGGAGAACTACAAGTCCCAGCAGGTTATAATATAAAGTCCGAGGTGGATGTGTCTGGAAGTGACTGGTGGCCAGTGGTGACAATTGTGGCACAGTGGTGACGATTGATGGCACAGGGTGACGATTGATGGCCATGGTGACGATTGGTGGCACAGGGTGACAATTGGTGGCACAGTGGTGACTTGGTGGCACAGTGGTGACAATTGGTGGCACAGTGGTGACAATTGGTGGCATGGTACAGGCTGCATTTGATGGCTGGCGCCCTGTGATTGGGCGTATGTGGTTATGCGCTGGCCGGGGGGGGGGGGGCCCCGGGCGCCCATAACTCTGGTTACGCCACTGGGTACCAGTGCATATGCGAGTCCCTTGAAGGGAAAAGACAGGAGGATGTTAGTCATGCAGTGCCACTTGTGAGGTGTGCATCACGGAGGGGATAGCATGCCTGCCACCCATGTCACTCACCAACCAGCCAGCGTCCCCATATGTTCTGTTCGAAATCTGTGGGGATGGGGCTCTGTTGTATATGTAGCTGTCTGGGTGTCATGGGTGGTGCTGGTTGGGCTGCTGATGTCCTCCTGCAAGGTTGTGGTAATTCCAGAGCATGAGGGGTGAATCTGAAGATGCGAGACACCTCAGAATCACTCATGCCAAAGATGTCTATGCGTGTGTGATATATCAAGTGAAGAGTGAGGGGCTTTTCAGATAAGAATATTGTATTAGATTAGATTAAATTGTAAATTTTATATAAGCAAATAAAAAAAAACTCTCCCGTGCCCTCCTTATGCCATCCTCCGTGCCCTCATCCTTCTTTGTTCATCTAAAGTCATAGTATAGCTATGTGCACGATGCCCCTGGTTTGGCAACAGATTGTTGAGCAACACGTTGACTGCTGAACTCCTCATAACAGTGTTGCTTTATCTGACAAGTAGACTTTTTTTCTTTTTTTAGACCAGCTTTTATCAGCCTAATTTTAGACAGGACATTTTGCTGTTGCGCACACTGCGTCGCCTGCGCTGCCCCAACGTTTTTTGGTCCCCATAAGCCCTCATTAGCATATTTGACTGCAAATCAATGGTTGTCTCGCACTTTTGCGCGGAGTGCGCCAGTCTAACGAAATTACGCGGGAAAAAAAAAAAACGATTTTTTGCGTATCTTTTGGGGATGCCGCGCAACGAACGCACGCGCACATTTAGACTTACGCACGCGCATCTCCTGTTGCGCAGGCAATCGCTCTGTGAATCTGGGCCATTATTTTTAACTTTTTGTTAAAATAAATAATTAAATATCATTTTTTTTTTTATTTTTTTTTTCCAGAAGGCCAATACATATTCTACATATTTTTGAAAAACAAAAAATCGCAATAAGTCTTTTGCACTAAGCGCCTAAAAATAGGGGACAGAATTGTTTTTTTTTTTTACAGTAATGGGCGTTCTGTGATTTTTATTAACTGCGACATATGGCGGACACATCGGACACTTTTGACACATTTTTGGGACCATCACATTTATACAGCTATAAATATGAAATTACTGTATAAATGTGACTGGCAGGGAAGGGGTTACCTAGGGGGCGAGGAAGGGGTTAAATTTGTGCTTCATAGTGTTTTTAGCTGTGGGGGAAGACTGACTGGGGGAGGACCGATTTGTCCCTATGAAAACACAGCATGCTTTTCTCCCTGGAATCTGTGTGTTTAACACACAGATCCACGCCTTGTCTGTGTAGCTTGTCCGGCGGCCATCGCGGCCGCTGCAGGCTTGGCATTATATGTGGAGGGTGCGCGCGCCCCCAGCCGGAGATGGGCGTCTATCTCCTCCTGGCAATTGAGAGCCACCTTGTGGCCATCTTTTGCCTAACCCGATACCAGTGGTTATCATTCTTCTCCACTATGGGTTGCCCTTCTCTGCATTTTCTCTACCAAAATCCTTTTTGAGAACTTGCCCAAAACTACTTATTCCCCCAGTATGTATGTATATTTTTAGCTATTATAAAGCAGATGATCAAAAACCCCCAGTCCTTCTCCACTATGGATTACATACTTCCCCCAGTATGTATGCTTTACATTTATCGACATTAAACCTGATTTGCCACATAGTTGCCCAATTAGACAGGTCAGCTTGTAAGTTGGAGACATCTTGTAAGGACGTTATTCCACTGCATAGCTTGGTGTTATCTGCAAAGACTGAAATGGTACTTTTGATCTCAGACCCAATATCATTTATAAAGATATTTAAAAGTAAGGGTCCCAACACTGAACCTTGGGGTACACCATTAATAACCTTCGACCATTCAGAGTAAGAATAATTACTACTTACTACTATCTGAAATTCTGTCTTTTATCCATTTACAAACTGATCTTTCCAAGCCTATAGACTTTATCTTACACATTAGCCGGTGTGTGGGCAACTGTGTCAAATGCTTTTTGCAAAAACCAAGTATACCACGTCCATAGCCAACCCTTTGATCCAAGGTTTAACTTATCTCCTCATACAAAGAAATTCGGTTTGTTTGAACAACTTCTGTCTTTCATGAATTCCATGAATGTCTGTTGCTTAAAATATTTTTTTTCCAGCAAGAACTCATCTATGTGGTCTTTTATTAAACTCTCCAATATCTTCCAGATTTTAGAAGTTCAACTAACAGGTCTATAGTTACTTGGTAAAGGCTTTGATCCACCTTTTAAATATGGGCACCATAATCCAGTGGTACCATTCCAATCATTAAGAAGTCCCTAAAATTACAAACAATGGCTTTGAAATGACAGAGCTCAATTCTTTTAGGATACGTTGGAGGATGCCATCAGGTCCTAGGTGCTTTATCCACCTTTATTCTGTCTAAATATTTTTGGACCATATCACTTTTGAGCCAATGGGTCAATACCATCCCCAATATAGACATGAACTCCCCCATGATTCTTTGTATACACAGAGCTGAAGCAATTATTTAATAAATTTGCCTTTGTCTCCAGTCACCCACTCTAGATTATTTTGTAAAGGGCCTACATGCTTAGATCTGACCTTTTTAGTATTAATACAATTTGAAGAATCTTTGGGGGTTTGTCCAACTATCTTTTGCGTCCTTGATTTCCTTTTTATATATTCTGCCATATTTGTAACATTTAACCACTTAAGACCCGGACCATTATGCAGGTTAGGGGCCTTGCCCCTTTTGCGATTCGGCACTGCGTCGCTTTAACTGACAATTGCGCGGTCGTGCGTGGTGGCTCCCAAACAAAATTTGCGTCCTTTTTTTCCCACAAATAGAGCTTTCTTTTAGTGGCATTTGATCACCTCTGCCGTTTTTATTTTTTGCGCTATAAATAAAAAAAGAGCGACAATTTTGGAAATAATGCAACATTTTTTACTTTTTGCTATAATATCCCCAAAAGGATATAAAAAAATGTTTTTTTTCCTCAGTTTAGGCCGATACATTACGATATTCGTCGACCTATTTTTGATAAAAAAAATCACAATAAACGTTTATCGATTGGTTTGCGCGAAATTTTTAGCGTTTATAAAATAGATAGTTTTATGGCATTTTTATAAATATTTTTTTTTTTTACTACTATTGGCGGTGATCAGCGATTTTTTTCGTGACTATAAAAAGTGCTATAAAAATGCACTGATTACTGTGAAAATGACAATGCAGTGAAGGAGTTAACCACTAGGGGTCGCTGTAGGGGTTAAAGGGGTTGTAAAGACAAAAATATTTTCCTCTTAAATTAAAGTCTGACAGTAGCTGATAAAGTATTCATTCTTGCCACATCACGGCCTAATGGGAACTACAGTTCCCATTAGGCTTAGCCTCCATGCCTGTGAGGGATAAGAGAGCATCTTCACGCAGGGCTGTAGTCATAGAGAGGGGGTGAGCACATTCTGCTTTCCACCATGCAAAACAGCTCAGGTGCTGGTGGATAATGCAAGAAGAGATTACAAGACACGGCGGTATGGGGCATTTTCAAACCTACGGATTACTAAAGTATTTTGGAGGTCAAAAGGAAAAACGAGGTAAGTGATATTTGAATGCTCTAGCTTACAGCAATCAATTGAACTAATAAAAAACGAACCTTTAGTGTTCCTTTAAGTTTGACCTCATATTTGTTTCTAACTGTAGGGGGGCGGAGCTGGACGTGTGACGTAAGTGATGGTCTTTACCTTTACACACCTCTCCCCGTTCTTCAGCTCCTGTGACCAATCATGGGACACCGGCGGCGATCGGGTCCGCGGGTCCTGTGGGCGCGGTCACGGAGCTTACATACAGTCTTTTTGAAGAATTCCCATTTCTGTTCAATATGTGGGGGACATGAGATGCTAATATCCCCCCCCCCCCCCAGTCTAAGTGCTGCTCTCATCTCATCCTATCCTCTCATCCTATCGTGTGTCCCGGGCATAGCCTGTGCTATACTCCGGGACACACGATACTCCTCTACCCATGAGGTTTAACCTATAAAGGCTCTTTTCCATAACGGATGATACAGTCTGGCTGCCCAATCTGGATATATTTCCTAATGTGGCCCTGCTCTCCGTTCTCTTGGTCCCAGGCTATTTTGATACTATGGCTACTTGCTAGATCTACTGTTCCATTAAGGATCAGATGTGTTTCTGGTGTTATTCAGAGTTATCTCTCTATGCTTGGCTGTACAAGTTCTTTCTCCTATTAGCCACGTATAACTATTCTTGATATACCTACGAGTATAAGCGTCCGTGATGCACTGGATGTTTGATAACCAATTCCGATAAATTAAACATTTTATGTCCTACTCTCAAAACTCTCCTACCTCGTCCTGAGGAAGCCAATAGGCGAAAACGCGTAGACGAAGAGGATATTTTGAAATTTAATGTATAAACTGTATGGTTTTAATGTATCTTATTATTTTTTGTATTAAAGTATATTTTCTTCTAAATAATTTTTCCCATCCTTGCCTTTAAAGTCCACCCTTTTACTGCTTCCCCAGCAGTCAAAAAGCCTTTCTATTGAATATTAGGGCGTGTACACACGAGGAGACATGTCCACTGAAACTGGTCCGCAGACCAGTTTCAGCGGACATGTTCAATCGTGTGTACGGCCTAGCGGACAGGTTTCCAGCGGACAAAAGTTTCTAAACATGTCCGATGGTTAGTACGCCCAACCATCGGACCGAAATCCCGCGCATGCGTCAAATTGATTCGACGCATGCGTGGAAGCATTGAACTTCCTTTTGCCAGCACGTCGGTGTCTTCTACGTCACCGCGTTCTGGTCCGCGGGGATTTTGGTCTGATGGTGTGTACACACATCAGACCAAAAGATCCCTTCCGACATGTCCGATGAAAACGGTCCGTCGGACCTGTCTCATCGGACATGTCTCCTCGTGTGTACAGGGCCTTACGGATGTTGGCATATGTGAGTGCATTTATGTCTTCCCCCTCCCCTTTAATTTTTGATCCTAGCTAGAGAACTGACCAATCTGTGCTCTTCTGCTAAGTGTGGTCAGTTTTTAATAGGAAAGCTGAGGGACTGTCAGGAACACCAGGGATTTCACACAAAGGAGGCATACAAAGGGAACAGAATACTTTTCCATACAAGCACATAGTACAGCAGGCACGTATCAGGAATATGAAGTGTTGGGGTAACAAACACTTTAATTGATTAAGCTAAAGTTGGAAAGCTGATTGGCTACCATGCACAGCTGCACCAGATTTTGCACTCTCCCATTTTAGTAAATACAAGGCTTTGAAAAAAGTATTCACACCCCTTGAAATTTTCTACATTTTCACATCACCTTGAACACAACGTCCCCACCAAAAAACATGGTGGTGGCAGCATCATGTTGCGGGGAGGCTTTTCTTCAGCAGGCCAGCTGGTCAGAGATGATGGGAAGATTGTTGGAGCCAAATACAGGGAAATCCCTGTTAGAGTCTTTAAAAGACTTGAGACTGGGGTGGGGGTTCACCTTCCAGCAGGACAACGACCCTAAACATACAGCCAGAGCTACAATGGAATGTTTAAGATCAAAGCATATTCATGTGTTAGAATGGCCCAGTCAAAGTCCAGACCTAAATCCAATTGAGAATCTGTGGCAAGACTTGAAAATTGCTGTTCACAAACGCTCTCCATCTAATCTGACAGAGCTTAAGCTTTTTTGCAAAAAAGAATAAGCAAAAATATCACTCTATAGATGTGCAGAGACATACCCAAAAACACTTGCAGCTGTAATTGCAGTGAAAGTTTTGACTCGGGGGGCTGAATACAAATGGGGGACGTTTTATACACATTTTGTGTTTAGAACACTTCCAGGGAGCCATATTGCATTGCATTTTACAGAAAGTGACAGCGCTGCAGATTGAAAAGAAAAAGGTAATTTTTAATAACATTCACTATTGCTATATAATATTTTTATATATTATATATATATTTGCTATTTTTTTTCTCATGAAAGTGGAGTTACCCTTTAAACGCAAGAGCGACCTTAGCTGATTTTATCCATAAACAGCAAGAAGTAGCACACAGTGGCGACTGGTGCTCCATCGGTCGGGGGGAGCCGCAGACGGACCTGACCACGGACCCCCCCACTCCGTTGCTTCAGCCTGCACCATGTGCTGACAGATGGAGATGGCGGGGGCTTCCCCCTCAGTTTCCTCTGTGTCCCGGCTCCGTCAGTCGGGCTTCCCGCACTTCTCCTTGGCCAATAGAATGGTTTCTACTTTTGGCCAATCGGGAGACGGGTTTTGCCCATTTCCTGATTGGCCTGGAGGAGGAGAATCAGTGTAATAGCGAATGAATATTCGCTATTGTCACGCAACTGGGTGGGCTCAGGGCGCAGTACTCTGCACCCAGAGCCCACCCTCTGCCTCTAATCACGTGCTTTAAACCCCCCCTCCCCCCTCCATTGCAATCCATGCATCCAGCGCCTCGCATATATATTAGGGGTCCGAACGGGCCGCCACTGGTAGCACACATCATCTTCCCTTGTCACTAAGGCCCCTTTCACACTGGGGCAGGAGGTGCGGTGACGGTAAAGCATCGCTATTTTTATCAGTGCTTTACTGTCGAAATTGCGGCGTATTCGGCCGCTAGCAGTGCGGTTTTACCCCCCCCCGCTAGTGGCCGAAAAAGGGTTAATACCGCCGGCAATGCACCTCTGCAGAGGCACATTGCCGGCGGTATAGCTGCGGTTTCCCATTGCTTTCAATGGGAAGGAGCTGAGGAGTGGTAAACACACCGCTCCTTCACCGCTCCAAAGATGCGGCCAGCAGGACTTTTGGAGCGGTCCTGCTAGTGCACCACTCCAATGTGAAAGCCCTCGGGCTTTCACACTGGAGAAACAGCAGCCGCAGTTTCAGGTCGGCTTGCAGGCGCTATTTTTATCACAATAGCGTCTGCAAACCGCCCCAGTGTGAAAGGGGTCTAAAGCGAACATTCTTCCTTTAGACGTCGCCGCACATGCAGTTCCGAATCATAAATTGAATCAATTAACTTTGCCAGCTACTCCAGTTGACTATTTGGGGCATATTTATAAAGCAGCAAATGGACACACCAATCATTTGTCCTTTTTTGTGCACAGAATGGCCATCGCATTGCCCGCTGCATTTAAAAACACAAGCTGAACAACTTGCCCACTTACCAGAATGAGCATTGCTCATGCGTCAATTCAACATCTGTTCCTGCTGAAATTCAGGTGGTAGCAGCATTCGCTGTATTAATAACACGGCAATTGCTACGCTTATTATTTAGTACACTGGTTACAGCTGTCAAATTAATAATTTTAATGATTTGTTATGCAGACCTTTGGTCACCTTTGTTATTTCCTACCTTGAAGATCAAGATTTTAGACTGAGATTACCCCTTGCATACAGTGGCATGCCAATAGTGACTGCAAATTTGAATGCATTTTTTTTGTTGTTTTCTGATCCTTGCAAACACAATCAGATAATCCTTCAACAACTGCAACCAGAATCATCAATTTGCGACCACAAAATCTTCAGTGGCTATGGATAAAACGTTGATCATCAGTGGACATGCTTTGATAGACATCCCCCAATGTTGGGCATAGAATTGATTGGCTTCACTGTTGTCCCCAAACTTGGTGTCCCACTCCCGTCCACCCCATATTAATAAACATTTATTCTCAAGGGACTAGAGCACATGTTTATTAAAAGATCCTTCCTGAATTTTTTTTTAGCGGTTGTACTAGTGTCTAGCACTGATTTTCCAAAGCTTAAGGCTGGGTTCACACATGTGGAGGCGCGGGTTTGTGCCTGGGGTCCGGTGCGTGTCTGTTCACTGGTTCAGGTGCGAATCAGGTCAAAATGTTTACCTGAATTTGCACCTAAATCGAACACAAACACGCACAGGACCATTTTTCAATCCGGACTGTGGTCTCCCCGGGCATGTGTGAACCGGGTCCATTGAGAGGTGATCGCACTCACATGTCATGCAAATTGGATGCAGGGAATCCCACATCCAGTTGGCATATGTGTGAACCCAGCCTCAAAGATGCACTAGAACCAGACGTAGTCATATCTGCACACTGATGCACTTTGGGACACTGCGTTTTTGAAGAGTTCTGTGTGCTGCAGCATAGAGACCCGACTTATAAGTGTGCCTTGTGTTTTAATGAATTATGGAGCAAGTATATACTGTAGGTGCAATTACATTTAAATACATCAAAAACACGGTCGCTCACAAAAAAGCATGCAAAAAAGCACACACCCAAAAAATGCCAAATAAAACTGCAAACGTTTAAACATTTAAATTTCTCAGGTATGCACGTCCTCCTTTAGGGCATTTGCAAAAAAAATTCCCACGAACAAATATAGCTCACGTCTGTGAAAGTAAAACTTTCAGAACTCGTCGGTGAACTTTAACCGTCACTAACCTCAGAGGACGAGTCCAGGCACAGTGACACGGTTCCAGGAGTCACAGGATGGGATGCACACAGGGAAATGTCACATTGACACAGGATCCAGCGCTGCTTCCACTTCCACAGCCTTTGGGATCCCTGTACTGACTATTAAACGAAGCAGAGGGGGTGGGAGGGAGGGAGGAGGAGGGAGATATGGCGCATCTAATTAAGAGGTTATAGAGAGGCGATTACAACACACTATGGATGCAAGGACACAACTAGGAATCATGTAGCCCAACAGCAAAAATGTTAAATAGGTAGGCTGCTATGAATATTGCTATGCCACTGTATGGATCGGATCATCCCTGTCGCAGAGAGTGCTCCCTGCATGTGTGAGCGACCATCATCAGACTCAATGCACAATGCTAGACGCCCTGACATTTCTATCTGAATTCAATTGCTAAACCTGTGACAAACCCAAATATATATATTTTTTTTTTAAAGTATTCATTCTCTTGCAAAAATCTGTGCATACATTTTTGCATTGAAAGGTACAGTCCCTTGAAAACGTATACTTTTTGGTATAATAAATATCCCCCAAAAATATATAAAAAAAAACAATGGCCCAGATTCACAGAGCAATTACGCCTGTCTAACTGGTGTTAGACAGGAGTAATTTAAAATTTTGCGCGCCGTATCACTAGTTTGAATCCTCAAACCATGATACGGCGGCTTCGGGCTTCGATCCGAGAGGCTTACGTCTTCGTAAGCCTTCGGATCTACGCTGCGATATTTTTGCGGCCGCTGGGAGGAGTTCGCGTCGTTTTCATGCGTCGGGATATGCAAATGAGTCTTTACGGCGATCCACGAAGATACGAGTGGTCTTCGCAATCGCTTTCGTCTATTTTTTTCTACGTACTGTTAGACCAGCTTTTTGCTGGTCTAACGGTGCGTAGCCCATGTTAAGTATGGCCGTCGTTCCCGTGTCGAATTTACATTTTTTTTTTTTTTTTAACGTAACTCGTTCGGGAATAGGAATGTCCGTAAACGGCGCTACTCAAGAAAAAATTACGTAACGACATGATTTCGCGCAATGCACGGCGGGAAATTTCTGAACGGAGCATGCGCAGTTCGATCGCCGCGGGAACGCGCCTATTTTAAATGCTTCACGCCCCCTAATCGCGTATTTGGATTGCGCCGGAAGAAATACACTACGCCGCCGTCGTTTACTGGACAAAATCTACCTGGATTCCACGTAGAGCCAGGTAAAATACGGCGGCGTAGTGTATTTGGGAAACGCTACGCGAATCTAATTGTATGTGAATCTGGGCCAATATTTTTCATCAGTTTAGGCCGATACGTATTCTTCTACATATTTTTCGTAAAAAAAAATCACAATAAGCGTTTATTGATTGGTTTACGCAAAAGTTATAGCGTTTACAAAATAGGGGGTAGTTTCATGGCATTTTTATTAATATTATAACTAGTAATGGTGGCGATCAGCGATTTTTTTCGGTATTGCGACATTATGGCGGACACTTCGGACACATTTTTGGGACCATTGGCATTTTTATAGCGATCAGTGCTATAAAAATGCATTGATTACTATAAAAATGCCACTGGCAGTGAAGGGGTTAACACTACGGGTGGGGAAGGGGTTATGTATGTTCCCTGGGTGTGTTCTAACTGTAGGGGTGGTGGCCTCACTAGGGGAAATGACTGATCGATGTTCATACATTGTATGAACAGACGGTCAGGCATTTATCTCCTGACAGGACCGGGAGCTGTGTGTTTACACACACAGCTCCCGGTCGCCGGTCTTTAACGAGCAATCGCGGGTGCCCGGCAGCGATCACGCCCGCCGGGCACGCGCACGGGAGTCAGGGGCGAGCGGGCGGCGCACGCACGCCCCTATTGGCTGCTGGGCAAGGTGACGTTATACTACGTGCTCTCGCCCAGCAGAGCCGACCTGCCGCCGTAAAACTGCAGCGGCTGGTCAGCAAGTAGTTAAACATACTGCCATAGCAACAATGTAATGGTTTAGATCAAAGCATATTCACGTGGGATGAAACTAAAGGGAAAGTAATACTATGAGTATGCTATAGGCCCCCTAACCTGGGGGAGGAGGGGGAGACTGACCTTCTATCACAATTTGGATTAGCGGCAAGGATGTGAAGCGTTATCATAATGGGGGATTTTAATTATCCAGACATAGACTTGGCGGAAGGAATCACGCATTCGTCAAAGGCTCACAGGACAATTACATGGGTCAGATGGTGGATGCGCCAACTATAAACAAAGCCTTACTAGACCTATTGATTACCAACAATACAGACCTGATCACGGATGTGGAAATACGGGGCAATTTAGGAAACTGCGATCACAGGTCAATTAGCTTCAGTATAAATTAAAGAAATAGGAAACATAAGGGGAATATAAAGACAATGAATTTTAAAAGAGCTTCTCTAAATTATAAAAAATGTAAAGATATTAATTGGGATAAAATGAGAACAAAGAACATGGAGGAGAGACTGGCTTGCTTTAAGAGCATATTAAAAATGGCATTAGCCAGTCCATCCCATTGGGAAATAAATTTAAAAGCGCAAACAAAAGTCCTGGGTGGCTTAAATGATTTTTTAGCTAAATAGCTTCCTTTACCTTACTGCAGTCCTGGTTTCATGTCTTCATTGTTAGTTTTTGCTTTGAAGTTGCTGTAATTCTGCTCTGATCTCCACACTTCCTGCTTGTCTGGCTCCTTATGAAAAATCTCATAGCAGCTTTTCACTGTGGTCCAAGCTGTCATTACAAAACTCCTCAGAACCAATCAGATTCATTTTAAAAACAAAACACTGCCCTGTATTTGTTTGTTTTTGTTCTCTGTGTCTCTTTACTTCACAGAAACATGAAACCAGTTTAAAAATGAAACTAAACTGCAGGGACATTATATGATTGATTTTTATCTATTTTTAATCATTTTTAAAAGGAATCAGTTAACTATTATGTCTCTATACCTTGTAAACAGTAATTTCAGCAAAAAAAAAAATGTTTTCCTTTAGTGACCCTTTAACTCCAAAGTAAGAATGCATATGAAAGCAAAGGAGAAGGCCTTCAAAAATACAAGGCTGAGGGATCATACTCAGCATTCAAACTTTACAAAGAATGCAAAAAGAAATGCAAGGGTGCAATTAGGGCGACTAAGAAAGAACACGAAAGACACATAGCAGAGGAGAGCAAAAAAAATCCCAAGAAAGTATATAAACAGTAAAAGGGAGGGAGGACAGAAATTGGCCCCATAAAGAATGAGAAAGGAAATCTAGATACAAAGGATGTTGAGATGGTGAAGGTATTGAATTTATTTTTCTCCTCAGTCTTCACAAGGTAATGAGGGGGCTTCAGTAACCAAAATTGCAGCATTTATCATCATGACACATCACAGGAAGCACCCTCATCGCTAACAGTGGACAGAATTAGAAATAGACTTGAAAAACGTAACATTAATAAGTCACCGGGACCAGATGGCTTGCACCAGAGAGACCTTAGGGAACTCAGTTAAGTAATTGCCAGACCATTGTTCCTAATTTTTACTGACAGTCTACTGACTGGAATGGTACGAGCTGATTGGAGAAAAGCCAATGTAGTACCACTATTTAAAAAAGGGTCAAAATACATCTCTTGGAATTACAGACCAGTTAACCCAACATCAATAGTGTGGAAGCTCTTGGAGGAGATAATAAGGGACTATATGCAAGATTTTAGTAATGAAAACAGTATCATTAGCAGTAATCAGCATGTATTCATGAAGAATCGTTCTAGCCAAACCAATCTATTAACCTTCTATAAAAAGGTGAGCTGCCATCTAGATCAGGGCTCAAAATTTCAAGCCCTGAGCTACTAGCCAGGCCTCAAGAGTTACTCGCCACCGGTTGCCCCACCTAATTCATACACTGCCCTGCGCCTGTAAACACGCCTTCATAGATTAGCTCATGAAATGACAGTTAATTGTTTTATGCAGAATAAAGTTACACAATTAAATATTACCAACAACAACTTTAACAAAATGAGACAGAGCACTGGGGGCAGACCAGAGGGACGGGGCACTAGAACTGGGTCTCTTCCCCATTCTCTTGCTGTCACCTCTGCAACTCCCATCCATCCATCCTCTCTCTCTCTCTCCTATTCATCTCATGATCAGGAGCCTGTGTGTGCGGCTCCACACTTGCATGTCCCCACTTCCCCCTTTTATTCAGGCTGGCAGTTAGGAGAGGAGCTGCAGCACAGCGGGATGGAGTACAATCCAGCGCTGAGATCCACACAACTGCACAGCCATTGACACCATAGCACAGTGCACACTGACACCGCACAGCACACATTGAGACCAGTCTGTTCACAGTGCTCAGGCTGAACTGTTGGACACTTACATAGAGCACAAGGAGAAAAAAACTGCACAAACTGGAGGGCTCCCGCCTTCATGTCAGGGCAACTTTCAGTGAGCGCTGCAATGGAGTGGTAATTTTTGCAATCCTCCACCTCGCTCATTACTTCCTGCTCCCTGCTCTCTGCTCTCCAGCTACATTGATCGGGGGGGCAGGCTCAGAGAGGTCATACTCCTACCCAACACAGGTAGGATTGGGGACTCTGGCTAATATGTGTGTGGGGGGGACTGGCTGCGAAATGTGTGTGGGGACGACGACTCTGGCTGCAATGTGTGGGGGGGACCACTCTGGCTGCAATGTGGATGAGGGGGGACTCTGGCTGCAATGTGGGTGAGGGGGGGGACTCTGGCTGCAATGTGGGTGAGGGGGGTCTCTGGCAGCAATGTGGGTGAGGGGGGACTCTGGCAGCAATGTGGGTGAGGGGGGGACTCTGGCTGCAATGTGGGTGGGGGGTTGACTCTGGCTGCAATGTGGGTGGGGGGGGACTCTGGCAGCAATGTGGGTGAGGGGGGACTCTGGCTGCATGGTGGGTGGGGGGGGGACTCTGGCTGCAATGTGGGTGAGGAGGGGGATTCTGGCTGCAATGTGGGTGAGGGGGGGACTCTGGATGCAATGTGGGTGAGGGAGGGACTCTGGCTGCAATGTGGGTGTGGGGGGGGGACTCTGGCTGCAATGTGGGTGAGGGGGGGACTCTGGCTGCAATGTGGGTGGGGGGACTCTGGCTGCAATGTGGGTGAGGGGGGGACTCTGGCTGCAATGTGGGTAAGGGGGGGACTCTGGCTGCAATGTGGGTAAGGGGGGGACTCTGGCTGCAATGTGGGTAAGGGGGGGACTCTGGCTGCAATGTGGGTGGGGGGGACTCTGGCTGCAATGTGGGTGACGGGGGACTCCGGCTGCAATGTGGGTGGGGGGACTTTGACTGCAATGTGGGTGTGGGGGGGACTCTGGCTGCAATGTGGGGGAGGGGGGACTCTGGCTGCAATGTGGGTGGGGGGGACTCTGGCTGCAATGTGGGTGGGGGGACTCTGGCTGCAATGTGGGTGGGGGGACTCTGGCTACAATGTGGGTGGGGGGACTCTGGCTACAATGTGGGTGGGGGGACTCTGGCTGCAATGTGGGTGGGGGGACTCTGGCTGCAATGTGGGTGAGGGGGGGACTCTGGCTGCAATGTGGGTAAGGGGGGGACTCTGGCTGCAATGTGGGTAAGGGGGGGACTCTGGCTGCAATGTGGGTAAGGGGGGGACTCTGGCTGCAATGTGGGTGGGGGGGACTCTGGCTGCAATGTGGGTGACGGGGGACTCCGGCTGCAATGTGGGTGGGGGGACTTTGACTGCAATGTGGGTGTGGGGGGGACTCTGGCTGCAATGTGGGGGAGGGGGGACTCTGGCTGCAATGTGGGTGGGGGGGACTCTGGCTGCAATGTGGGTGGGGGGACTCTGGCTGCAATGTGGGTGGGGGGACTCTGGCTACAATGTGGGTGGGGGGACTCTGGCTACAATGTGGGTGGGGGGACTCTGGCTACAATGTGGGTGGGGGGACTCTGGCTACAATTGTAGGGGAACTCTGGCTACAATTGTGGGGGGGGGGCTCTGGCTGGAAAATGGGGACATTTTGCTGCATTGGTAGACATGGGCAGGCTGCATTTTTGGGCACGGATAAAGTTGTTAATATTTATTTTTATAACTTAATTCTACATAAAACATTTAAGTGTAATTTCATGAGATTTATGAGGGCGTGTCTAGGGTTGGGATTAGGGGCGGAACATGGTAGGGGTTGGGTGGGGCAACTGGTGGCGAGTATGCTTTGAGGACTGGCTAGTAGCTCAGGACTTGAAATTTTGAGCCCTGATTACAATAAAGTATTTTTTAACTTTTGAATTTACTGTTTCTTTAAAAAACACCCTATTTAAATAATACACTTCAAAACAGACATTAACCTCCCTGGCGTTTTTCCCGTGTCTGACACGGGGTAAAAATTTGCTGCTACTATTGTTGATCCCGTGTCAGACACGGGCTCGCCTCGCAGAATCCAGAGACAGTTTACTTACCTTCTCCGTGGATCCAGCGATGCATCCCCGCTGTGTGAGCTAGCCGGTGCTCGCTCGATTCACACAGCGTCCCCGTGTCCCGCCGAGCTCCGTTCCCTGCGACGTTACGACGTACGGGGACGGAGAACGGCGCCAAATTCAAAAATGTAAACAAACACTATACATACAGTACAATGTAATCTTATAGATTACAGTACTGTATGTAAAAAATACACACCCCCCATGCCCCTAGTGGTCTGCCCAGTGCCCTACATGTCCTTTTATATAATAAAAACTTTTCTTTCTCCCTGCAAACTGTAGATTGCCCATAGCAACCAAAAGTGTCCCTTTATGGCAAAAATTGTTTTAGAGCGGCTAAAAAACAGCAATAATAAATTATAATCACTTGCATAATTTAGCGATAGCGATTTGTGGGGAAATTCGTCATAAAAAAAAAAAATAATGACAGCAAAAATTCTGCAACTGAGCAAATTTCAGTGATTTTGATTTGATTACATTATTGAATAATTTTTACTATAATTATATTATTATTTGTTATAATTTTTTATAATTATTTATTATATTATAATTTTTAATAAAAAAAATCATACCCGGGATGCCTATTAGACTCTTGTTTAGATAGATTTAAGTAAGTACTTACTAAGAATTGCAGGCCTATAATACATAACACCACATTTCCTTGCAAAACAATTGCAACGCTTTTGGTACAAAATTCCAGACAGAATCATAACGCCAGGGAGGTTAAGCAGTACACTGCATTTATAAAAAAAATCATTTACTTACAGAAAAAAGTTTTTACATCTGCTGCCTGCTTCTGTGGATTCTTGCCCTCTTTTGTCTTCTCAGTGTGCATGGCATATGAGCTCCTGCTCCTCATAGTAAGGCAAGGACAGCTGCCCATGACGTCTTTCCGGCAGAATTCGCCTGTGACCTGCCAGCACTTTGACCAGTTTTAAAGATGGCCGCTGTACTGTCCCCGAGCGGCGGCAATCTTGATGAGTAACCCACAGACTGCCAGTGACAGTGTCACTGCAGCCTGTGCTGCCTGGCTGAGCCGACAGCTGATCCATCCAGCGCCCGCACGTTACATTGTACAGCACCCCACATTTCTGGACCCCTTTACATTACACAGCACCCTGCACCTCTGGACCCCTTTACATTACACAGCACCCTGGACCCCTTTACATTACACAGCACCCTGCACCTCTGGACCCCTTTACATTTCACAGCACCCTGCACCACTGGACCCCTTTACATTACATAGCACTGCACCTCTGGACCCCTTTACATTACACAGCACCCTGCACCTCTGGACCCCTTTACATTACACAGCACCCTGCACCTCTGGACCCCTTTACATTTCACAGCACCTTGCACCTCTGGACCCCTTTACATTACACAGCACCCTGCATCACTGGACCCCTTTACATTACACAGCACCTTGCACATCTGGTCCCCTTTACATTACACAGCACCCTGCATCACTGGACCCTTTTCATTACACAGCACCCTGCACCCCTTTACATTATACAGCACCCTGCACCTCTGGACCCCTTTACATTTCACAGCACCTTGCACCTCTTGACCCCTTTACATTACACAGCACCCTGTACCACTGGACCCCTTAACATTACATAGCACTGCACCTCTGGACCCCTTTACATTACACAGCACCCTGCACCTCTGGACCCCTTTACATTACACAACACCCTGCACCTCTGGACCTCCTTTACATTACACAGCACCCTGCATCACTGGACCCCCCTTACATTACACAGCACCCTGCACCACTGGACCCCCCTTACATTACACAACACCCTGCATCTCTGGACCCCTTTACATTACACAGCCACAGCTATAGACACATGTATGTTACACAGATACCCCCCTAACCCTACAATACAGACCCCTCCTTACAATACAGAACCCCCTCTACAATACAGATTCCCCCCTACAGAGCAGACCCCCCCCTACAATACAGAACCCTCCCTACAATACAGAACCCCCCCCTACTACAATACAGAACCCCCCCTACAATACAGAACCCCCCCAGTACAGATTCACCCCTACAGACTGTAATACAGATCCCCCCTCCTCCTTCTGACCTGAACCAGGCTCAGATAATCAGTTTGCCGTGTGCTGCACACACAGCACAGTACGGAAAAGGGGGAGGCGGCTTCACTTCACTTCTTCTCGGCTGCATGACTGTGAGACAGTCACATGCAGCTGAGATATTAAGACCCGTGGCGGTGCCATAGAGAAGTGGGACCATTGCAGCCGGGTCCCGGGTGTGCCGACGGCTCTCCCACTCTACAAGACTCTGGTCCCCGGCCTCACCTGGAGTATACTGTCCCGTTCTGGGCATAAAATGTAATCGTTTGTGCAGTAATAACCTGCGGATGACAGTCTGCTTCCAGGACTGATCATCCGCAGGTAACTATCAGGATGTCATTGAGAATAGGCCAATTGTGATTACCTGCAGGAGACTAAATCCGGCCATACACGGTTCGAATTTCGAAAGAAGTTTCTTGCGAAAATTGTATCAAAGAATTTTCGTTCGTATTTCGCACCGTTAGTGGGCTGCAGCAACAGCCGATTTTCGTGTTGCAAACAAATTTGAGAAATCCGACATGTTGGAAATTTTGGGAAAAATGGCCGATTATCTGATCAATGATGGGAGAATCGTGCGAGAAATGTAAAAGAAAAAAATATGTACATGTGCAAGAAAAGAAAATCCCCGGAGAGAAAAGAATATTTACGGAGAGAAAAGAATATTCACGGAGAGAAAAGAATATTCACGGCAACATGACCGAATTTCGAAAATCAATGGTGGCATCATCGGATCACAAAAAAACGAACGTTCTGATTTTGAAAAAAAAAAAAAAAAAGTCGAAATTCGACCGTGTATGGCCTGCATTAGCTGGGTTCCCTGCGATTGGCTGCAGATGGGAAGCCCCATTTAAAGCAATGGGTGGCTGACAGAGCCTGATGCTACCTGTGGATGATCAACCCCAGATGCAGACTGTCATGTGCAGGTAATCACTGCATTAACGATTACATGATATCTCCCAACTGTCCCTGGTTTGGAGGGTCTGTCCTTGATTTGTCCCTCTGTCCCTCTTCCCCCTCATTTTTGGCCTCATCCATATAGTTTTATATGAAATGCACGTTTTATCTTTCAAAAAGTGTTTCCCAGTGCTAAACCTTTCATCCAGTTTCTAAAGTGCTGCATTTGTACACTTTATAGTCCAAAATTAAAGAATTAGTAATGGTAAAAAAAAGTCCTTGTGTACTTAATTAACCTTTTTTTTGTTAATTCTCCTTTAACCACTTCAATACCGGGCTTTAAAACCCACGTTCATACCGGGCCTATTCTGGCACTTCGCTCATACATGTACAAATCATCATTCTTTTGCTAGAAATTTACTCAGAACAGTGTTGTACACTGTGGGCCAATCAGCACTGTCTAGCAGAGGGACAGCCTCATTGGACAGTCATAGGTGAATGAAAACTCCTCCTACAAGCTTTAACCAGACTTATTTTAAGTCACAAGATTGCTACATACTGCAGTTTTCAATTAGATTTTTTAATATTTATCATCATTTTCCCCTGACATATATGTCCTGTGGCCGTTCAGGTCCGGGATCTGGTATTCAGGCGTTTCCATGTACCCTCCCATTAGGTTTCCACTCGGAGCACCGTCTTTTTGGCACAAGTGGCGCCCCATTCAGCTTTCCAGGCTGTTGTGGTTCTGGTCATGCGCCGCGGGCCGCCAATGAGGGTCATTGTCACTGCCATGGCACGGCTGGCGTTACCTCGCCGAAAGTCTGATGTCACCCCGGACTGACCGGGGTCTTTTTTTTTCAACGCCGGCCACACCCCTGTCTCCGGGCACCTGCTATGTGGGCGGAGGCGATTTTATGTGCCAGGAACTCATATAACTGCATCACCGTACCTGATGCATAGCTATGATTAAGCACTAAGGTTTGGTGTGAAACGCGTCAGCTTGTACCCTGTTTGCTGTGGCATGTATCCTGTGTTTTCTGATTTACAATAAAAGCAACAAGTTTTGGAGTGCGGCTGTCCAGAAATCCTTCCTTCATTTTGCACCGTACCTGATGCAGTTGCACCCTTAGAGCTTCAGATGTTTTATGTCTCTTTTTAGGGCAGGACATCGGGTCTGCTGTGTGCCCCCTGTCTTTCCTCCTTCCTCCTGGGCAACTTCATGTTCTTGGGCCATTCATAGAACCCTCGATGCAGCTCAGTTTCAGTCAGGTATGTTAAACTCCTATATCAGTATGAATTCTCTTTTTGGCAAAAGTAGAAGTGCTTCACAATAGGGGTTAACCCCTCCCTTGCACTCCTGGCCCTACCTATAGATATATACAAATCTTCATATCCTGTTCTTTTAAGCGATCACTCATCACTCCTGGGTTACTGGTCATACGAGTTGGGCCCCGACGCCCTCTGTGGAAATTCTTCCTCGGCTCAAGGGTCTCCTCTGGATGTGCCTGGTTTCTGGGTCCTGGACCAAATGATCCAAGACAGCAGCATTATGCCCCCCATGTTTTTTAAGCGGATGCAGTAATGATTGATGGTTTAAGCAATACTCTATGGTCAGGGTAAATATAAAAATTATGTGAATACACATGTTTTCAATTTTTCCATAACACTATATGCTTACAATTGTTTTTTTCAATTATAGACATATTTTCCGTCTTGGGTTCAATCACATTCCCCTGAAGAAGAGAACTATCTGTTAAACTCAAAACGCGTCGGGTCTTCTCTGTTGTTTGTGTTTGATTCATATAACAGAGCAATGATTGTACCTCAAAGTATTGCATGTTTGTACTCATCGTTTTCAATGCATCCTGTACCCCTCCCTTTTTTTGTACTTTAGATTGTTTTATCTACTGTTATCAAAATAAATAACTTTAATCTATACCATTAAGTCTTGACTCTCAGAGGAGGATTACCTTTCAAAGTCCCACTTAGAGGAATACTCTCCTTGTGCATATACTGCTGATGAGAAAGGGTATTTAGCAGTTTATTTTTACTAAAATAATTACATTTCTATGTTCTGTGTACTGTGGGTGACCCAAAATAGTAAATGCAGGTTCTGGGTTTAGTAAGTCTTTAAAGGGATTGTAAAGGTAAACGTTTTTTTTACCTTAATGCATCCTATGCATTAGGGTAAAAAAACATCTGACAGCACTGCCCCCAAGCCCCCCTTTTACTTACCTGACCGTTCGAAATTGCCGGGCGTGTCCACGTCATCCTGTTCGTTTCCCATCCTGGCCGTTGATTGGCTAGGCTGGGCAGATTGATAGCAGCGCACCCATTGGCTGGCGCTGCTGTCAATCACAGCGGATGATGCGGCGCGCGGGGGGCGGGGACGAGTGATACAGTCGGCAGCTATGGCCGCCGCTGTATCACGGAAGCGCGCTCGCAAAAGCTTTCCACCGTGTGAGCTCCCTTGCATGAAGGTAAAAAGCTTTTGCGAGGAGGAGCCGAGACAGCCGCCGAGGGACCCCAGAATACAGCTTTCCGGGAGCTGGAGGTTGTATTACATGTTTGTTATTTTAAAAAATATATATTCCTGACTTTAGTGTTCCTTTAACTTTTCTTCACAGTGAGATTTCCCTTTTCTTCCTGCCCTGGTGACAACGTAAAGTGTCACTTAACCACTTCAGCCACTGACCATTTTGCTGGTCAATGACCGGGCCAGTTTTTGCGATTCGGCAGTGCGTCGCTTTAACTGACAATTGCACGGTCGTGCGACGTCGCTCCCTAACAAAATTGTCGTCCTTTTTTTCCCACAAATAGAGCTTTCTTTTGGTGACATTTGATCACCTCTGCAGGTTTTATTTTTTTGCGCTATAAACAAAAATAGAGTGATAATTTTGAAAAAAAAAAATATATTTTTTACTTTTTGTTGTAAAAAAAAATATCCCCCAAAAATATATATAAAAAAAAACATTTTTTTTTCCTCAGTTTTCCTCAATTACACCCGTTCTTCCTGAAGTCTCCAGGACCCGCGGTCGGACTCACGGAGCTTGCATCCACAATGCCGCTTCCTTGAAGGGTACGTATATATTGGGAGGAATTGTACCCCATCATTGGTATCGTTGGGAGGAATTGTACCCCATCATTAGTATTGTTGGGAGGAATTGTACACCATCATTAGTATTGTTGGGAGGAATTGTACCCCATCATTGGCATCTTTGGAAGGAATCGTACCCCATCATTAGTATGAGAGGGAGGAATCGTACCCCATCAATAGTATGAGTGGGAAGAATCGTACCCCAGCATTGGCATGAGTGGGAGGAATCATGCCCCAGCATTGGTATGAGTGGGAGGAATCATACCTCAGCATTGGTATGAGTGGGAGGAATCGTACCCCAGCATGGGTATGATTGGGAGGAATCATACCCCAGCATTGGTATGAGCATTGGTATAAGTGGGAGGAATTGTGCCCCTTTATTGGTATGAGTGGGAGGAATCGTGCCCCTTCATTGGTATGAGTGGGAGGAATTGTGCCCCTTTATTGGTATGAGTGGGAGGAATCGTGCCCCTTCATTGGTATGAGTGGGAGGAATCATACCCCAGCATTGGTATGAGCATTGGTATAAGTGGGAGGAATTGTGCCCCTTTATTAGTATGAGTGGGAGGAATCGTGCCCCTTCATTGGTATGAGTGGGATGAATCATGCCCCAGCATTGGTATGAGTGGGAGGAATCATACCTCAGCATTGGTATGAGTGGGAGGAATCGTACCCCAGCATGGGTATGAGTGGGAGGAATCGTACCCCAGCATTGGTATGAGCATTGGTATGAGTGGGAGGAATCGTGCACCTTCATTGGTATGAGTCTTCTCCTGGCTGCAGCAACAAGAGGATTACCGACCACTTTAAAGATCACTGGTCTCAATTCCTCGTCTTGGATTAAATTTAGTTTTTTCAACCGGACAATTAGCCAGCTGTAGATCAGTACCTCCCCAGGGGGGGATCTCCTTTGACAGGTCTCTTTTTCACATATTGGTTTAAACAAATCCAATACAAGTGGAAGCTTGCTTGGGGTGCTTCGCAAAAGATGTTGTATGGTCTACCTTCATTGGTTTAACCATTCCATGATGCTGTCCCTATCCTGACAGTACCTGCAGACCATCTGTCTCCCATGCGAGGGTACTCTTTCAACAATTTTGTTTTAATGACCATAGGACACACTGTCTCAACTGGCAAGACAGCAATTTTTTATCTCCTCCTGAGAAAATATTACATATATATCCATCGATTGTACTGTGACTTCATTGCACTACCCTGGCCCTGATGAAGAGGCATTACTCTGCATAGCCTCGAAACGTTGGCATATCTGTCCTTATCGTAACAGACAGTTCTTTGAGGGTTTCTTTGCATTTTTTGACGCTATTATATTTTCTTGTATGTTTTGTTATTATTGATGTTTAATGCCGCTGTACTTCGTGTGCCCCTAGTTGTATTATCCCTCTTTTGGTCATTTGGATGCTTTTATTAAACGTTGTAGCATTGGCCTTAATGTGTTGTCCACGAACAACAACATTTAATAAAATTTGATACTTTTTTGATAACATAATTGAGGACAACTCAGTTTTTTTATCTTTACTCATGAACCAGTCTCCCAACTCAAAAGTCTCACCAAGGAAATACACCCCAACTTTGGGGTATACAAATCAGTTTCAATTTAGGGATGTGGTGAGACTATGGTTTGCTTTGCTTATTGCTTAGGGGACATCTATATCCTTCTTTCTTTATTGGTATGAGTGGGAGGAATAGCGCCCCATCGTTGGTATCAGTGGGAGGAATAGTGCCCCGTTGTTGGTGTCAATGGGAGGAATAGTGCCTGTTGTTGATGTCAGTAGCAGGGATTATGCCCCATTGTTGGTGTTAGTGGGAGGAATAGTGTCTTGTATAAGGGGAAGGAAAAATGACCCAAGGGATGCAAAAAGGCATGTAAAGGGCCGCATCCGGCCTACGGACCGCCTTTATGGAGACCACTGGTCTAGAGTGTGTCCTGAGAGACCATGAGTCCAGGCTGCGAGAGCCGCAAGGAGCCAGAGAGGAAGCTGGCTATTGCCATGGAAGAGATGATGATAGTCTGCTTGTGGAACGGCGCTTCTGGGCTTCTGGGTGTATGACATCAGTGAGATCGGGGAACCACAGCGCATTTCAGAGCATGCGCAAGACTCGTACAGAGCATGCACGCTCCTTTCTCAAGTGTACAGGGGAAAGGATAGGGCCAGATTTAAATGCCCAGAGAACGTCAGCTGGCTGATTGCTTGATAAATATACTGATTATTATACAGCAAATAGTATAATTATACTATGCAGAGTCAAATACCGTTAAAATATACTTAGTAATGGTTGAAAGATTATATACCGTATATGTATACACACAAATAATGGATGCTGGATAAAATTAGTGATTAAAATAAATAAAAATTAATACAAATTTAATTATAAAATTAGTGATATGAATTCAAAACGGCTATTAGGTAGATGGGGCAAGGGTCAATTGATTCATAAAAGTATAGCTCATATACAGGTACATAGGGTGAATTAAATGATCTATTTACAGGGGGTGGATTATATATCAGATCAGAGTGATCCAAATGGATATAAAAGTTAATATAATAAAAAATATCAAATATATCATATATTATAGAATGAGGGGTAACTTGGATAGTGGTGAAGATAACATTTTCATTATATTATCGTATTATAACCGTTGATCATAAATGATTAAATAAATGAATATTGTACATGAAATGATGTTCAAGAGAAAATAAATCAATTTATTATGGTAAAAAATTATTATTATAAAGATACATATATAAAAGCAAGAATAGATCACTATAGTGCTGACATGTATTAATATAATTTTTTTTTTGGGGGGGGGGGGGGATGTCCAAGTGTGGTAAATGTGCACACACACACAAAATCGCTGTATCCTGAGGGGAAGAATAAAAATGTATATATGTAAATTATTATTATCATTAAAATTAAAACTAAAAATAATAATAATAATGATGATTAACAATCAAAAAGTTAATGATTAATAATTAAAAGTGGTATTATAATACTAGTGCTTAATTCCAATTCCTTGTAAAGCCCATTAGGCGCAAGGGTGTCTAGAGTATATATCCATAATGTTTCGCGTTCATATAATCAGGAGAAACGTTCGGCTTCAGACAGACCTCTGGGTATGGCTTCTCTAACCCAAACCCACAAGCCTGTCATGGACTGGCTATGATGCTACAAAAAGTGACGTGGTACGCTGTTTTCATCACAGCCCACCCTCCACGAAGCGACAGGGTTTACCGAAGCGTTGTCTCAGTGGATGGATGGTGCGACCAACATGCAGCATCTTGGGGGGACATGTAAGACAATATACAACGTAATCAGTAGAGCAGTTGTAGAAGTTGTCAAGATGATAGATCTTTTCGTTGTGCGTAAATCTCTTTATTCCATGTTTTACAAAATTACAGGTCTTACATAAGGGCTTGTTACATCTATACATCCCTTTAAGAGGAATTAGGCATAATGGATTTTGATACATTTTAATTTGCTTGGCGCTATTTTATTTTTTAGTGTGGGATCTCTCCTATAAGTAACTTTGGGTCTTTCGCACAAATCAAATAGGAATGGGCTGCACGGTCGAGTTGCCAGAAGAAAGCCATTACTATGCAAATGCCACAATGTATCCCGCTTATAATACTCCAAACAGCACAGAGACAAGCTTCAAACCTTCTGGCATAGGTCATTTGGACGAAAATTTAGCTTTTTGGCCACAACCATAAACGCTACATTTGGAGAGTCAAGAAGACCTATGATGAAAAGTACACCATTCCTACTGTGAAACATGGAGGTGGATCGCTGATGTTTTGGGGATGTGTGAGCTACAAAGGCACAGGAAATTTGGTCAAAATTGATGGCAAGATGAATGCAGTATGTTTTCAAAAATACTGGAGGAACATTTGCATTCATCAGCCAGGAAGCTGCGCATGGGACGTACTTGGACATTCCAACATGACAATGATCCAAGAACACAAGTCCAATGAATGAATGAATGAATGAAAAAACGTATATAGCGCGACTCTGGGCGATGTCAATCCGACATCCCTGTTTGACTTCACCTTGGCTTGCTTTCGACTTCTTTAACAAAACTCAATGCAGATCGTATTGAAGTCACACCAAAAGTAGCGCAGGAACCTTTTTCTTGAGTCTCACTGGATAAAGCGTTTCCAATGGGTTGCAGCTTGTCATGAAACTTCAAACGTTCAAGTCGCGGCAGTGTGAACCAGGGCTAATTGTACAAATTTTTAGCTCTACCAACCACTATGTAATGTGAGGACCTGCCTGTCTGCTAGGAGAACTTGTAAACCTGAAACCAGGCAAGCTCCGTGAGAGAAACTGAAATCAGAGCCCTTGGGTCCCTTTCACACAAGCTGTCAGATCAGATTCGCCTGTCAGTTTTTTTGGCGGACCTGATTAGACCCTTTAGTCTCTGCTACGTTGTGGCGAATGTCAGTAGACACATGTCTGCTGACAACTGCCGCCATCAAATCCTGTCAGCCAAAAACAGATGGATGGTGGTCCTATTGCCCATCTGTCTGGTGGATCGGATCAGATGGAAACGGAAAGGTTGTCCGTTTCCATCCAATTGCCACATAGAGAAGTGTGGGAGTGTCAGACCTGTCATTCACCTGCTCAGTGGAGATTAGTGGAGCGATCACCAGCTGAGCAAGCGGATTTGACTTAGCTGAGGCACCTGTGTGAAAGCTCTACAAGACTAATAACTTGGCTATCATTAAGCACTGCAGCTAATGCATGGCCAATAGACAGTATCCTTTTCAGGAGGGAAACACCAGTGAAGCCCGGAGTGACAATGACAGAGAGAAAAATAACGGAGGGCTGGCCATGACTGGGTGGAATCAGGAGCAACAAAAGGGTTAAGGTAGGGAGGTGCCTTCAGGGGAGTGGCTGTAGGAACATTTTCAGGGAGGGGAGGAGTGATATATATTTAAGGGGCGGGGCCTGCCGCGTGCACACGGCAGGAAGTTTAGACACAGGGAGGCAGGTTTTCTTTCTCTGCTCCCTGGACTCGGGCCTAGCAAGCATGGACGTAGATTTGGTTTTGGCGCGGCTGAGAGCCGCGGCAGCCAGCAAGGAGCCAGGATGGCTCGAGGCACAGGTGGGGGACCTTTTGGTGGACGAGGCGGGGGGGTCACAGGCCGGATCGCGGGGGTCCCCACACGCTCGGCGGTCGCGACCACCGGAGCGTTATTCGCCTACCCCCACCAGCAGGGACCAGCGGCCTAGTAAGAGCCCCAGGGACGACAGGGCCCTCCTCCGGCCAAGCGACTACATGCTGCGGTCGGAGGTAAGGGCAGGGATGAATCAACGGCGTAGCGGGACCCGGTGGGCGGGGCTTCAGGCAGAAATGGCGCCCGAAGTTCAGACACGCGGCGGAGCAGTGCAGAGCGATCAGTCCCCCCCCTACTGCTAGCACAGCTCGGGGGGGATCGCGTCGGGGTAAAAGTGGAGGAACAGCCGGGGGGTAGTCCAGGATCGCGACCACCGGTTTTGGTGCAGGGGGGAGGCCAGAGTCCCCAGATCAGAGGTCCATTGGGGGGAGCAGCAGAGGAGAGACGTCCACGGCCGGGTCCAGTGGGAGAGGACGATCCGCGGGAAGGCTGGGATCTGCGGCCTCCAGCGCCTGGGAGGCAGATATCGCCGAGGACGCCGGCCTCGGAAGATCGGTCGGAGGGGGAGGCATCTGGATCGGAGGAGGATGTTCGCGTGGAAGGATCGCCTGCGGTGGAGGTGCCGGTGTCGGCTGTGGGGGACATTCCCGGCCAGCCTGGTAAGTCCACTAATATTCCTTCAGGGGATTTTGCTGCCATGTTAAGTACATTGTTGGGGGTGGGGGGTGGGGGTCCTCCTGTTCTTTGGGGGGCTAATTGTTTGCCGCCAACCGGGTCCCCCGTGGTGGCGGGAGTTTCACCTGCTGCCCAGGGTTCCCCTGGGGGCTTGCAGGATTTGTTGGGCGGTTTGAGGGATTTGATGCAGCGTTTTACCGGAGGGGGAGGGTCGGGCACGCCGTCCCTGGCTGCTCCTTGGCTTGGAGGATCAGACTGGGGGGGAGTTCTCGTGACGGATGGGGCAACTGCCCCGGCGGTGGGGGGTACTGGGGTGCTGCAGGATGTCAGTTTCGGTAGTGATGTTGGGGGTGAGAAGACCGGGGGGGTCAGGACAGACGTAGTGCGGATGGCAGATTCGGCAAGAGGTGAAGTATATGTATGCTTTGATGGCCCACTGGGGGCTCATTTGAAGCAGGAGGTTAGGGAAAAATTCGAGAAAGGTGAATATGTGGAGATATTTTCCTTATTGCCATTGGAGAAGTTCAATTTAGATAGGGTGAAGCCAGACAGTTCAAAAAAGGAGGATGAGGAGAAGAGACGTTACAGGTCGATTCCACGCACATTCAGCAATTGGTGGCAAGCGTTTGCTATCATGGCTAGTGTCATAGGGGAGAAGAGCCCGGAACATTGTTCTGCGCTTTTTGGTTATATGGACGCTATAGGTGAAGCATATCGGGTATATGGGGGGACTGGGTGGTTGAGATATGATGAGCAGTTTCGCCAGCGGCGGGCGGTACGCCCTACGCTGCGATGGGACCACAAGGATATTAGTTTGTGGATGCGGATGATGTCCGCGCCCAGGACGAACACTCAGTTTTTTCAGGGCGGGGCCGGGGGTACCACCACCTCTGGATCGCCGGCCGGGAAAAAATGGGGGGTATGTTGGCAGTATAACGAGGGTTCCTGCAAGTTTGGGGGAACCTGTCGTTTTAAGCACGAGTGCTCCGGATGCGGGGGTAATCACCCCCTGTCGCGGTGCTTCAAGAAAGGAAAGCGGGCGGGGGATGCTGCTAACAAAGGGGGCAACGCCAGTGAGGGAGGAAAGGATAAGACCTTTTCTAAATAGGTACCCGGACAGGGCGGCGGCGCGGCTGCTCGCGGCGGGGTTTTCCGAGGGTTTTGTCATTCCCTGTTCTTTGTCGAAGGTGCCTCCCTTGGCTAAGAATCTGCGGTCTGCCTTGGAGAACCCGGCTGTGGTAGCAGCAAAGTTAGCGAAGGAGGTAGAGTTGGGTAGGATACAAAAAGAATAGTGCAGCGCAAATATTATACTAAGCATAAAATAATAATAAAGTGAATAAAGGCATAGATAAACATATGCAACAATGTGAAAAATAATAATAGTAGTGTCCTTGGAGAGAAGCAAAAAAGAATTCCGAAATGCAAATCCCAAGAATCCACACGGAGTGAGAGTGAAAGAGTGACACCAAACGGATCCTCCACCGTGTGATAGATGGCCTCTCACCTTATAGATTCGACCTATAATAGGTCACAAGGCATGTCAGCAGTATCCAAAGGCAGAAGACATACGGGAGCCATCCATTGGAGTATAATAGGCAATAGTAAACACTAGGGTCCGGGCTCAAACGTTCTCCATTGTACCAGCAAGGAAAGACAAGAGACAGGGATCTAATGCTCTCTGGTATGACCATTTAATAAGGCATCAAATATATCGTAAACACACTCACATTTAAAAACACTCTCCGCTGAGTGTCAGCATACAGGCATAGCGATCTATGGCGATCATGGGTGACGTCCTGCATGACTCCCCCCTCCGTACGCGTTACGTCCTGTGGGCGGGACTTCTTCAGCGCGGGATAGGAAGTACACACTGGACGTCCCCATAGACTAATATAAATACGTATTCACGGAAGCCCGCCAGCCAATCACACCTTAAGATGCATACAACCAATCGGGAAGCAGATACATCGTGCAGGACACTTCCCCCAGCGGTGATTGCACGGGCCATCGGATACAAGCGAAACAGGATCAAAACAGGAAGACCAGAGACTTGGCTCAATGATATGAGCGGGTTTGCAAATGACATAAAGACACCCGACATAAAAAGGAAAACAAAAATGCCAGGCGTAGAGTATCATATTTGCATTACTCGGACTTCCTGAGCATATATGTAATTAAAATAAATTCCCATATTATGCACAACATTATGTCTGCAATATATACTTATAACAATGGACGCCATCCACAATCGCCACAAATAGCACTGCTAAAAAATACATATCATTAAACACAGATAAATATACAAAAAATACATAGATTAAAATACAATAAATAAATATATAAATATATAATATATATGTAAACGTGTTATGGAAACCCATTTGATATTACCTTATAAAAATATATATTGAAAAAAATATATATAAAAAATAATAATATGATAAAAGTAAAATAAAATAAAATAACGTATTCCAATTCATCTATCTGAAATAAAACAGTTTAGATCGAATTCAACATTCAAGCCAGCCGGAGAGGCTACTTTTAATTCAAAAATCCAATAGGATTCCCGACGGCTGAGTTGACGTATGTAGTGCCCACCCCTCCAATGTTTAGACACTCGCTCTATACCCCAAAATGTTAAACCCTTTGGGTTCCGTTGGTGGTGATTCCTGAAATGGCGAGAGACACTGTGCGTTTTTACCCCTCTTCTGATACAACTCATATGCTCTCCTACCCTCACATGAAGCGCACGTGATGTGCGACCCACATATTGGAGGCCACACTCACATTCCAACATATATACTACACCCACAGTGGTGCAAGTGATAAGTTGTTTAATGGGGTAGTTAGCATGTGTAACAGAGGAAGTGAATGTTTTGCGCTTCTTAACGTTATTTTTAGCTTGTTTACAGGTCGCACATCTCCCACATGCGTAAAAGCCAGACAGGAAGTTAAACATTTTAGGTTGAGCAATAATTGGTGGGTCAATAACTCCAGGGGCAATACTGTCCCTTAGAGCTGGGGCTTTTCTATAAATGAATTGGGGACGGTCAGGAATAACAGGACCCAACACAGAATCACCTTTTAAAATAGGCCAGTTTTTGGCTACTATTTTCTCAAATTTTTTGTGTTGGATATTGAAATCCAAAAGCATTTTATAGCCGCTATTAGTATTAGGGGGCGCCGAATCCAATGGTTTGTCTGCAACTATAATATTCCTATCCATGTTCCTCACTTTTTCAATTTCAGAATTAATAGAGGACACTGGGTATCCTTTCTGGATGAATCTAGTGGCCAATATTTTAGACTGTGAAAGGAAATCTGCTTCTAATGTGCAGTTTCTGCGTAATCTCACAAACTGTCCTCTTGGGATGTTACATAACCAGAGTCGGTGGTGACAGCTGGTGAGAGGTATAAAACCGTTTCGATCCGTGGTCTTAAAGTGATTCCTAGTATGTAACTTATTATCCCTCTTAAAGATTTCCAAATCTAAAAAAGAAATCTGATCACAAGCCACTGTCCAGGTAAGGACAATATTATGATCATTGGAATTCAGTTTATCCATAAAGAGTTGTAGACTAACCATGTCACCTTCCCATATCATAATCAAGTCATCTATATACCTTTTGTAACACACAAGCTGCGGTGGTCGATCACGAAAGACTGTCTCCTCCTCCCAGTGGGCCATGAATAAATTGGCCACACTGGGAGCAAAACGAGCGCCCATCGCTACCCCGCGTTGTTGTAGGTAAAATTCCTTATCGTACCAGAAATACTTTTTATGGAGACAGAAACTAAGACTGTCTAGAAGGAACTGTGTATGTTGGCTATTAAAATCAGTGTTAGTTAATGCCCATACAACCGAAGCCAAAGCGGCCTCATGACTTATAATAGTGTATAGGGATCCTACATCTGCGGTGATCAGAATGGTATTAGATGTACATGGTAAAGTGTCTATAATCTGAATGATTTGCTTAGTATCCCGTAAGTAAGCTTTCATTTTAATGACTAGAGGTTGAAGGAAAAAGTCAAGGTATTGACCCAGCCTGGAAGTGACAGAGTCAATACCATTGACTATAGGGCGACCAGGGGGTCGTTCAGAATCCTTATGCAGAATCCTTATGCAACTTAGGCAAGAAATATATAATGGGTGTGCGACAATGATAAGGATCAAGGTATGAAGCCTCTTTCTTATTCAAAATTCCCCCATTGGGTAGGATGGCAGGACCATTTACAGAGGCGCAATTGCCGGATTTGGTGGTGTCGCCTTTGGGGGTGGTACCCAAGAAGGAGCTAAACAAGTTTCGCCTCATTCACCACCTGTCCTTTCCAAAGGGGGGGTCAGTGAATGATGCTATAGACCCTGGGGCATGCACGGTGTCGTACACGTCTTTTGACGCGGCGGTGCGGTGGGTGCGGCGCTACGGAAAGGGGGCCCTGATGGCGAAATCGGACATCGAGGCAGCGTTTCGCTTGCTGCCGGTGCACCCGGACAGTTTCAGGCTGTTGGGTTTCCGGTGGCAGGAGGAGTTTTACGTGGATTGATGCTTGCCGATGGGCTGCTCGATCTCCTGCGCGTTGTTCGAAACGTTTAGTTCCTTCTTGGAGTGGGTGGTCAGGGATGTAGCAGGCTTGGATTCGGTTATTCATTACCTGGATGACTTCCTGTGTGTGGGTCCTCCGTCAGCTAATGTGTGCGCGATCTTGTTGGGAACGTTGCAACACGTGGCGGAAAGGTTTGGAGTGCCGTTGGCGGCCGACAAGACGGAGGGCCCGACCACAGCGTTGAGTTTTTTAGGTATAATGATTGATTCCGAGGCGATGGAATGTAGGCTTCCGGAAGACAAAGTGGTGAATCTTCGGCTGGAGATTCGGGGGATGCTGGGGCAGGACAAGGTTCAGTTGCGGGCTTTGCAGTCCTTGTTGGGCAAGTTGAATTTTGCCTGCCGCATCATCCCTATGGGAAGAGTCTTCTGCCGACGGCTGTCGGCAGCAACGGCGGGTGTAAGGGTGCCCACACATTACATCCGCCTAACGGGGGAGCTGAAGGCTGATTTGCAGGTATGGCACACGTTTCTGCAGACGTACAATGGGAGGGCAATTTGGATGTCTGGGCCCGTCAGCAACTTTGATTTGGACTTAGTTACTGACACGGCCGGGTCCACGGGCTATGGGGCCTTTTTCAAGGGGCGATGGAGCGCGGAGGCGTGGCCGGAGTCTTGGCTGGCGGCGGGTTTCGAGAAAAACCTGGTGCTGCTGGAGCTGTTCCCGGTGGTGGTAGCGATCGAGTTATGGGGTGCAGAATGCAGGGATTTAAAAATCAGGTTGAACTGCGACAACATGGGTGTGGTCCAGGTCATTAATCGGATTTCCGGTTCATCATTACCGGTGGTTCGGTTACTGCGCCATCTCGTGTTGCGCTGTTTGCAATGCAATATATTTCTGTATGCGGTGCACATCCCGGGAGTAGACAACAGACTCGCTGATGCTTTGTCTCGGTTTCAGTGGGACAGGTTCAGGGAGCTGGCACCGGGGGCACAGGCGGATCCCTTGCCCGGGGTGGATGTGGGGACTTGCATTGGAGTAGCAGCAGAGTGGATCAAGAGGTCGGTGAGTGGGCAGACGTGGACCGCGTACTCAAAGGTATGGGAGGAATGGGCTGGTTTGAGACGGCTGGCGGAAGCAGAGCTAGAAGTGGAACAAATGGGTTGGTTGGTGGTATATTTTGTGACGAGGCACATGGAGAAGGGCGGGTCTGTGTCTTCCCTAGAGAAAAAATTAGCGGCCTTGGCATTTTTGTTCAAATTGGAAGGTCGGGAGGATCTCACAAAAATATTTTGGGTGAAGCAGGCAGTCAAGGGTTACAGGAAGGGGCATCAGAGTCGGGATACAAGGAGGACAGTGTCCTTTTTAATTTTGCACAAGAGTTTTGGGGGACGTTTGTGCATCGGAATACGAAGTACGGCTGTTTCGGGCAGTTTTTTCAGTAGCATTTTTTGGGGCGTTTCGGGTGGGGGAGATAGTCAGTCCCTCAAAAAGGGTGGCCGGTGGTTTTTTGATGGAAGATGTACGGGCGTCGGAAGAAAGGGTGGTTTTTCGGCTGAGGCGGTCGAAGACGGATCAGAGGGGTAAAGGGGTGGATGTGTTCTTGTATCCGCTACCGGGTTCAGATATGTGTCCGGTAAGGGTGGTGAGGGAATTTTTACGAGGGCGCCCTGGGTGTAGTGGGCCGTGCTGGATGCATGAAGACGGTTCGTTTTTGTCGCGCTTCCAATTTATAGCGATTTTTAAAAAATGTTTAAGGAAAGCGGGGTTGGACGAGCGATTATTTGCCTCGCACTCCTTCCGTATCGGGGCGGTGACCGAGGCGGCTCGGTGTGGGTTGGATGAGGCAGCAGTAAAAAGGATTGGGAGGTGGGAATCAAGGCGATTCCGCTCTTACATATGCCCGCATCTGGTGCTTGGTGAGTAAGGGGGGGACGGAGGACGAATGCTTAAAAAATGCCTGGATAGTGGTTGTGAGTTTTTTTTTTTATGTTCATTAATGGTTTATGGTTATGGTTTTGTTTTTCAGATGGAAGGCAAGCATGCCTCGTGTGGATCATGGGGCATTCTTATGTTTGTAGGGGGGCCAGGAGGGCAGATGGTAAGCCGGGAGGATGGCAGTTGGGAATTTCCAGAAGGGAGGCTACGGTTAGGTGGTTGGGTTTCCCTGGGATGGGTTGGGGCAGGGTGCTGCCAGAAGTACAGCGCTTTGCTCAACTCGATCGACCCCCGGATTTGTTGCTGTTACACGTCGGGGGGAACGACCTGGGGATTCGTCCGATAGGGGATTTGATGTCGGCGGTTAAGGCGGATGTCTTAACATTGCGGGCATCCTTCCCAAAAATGTTGATCATCTGGTCGGACATTGTTGCGCGAACCACGTGGCGCATGGCAAGGTCCGTGGATCAGGTCAATAAGGTTAGAATTAAGGTGAATAAGGTTCTTGGGAGGTTTGTGGCTCGGCACGGGGGGTTGGTGGTCCGGCACAGGGAGTTGGAGTTGAATGTGGGGCTGTACCTGCTCAGGGATGGTGTTCACCTAACTGACGTGGGTACGGATTTGTGGATGCTAGGTGTACAGGAGGGTATTCAGAGGGCCCTGCGGGTGTGGAGGGGCCCGTAAGGAAAAGGGGGTTTTCCATTACGGGCTGTGGCGGTGTCCTTGGTCTTTGATGGTGACAGTTAACTGATGGAATGGAAATGGTTCGGGGGGTTTATCGGTGGGATGGGCCCCATATGGGGTTATTGCAGTGGAACGGTGTCTGCTGTAATACGGTGATGGTGCACCGTGGGTTAAAAAGGGGTGTCTCCGAGCTGGAGTCGGCTGGGGGCCTTGGTATGGTAAAATAGTACCGCAGTGCGGTGGTAAAAAGGAAAGGGTTAATGGGGGTTACCGTCAAAGACCAATAGGGGCTGGTGTTAATAGTAAAAAGTGTTTTGGTAAAGATTGTTAATAATAAAGTTGGAATTGTTGGAAATTCCTATTATCTAAGATTTGGTTAATATATTTAATTTGGTTATAAAATAAAATGGCTGTTGTGGCCAATTTTACTCCAATATACTGTGTCGGTCTTGTTACTGGGAAAGAAGGTAATGGGGAGGGGAAAAAAGGGTGGTGTTGTTTAAGGGGAAAGGGAAATATGGGATGGGTATGGGCAAGGTTGCACATTGAAACTACAATAGTCAAGTGAAGCCCGGAGTGACAATGACAGAGAGAAAAATAACAGAGGGCTGGCCATGACTGGGTGGAATCAGGAGCAACAAAAGGGTTAAGGTAGGGAGGTGCCTTCAGGGGAGTGGCTGTAGGATCATTTTCAGGGAGGGGAGGAGTGATATATATTTAAGGGGCGGGGCCTGCCGCGTGCACACGGCAGGAAGTTTAGACACAGGGAGGCAGGTTTTCCCACCCACCCTCCCTTGTGTTGTTTGATGTTGTGTTGTGCGTTTGTTTTCTTATTTTGCAGGTTTGGAAAAGGTTCGTCACGACAGCGGAGGCGGTGTCCTTGGTCTTTGATGGTGACAGTTAACTGATGGAATGGAAATGGTTCGGGGGGCTCATCGGTGGGATGGGCCCCGTATGGGGTTATTGCAGTGGAACGGTGTCTGCTGTAATACGGTGACGGTGCACCGTGGGTTAAAAAGGGGTGTCTCCAAGCTGGAGTCGGCTGGGGGCCTTGGTATGGTAAAATAGTACCGCAGTGCGGTGGTAAAAAGGAAAGGGTTAATGGGGGTTACCGTCAAAGACCAATAGGGGCTGGTGTTAATAGTAAAAAGTGTTTTGGTAAAGATTGTTAATAATAAAGTTGGAATTGTTGGAAATTCCTATTATCTAAGATTTGGTTAATATATTTAATTTGGTTATAAAATAAAATGGCTGTTGTGGCCAATTTTACTCCAATATACTGTGTCGGTCTTGATACTGGGAAAGAAGGTAATGGGGAGGGGAAAAAAGGGTGGTGTTGTTTAAGGGGAAGGGAAATATGGGATGGGTATGGGCAAGGTTGCACATTGAAACTACAATAGTCATGGTAATAGGGCCAGTAGTTGCTCTGATGGCACAGGAATGGTAAATGCTGGTTCACACCACAAACATGCGCTCCAGAACTGTTGCGCATGCGTTTCTGCATGCAAATTTTTAACATGTTGTTGGCGTGTTCAGGTGCATTTTTTAAGCATTTCCGAATGCATTCCAGATGCTTTTTTCTTGTATTTTTTTATTTTTTACTGTATTAGACCCCTTTCACACTGAGCTGCCCATAGCGTCAGCGGTAAAACGCTATTTTTACCGCCGATGCTATGGGTGAATTTGTGGGGTATTTCGGCAGCTAGTGGGGCGGTTTTACCCCCCGCTAGAGGCCGAGAAAGGGTTAAAACTGCCTGCAATGCACCGCTGTAGTAGCGCATTGCGGTCGGTATGGCCACACTGTCCCATTGATTTCAATGGGCAGCAGTGGTGGAGGAGAGGTAAACACACCGCTCCTTCACCGCTCCAAACATGTGGCTAGCAGGACTTTTTTTTACCGTCCTGCTAGTGCAACGCTCCAGTGTGAAAGCCCGAGGGGTTTCACACTGGAGATAATGGAGCAGCTGTTTCAGGGCGGATTGCAGGCGCTATTTTTAACGATACAGCGCCTGCAATATGCTCCAGTGTGAAAGGGGTCTTAGGGTCTGGTGCATTTTTGATGCCTTCCAGTGCATTCCGGGGCATTGTTGATATGTTTTACTGCGTTCCAGTACAGTCCAGTGCAGGAAAAATATAGCATGTTCTACCTTTTTTTCTGGAACTGAAAAACCCTGGAACTGATTGCACTGTTGTGAACTATGCATTTGGATTCATATGACCTACTTTCCATGTGTTTTTGATGAAGAAAATAAAACAAGCACTAAAAGAATGTTGCAGACAGCTGTGAACATCCAGAGGTCAGGCAGGTCAGGCTTTGGATAGAAGAAAAGCCAGGGGTCAGGGGAGGCAACAAGGAGGATGAAGGGTGAGGAATAGGCCACAAGCCACTGACAATAGCATGATTTCGGTTTGAATTGGGTGACAAATTAGGAAATTAGAAGTGACTCTGCAATGTGTAATTCTGTGTGTCAGGAACAGACACAATGGAGGGGAATAGCATAATCCTCACGTGTGATAAATGGAACATGACCGAGACAACCTCCAGGAACACATATATGTAAACAATGTATCCTTGCCCCAATATCACGTTTGCTACAGTTTAAGGCTTGTTTACACTGACACTGCCCACATGCTGAATGCTCCATTTTAGCACACAGGCAGCCATCAGTTTACAGTGCAATGAGTTACTGTGAGGGGGCAGTGCAATAAAAGTTTCAGCGCACCACACAGTTTCCTTTTTTTTTAGTCACAGCATTAGGTGTGAACTAGCCCTAAAGCAGAACTCAAGGAACATATCAAAGACACAAATGAATGCAGCTCTGTAATCATTAGGGGCCCATTCTCACTACTGTGCTGCAGTAATATACGTGTTACCACAACGCATGACAACACGTTACATGTTGGTGCAGTATCATTCTTTCTGAGCGGCACCTTACCCACAGACGTGCACTACAGCACAGTTCAACGTGCAGCTATACACTAACATGTGCTGCACTTTGATAAATGGTTCAAGCACCATTTTTTAGGCAATCACAGGCTATTTGTATTACTAAATATATTTTTAAATGGAAGAGGTCTAAATACCCCTATATTACCTGATCATTCTTTTGCAATGCCTGTACAGCAGAGCAGGAGTGTGAAAGAAAGAAGCAGTACAAGAAGGCAATCAGCGCATGATGCACACTAATAGCAGAAAGTAGCAGAGTGACAGAGAGATGAGCTTATTCGCTGTGGTGCTTCTCTTTTCACTTTCCAGTAAGAGGCTGGGGTGGGTCCTGGGTGACCTGGACTCAGAGCAAGTGGGTAGAATGATGCTGGCCAGAGGACATCTTGCGGCAGAAAAAGTACTGCTGGAAAATCTCTGGATTTGCGACGAGCCAGAACCGCAGGGGCGACACGTGAGGTGCACAGTGGGCCGATGAGAGACAGCAATAATACAGTTCATCGGTTTACTCACGGTTAGCAGAAAGCCTCCCTGGGCTGGTCGCACAGAGATGGGGAAGACGGCACAAAATCCTCCGGGGCACGCTCTGTGATAGGGAAACCCCAGCCAAGATGGTGGTTGAGGTGCCCGTGATGACAGGGGTGTTTAAAGTGCTTGTGGCGGCTGGGTCCCTTGATGGTATTTGTCGTGACGCCAGTACCGTTAATGGTGGTACGACCATTTGCAGTGTTGAAGAATGAGGTAGACAGAAGTAGGATACAACTCACAATTTTTACTGTGACTGGTTTTGATTGCAATACAGACATCCAGTTAAAATACAGTATCTGGGTAGAGAGAGAATTCTGCTGATCCACTGTTAATAGGCTTTAGTAATCCTGGACTCAGGCTGTGGTTCAGTATTATGCTTGCTTGTTAATGGTCCCTTTTGAATCCAGTGACCTTGGTGAGGTTGCCGGAGGCTAAGAAATCCTTCACCTTTATGCTCAAAAAGGTCTTTGCTGCCGATTAATGGCTTTCACCTTTTGATTTAAGCAGTTCCAATCTGTTCCTTCTCTGGACTGACCTTCTCTCTCCTTCACCTTTTTCCTTCTCCACACACACACTTCCTGAACTTAACTACCGACCACAGATAACCTGAGCTGGGATAGATATCCCAGAGTGGTGCTATCCCCATCTTGTGGTGGGAAGTATGAAGCACACCTGGCCAGCATATGAACAGGGATGTTACAGATGTAGAAATGCAAAATGACATGCAATATAGCAATAACAAAGAAATAATACTTTTGCAGTTCCCACATGTCCTGAGTGGGACGCTGCATACCCCCATGGTAAAACGTGTGTCGACCTCGACACACTTTTGACTCGATGTTGTGTCTTCCTGTAAGATATAAGAGAAAGGGAAAAGCATGCATGCATAGAAAATAACAATATAACCCCATTCTTGTACTTCTTGTATTTGCAAGTAAAATGGGTTAGGCAAACATATCTCAGGCAACAACGGAATGTGACAAAAGGTGACAAAAAGGGGTGTAGTTTTCTCTCTGAAAACTGGTGATGTATGGCAAAACCAGAATAGTCCACGATGAGATGGAAAAAGGAAAACAAAACAAAAATAACAACTCAGGAGGCTCACATGGTATGAGTCCGTTCCCTGGGCACAGGAAAATGTCAACAGACGAATATCACGGAGGCTCAGGTACGTGAAAGTCTATGGCCGTGTACACACGGCAGAGAACCTCGACGGGCAGAACACATCGTTCCGCCCGTCGAGGTTCTCTCCCGGCCGTCGGATTCGGCGACCCGCCCGTCGGGAATGGCAACCAGCCATTCTTCCAGGCGGGCCGTCGAGGAAATAGAGAGCGTGCTCTCTATTTCGGCTCGACGGGCTTCCCGACGGGAAGCTCGCTGAGACCGTACACACGGCCGAGGTCCTCGCTGGAATGTGCATTCCAGCGAGGTTCTCGCTGATTTTCAGCGAGAACCTCGGCCGTGTGTACGGCGCCTCACTCCGGGTGCAGGCTTGAACGTTGCAAAACAGTAGGTAAGTAATCCTTTTAGAAAGTCCTTTACATGAAATAAACGTGATATCCCAAGTAAGTCTTCTCACTCTGGAACTTCATACGATGTACGGATGCACTCAACGAGGAAATGGCGGGGTTGGTAGTTGTCTTCACGGCTGCTGGTGCATGAAATCCCTAAAATGGACAGGTGGTTGTCCTCTTGTAGTCCTGTCAGATCTTCGTAGCGGCTGAGTTTCTACAGGCCTTGTTTCAAGGGAATTTGGCGTCTCTTGAGCTGTAGTAGACACTTCTTGAGATAGCTCCTCTGGTTGAAGTGCGGTTGTATTGGTCTTGGCCGGCACTAAGATATTGAGCCATGGTGTAAGGAACCACTGTAAAGGATCAGAGTCTAATAATGCTTTTCCAAAAGACTGTAGTGGATTCTCTGAATCAGAGGATTTTGTAGGCTCTGGTTCTATGGATTGTGTTTCCTCTTGGACAGCTTCTTCTCGAAGAGCTTCTTCTTGAGTACTTTCCTTGAGACATAACTTAAGGCGATTGCGATGTACTACACGTGATTTGTTTCCTTTAGTGATCTCATAAGTATCAGTCTCTGGATTAAGAATAGCTGTAATGGTGTAAGGTTCTCTCTCCCATTTGCTATCTAACTTGCTGGTGCGATGATCGTTTTTTAACCATACATGGTCACCAATTTTGAGAGGTTCTGCTTTGGCAAATTGGTTATAATCTTTTTGTTGTTTTTCCTGAGCATGTTCCATGCGATGTCGAACAATTTCTTGTGCATCAATTAAACGTCTTTGGTGCTCACTCACCCAATCAGTCTTTGGTAGAGGGTTGATTGCATCAGGCACTTGTATGCCCAAAGTATGGTCAGCAGGTAGTTTACCTTGTCGGCCAAACATGAGATAGTAAGGTGTATACCCAGTAGAACAGTGAATGGTGTTATTGTAGGTGTACATCAATTGAGGCAATAGAGTAGGCCAATCACTTCTTGTAGCAGGTGGTACTGCTCTTAACATCTCAATTAAAGTGTGGTTCATTTTCTCGCAGAGTCCGTTTCCTTGGGGGTGGTAGGCTGTGGTCCTGACTTTCTGGCAATTGTGAAGTGTACACTGTTCTTTGAAGAGTTGCGACTCAAAGGCAGATCCCTGATCTGTAAGGATTCTTTCTGGGCATCCATACGGCAAAAGGAAATATTTCCAGAAGGCATCTGCAGTCGTTTTAGCGGTCAAGTCCTTGACAGGTACGGCTACAACAAATTTAGTATAATGATCAATGATGGTCATGGCGTATGTGTAACCTGAGCGACTTGGTTCCAGCTTCACATGGTCAATTGCAACTATTTCTAGCGGTGTTCGGCTTACAATGGGATGTAAGGGTGCTTTTTGGTCATGTTTTTCATTTCTTCCAACAGCACAGGTGGAACATTCTCGACACCACTTTTCAATGTCTCCTCTCATCCCAATCCAGTAGAATCTTCTACGGATGGTGGCTTCTGTCTTCTGCACGCCAAAGTGTCCTGATTGATCATGATACATCTCAAGAATAATTCTTGCATCTCGGCGTGGTATTAAGATTTGGTACAGACGATCCCAGGTAATTGGGTCTAAAGTTCTTCTTAATAGTAGGCCCTTCTGTAGGAAGAGGTGTTTTCTGTGTCTCCAAAGTTTTGTCAATTCTGGATCAGCATTTCTTCTGCAAATTCTTTCAGGTGTTCTTCCGCTTGTGAAGAAATCTTGCAGTTCTCCCAACACTCTGCTTTCATTTTGCAGCTTGATCCACCTTTCTTTGTCCACTTGGGATCTTGGATCCACTTGTTGTTGAAGGTTAAGGACTTTTCTTCCTTTGATGGTGATAAGGTCTTGTTGGGCAAAATTTTTGTAAAAAGCTGGCATTTCTACGTTTAAGCATGGTGTTGCAGCGGTTGGTATTGCACTGCGACCGACTGCGGATGATACAGGGAGTCCGCCGAGGTCAGGCTGCACGTCATCTTCCTGCACAGACATGGTAACAGCAGGCGAATTCTAGTTGGGTAAGTCAAATGCGTTTTTAGACACTTTTTGTGCGGTGTTGCTATGGGCAACTGCTGTCTTGCGGGTGTATGGCCCTTTAAGAATTTAATGTCAGCTGAATACAATGCTGCAGCAATGTTGATTTTGGGTCTCTGGCAGAGTTCCAGCTATCAGTGCTCCTTATAGTTAGTAGAGACAACTGACGGGTTGCAAATACTGCTCGGACGGCAAGCAATGTGATTATTTTCTCTTCTTTTGCTCGCATTCGAAGTCTCCCGACTTCTGGGGCGTGCGTTTGTCACACTCTCCTCTCAGAATTGACACAGCAAAGGTAAGGCCGGACAATTTTGCATAAATGGGTGGCACCAAACTTTCCCCTCTTCAGGGGGTGTCACTAATTTATCCACAGTGATGGCGCAGAAATTTTTGAACAAGAAGGTCTCCGGCAGCCATTTTAGGTGTATGGAAACAGTCAATTCAAATACAACAAGCAGTTTTGTTGACACACAAACGTTCAATTTCCTCACTTTGGATGCTGCGGTTTTTATGCTGATAACTGGGATAACGCTTTCATGCAGCTTTTAAACAGTTTAATAGTGTTGCTCACGAATATTCGCATTGCGAATATTCGCTACGAATATTGCATATTCGAGTATTCGCGAATATCTCGAATATTGCGGCGAATATTCGCTATTTCGAATATTCGCATTTTTCAAATTTCGCAATAAATTTCGCAAAAAAAATCGCAATCGCGAAATTTCGCAATAGCGAAACTTCGCATTGGCGAAAATTCGCAATTTTTTTTTTTTATAAAATATCACGAATATTCGATATTAACGAATATTCGCGACCGCATATGTGAAATCTCGCTTTTTTTTTTATAAAATATACCGAATATTCGTAAATATCGAATATTCGTGATATTTTATAAAAAAAAAAAAAAAAAAAAAAAACGCGAAATTTCGCATTAGCGAAAATTCGCGAAAATTCGCAATTTTTTTTTTTTTTTTATAAAATATCACGAATATTCGATATTAACGAATATTCGCGAATATTCTTCGAAATATTCGCGAAATATCGTGAAA